>CM052798.1:147820681-148236366 GCA_028533885.1 Nasua narica | reverse complement strand
TTTTTTTTTAAAGGTTAGAAGCTCAGAGTATTTTCTCAACAATGACATGTGAAATGTCATTCACTTTTTTTCTAGGGGAAATTATATTGAACCCTTGGGATTGCTTTTTTTTATTTGATAGAAAAGTCCCTACTGAGAGCAGGAATCCTAATTTTTTTGTTGGTAATATGCTACCAAATTATACACGGAATAAATAATTCACAGGTCCCATATTAGAGGGTTGCAGGGTGTGTTGGTGAAATGACTAGAATTTCTCAGTTTGTTATAAAAGTTTTCAAATAATGGAGGAAGTTCTAGAAATTCTTTAAGAATTTCCAAAGTGAGATTGTCAGGGAGTTTGAATGATATCAATTCTCTGAGACTTCTTTTTCATTTAGGCAGTTCCCTATTTATTTGTATTCTACAGTGAGTCATGGGCTGATATTTTTATTTCTATTTTATTTGTAATTATCCTATACATGTGTAGTATTTGGTAATAAGTATATGCATACTTTAAAAACGCTCATTCTTTAGACTTTGGAAATTAAGGAAATTGAATGTAGTGCTTTTCATTTCCACATCACAGTTGTGTTTCAATACTGATCTTCAGTAACTGGAAGCCATTTCTATATTCTGGTAATTTGATAACCCACTTTGAAATGTATTTGTTGAGCTCATTGTAATTCCATGTGTCTCTAATGAAAGGCATGTGAAGGTATAGGTTGAAAGAATTAAGGACCCTGCCGCCCCTTTTGGGCAATCTTTAACCTGGCACCCACTTCTGTGCTTGCTAACATGGAGTTTTCCAAAATTTAAATGATGTCATGTTTGAAAGCGATGCCAAGAAACAATGTGGCAGTTTCTAAATTTTGTGAAGCTAAAATCCCTGGTTACAAGAAAGAGTACATGTCACAGATGAGTAGTTAGTAATGACTTCAGTTTAGCAGGAAAAGAGCAATTCCCATATGCTGATTCTAGTCTCATAACAAAGAATGTTATAGAAAGATTGCACAGTATTTAACAAGCTGTGAGTTAATGTGACAGTGTCAGTGGATCTAGTTCCAGAAGGATAATCACTTTACCATATTTCTTCAAAAATATTTTAAGTTGTACAGAAAACTCGCTGCAAATGAATCCAGACTGTTCCCACTGCACTCCACCCCCTCCCCAAGTTGGGCAGTAATACTGAGTTTAGTTAAACAATTAAATTCTCGAGACTGCCTGATCCTAAGGACCTGGATAAATAAATAAGTCTCGCTGTCAGGCTGAACCTCGGAGGTCTACCTCCTGTCAGCTGGTGAGTGGGTATAAATGAGATATTCTCCTGGAGTATTTGAGACTTAGTTCTCAGTATAACAGTTTACCTCTCACTGAGAGCCACTCCCAGTTTGAACATAGACTACATTCTTCAACATTTGTAGGCATCTTAGAGAAAGTCAAGAAAATGAAGTCGAGTTGCGTTGCTTTCAGCTCTTTGGAGCATTACTGTGGGCAGTCTTTGGTATGATGGATTTGTTATCCACGATTCATTTCCAAGGCCTTTCCCAGAGACTTGGTCTCTTATGCGCATTCATATTGGTATGATGATTTCCATGCCCGTATGAACTGTAACAAACTGGTGGATTTTACTTTGAATCATAGGCTTGACTGTGTTCCATTCAAGCTTAGAGCTCATGCTTATCATTTTGGTGTTGCAAAGACCCTTAGAGATGGGGGATGGGGAGAGGGTCTTATCTCCTTCAGTGATGTAGGAAAAGAGTGCATATTCTCCATCATGAAAGAAGGTAGCCTTTTTCAATTCCGAGAATATTGTTTTATCATTCCACTAAGGAGACTTTCTCTCTTTTTCCAATGAACATATATAGTTGGGTATTCAGAGAGGGAGGTACATAAAATTAGCAATCCATCATGAAAAATTTCTACAAAATGCCTTTAATAAAGGCAGTTTTTTCTTTGAAAGCAATTATAAAGTTGATAATTAAATGAGACACAAATAAGATTATATTTAAATCAGAGTTCCCAATCTTTGCATTGTTGAAGACATTCCCTGGTGACAGAAGGTGTTCTGGTACTGTAAATGCATATGCTGCTGTTGCTGGGTATTGGCTGCTTTAAGAAGTTAAGGGCTCCTCTTTTGTTGAAAAGACAATGCTTTTGTATCCAGTGTTTACCTCCTGAAGTAACAGGCAACACATTCCACGGCCACTATTTGATTTACCCTGTACTTTCAGTATACAAGCTTTGATTTAAAGCAAAAAGCTCGGTGAATTTTTTAAAAAGTGAAAAACAAGAGAAATACAAATTCACTTTCCCCTTTTCTTTCTACCTAACAATGTGTGGCTGCCTTCTATTTTTATTCTTATTTTATTTTTATTTTTTTTCTAAAGATTTTATTTATCTGAGATCTCTCTCAGATAAGAGAGACCAAGAGGGCGTGAGCAGAGGGAGGGAGAAGGAGCAGCAGGCTCCCCACTGAGCATGGAGTCAGATGATGCAATGATGCAATACTCCATTTGGGACTGGATCCCACGGTCCCAGGATCATGACCTGAGCTGAAGGCAGATCCTTAATCGAATGAGCCACCAGGTGCCCCTGCCCTCTATTTTTAAATTATATAATGACTATGAGTTTACTTGAAGAAGTACCTCTCGCCTCCCAATAGATCCTGGCATCTGGATGTCATTCTTCATTCAACATATGAATGGAGAACTGCCCACTCTGTGTGTTCCCCACTAGGAGCTTGTAGCCTGGTAGGGGAAGAGTGGAGAGTGTGCCAACAATTTCGGCACATTGCCTGTTACAGTCTCTTCCAGTTTATGTTATCTCATGAATTTAGTTTTGTGTTCTCTTCTCATTCCCTTTAAGAAACAACTGTGAGGTAGACAAGTTATACACATTTATTATAGGAATTTAGACAATATAGATAAATTCAGAGAAGAGGATAAAACCCTGGCAAGGATTAAACCCAAATCAAATCTCTTGATTTGGGTTTATGCACTTCCGTAATCCTTTTGAGTGTGTGTGTAACTGTGTGTGTATAAGTGTGAGCATTTCTCTTTTCTATTCTCTCATCCAAGCTTGAAAAAGAGGCAGTTTTGCCAGGAGTTGATTTTGGAAGTACAAGGAGATCTCTGCCCACAACTTTTTGCAAGGACTGTTACTTCAAACTTGAGAACAGTGGCAGATATTTTGGCTAACCATGCAGTGCTGGCTTGTCCTAAAGGTACCTTCATGACCTGAACATAAATTCTCACATCAGGTTGTTGTTCTTTTGCTCACATCTTCAGGCTCTCAGCTGCAGAGTCTTAGCGCCATTGTTTAGGCACCGAAGAGGACTAATCTCTTCCTTAAAGCCACCTGATTTTGGAGGGCTCCTACTATAAAAACAAATTCCATCTGGATGGGGAGCAACTGGGAGACTTGAGTCATTACCAGGAAGTAGTGTTGAAGTGAAATCTTAGATGAGCCTTTAGTACTTAGAGCTGAGGCCTGCCAGGTCGTCCCCTGGGTATAGACCTGGCTTGAAATAAAGAGTTACGTTCTCCTGAGATCGTTCTGGCTGTTTTAACTACTGGCGTGCATGGATCAGAGCGGACTAGTTGGAGTATCATTGAGCTCTCGACCAAGTTCTGAGTGAGCTCCCAAAGGGACTGGGAAGATCTGAAGTCATTTTGGAAGGCTTGCCTTTAAGTTACTTTGGAAAACTTCCTAAAATGCTTCAGGTCTAAGAACTTAGGAGTTAAAATGGTTTCAACACAAACAGGGCTCAGATAAAATGCTAAGTACTGGCAGGCAATTCAGAAACAAATGAGTGTCAAGTAGCTTAGTCAGTTGATTACCTATTCTCTTTTTAGTAAGCTTCACTCAGCTTATTCACTAAATTTCAGTAACTTCAATAAGCTCACTCAACCAGTATTTACCTATGCATTTATAGGTACTGTACCTGGTTATGAGAATATTTATATGAATGGCCACAGGAGAACTCTGGCCATGTAGGAATATGAATATTGAAGCAGAGTAAGTAAATTACCACTAGTCGTAACTCCAATTTGAATTATAGAGGAATACAATGACATATCAATACCTAAATAATCCAGTTTCATTAATGTGTCACAAATTTATATCCACAAGCCTATCCCTTCATGTGAATTGGTAAGATATCTTTGATTTTTAAAAAATTCTTCTTTTATGATCAGAGTTGAAATATTAGATTTTTTTGGAAATATATAATACCTGTTCATTTTTCACCTTTCTCCAGTATACACATCACACCACTTCTAGTCCAGTTTTCCTGACCTTTCTGATTTAGAAACTTCAGGTGGATTCCTGTTTTCCACAAGTGCTCTAGCTTCATGCACTGGGATCCAGGTTCTATCTTACTAATAACCTTTGCACCACATATTTTAGTAACCCAGATTTTTCCCTGTCCCTTTACACATGTTTATATTGGAGGGCAACTCTTTGTTTGCCTTGCTCCTCTTTGCTGCTGTCCTTTCTTGTCTGAAGAGCTGTGCAATTCTTATTTCTCCCCCAGGCTCATTTCTACTCTCCTCTGCCTTAAATATTTCCACTATTAGTGACCACGTTACGTTATTATATTATGAGTGAAAGAAATAGTGGACGTAATAATAACACTCATAAAAATAATGCAGATACTTAGGACATACTATTTGTCTTCTAGGGACTTTATTGTTTGCCCTCCTGATTTTGGTGTAAAATCCTATTATATCCTGTATTGTTACTGAGATATTTACTGTAAGCCTTATCTCTTTGACAGAAGGAGCTAGATTCTTAAGCTATGATTTTCTCTTTAAGGTTTTTTTTCTCCTTTTGATATTTGGCAACATTGTTATAAATATACTAGGTGCTCAATAAACACATACAGTATGGATGAATTAATTGACTGGAAATCTTGGTATGAAATGCCCTTGCCTATAGTCAGAAGTATATATGATATTTGATGTTGCTTTGGTACTTTATTTTCTGACTTGAACAAGGATTTTTTTTTAAACCATTAATATTCTATACTCATGGCACAGTAGTAGGAACTTTACTGAGAATTAAATGTATCAACTTTTATTTGATAGTTTATTTAATTTAATATTATTTATTAAGCTTTGGGAAGAGATCAGTTTTAAACAAGGTCTATATATGCACATACATATTAATATATTAATCTATAAATGAACATCAGTTAATTCAGAATATAATCATTATATTTCCAGGATTATAGGTAATTGCTTATGATAATAAAGTATGGTACTATTTATTGGCACTGTCTTATCAAACAGTAAAAAGATTGCATCAAAATCAGAGATCATTGTTTATCTTAATAAGGCTTTTCCCCCTATGTAACTATGTAGAAATTTTATCCACAATCCTGTCCTGCGAAGAGTTTGTATGAAGTTTGTACTTAGAGTTTATGCAGTTTTGTGAATATATATGATAAATGAATTGTGTCATATTTTCAGGAAAATACGGAGTCTTCCACAGAACGTATGCTTTAATCCTTTATTGCAGAGAGTTGATGATTTTAACCAAACACCATTGAAACTGCCAACCACTTGAACCTGTTTCAGTTCCGTCAAGAAGTCATAGTCTCTCTTGAGAGAGAACGAGCTCTGGTGTTTGCAAAATCCCTGAATCACCAAGTCACTCACGCCCCCTTCACCTGGCCAGCTTCTGCTGTCTTTCAGGTTTTAGTCATTCTCCCCCAGAGCCCGTTCTTATACGAAATCTAAATCGGGCGCCTCTGTGTTGTTTTTCTTTTCTCGGGCCAGACTGTAAACTTCCTGAGGGAGAGCTTCGTGCCTTCCTTCACAGGTGTATCCTCAGCGCCTTGCTCGATGCCCACAAAATATTATATGGCTGAAAGTATACGTGTGATGTTGCAGTGGTCCCCCCCACCCCCGCATCCGTGGTTTCGCTTTCCGTGGTTGTTACCATGGCAACTCATCTGGACGCAGATGAACCTCCTCTGATGTAGGGTCAGGAGGTCCGTAGTGGTCTAACGCTACGTCACCACGCCTGCGTCATTCCCCTCACTTCCTCTTGTCACGTAGGCATCTTATCACATCATCACGGGAAGGGTGAGTACAGTGCAGGAGGCTCTCTTGAGACGGTGACGACATTGACGAAACATCTATTAAGGTATATTGTTAAAATTGTTCAATTTTATTATTAGTTATTGTTGTCTTATGGTGCCTAATTTATAAATTAACTTTATCGCAAGCATAGAAAGATCAACAGACAGATCTATATAGGAAAAACCATAGTGTATAGAGGTTTCAGGCACCCAGTGGGGGATAGGAACATATCCCCCAAGGATAAGGGGGTCTACTGTAATTTGTTCTTGATTGTAAGTATCAGTTATCATAGCATATTATCAGTTTTGTAATAGAGGTACAGAAATTAGAATTCAGTGCTAAACTCTGAGAGCAACTGATGCCAACAGATACACTTGACTTTGACTTCTGGAAAAAAAAAAATCTGATGGCAGCTTGTTTAGGTAATCATTTGCTATTTTTTCATATGAGAATGAAGTGAAGGGTACACAAGAGAGATAAACTGTGGGACATATTGACATCAGTAACTTCATTGTAAGTTACTGAATCAGACACTGAAGTGGTCCTTTTTCAAGTAGTATTCTTGGTCATTAGAAAATATTCTCGAATAGTGCAAAGTATTTCATGTAGTTTTTTTCACCGTGCACACATCGGACTATAGACATTACCTTCTAGAGTCTGCCTACTCTTTTAGCTCATTTGGACTATATTGATGATATTTTATGAAAGAGAATTCCATTTTTATTTCCATAAGTCAAGGCGGCATATTTTGGGACTTACAGTGTTTACCACCCCCCTCAGAATATGGTAAACACTTACAGGCTGCAATTTTCTTAGAGACTTCTATAATGTCACTTTTAATGTAATTTGTTCTATTTCAGCATAAAGGCAGGGCTTTCTTAATGTTATAACAAGATTAAAAAGTACTGTTACTCCTGTGATACGTTAACTTTTTCATGAAGTCATTGTAGTGATAGTGTTTTATTTTCTGACTAGCACCCTGATTTGTGGTCTAAGTAAACAGTGCATCATTTGTAAGTATGAGGATGATAATATTAACCAGGTATCAGTTTTATTTGTTCAGGTAAACTCTGCACTAATCTGGTTTTGAAATAACGAAGTAAAACTGTTATTATGAAATGCTGTGAAACGAAAAGTTCAAAAGAATAATGGAAGCAGTTAATTTTAAATAATCCTGCACAGTGTCCCTGTTTTCTGGGCATTGTGCCGCTCCTTTCACAAACACCTTTTCCCATCCATGCGTATCCTTGTTTCCTGTAGTCAGCAGTTAAATGCATGGAGCATTCGTGCTTTGACGTCCAGAACACATACAGCATCTGTAGGTGTGGGGCCGGACAATCCGTTCTTGCTCTGCTTAAACCAAAGGTTCCTAAGCTTGTTTAGGTGACTGTATTCTTGAACTTTGTGATTCTCTTTGAGGAAAGAGCTCCATGAAGTAATGTTAAATTATTAGATCAAACAAACCTGTACCTAGGAAATGAATGCTAAATGCCACATGAGATAGTTTGCAGAAATCATTGTCACGTGTCTCTGTGGACATTTGTGTGCTGCTGTCCATTTGTTTTTAGAAGCCGTGTGATAATAGAAGCCAGAGTCTTTAAGAAAATATTAACCAGGTGGAAAGCTTAAAACGGATAGAATTTTACCTATTAACTTGCCTTCTTTATGCAAGGTGAGAAACCCCATCATTATTTGATTTGTGAGATGGAGTACTTTATTACGTAGCTTGAGAACCACTATCATAGATGAAGGTAGAATCAGCCACACTTCATTTAAAGACAGCATTTAATCAGAAAGGGAGACAAACCATGAGAGACTCTTGACTCCAGGAAACAAACTGTGGGTTATGGAAAGGAAGGTGTGGGGGGGGACAGGATAACTGGGTAATGAGCATTAAGGAGGGCACGTGATGTGATGAGCACTGGGTGTTACGTGCAACTAATGAATCATTGAATAGTACATCAAAAACTAATGATGTACTGTGTGTTCGCTAATTTAAGGAAAAAATAAACAGCATTTATTCAGCCTTATAAAAATACTAAAAATTTAGGAAGAATTCATAGTGTTATTTTATGGGCTATTTTTCATCAATTTCAGTCAGTCTTCTAAGATAAGCAGGTTCCTTTGGTTTTTTTCATTTGTAAAATAAAGCTAATCAATTCCTTGCAGGCTTTCAGTGAAGACTAACTGAGAGAATTATATGAGTCAAAAAGCAAATGGCTTGTACATAACAGGGGCCCAATTAGTTGTCTTCTACCTTCACTTAGATTGCGGTCCACACGATACAGTATATCCTCATGATCCATTTAGTAACTGTCTTCTACCACCACCACCACCACCGCCATCACCGCCGGAATCAGTGACCGAGCTCCTCTCTCCTACTTCCTTGTCTATTACCTTCTTCCTTCCTAGGGTATCTGTTGCCTTCTGCTCTTGTTTGTGGCTCTGATCTCTAGTTAAACCTTTTACCCTTTCACATTTCTCTTGTGTAGAACTTATTTTCTTCTCTTCTCATCACTCTTTTATTCTTTCTCCTAACACCTTGTTGCCTCCTTCTGCACATTTGGCTCTTTGTGCCCTGCAGTCTGGCCTGAGTAACCAAGGACAGCCTCCTGCTCCATTGAATTGCTTGCATTAGCCCTTCAGACCAGAACAGCTAAAAGATTTCTTCTCAATGTATTACTGCATGGTCCCTGCAGAGCCCCTGCTGTTGCACTGAAAAATCACACACATGTGCACACAAATACTAACTTTCTAGCTGGAAAATGCACAGATCATAAATCTCTGGCTCAGTGAATTATTACAAAGTAAATGCTCTGTGTAACTATCTCTCATGTCAAGAGATAGAAATTGCTGTTACTGTACAAGCCGCCTTTGCCAGTACCCTAGTGTCCCCTCCTTCTCTATGCTCTTCCTTTCCCTAGGAATTAATCACTCTCCTGACCGATCCTGACACTTTAGATTGGCTTTGCTTGTTTTTGAACTTTACATGCAATAAAATATAATACCTCTATGCATTAAAAAAATGCATTCTCTTGTATCTGACATCTTACGCTCAACATCGTGTATGTGAAATTCATCCCTATTGTTGTATGTAGTTTGTTTTTATTACAGTATACTATTCCATTGTATGACTGTGCATTCTATTGTAGAGTCCTATACTGCAAGTTTTTAATCTATTCTGTTGAGGTATTTCCAGTTTTGACAGTTCAAATGATGATGCTGTGAGCATTCTTGTGAATTGAACTTTTATTTTTATTTTTTTAAGTAGGCTCCATGCCCAGCATGGAGCCCAGTGCAGGCCTAGAACTCATGACCCTGAGATCAAGACCTGAGCTGAGATCAAGAGTTGGATGCCTAACAGATTGAGCCACTCAGGTGCCCCCTGGATTGAACTTTTAAATTAAACTTCTGGTTTTATGTCATTCCAGATGCTTTAAGTGCTACGGGTCTGATCCAAATGTTTGAGACTTTTCTGTATTCTTTTATGTTCCAGCCTGTTTCTTTAAAATACAAACTTTTATTTATTTTTTATGTATTACGCCATTAGTACAGAATACTTTAAATTTTGGAACATTAGAGAATACATGATGAAAAATTTTATAAATCACATTTTTATCTATAAATGCATGAGGTTATAGCAAATACAGGTTTCCCTCACTATCTGAAAGTAGATTGTTCCTATGAAAACTTCTGTAAACTGAAATCATCTATTTTCAAAATTTGAATTATGCCATTTCATTTTTAGAAAAGACCTACACTATTACAGTAATGGCTTTTTTTTATAGAAGCAAAAATCCTCTTCTGATTTTTTTTTTTGGTTAGCAAAAACAAATACTAATGTAGATCTTTCCTAAAAACAAATCAGTATAATGCAAACTTTTGGAAAGCAGAAGATACCTGTATTATTATATAGTTAATAAATGTATTAAATACCATGTGACATTCATGTACAGAACAAATAATTATGCAGGTAGATGAATCTAAAACATTCATTTTACCGATTACAGAAACATCATTAAGGAATTATTGCTATGTAGAGTACACTTTTTTTTAAAAGATTTTATTTATTTATTTGAAAGAGAGAGAGATCACAAGTAGGCAGAGAGGCAGGCAGAGAGTACACTTTTTTTTAAGTGAACCGTCCAACTGCAATTCAGTCCTCAAATTGTACATAAGGTTATGTAGACATATATAGAACCCAAATCAAATCAACGTAATTGCGAGTCACTTTTTCTTTTTAAGATTTTATTTATTTGACAGAGAGACAGAGAGCAAGCACAAGCAGGAGGAGCAGTGGAGGGAGAATGAGTCATGGTTCTGAAAAATTTAATTCTTCTCACTACTTATGCATTTATTGCTGTATGACCATGGATCTAGAGCTATGATATCTGGTTCTTTTTTTAGCCTAAATAAAGACAAAATTAATTCTGTGAGTCTTTGCATGTTGTGACTTAGTTTGTTATTAATTATGTTGATGATACAACGTTAGCATTATTTTAGCTTTTATTCTCACAAGCCTATTTAATGTCAAGAGAGTCTGGTCTTCCTTAATGAGATAAGCAATATGCAGAAATTTCTCTAAGTGTGCTAACCTCGCATCTGTCCATAAGAACTTTTGTGAATGCTTACTCCTCTCCGTGGGGAGGGCCATATTAGTATCACTTGGCTTTTTAAAAACTCATATGTCCCCTGCACCAGTATGCTGCTTTATTTTCCTCCAGGAATTATTATCATACTGTGCCATTGTTAATCATGGAAACATGTTCTAGCCTTAGATGTTTTGCACTTGGGAAAAGTTTGAGAATTTTTAATAACATAGAGATATTTAAATATATGAATTATATATCAGTATTTTGAGTAAAATAATCAGATACATGAATGGATATATATTATATTAATATTGTTAATTACATTTTATTATTAACATATTAACATTAACAATATTAATAAAGATATTTTCTGGTCTGGAGAACTTCACAGCCTAGCGGGGTACCTGAAACATAAACATGTAGTTACGGTGTGATGTGGGATGTACCTTAAAAGGAGATTTACATAAATTGCCATGGATGGTAGTGGAAAAGACTCGCTTTTGCTTGGGGGAATTGTAGAGGGCTTTGGAGAAGTAAATCCATTTGGAGACTTGCATAATTTATTACCTTTAGTGATGTGCTAGGTGTTATGAGGCAAATCCAAAAGTTAGGATAACCTAGTAGTCCATAAGATTGCTAGGAAGATTGCATATTCACTTGATACAACTATAGAACCAGTCAAGTACTTTTGATGGCCATCTTTATGAAATAGTGTCGTTTAGATTGTGTTCTCTAGTTCTTTAAGTGCTGTGTCACTTTTGTATCTATAAATGCATCGCTTAACTATTGTTCATAAAAACATTAAAGAGTTTATGAGAAATATAATGGGAAACCAGGAGTTCTAGCAAGGCTTTTGACTTCTTCAGACTCAGTTCTTCATGGGCTGGGTCTATGACCCAAGCAAGTGATTTGACTTTTCTACATCTTAGTTACTACACCTGTAAAATGTGAAAATAATAGTATCTTACTTAGTAAGCTCTTGGCACAGAGCCTAGTTCTTAGGAACAATAACATAATACATTTTTGTTATTAACTAAAAATTCAGGTTATACTATACATCAAAACTCACGTTTGTGAGTCTTAAAAAAAAAAAGGTCTGATTCTGACTTTTGATTTCTTTCAACATTCAATTAGATTTTGAAGGAACTATTTGTAAAACACCTGAACCTGGAATCATATCTATAATTTTCCCTTATTCTGTTGTGACGGGTGTCCACAACTAGATTGACAGAGAAAAGAAATTACTAATTGGGGTGCAGATGGTGAAAATCTTTTCTAAATGGGTGTGTGTGTGTGTGTGTGTTTAGATGGATTCTGGAGTGTACATTGAACTTGAATTTGAAGATTGACTAGATTACCTATACAAAATATTTCATGAGTGAGCAAATTTTTGCTTTCACTAATTCTACAGCCCCACACATATATCGAATCACTATTTTTTCTCTCTTGGTGACTGGGTAATGGAGGAGCTGTGGGGCCCAGGCGTAACCTGGATATAGGGTCATCCTCTCAGACTAAACCTCAGTGTGACCTCACCACCATGTTGGCTGTGGATTTAAAATTAACTTATAACTAATACCCTGTTTCAGATTTACTCTGACATCTACCTAGCCTGGTTTCATTTTTAAATTTGTTTTTAATCTTTTGTTTTAATATTTGGAGGTGGGGGGATGCAGTAACCATAAAACAAAATAAAACATAAAACAAAAGCCCATAAAGCTCGAGCTGGGGATTTTTAAGAGTGAGATAGGGAAGCCCTGTATACTTAATTTCTCTTCTGCACTGCGTAGAACCATTGAGCCAGACTGACATTAATGTATACTATAAAAAGATGCAGTCATAGAGTGGGGCCACCCTGAACATGTGTTTACTGACTGTGGTCCGGGCATTGACGTTCTGTCTTTTATTATGGGTACACATGAGTCTGCAGGTAGAGACTGAACTGAGTTGGGAGGAATGGGATTTATTAATAACCTGAGAGGAGGATGTGAGCTAGACCCATTCTCCCAGATATCTGTAAATAATTGAGAACTACTGATTGTAACTATATGAACCTTAGGTCCCTTAGTGCAATCCTGGGACTCTCTGTAACCTCTTTCTGCATGCCATATTCCATGAAACTTTGCTGTATTTTAGTTCCTGATCAAATTTGGTTCAGATCAAACTGAAGTTACCATAAATGAATGACACAAATCTAGTATGCAGAATATAGTGTGTTAAATGGATCACCTTAGTGATACCTGAAAATAATAATACCTGAAAATAAAAAATAGTACCTGAAAAAAAAATTAAGACTTCTTTATGCAGTGGTATCTGTATAAACTATTTAGCTCTGAGGTAACATTGGGCTTATATCCATCTGTGTTGACACATATATAATTGGGACATCTGCAATCATATTGTACATAGATAATTATCTTCTGCCTTTTTCACTCAGTGTTCTATCATGGCTCTAATCCTCTGCCATTACACAATCTTTTAAAATACTGATTCTAAAAATAAAATAAAATAAAATAATAATAAAATAAAATAAAATAAAATAAAATAAAATACTGATTCTAAATCTTCCGTGATAATGGATCCTGATCTTCTTTTACTGTTGCTTGGCATGCTGGGGAGGAAAAAAAAAAAAGCAGGAAAAAAGCATGACCTTCAAATTGATCAGATCAAAGCATCTTCGTTTTCTTGCCAAATGGAGGAAGAAATACTGCTTTGCTTAAGAAATATCATATATGTTTTGAAATCAGTAATTTTCTTCTTCTTCTTGCTGTGGACACCCAATCTCTCTTGGCTTTATGTCCCATAATGCCATTTACCAGCAAAACTAATGTTGTACGGCACACAGTGGGAGATGTTGTTCTAGACAGTAATTTTCAAAGGAGAGATTCCAATTCAAATTGAACAGATGCCACCACTCCACAACCCCTAGGACTTTTTAGAGCTGTAACTGCTAATGTACAATGTGGATTTCTGAAGAGGGTATATAAAGTATACAGTTTCTAAACTTAATTTGACCAAGAAACCTTACATTTCTTTTTTTGAAGCCAATATCATGGGAAGAACGTAGAGAAAATTCTTGAATTTCTTATCATCTATGCTTAAACAGTGACTATAATAAAATCCCAGATAGAGCCTAGCTAAACTTGAGTATAGGTGGAATGTCCTGAAATAAAGGTTTATTCAAAAAGAAGTTCTTATAGCTGAAGGTTTCTGAGCCTGTTATCTACCTAAATTATGAAGGGATTCTGTGTGTACTTCCCCTTTTTTTCATACAGAAAACTTTTCTCATTCTAGGAGCCAGGAAGAAGTGGTTTAACTTATTCTGTTGAAAGTTGCTTTCAAGGGTAGAATTTTAAAAAATCATATTTCTATGGAAACATTCAATATACTTAACAAAAGAGAAAAATGATTCTAGCCTGTGTGTGAATATAATATATTTTTATCAGAAGGGAAAAATGATGCTGAGTTGGTTACATGAAACAGTCAGCACCGACTAGGTTGTATTTAACCACATTTGGTGTTATTCATTACACATTGTGAAATACATCCATCAGTACTGTTTACTAATTTAAATGGACTTTTAAAGATCCATATAGGACAAAAGATCCCTGACCTCTTGGAACTTACATATACTAAGCTGTCTTCTGAACTTACTTCTAATTCCTTTTCATGGGCTGTGTACATTTGCTGATTCCTCATATTTGTGTCTTACCCATTGGATATCCCTGCTTGCTGTTTGGACCTCAGATGGGGAGGCCTTGGGAGCAGTTTCCTGGGGTACCGTGGAGATGAGCAGAGTGGTTTGCAAGTTACTGGTTTCGTGAGCAAGACCTATTGTTAATGATGGTGCAAATTTACTTCCCTTCACTTTGGCTATTTAACATATATATATTTAACACATACCTGTTATATATAAAATGAATGTTGAATATTACAGTGTTAAATTTATGTTTAACCGTATATGTTTTCTCTCTCTCTCTGTGTATATATACACATACATACACACACACGTGTGACTAGTATAAGCTCTCAATATGCCTTCACAATATTTGTTTTAATCTTGGGTCTAGAATGGCACTCTTAAAAAATTTAACAAAAAACTTTGCATAATACACTGATCAATGCCATGAAGACCGTGAGCACTCTTACTGAATCTTCATGGTATGCATTTATTAAATTCACTATACTGTATATGCATGTTAATTTACCAAATGGATTGGCAGTGATTGACACAGATTTCTTATGGGAGAACTGAGACAGATGTTAGCTAGTTATATTGCTGGATTTAGTTAATAATTGAGATTTTGTTTTCTACTGAATAAAAGTGGAAAATAGACAAAGCAACATCGATATGCTAAAATTGTACCTTTACTATACAACGATGTTTTTCAGCATCCAGATGCTGGAAAGAAAGTCAAAGGCATTCCTACAAATCTTGATACTAATTATTCTTGTTATCAGTGGAATCTAATTTACATACAAATAAAATGTCAATTCTTATCACAACCATCAAGATAAATAGATGCATTTATACTTTTCCATGAGCTATTCTTTTTGAACTTACGTGCTGTGTTTGGCTCTTTGCCCATCAACCAGGTCAAATATTGTAAGTTTAACAAAGAAGAGGGATGAAGTTACGCCCAGCCCATACACACATGCAAAGTCATACTGGCCTATTTGAACCAACAGTTGTCATTGTACATTATTTTAATTGTTTTTTTTTTCCTTTGAGAGGAAAGAAAACAAAAGGAAACACGACATACCTGTGAGGAAACAAATGATAACGTTTCTTAATTTGCTTAGTGAAATTGTGATCTTATTCAAAGCAGAGTTTTTAATACATTTGCCTTTCAACTGTTATGAAAGCAAAAATAATCAATTCCCCTTTCCTTTTGATAACTCATGATGCATACTTGTTTTATTTTTGTTGCCTTAATTAGGGAAATAGGTGCACACTTCATTTTTTTTATATATATTCTACAGGTTTTTTTTTTTAAGATTTATTTATTTTTGGGGGGAGGGGCAAAGAGGAGATAGAGAATCTAGAGCAGACTCCCTGCTGATCATGGAGCCCCATACTGGGCTCTGTCTCAGGAACCTGAGATCATGACCTGAGCTGAAATTAAGAGTTAGCCCCTTAACCAACTAAGCCACGCAGGTGCCCCTTCTCCAGTTTCAATTAGACTTCTAGCATGAAGTTTAAAAGGCAAAAAACAGTTTTCTAATTTTCTTATAAAAGTAAAATGGTTAACGAAATTCTTTCTCTAAGATGTGTATGGATATGTGGAGACTCATTACCAGACCGTCTCTTTTTACTTAGACTAGTACATTTGAAATGAGATATTTGAAATATAGAGAGCAAAGCTCGATGAAATAAAAGCCTAATAAAATGTGTTTGGGCCAACATCAAAACTCTTTGAAAGAGGATATCTAAATAATGTGCATTTTATCTCAAAGAGTCTTGGGTTAGTTCTAGTGTCCAGATGACTGTTAACGGGCTTTGTGCTCTGAAGCATATGTTAATAGAAGTGATCATTTTGGATTAATTTGATGTGAATTAATAAGAGATTTATTTGATGGGAGTTTGTTTGAAGGTGATGACATTTAAATCTCAGCAGGATTTAAGATATCCAAAAATACCTTTAAAGATTCAGAAACAATCAATTCAGAGAGAGTAAATTAAATAGACATGGACAGCAAAGAACAGGATCTGACATTGGGTTTATGAAGTTTGAAGCAGTTTACAAAAAAAGCAACCTACCATTGAAGTATTGCTCTGGAATCTGAAGAAACAGAAAACATTTAAGCTCCTTCAGCAATTCTTGGGTTTATGATTTGGATAAACAATGTTCTCTTGCATTTTATAGTTCACTTAAGCAATCTGATTTTGATCTGTATATATGGAGTAGACAGGATTCAAGGTTTTTTTTTTTTTAACCAATGAGCAAAGACATATGTTCTTTAAAACTGAACTTTATATGTTGTTCATATGGAAGCTATCTAGTTTGCTATAGGCCCCAAACTTGACCTTCCTTTTATTTTGCTATCGCTTGCTTAATTCTTTAAATTCTTTGTGGGGGACTTCTGATCAAAAGAAACAATTTACTATTTTTTTCTTTCTTTTTAATTTTTTTAATAAAACCTACATGAAATGTGTAATTAATAACTCGGTACTCCTAGGTTGTTGATACAAACAAGCACGGAAGAAGCATATATTAAGGAGAAGACTACCATGTTTTTTCTTTTGTGTTAAGCTTTGATTTCAAACCCTTGAAAGTTTTATTATCTGGAAAAACAATAAGAAAATGTCATCTGGTATTATATATTATGATGACAAGAACTGCTACTTATAATAAAAATCATACTCAGCAGGATTTGAAACTGAGGTTAAATTATACAGCCTTGCTCCCTTAACTTTTTAGTCTTATTGAGGTTCATTCTTTCCATCCATCTCTCTCTCTCTCTCTCTCTCTTTTGAGAAAAGGAATCAATCAACTGGAAGTGCACTCAGTCGAAATGTCGTTTGGAAAGATCTCCAAGGCTGGCTGGCTTGTTTGATTTATTTATTTATTTGTTTATTATTTATTTATTTATTTATTTGAGAAAGAGGGGTTCCTTATAATATTTTACTTTTCTTTTTAAAGATATCCTTCTTCGCTCTTAAATGACTTATGGTAAAACTACAGTCATCTTACTAGATGTTTGGCACGTACTTACACTGGGTATACATTTATTGAATGAATGAATGTTGGAGGAAAGGAGTAACTGATTGAATGGTAAACCTCAGTGGTATTTTTGCCTTCCTTACTCATTGATGGTTTCACATTTTATAGTCTTTTAGGGAAATTGGATTAAGTTTTCCTAAGGTAAGACTATAGTGCCTAACCCATTAACCAGAGCCATTATAGGATCATAGAGGTGTGAGGAAGTTTAGAAATCATTTATTGCAATTCTCTCATATGAATAAGAACAGAGGCTCAGAGAAGTCAAGGGGCTGGCCCTTGATTAAAAAAACATTAGTGCTTAAAATATTCTGGTAACTATTTTTTTTAAAAGATTTTATTTATTTATTTGTCAGAGAGAGAGAGAGAGAGGGAGAACACAAGCAGGCAGAGTGGCAGGCAGAGGGAGAAGCAGGCTCCCTGCTGAGGAAGGAGCCCGATGTGGGACTCGATCCCAGGAACCTGGGATCATGACCTGAGCCAAAGGCAGCAGCTTAACCAACTGAGCCACCCAGGTGTCCCTCCCTCTGGTAACTATTTTATCTCACTGATTAAAACACTGAAACATAAAGAAAAAATCCTTTTTCTATAGAAGACTGTGACTCATGTTTTCAAAATGGCATCTTCACAGCAAAAGGAATCTGAGTTTTCTATTACTACCTAGATATTTTGAATTAACCTTAATGATTTAGGTTTATTTCGTATGTGTTTATATATATTTATACATATACTTGCTCCAAAGAGTTTCGCGATAGATAATCAAATGAATTACTCAGCCAAAGAAATCAACTATTACAGTAATTTAAAAAGAGAGCTGAGATCACACAGACATCCAGAGCCAGTGCAGATTAGAACAAGAACTTATTTCCATTAGATGAGAAAGTCCTTGAAGGTAAGATATATAAATTCCTATGTTCTTTGTAGCATCTTGGTCCTAAACAAACGAAGGGTGAATGGTACAGCAATCACATGTCCAGTTTCTGAACCTGATTCCAGTCAGTAGCTGCTTATTTCCACTACCAGTAGAATGTAGAAATAATACAGTGTCCTACTGTTTCTTATAATAAACTTTTTTTAACTAAGAAATACAAAGAAAGCTTTTAGATTTGTTTTAATTTAGGAGATAATGTAAAAATTTGGATTTTTGCAAATGGAATGTCTTACATCTCGGTAATGAAAATAATTACAAACAGTGCATTTTTAGGAAGCTAAGCATGTTTTAACCTGCTTAAATATCTTGACACAATACATATTCACATTATATCGGCTGTTAGAGGAGCATTCGTGTGTTTGTGTAGATGGGGAATGAGGTAAACAAAGGGATCTCACCATCTCCACCTCATCCACCCTCTATCCCCCAGGTCGGTTTTTTATGTCACAATTGAATAGAGGACTAAAGTTTGCAATTTTGAGTCTTGTAGCTCTCACTTAGATTCTTCAATTCCTCCATATCCACTTCACTTTTAGCCCCATTATCCAAACAGTTGGATGTAAAATGGACCTGCTGTAAACTGGCATTTTGAACTTCTTTCGGCAGTCACCATGAGGGATGTTGCTATTATATAGTTGAATAAAGACATTTTCGAAGAGAGTTGCCAAAACACTCCTTGATCCGATTATCTAATTATTTTATCACCATCTTTGCAATATCTGCCTCGATAATTTCTTTTTAAAAAGATTTTATTTATTTATTTGAGAGGGCGAGTGAGAGAGAGACGAGCAGGGGCAGATGCAGAGGCGGCAGAAGGAGAGGGAGAAGCGGACTCCCCACTGAGCAGGGAGCTCAATGCAGGGCTCTGTCCCGGGACCCTGGGATCGTGACCTGAGCCTGAGCCAGATGCTTAACGACTGAGCCATCCAGGTGCCCCTGCCTTGATCATTTCATTCAGATAATACAGGTGGTGGGATAATGATAGTTTAAAGCTGGTTCAGTCACCATTGTTTGAACTTATTTATCAGGAGCGAAAATAGAAGATTAGTAAAACTAGCTGAAAAGATAGCCTGTGTTACAGTGCGTAATGTTTCTGTAAGTGTTGGGAAGGCTTATGTAGTTCCCGATTCTTGATGGCCTTGCAATAGTTCTTTTGTCAGCTGCATGGTATACAAGGCTACTCTGAGTTTGAAAGAGATTTACGACGCGTACCACTTCTTGTCTTCAGCTGTGACTGTGTATCAGTAGGTACACCTGGTATCTTTTCCCGAAGCATGTCCCCTCTGTGTTTACTAATTCAGATCATCTATCCCCACCCCAGTGTAGGTAAGTATTCTGGTCCTTAGGGTTTGAGAGCTTTAGAGATTCAATCATACATCACAATCTGTTGTGAAAATGACTTCTGTAATCTTTTATATCACGTTCCTCCTTTTCCTGCTGTTTTATTAAAACCCCGGGGAGGGAAGAACTTGCTCAAGGTTTCTCATGCATTTATTAGGTATCTTTGAAGCAGCCTGTGGGGCTGGCATACTAATGTATTTTAGGTGTGATACGTTAAAGCATATTTACATCATTTAGGAAGGAAAATATTTTTGTTTTGTTTTGTTTTGCAGATGTGCAGATCAGCTCTCAAAATGTCTTCTGTGTCTTCCGAGCGTCTTCTAAGACAATTGCATTAGCCTCCTGCTAGTTGACTAATAGAATTAATAATTGTAAAAAGCACTCTAAAGCCACATGCCTTATGAAGTCAATGCTGGGTATGATTTTACAAGTATGTGATCTATTTTTTCAAGTGAAAATGTTAACTGGGAAAGTTCTTGGCACATAGTAAAACGTCGTGCCATCTGTTATTTGTCTTGAGGATAATGACTTGAGGGTGGCTATAGTCTTACGCTATCTAACTTAGGACTTGTTAGGGGAGTTTCTTCCACTTAGAAGTATTGCAAATGTGCTTATATTTACATAATATGTCATTCTGAAAAATTATGGTGATATAATTCCCGTAAAAATTATTTTTCTATAACTGCTTCAAAGTATAGTCAACTAAATTAACTATGATTTTTTTTTTTAAGAAACTCAAAAGAACTTGCCCCTTCCACCCACAACGAAAAAGAAAACACAAATGACCTTTCTGATACTTCTTTGAAGTTTTAACAGTCTGACATTCTTTGCCATGTATATTTTTAAGGGCTCTCTTCAGTATAAGGAGTCAGTGAGTCCTATGGGTTCTCAAGGTCTGTTCTTGGTGGAAGAAGGAATTGAAATTTGAAAGGATGATGATTTAATTAAATCATATTTTCTCTTAGTTGCTCCAGTTGCTGGTTCAGTACCTTTTAAACTATGACCTATTTCTTTCCCGCATAACAATAAATCGGCAAGGTCTAATTCTCTCTGTTCTGAAAAACAAGTTACATTTTTTAATATTAACATATTTATGTCTATTCACTTTTAAGTATTTTATCTTAGTTCCTTGCTAAGTAAAATGTTGCTGTTTTTGTAATCGCCTTGACATTAATATATGGGCAGAACCATTTTCTCTTCACTTTAATGGAAAGATAATCTCAGTGAATTGGATTCTTTCATTTTCATTTCTTTTTTTTTTAAAGATTTTATTTTTATTTGAGAGAGAGAGAGAGAGAGATCACAAGTAGACAGAGAGTTAGGCAGAGAGAGAGGGGGGAAGCAGGCTCCCTGCTGAGCAGAGAGCCTGATGCGGGCTCCATTCCAGGACCCTGAGATCATGACCCTAGCCCAAGGCAGAGGTTTTAACCCACTGAGCCACCCAGGCGCCCCTCATTTTCATTTCTTTATGAACCTTGCCTTTCAATTGATTTTTGTCTTTTTTCTGTGTAACCTTATTTATTTCATTTTGGAGGGTTTATTTACAGTCAGAAGAAAATGTTAAAATACAAATGACATGGTTATTCAGTATTTGTCCAAGAAAAGATTAAATTGCAATGGTTACTAAAGACTTTATGTGTAAGGGAAAAAACAAACAGGAAATTCTGGAGGGAAAGGCAAGAGGTGATATAGCAAATCATCAGTTTCATGTGTATTAATGGCTTGATACTCTATAAACTAGAATATAGGCCAAGTGAAGAATAGCATTTTTTTCCCTCAAGCTCTTGTATTTTAAATGATAACTGATTTCTTAAGCCTCCCTTTTATTATTTTTTCTTTCATTTTTAGTTTTCCTTTTGTTGACTACTAGTAAAATCGCCCTCCACTCTTCTGTGTGTAGGGACAAGTTCCCAAGTTCAGTTACTTCTGACAGAGGACTAGATGTCTCACAAAAAACGTTGACATCAACAAATGAGACATTAAAATGCAAACAGTAAAAAAGAAAGAAGTTAATCAGTCTTCTTTCTTTCTTTCTTTCTTTCTTTCTTTCTTTCTTTCTTTCAAGAAGGGTTACCTAGCTGAGTTTATTTTAGGACCTAGTGGTAATGACACCGAGGTGAAGACCATATTCCCTCCACAGTCCCTGCCTTGGTCAGACAGGTGTTGGCATTACCTCACAACCATCACTTGGACTTGAAACTTCAGTCCTTCATCCTATAACTGTTTTTGTTGATATTGTTCCAAAAGGAACATAATACATACATATTCTGTATATATTTGATGACTATGTTATACAAAAAGGAAAGTGTACTTTCTAAAGCAGTTATATTTTTTGACATTATTTAATAAAGTGAATTTTTACATTGGAAATGATCCTTTATACTCAACAAGGGCATTATCTTGGTACAGTGATTCATATTACAAGAATTTTGCTTGGCCAGCTCTTCAGAAATGAAAGTACACCCATCTATCCAAAGCCAGTGAGGCTCCTCAGCCTCTGTGAGAAATTATAGATGAACATGCTTAAAACCTAGATTAATTTGGATTTTCTCAGGACATTGTAGGTAATCATGGTGTCACTAACTGTTAAATCTCCCCTTGTGGCAGAGTCGACCAGTGAAGGAGCCTTGTCCTATTAGTCAGTCACAGGTGGATTTTCCTAAGCGACATTTTAAGTGACAACTCACATAGCACTTGCAGTTTTTCAGCTGGGGGATTAAGGAACACGCACCATGATCCTCAATTCTCCATCGAGCCTCTGTGACTGCCTTTTTTTTAATTGATACAACATAAATTATTTCTTATCTCCTTGTACTGAAGTTCTGATTCATTAGACTCCACTAGAGGAATGTGTCACAGTGCTGTTGCTTTGACCATACTCATTGATGCCACAAACTTGAAAGGCATAGTTGAGCTAGTGTGTGAAGGTGAGCCATGGAAAGCTAATATTTGGCCATGCTGAGCAAGAAACGACAGTGTCATATGGTTCAATTTAATATTGTCCTTTGGTCATCTTCCAATCTGCTCCTGCTGGTGAGATTGGTACTGTCCCCACCTGGCTGGGCGTAAGAACCCCGGACTTAGGTTCCCCAACATGCTCAGCAGAGTTCCAGTACAACCTAGCCCAGTCCCTCTGATATGTCCCGGGTCCTCCTCCTGACTTTCAGGCAAGCTCTCTAAATGGGGATTAAAGAAATTTATCGGTAGGACAGAGATGAAACATTTGTTATCCTCCATTCCTGAATATAATAGGGCAGTTTTCATTTTGTTTATAACATGCTGTTTCTATCTTTTGACTATGAGGATATTTTGGTTGAAACTATATTTATATCTTGGTTGCACAGTGTGTAACAATATTGAGTTCCAATTTATGTTGTTTATATACATATATGCATAGCATATAAATAAACATGTAATATATATTCTATAAACATAAACATGTATATATTTTATAAACATAGTATGTGTACATATTATACATTATACTTATTATACATAATAAGGTTTATAAGTATATCAACTCTAACTGAAGAAAGTGAGCAAAAAATATAATTGGCAAATAAGAATAGGAAAGATAGAGCTAGTAATAATATTTTGGTATTCATAAAACCATTTAAAAATAGTAAATGAGCCATTCTATGACAAAAATAATTCTAAGTGTAAATATTTGCTTTAGTCTCTGTTTTTTTGCTATTTTTAAAACATTTTTTCCTAGAAAAAGTTTTTTATATGCACCTTTTATGCACCTTATAAAGCCTTGCATAGAATAAGTAAAATGCTCTAGATTAGATCACATATCTACAGTTTTCAAATAACCTTGCATGTTCTTTTCCTTGCATTTTTACAGATATGGTCCGGAAAAAGAACCCCCCTCTGAGAAACGTTGCTAGTGAAGGCGAGGGCCAGACCCTGGAGCCTATAGGTACAGAAAGCAAGGTATCTGGAAAGAACAAAGAATTTTCTGCAGATCAGATGTCAGAAAATACAGATCAGAGTGATGCTGCAGAACTGAATAGTAAGGAGGAACATAGCTTGCATGGCCAAGATCCATCCTCTAGCAGCAAAAAGGGCTTAAAAAGCTCAGTCCTGAGCGAGAAGGCTGGCTTCAATTATGAAAGCCCCAGTAAAGGAGGAAACCTTCCCTCGCATCCACATGATGAGGTGACAGATAGAAATATGTTGGCTTTCTCATCTCCAGCTGCTGGGGGAGTCTGTGAGCCCTTGAAGTCTCCTCAAAGAGCAGAGGCAGATGACCCTCAAGATATGGCCTGCACCCCATCAGGGGACTCGTTGGAGACAAAGGAAGATCAGAAGATGTCACCAAAGGCTACCGAGGAAACAGGGCAAGCGCAGAGTGGTCAAGCCAATTGTCAAGGCTCAAGCCCAGTTTCAGTGGCCTCAAAAAACCCACAAGTGCCTTCAGATGGGGGTGTAAGACTGAATAAATCCAAAACTGACTTACTGGTAAATGACAACCCAGACCCGGCACCTCTGTCTCCAGAGCTTCAGGACTTTAAATGCAATATCTGTGGATACGGTTACTATGGCAATGACCCCACAGATCTGATTAAGCACTTCCGAAAGTATCACTTAGGACTGCATAACCGCACCAGGCAGGATGCTGAGCTGGACAGCAAAATCTTGGCCCTCCATAACATGGTGCAGTTCAGCCATTCCAAAGACTTCCAGAAGGTCAACCGTTCCGTGCTCTCTGGTGTGCTGCAGGACATTAATTCTTCAAGGCCTGTTTTACTAAATGGGACCTATGATGTGCAGGTTGGTGCTCTGTGCTGTTATCTCTTCCTACAGAAAAAGCAATTAGTAATGAAATGTGAATTCGTACATGTGCATTAAAATCAAGGTCCCGATACCAAAGGGGTGGCCTGCGAGATTCAGCAGGACAGATGGACTCCGTAGCTGTTTTATGCAAATGTGTATTCAGAGGTGTCTTTCATCTCTTATCATGGAAAATAATCTCAGTACTTCTACTAGGTTGGGAAAAGTCTTTTCATGGGATTAGCTAGGCTTCATATTTCTGGAAATATTTCATGGTAATTTGATGTTTTCCCAGTCTTCCAAAAATGGCACTAATCTTTATGGTTCCACATGATGGTAGTTTATGCTCTGTTTGAGTTTTAGATTAGAAATCTTTCACTGTCATCTTTCCTTCAGTGAGGATCTTTCTTGTGTCTGGCATTGGGGTTTGGTTTTTATACTCAGCCTGACATCCAGTTGGACTAGATTTGGGTCATATTGACAGTTGAGGAGATATACTCCAGAAAAAGGAACATAATTGCATATGAAAATTTGGAAATAAAAGTTTATATTGATTATAAAGAAGTCAGTGTGATTGTAAGTACTAGGGACACCAGAATGACCTTGGTGCGGGCCAATAAAGCATTCTTTTCTGCATTTAAGGAAAATAGTAATTTTTGAAAGCATTTAGCAGTAATTTAGATTTCTAGTTTTATTAAAAGTGGCATACCTTTTTGATCTACTCTTCTGTCTTTAGTTTATGGCATATGTGAAACGAAAAAAAATCTAGCATTTCAAATAGAATGAAATGCAGAACTGACTCTAAAGAAATGTATTCGTTTTATTTTGGCAGTTTTAGCATAGTCAAAGCTCATGGTCAGCTTGAGAAAGTGTATTAGTGTCTGTTACAGTCTGTAGATTATATTATTTGGCCAGGGAATTTCAAAACGTATTGGGTGTAATATTAACCTTCTTTAGGAATGATTAGAAGAGGTACCAGAGAACTAATGAAATTACATCATACTTATTTGACCTCTCCAATCCCTTAAAATATCAGTCATTTTTATCAATTCAATAGCTCTAGCACATTTGCTGTAGACCTCTCTATTGACCTGGTGCCAATTAAGAAAGGCAGGCAAAGGAATTATAAATAACAGGTAGTGAACATATTTGGCAGTCCTTGTAAAAAGAATCAGAGGAGAAATTTCCGAGCCTTTAAAAATGTCAGAACTGCAATCTTATCACTTTAAGGGAGATAGAAAGAACTCTTAAAAAGCCAGTTTCATCTTTGTAGAGCTCTCTTAAAAATTCCATCTGACTTTGTGAATTTCCACAAATAGAATTATTTCTGTGGAGCAGCAAATTAAGCCAACATGGTTATTATGCATGAAGCTGCATGCTTTGAACTGCTGTCTTATTAAAGATCATTTCACTGTCTTATGTCAGATACACTCTGCTGTCAAACCATGATTGGAAAGCAAATACGTGTTTTAGATAAAAGGGTTAGAAGTGAATAATGTCAGTATGTGAAATGGTGTTTTATAATTAGCAAGTAATATGATGTTAATACCTGGATTTCCGGCAGGAGTTTCGGTTTGTTCACTCTGGGGATAACTTCTGAGGGAAGCTGATCTGCTCTGTCAGGAAGACTTTAAAATTGAGATTACTGAGGCTGATGGTTTGGAAGAATTCAGATTTTTTAAACACACTTCCATTTCCCCCAAACAGTTATTTGTTAGGTTCTTAGTTATTTATAGTAAAGTTTATGTTTGGGTAGAATGAGCTGGACACTTTTCCTGGGCAGCGATTTGAGAAATAAAACAGATGTGTGAGCTCTGTGAGTTTGAACTAATAGAGGAGAAATAAAACAGCTGATCCGAGACTCTGCTGTCTACCAAGTGCTGTAGTAAAGAAGACAGAAAGTGGTAGGAAATAGCAAGCAGGAAGATAATCTTGTTAAGATCAATTTTTTTTTCCAGAGAAATAATAGGGCTAAAAATAGAAAAAAGCAGTCTGTGGGAAAAAGCAGATGATTATTTCAAAGAAACAATTGGATCTAGAAACGAGCCTAGAGTTAACTTGGTTCAGTTTAGGAATAGAGCACTAAAGATAACTTTGGGGACAAATGCTGATCTTGAGTATTTTGCCCATACACAAGATGTTGATGCAGAAACATGTCCGAAGATAAGGAACTTATTAATATTTTTATGCTGAAATAAATAGTGCATGGCTTCCCTATACAAATAAGCTGAATAAAAGCACATCTGAAATTCCCCTTTTTACCCACACATGTTTGCGTGCTGAAATGCTGTTTGAGATCTTTCTTTCCTTGGCTCTTGAACTGTGTGGGGACTAAGGGCTGTGCAGGAGAAAATGCTGACTGTAGAATTTCTTGAACGCACTTCTGTCAGAGATGGGTAGGAAGTTAATGGCTGTGTGTCTTCTGATAAAAAGATGTTGGTAAATATGAGCATTACAGACCAATAATCAGCTGATTTCAGGAAGTATTTACATAAATCTATAATTTAAGATAATTGAAGTAATATATGACCAATTCGTTAATCTTTTTCAATTAAACTGGCTTTTTTTTTTTAACATTAAGGATAGTTGGTGGTTAGTGATAGATTTATGACATTTTAGGCCAAGAAAAAAGGAACAGAGCCAGAAGGAGAGGACTTAAGAACCCCATGGCTTTGATCTATATTTTGGTTCTACATGAATGGTTTTAAATAATTTAGACTGACTTGGTTGCAAACATGAGATAGACAGTTGGGGAAAAGAAATAATTTAAACAAATGGTAAGATTTCCAGTTCCAAGTCCAGATTATTTGACATGTATTTGTGGGAATAATTGGAAGTTTAGACATACTTGTGCTGACAATATTCACTTCTGTGTAAGTGTTATTACAAATAAGGAAGTCAAAGATTTACGTATTTCTAAAAAACAGTGTCAAATAACAAGGTTTCTTTATACTGCAGAGTTAGCTAGAGCCCCAGTTGGATAATGGAGGTCACTTTAAAGGGGGCATCATAAAAAGGACAGTGTTCCCTGTGTGTTGAATTCATACTACCCCCCCCCCAATACCTTGAGGTAGCATGCCCAGCCCTGAAATCAGAAGAGATGCCAATTCTTCAGCAAGAAAAACAAGAAAAGATACAATGGCTAGCTCAGAGCTATTTGACTCAATTGGAATGTTAGTTTCTCAATTTTTAAATGTTACCTGTGTGTTTTGTCAATTGTTATGCTTACATTTTTAAAATAATGAATGTGACATGATTGGGAAGCCCTTCATGTAATTTTTATTGCCAGTATTCAGACTTTGAGGCTCACATGTAGACCAATAATAGGACAAGAGATTGAGTTCTTCAAAAAGTAATTACAGCTTCTTTCTTTTTAATCTGCTTTATTATACTTGTATTTAAACCATTGCTGAATGGAGGCCTCAGTTGTTAAACACCAACTTTGCTATTTCATTAGGCCTTAATGTGCTGTGTGTTAGGGCATTTGCATCATCTTTATGGGGGAGCTCTGAGCCCTTAGATCAGGTTATAAAAGTCAGAGTCCTGTCAAGATGTGCTTCCCACGGGAAAGTGTTTAACCTACTGCAAGTTTATAAATGCTCGCGATGTCCGTGTTGCCTTTCCATATTAGTATACCTTTACTGTTATTCGGCATTATTCAGGACTCCCATAGCTAAGGGATTCCAGCTCTTAAATTTATTTTGGCCTTTCATGAAATTTGAAGGCTAATAGCAAAACTCACTATTCACTTACCAGTTACTATCTTGTGTTTGAGCTAGGAGCATTACATTTCTGTTCTGTAAATATTTTTATCAGAGTTGCACAATATGTCACGTTTGAAGCAGGAAGAACAGATTTTAGAGATAAGAAGTTATCCTTTGTATTTGTATTTTCAACATATTTAACACTATGAGCTTTATAGATCCTTAACATATGACAGTACACCCGTTTGAACAGGGGGTTAACAGCTTGGTCTGGAAAAAAAAAATCAGAGAACATTAATCTCATTTTGGTTTATTTTGACTTTTCCTGAATTTTACTTCCAAATATTTATTTTTTGCCTTGGAGTTTCCTTTGATCTGGAGGAGGAGGGAAGTTGTAGATCTTAGCAGGTTGTGTTTCTTTGTTTTTCTGAGTTGAGAACAATTGCACTTGAAAACAACTGGTGAATGAGACTTTAATCACTTCAGACTGTCTACAGAGTACAGAATGTTTGTCATTTGAAGCCATCCTAGTGTTCAGGTCTGTGTCTCTTTAACAGGTAATAAAGTGTGCAAAATAAAACATATGCTCACCCTCAGGCCATCAAGCAAAGTAAAGTTCTGGCATTTACCAGGTCATTTTTATCATGGAGATAACCAAGCTGAACAGTGTTAGCCACCCCGGTGGACTAGAATAGTTTGGCCATACTCACTGCCTGCCCTTTGGTTAGATCTCCATGGTGTTGTTATGTGAGGGTCAGTCAGTGTGATAAATGCCGACCTCTCTGATTTTTGGCTTATTTGCTATCGTTTAAAAAACATGTATCACTTTCTCGAATATCCATCTCTCTCTCTAGGCAGAGTGTTTTTAGAAGAAGAAATCATGGTTATTAGCGCATCTAATTGAATTTAGCATTACTTAACTCTTACTAAAAATGTTTTAAAAAGTTAAAAACAATTCTCCTCAAATGGCCTGCTCGGCTAACCATATCAAGTCAGCAGCTTAGTCAGTGCATTTTGTTTCTTGGGTCATTATAATTACAGCGTCCATGCAGCTGTTGGGAACACGGATCCATAAGCTGTGTCTAACCCCAGGAAAGTTTGGAGGGAGCAGTTCCCTTTCATTTTCTAATTTCCTTCATGGAGTCTGTTTCTGAGAGTCATTAGACCGCAGACCTCTTGATTTCTTCATCATATGGTTTTAAAGTTTGATGTAAGTGTTGAACATTTTCAGAACATCAGAAAAGACCTTTTATTTATTTATTTATTTATTTATTTATTTATTTTAAAGATTTTATTTATTCATTTGACAGAGTGCGAGATCTCAAGTAAGCAGAGAGGCAGGCAGAGAGAGAGGGGGAAGCAGGCTCCCGGCCGAGCAGAGAGCCAGATGCGGGGCTCGATCCCAGGACCCTGAGATCACGACCTGAGCCAGAGGCAGAGGCCTAACCCACTAGCCACCCAGGCGCCCTGACCTTGCTTTATTTAAATTGGAAGTCAAATTTAAAATTTATTTTTCTGTATTGCTTGTAACTTGATCCATACTTTTTTCATCCATAGCTTATATAATCAAAATTGTACATACCTTTTGGTGTTTTCTTCCAGTTTTGGATTCATTTCTGACAACGGCTAACATAAAGGATTTCTTATGGGCATAGGTAGATCTAAGCTCTTTATGTTATTAATTAACTTCTCTTCATAAAAACCCTTAAAGTAGATATTACTGTTACGTCCATTTTTTTTTTAATGAGGAAGCAGGATAGAGGAATTAAAGTAACCCGTCCAAGGTCGCAGAGTTATGCAAGGGGGGTAAATGGGATGCTTGCCTGCTATTAAGTACCAGAATGGGTGTGAGGCCGAAAAGACAGCAGAATGCCTTCAGAGCATCTCGTTTGCATGTACTGCGAACCCTAACTGAGCTCAGAGCCCTGTCTACAAAACCGGTCTTCACAACCATTACGCATTTAACCTTCCCAAATACAAGACTGAGTTTACTTCAACTACAGAAGCAATGAAAGATGGGCCAACTGTTCCTAAGGGAGGACATACAAAGCTGGTACACAGGGGCTCTTTGATGCGTACTCTGAATCGTGTTAAATTTGGGGACCTCAGTGATTTCTTTGAGATTGTTTCTCTTCCAATCCCTGCAGTGTAGTGCTGCCATATTCAAACTCACTAGGCTCAGAATTGAAATCATTGAAAAGAAAATTAATTTTACTGATTCGTTTTTTTTCTAATTACTGTGATTCATTCTCATCGGTACTTCTGCTACTGAGACTAGCTCTGATAAAGTGAGGAAGGGCCAGATTTTGATTTAATCAATTGAGGAGGCAGTGTTTTATCCCCAGATGAAGCGACATTTTATCCATGTATTTGATTTTGTTCATATTCCCCTCATTTGGAGGACTTTGTTTTAGAGATTTATGATTTAATATATGGCCACTGAGTTGTAGTCTTCTCTTCTGGTTACCAGGCACAATCTCAGGGTTGGTTTTTTTATGAAGGTTAAATATTAAGTAGATACATCCAGCTCCCATTTATGTTCTCCATGGCTTTGTAATTAAAGTTTTATTCTTTGCCTGCAGTTAAGTACAGGAATGGGAGAGAAGACATCAGAACACCTTTAGAGTGTCTCACTGAGTGTCTCACTGACACATACTGCCTACCCTAACGGAGCTGGAGCCCAGTGCTGTGTGGCCTCCCAGAATCCTGAATGTGAGGGGTGGGGCCTCAGGGAGGGACTTGAGAAATACTTCACTTGACTCCCACTTCCCCTTTAATACTTAAATGACCCTCTAATGTCAAACTGAAGAGCACCTGAATTCTTTCATGAGTCTAGTAACATATCTGGGCATCTTACAGTAAACAGTGGTTTGTTCTAAGACCTGTTTTTCCAGCTGATGGGTGGCTTCACCTTGATGTTCCACTAGCCCCTCAAAGTCAAGTTGGCGGGGCTGGAAATCCCACAGTCACCCTGGATTTCTTTCTGATGCGTGTGTCTCCCCCCAAACTATTGAGTAGTTTGCTTCAGGCTTCCCTGCTTTATGCACCCTTCATGTTTACTTAGCAAATTCTTAGTGGTTTCTTTAGTTACCTTTTTTCCCTTTCTGATCCCTCTGTTCTCTTCTTTTCCTTTCTTTTCTGCTCTTGCCTCCCTCTTTCCCCCCTTTCCTCCACCCCTCCTCTCCTGTTTTTCTTTTCCTTTTTCTTGTCTCCTTCCTTCCTCTTCCTCTCCTTACCTTCCTCCCTCCCTTCCTTCCTCTATTTAATTTTTTTTAAAAATTATACTTTTGGAGCCACATCCTACATTTTGTAGGAAGGATAGGTCTACTTTCTATAATATGTGTATCATTTTAATTATGCTTGTACCATTCAGTAGAACTCTCCAATAAGACACAGCTTTTCCAAATTCTCTCTCACCCCCAATCTCCCTTCACGGTTACCAAGCAACTTGCCCTGTTTCACTGTCTTATGCTTTACTCACTTTGTTTCCTGCACCTGAAAAGCCTTACCATACATAGTCACTGTCTTTGAGGCTCTGCCCCAATGCCAACTCGTAAGTCCACAGTTTGGTTGTCACCTCCTGAAAACCTTTGCCGATCTGTCAGTGTGGCTCAGGTTGTCTTCCTCTGTGTTGTCATGGAACTTGGTACCTCTCAGCAGAAGCTCACCCTCCGCTCTTGTCATCTATTTGCTTGTGAGCTTTCTGCCGCAGACCACAGACGTGCTGGGGTTTTGGACTCCATCACTTCTCTGTGGATCATCAGTGTTTGGCACTTAGTAGCCATGCGCCAAAGCATCCTTCCCTAGGGGAAGGATGTCACACAGTGATTCCATTCTCTTCTTTTTCCCATTTAAGACACTGTTTAGAACACTCAGTTCTTCTCTATCTTCCTTCGGAGCCTATGGCAAAGTTGGGTCAGATGCAGGAGAGGGGTTCTGTGGATAATGCACTCAGCTCTATAATCCACTTGCCTTGCATTTTCTGTTGTGTTTTGCATTTTTCCCCAAAATGCAATACATGTTTTTCCCCAAATTCTTTTTTTCCCCAAATACTTTTATTTTTTCAGTATTACAAGATTAATTGTTCATGCACTATCCCCAAATTCTTGAGACTAACTTTAAGATTCATTGGTATTCTGTCAGCCCAAATGCCAAATAACCGTAGAGACTCAGGTCAGTATTATGCTGGGTGAAGTGAGAAAAGCAGTTGGGATAGACTATTGATGGCAGTAATCCGAATGCTGATAATAAAAATGTGCATAATTTAAGATATGCAGGACTTTACCCTTAAAATCACCCCTTGTACCAATTTAAGTTTTGGTCCTCTCCCACAAAAAAAATCGATTGGTTGTTATAATTAAAAAAAATTTTTTTTGGATTTGTTACTTATTTTGTGGAAAAGGGTGTCTATAGGAATTGTGGTAGTGACTCCAGGAACGCCAGGAATAGGGTGTGATAGCATGGGACTAAGAAGATCACCATGCAATTAGTTTTGTTATTGAACTGTCTAAAATGTTTGTCACCTACCAAAGGTCCACCCCTGTGGCACGCTCTCTATTCTGCATTGTTTTTTGAAGCACTCTACAATGCAGAAACATTCCCTATGTGGATGAGCACATTAATTCTGACTCTAAGCTATTTTCAGCCAAAATCGGCCCTGACAGATTTCTTCAAGCTATTTGTAACTTCAGTCTTGGAGCAGTGATTTTTAGCAACTTAGCTTTTTATTAAGTGAAGGTTTTACTGTTTTGACTATCAGCCCATAACCTCAAGTCCCCTTAAATTAGTACCCTCCTAATTGTCTCTGTTGCTATCAATTATAGTACTTGAAAATGAACCACATCTGAGGAAGAGCTTGTATTTAGTTCAAACAACCCTTTTTGTTCCCCTGACAAGAAGTACATGGCCTGAAGTGTCATTTCAAGAGTTCTGAGGCTTCACAAAAAAATCTTTTCCTTTGACATATTCTTTTAGATATTACTCTTACAGTTTTTGTTCCATATGATTAGAAGGAAGTAAATGAATTAAGGTTAAAGACCTTGCAAAAAGCCAGCCTTTTATATTTTTAACTTCTACAGCAAAATATTTTTGTGAAAAGACATACGTAAATAAATCAGAAACAAAGGCTATGAAACATACTTAAATGGAAGGAATAGTTTTTAAAACTAAGTTTAGGGAGTGCCTGGGTGGCTCAGTGGGTTAAACCCTCTGCCTTTGGCTCAGGTCATGATCTCGGGGTCCTGGGATCGAGCCCCGCGTCGGGCTCTCTGCTCAGCGGGGAGCCTGCTTCCCCCCTCTCTCTGCCTGCCTCTCTGCCTACTTGTGATCTCTCTCCTCTCTGTCAAATAAATGAATAAAATCTTTAAAAAAAAAACTAAGTTTAAAAGAATAAAAAGCCACCGTATCAGTGAAAAGTAACAACTCTGTTCTTTTTCATGCCTTTAACAGGTATGTCAGTTGTTCCCGTTTAACTATAATTCACAGGCAAATGGCTCCATAGTCATTTTTTGGGGGGGGGTGTGAAAGGTGCGTTTTGTTCAGTGTTTTGAAGAAGCCCAAATAATTCCGGTTGAGTCAATAAGGGGGGTGTGAATTACAGTCATGTTTTCATCCAAGGCAACTCAGGCGCCTTGGTGAGAGATTTTCATCTGTGCTCGCATCTCTCCCAATAACTTCATTCACTCAACCCAAGTGCATTGAGCCCCTGCTTACTTCCAAGGATGGATAAAATAGCAGTCCTTCCATCCAAGAAGGAAGTCAAACAGGAACACGAGCTTAGTTCAGTAACAATGGAATCGAACCTTTTCATTTACAGCTAAGAACACTAGAAGTGACAAGTTTATGAGTTTGTCACTGAATGACTTCACCGTGTTCCCACTGTTTAGCCTTTTCATCCCATTAGCAGGAGAAATTAAATTAGATAGTCCATTTTATTAAATAATAATCCCATTCAGGGGAATAGTACTGTTAGAATATGCTGGCTAACATGGCATGCACTAGCTCCATGTGGCTATTTAAATTTCAGTTAATTCAAATTAAATTAATGAAAAATCAATAAAAATTACTTAAATCAGTTCCTTAGTTGCACTATCCCTATTTCCAGTGTTCAGTAGCCACACGTGGCCCGTAGCTACCCTGTTGGACAGGGTGGCCTGTGGATCATTTCCATCATCTCAGAAAGTTCTGTTGGACAGCACTGATTTTGAGTTTACAGATCAGTTTCAGTTCCATTCTCCCCCTTGTTCCTCACAATAATCCCCTAAGATGGCAAAGTGGATACCGTTGTTTGTATCCGTAAAGATGAGGAGATTGAGATGCCAGGGGATTGAATAGTGTGTTTTTGCACAGACTTTAACTTCTGGAACTTCCATTGGAAGCAAACAAATCCAAGTAAAGATTAATACTATTAGCCACAAATCTTGATCTTCAACTATAAGTAATTTAAAGGTAGAGATGTGGTCTAGCTTGCTCCCTGTTGTATTCCAGTATCTATTCCAGAGATTGGCACAATACTCAGTAGCTGCTAATTAGATGAATGAATAGATATAATTTTTGCTCCAAACAGAATTTACAGTTTAATAGAAATTTTAAAATATGGATATCCGTGTCAAAAGAACTGCTGGATTAACAAGCTATAATCATAATTCTCGTTAGCAAAAGAAAAAAGATTGAAACTTATACTCTTTATTCTGTTTGTGATCTCATTTTTAGTCTAGTCATAGCTAGGGAATGGTAAGTTTTTTTCTTCTACTTGCTGGGTTCAACCATTTGAAAAGTTCGAGATAATTCTCTGAATGTGTAGGTGCTGTTTCCTGGCAAGAAGATTTAAGAAACTGTTGCTGCACATATTTTGTATAAATGTTCTTGCTGTCTATTTGTATTTAATCTAGGAAAGAATTGTTTTAAGTTAACATTTATGGGTCATTAAAATACAATGGATATGGTCAGTAGTCTTAGTTATGGTCTCCTAGAATAATATATTATGTTTTATTTTAGAATGGCATTTAAATGATATACATCAGTTTATTTCATCATGACTTAAAAATCCATCTTTTCTAAAGAAAGTATAAAAATGGTCACAAGGGTAGCCTTTAAATCTTTTTGAAAGCGCAACTGAACAGAACACTAAGTAATAATGTTTCCCAAAGTTGGCTTTTAATAGTTTTTTACATATTTTTATAATGGCAATACTAGCTTTAAGTAGTATAAAAACTAATATGATTTTCTGCCTTTTACCAAGAAGGCAAATAGATAATCTTATAGAAGTGTCAATATTATTGTTCTTGTCATCAGATAGATCCTCGTGTTTTTGTTTGCTTGCTTGGGTGGTTTTTTGAAAGAGCGTCTTAAATAATAATCTTAAATAATGAAGCTGGCTGGTTTTCCCTGGGTAAAAAACACAACTTTGTAGACACACAAATACCACAGACTTAAAGGATTTAATGAGGTTTGCAGTGGTAACTTAGTCAATCCTAAACCAAAATGAAACACTAGCAGTTTTGTTCTTGATTTTGTTTGTCTGTTTACCACACGGCCTTTCTTTTTTCTTTCATGGTCTCTTCACCTGATAATAGTCATTTTTAGCCTGGACTTTTTTTTAATTTTTGAAGTTTTTGTCAAATACTGTAAGGGATACTGTGATGCTTGGTAATAACTTTGATTCACTTCAAAATCAAATGTTAAGGGATTCCTTAGGACGCTAAGTGCTCCTTGTTCAGCCCTTTCAGTGTGGACGTGGAATATGCGTTTTGGAGATTGCAAAATCAAAGACACAGTGATGATGTGTTGTGGTCTCTCAGGAATCCCTGTTCTGCAAGCAGAAGTTAAAAACATTTTACATTAGGAAGATTGGCAACTCTGAAGCAATGTGGTAGCTAAAGCAAGAAAATTTTGGTATACCGGGTTTGCTCACATTAGAAAAGAAGGACCTATAACTTCTGCATTTGCCCCTTTTGATTCAAGTTGAAGTTCCTGACCAAAATACCAGAATTGATGGAAGCCCACCGAAATGCTTTGTTTTATTTTTGAAAATAAGGTTTCTCCTCACCTCTAGTGAGTCGGGATTTAGATGGAGGGATTTTGCAATATGATGGCATCCCAGGGCACATTTTAGTCATTCTGGTCCCTGAAGTGCTAGGTTAGAAGGATGCATCGACTGTATCCTCGTGTGGTCTAGCTTTGGCCTCTCTCATACAGCCCACGGCCAGGCTGCTGGCTGGGACGGTGCCCCTTCCTTCCCCTTGGTTAGATGGTGCCCTCCTGTTGCGGACAGACTGAAGTCTGTGTGCTTGCCATGATGGGTGTAGACAGCACCCAAAGTGAAACATTAGCATCCTTTGCTAAAGGCTGTGGGAGACGTTTGCAAATTATTGTCTTAATATACAGTAAGTGTTGAGCTGTTTCTGTGATCATGCACGTTTCCGGGAACTGTAATACCGGAAACAAGTGGAGAGGTGGCCTCAGCTGAATTAGACCTTGGCCAGACAGGTTAAGTCTTTTGATCAAGCTCACAGCCTCTCCGTAAGTGACAGAATGGACAGGCATTCTTAGTCCTGTACAATAGAAGTGCAAGCGCGTGTCTCAGTGCACTAAAGGAATATAATTTGCATATTAAATGGAAACTCTGAAATGATTTTTGAGATGCTTGAGACTTTTCTCATGGAGTGATTTGGATATGAGCAGTGATCACACATGTCATTTCTGAGCAGCTGTTGAAGAAAGCAGAACATGATTATGTCACGTGCCTAATCTATTACATCTGGTAGCTAGAAAAACTCAGAAATTCTCTGATAGTTAGAAGAGGAAATCTCTCCCTTTTTTGGAGCATTTCTATCCAAAACTCAGTTTTAAACCAGGAATTTTGGCTACTCAGTGGTAGTGCTTATTTAAGCTGTTCTTTGCAGGGCACACAGAGGAAGGAAGAAGGATTTTATATAAAGTGACTTTTTGAATGCCCTCATTGCCCTAATTCTGTACAGTTTTATATTCGGATAGAAAGAAGAGCTGTGATCATTCTTGTGCTGGATTATTTTATTTTGGCCTTTAAACATCCCCATGACCCACTGAGACAGAGCCTTGATCAGACGAGGCCCTGGAAGGTTTTCTTCTTTTCCTTTATCCTAGATTGGGAAACATTTTAAAAAATTTATTTTATTTTATTTTATTTTATTTTATTTATTTATTTGACAGAGATCACAAGTAGGCAGAGAGGCAGGCAGAGAGAGAGGAGGAAGCAGGCTCCCCGCTGAGCAGAGAGCCCGATGTGGGGCTCAATCCTAGGACCCTGAGATCATGGCCTGAGCCGAAGGCAGAGGCTTTAACCCACTGAGCCCCCCAGGCATCCCATTTTAAACTTTTTACATTAGACCTTCTTCACCAAGACTTCAGGTCCTCTGCATTCATTTCATTTTTGGTCTAATAGTGCCTGCTTGGGCTTTAATTATAAGGCATTTTGTGTGGTCATTTTAGCAGCTTGTTTTACCCAGAAGGTAGGCTTCATCTTTGCCCATGGCTTCATTGCTATAGGAACTGAACAGAGGATTTCCTTGGAGAACGACTGCATTGAGTAATCTCTAAGCAACTGCCTCTAGTTTTGACAGCAACCCTTAACTTCATGAAAAGAAATCCCCTGTGATTTGGATGCTTCTGCAAGCATGTGGATTGAAGGAAACAGTAGTAAAACTTACTTACTTGAAAACTGTTTTCTTGGCTTTTTAAGAAGAGTATTTATTAAATCTATTGAGCTAGTTATATTCCTCTTATTACTTATCTTTATCTGTTACTTTGGCCAAAAATGTTTAGCATAATGAGCCTCTCAAAGAGTAGCTATTGAGAAATAAAGAGTGCATTTCTTTGGCTCTGATTATTCAAGTGATTTCATAATAAGCAGAAGTACTATTGTATTTTTTGATGTGGAGTACTTGGTAATGTCCTCTCCTCCCTCCTCCCTCCTCCAGAGAGCACGAAATGAATGATACCTTTCAAGTAACATCCATCTCTTCTGTACCAGGTCACTTCGGGTGGAACATTCATTGGCATTGGACGGAAAACACCAGATTGCCAGGGAAACACCAAGTACTTCCGCTGTAAATTCTGCAATTTCACTTACATGGGCAACTCCTCAACTGAACTAGAACAACATTTTCTTCAGACACACCCAAACAAAATCAAAGCTTCTCTCCCCTCCTCTGAGGGTGCAAAACCTTCAGAGAAGAACTCTAACAAATCCATCTCTACACTTCGATCCAGTGATTCTGGAGACTTGGGAAAGTGGCAGGACAAGATCACGGTCAAGACGGTAGATGACACTCCTGTTGGCTACTCAGTGCCCATCAAGCCCCTCGATTCCTCGAGACAAAATGGTACAGAGGCCACCAGTTACTACTGGTGTAAATTTTGTAGTTTCAGCTGTGAGTCATCTAGCTCACTTAAACTGCTAGAACATTATGGCAAACAGCACGGAGGAGCGCAGTCAGGTGGCCTTAATCCAGAGTTGAATGATAAGCTTTCCAGGGGCTCGGTCATTAATCAGAATGATCTAGCCAAAAGTGCAGAAGGGGAGCCAATGGCCAAGGCAGACAAGGGCTCTAGTGGGGCTAAAAAGAAGGACTTCTCCAGCAAGGGAGCAGAGGATAACATGGTAACAAGCTATAATTGTCAGTTCTGTGACTTTAGATACTCCAAAAGCCACGGCCCCGATGTCATCGTAGTGGGGCCGCTTCTCCGTCACTATCAGCAGCTCCATAACATTCATAAATGTACCATTAAACACTGTCCCTTCTGTCCCAGAGGCCTTTGCAGCCCAGAAAAGCACCTTGGAGAAATTACTTACCCATTTGCTTGTCGAAAAAGTAATTGTTCCCACTGTGCACTCTTGCTTTTGCACTTGTCTCCGGGGGCAGCCGGAAGCTCGCGAGTCAAACACCAGTGCCACCAGTGCTCGTTCTCCACCCCTGACGTAGATGTGCTCCTCTTCCACTACGAGAGCGCACATGAGTCCCAAGCATCTGAGGTCAAACAGGAAGCCAATCACCTGCAAGGATCGGATGGGCAGCCACCTGTCAAGGAAAGCAAAGAACACTCATGTACCAAATGTGATTTCATTACCCAGGTGGAAGAAGAGATTTCCCGACACTACAGGTAAGTCATCATGGCGAAGGGGCAGGCGTGGGCGGGGGAGGTGCAATGTCAAAGAAAACAGTAGAAAGAAGCCAGAGGGCTGGTCCTAGAATCATCAGGAATGATTGAGGTGACTTGGGGAAGTTATGGGAAAGGTAAACGTAAAAGATCATTTGTGAAACTGCAGATTATGGATTTATAGACATGGTAACCATGGACTTTAATTTGGTCACTTGTTTCAGACCATTTACTCTTATGCTTCATACCTGTTTTCTGCTATTTGCTGAGTGTATTTTACAATTTGCAGTGATGACGATAATGCTGATGAGTTCACTCATTTACCACAATTCATGTATTTGTCCTTTTTGACTGACTCCACATCCCCTCATTTCTGATGGAGCCACTTCCAAATGAAAGGTGCCATTATAATGTGTTCTCTTCTCTATTCCAACTGGGAAACAGTCAGCTTGAGAACACGTTGCTCATTTTTCTTTTAAAATGAGATTGGACATTCTTCTGGCATTAAAAGAAAATTGAGCAACATCCTCGTTTTGCAAAGAAACCGCAATCTGAAGGTGAGAATTCTGTAAGATGTGTGACTTCGGATTTCTGTCTGCTCACTTCTCTGAGTGGGTAAAGCCACTTCAGTTATTACAGATCCATAGACAAAGATAGAGGGTACATTCATGGTTTTTTTCCACCTTCATCATATTCTTTTTATAAATGTTTCTTTTCCCAGTTAATCTTTCATATTTTCTTTTTTTAAAAAGATTTTATTTATTTGTTTAACAGAGAGAGAGAGACAGCGAGAGAAGGAACAGAAGCAGGGGGAGTGGGAGAGGGAGAAGCAGGCTTCCCACTGAGCAGGGAGCCTGATGAGGGGTTCAATCACAGGACCCTGGGATCATGACCTGAGTCAAAGGCAGATGGCTCGAAACTAGGCACCCATAGTTTCTAAAGATGGGTTTAGGATATATCTCTTTATTTAATTTATGCATTCATTCCTTAACAGATTAACTCCAAAAATACACATTGTGCCAGGCATTGATGATAAAAGAGAAACCAAGACAGACCTACTCTGTGCCCACATGGAAGTTACAGTTTAGTAGGGAAGTCATTAACAGATCATTGTGAGTTCAAATGTCACAAAAGATAAGGTAGAGGCCACTGTGTTTGAACAGAATGACCACAAAGCCCAAAATGGTAAATGAAGAAATGCCTCACTGAGGAAGGAGCATCTAACCTGAGACTTGGTTGTATGAGTGGGAATTAGTTTAAGCAAAATCCTGGAAATACAGCATGTTCAGAGGTTACTTAGTGCTTAAGCAGTGGGTGGTTTTTTGTTATTGTTCCTGTAAGCATCAAAGTAAGGAGCTTTATTTGCTATTTTTAAATGTTTTTCCTTCTGTAGACTCAGTATCCTAGTTTAAAAATCTTCCCATCCCAAGATTTTAAATAATTTTTAAAACAGATTTTAATTTTCCCATTCTATGACTTTGAACAGTTCCTCCTGTTCTTTTTAGAAGTGATGTGTCAGTATGAGTGTGTATGTTTTGTCAGTCACTAGTAATGAAGTAGTTCATGTCCAACAATAGGCTAATAATGTTGGATGTTAATTTGAAGGGCATCCTAATGTTCACAGTGAATCTAAATGTTCGGAAAACACTTCCTTGAGATTTACACTGTTTAATTTATAAGGTCAGCCCTAGGAAAGACACGGTCCTGCAATCAAATATGTGTTCACACTTGTAGTGAGTGTTTCTGGCTCCTCTGATGTTAGCTGCATGCTAATTTATTTCTGGGCTAGCAGACATTAGCTTCCTCCTGAGCTTTACTAGTGTGCATACACATTTGTTAGGTGGTATAAAAATTAGGTAATCCATTCTATTTTTGAAAGAGGAGGCTTTCCTTGTTTGTGAGAAAATTAGCCACACCACACTATAACACATGCACACACGTGCGTGCGTGCGTGCACACGCACACACACACACACACACGCACACACTGATACATCTGGATACCAGATCACTTGCATGAGTGGCTTTTTTTTTTTAGGAAACTGAGGCCATTGCTTGAAAATGTGTCTGGAAAAACAGTTTCTATATGCTTTGGTTAAACAAAAAAATCTCCCAAGAACTAAAAGTATGAATAAAAATATTACTGAATAATTTGAGAGTTTATTTAATAGTAATGAAAATAAGCTCTAGAGGGAAGAGACTAGTCTCGTCTTCTTCACTGCCCTATCTACACAATTTAACACAGTGCCAGAATGGCTAATAAGTACTCAGTGAGTATATCTTTAAGTAAATGAAGTGCCTGTGATTTTTTGACTTTGCAGTCATTAAGGATAAGCCAAGATCTCCATGGTGAGTTACAGTTTAATCTCAGACTGTTATATGGTCTTGAAACCCTTCTGAAGATTTAGGGCTCCACACCAAATAAGAATTGTCTATGCATTTTGAATTTAAGTCAACCTTGTAGCATTTTTTTAGATGAGAAAACTGAGCAGTACTTGTTCCTAGGGCATTAAAATCCCCCTGCACTAATTTTTTTTAAAGATTTTACTTACGGGGCACCTGGGTGGCTCAGTCGTTAAATGTCTGCCTTCCCCTCAGGTTGTGGTCCCAAGGTCCTGGAATCAAGCCCTTCATTGGGCTCCCTGCTCGGCAGGAAGCCTGCTTCTCCCTCTCCCACTCTCCTTGCTTGTGTTACCTCTCTCATTGTGTCTCTATCTGTCAAATAAAAACAAACAAACATTTTATTCATATATTAGAGAAAGAGAATGAGCATGAGTGGGGGGGAGGGGCAGAGGGCCAGGCAGAAGCAGACTCCCTACTGAGCAGGGAGCCTGAGACCCTGATCAATCCCAGGACCTCAGGATCATGACCTGAGCCGAAGGCAAATGCTTACCCAACTAAGCCACCAAGAGCCCCACTCCTGAATTTATTTTTAAAACCTGCTGTAATTCATGTGGTCCTGGATTAAGGTACTGAGTAGTTTCTCTCTGGTCAGTTTATGAGTTCTTGTAGAAATGTTGGCAATTTGGAAACTTACACTTTCAGAAGCTCTACTGAAGGTTGAACGACAGTGGAAGCTCTAGGTATGTGAAAGGAGATAGTCCTATGAATGCTGAAAACGTGTTCTGCTATCAAAGCATTTTCCCCACATGCTACATTTTGAAGACAGTGTAAGAGGACAAGTTTACCATATCACAAGAATACTTTTCTGGTTAAATTTATGTTTATTGTATTATACATGTTGGGAAACATTCTCCATAATTCTGTTATAACTAGAGAATATTCTAGGCTTTTTGAGTGCTTTACGTATAAGACTTATGGTGTAGTAAAAAGGTAGTAGAAGCTAAGATCGATAAAATATGTGAAATCAGGTAGCTATAAAAAAAACTACAGCTAAGAAGCAGGAGAGTTGACTGAGATTTATGAGTGAAAACCTTGTGTAGATTCCACTTGGTGGGCATTTTCAAGAAGAATCACGTTTAATCTTGGTTGAACTGCAAACGTTATTCAGTCAGTAATTGGAACTTGGTCAATTCTTTTTTCTTAATGTTTCATATTCACTTATGTTCCCCCTACCTCACATTCGACTGACTTACTATGTTCTACTCCTGAATTTGTTTCCCACACTTTGTTTCTTTGTTTAACTAAATAATAAATAATAAGTGTACCCCTTCTCTTAATTGATTACCTAACATTCTCATCAAAATTTTCTGTTATAACTTAGTTTCTGGAGTAAGTAGGAGTACTGTCTCCTCACAAAACAACTATAGTAGATAAAACGTACTTTTCAAGGCCTTGCTAGACTTCCATGAATTAGAGAAATTTCTGAAGCTTTTCTTATCTTCCCTTCACCAAGAGTGGACAAAACCTAGACTGGGGAGAAGTGAATAGCAAGTGTGGAGTGTGAGGTTGTGCTGAGGCAAATAGCAGTATTGATGTAAGTCAGTCAGGAGACTACGCTTGGAGTCACTGACAGCGAGAGGCTGCTGAATCTGTTTCACGTTAAGCTGGACCTTGAAGGTGGTTAAAGTGATACCACGTTTAGAGCCTCCTCTGAGTCCTGTCAGAGATCAACACAAATTTATCTCTATGAAATACTCTAATTTTCACCTCCGTGATATATGTGGCAGAAGATAACCTTAGATGAGCTCATTATTATAGAAATTAACCATACAGGAAGGGATTTAAACCATTCTATGGGAAATCAGTAGGAAATGCAAATAATGAATTTAGATACCCAAGGGAGATGATAAGTTATAAGAATATATTTTTAGTTATAAAAAAGTTATAAAATATAATACTTTTCAGTTATAAAAAATAAGTGTTTAAAGAAATGAAAATCAGATTTACAAATTGACTAAACTCCATGAGACTATAAAGGACTAGAAATGTTCAAAAAAAAGAAAGAAATAGTATTTTTTGAATTGAAAATAACAGTTATTGAAACTTAAAATGTAGGTAGGTTCAGTAACAGACTGGCAAGTGATAGAAGGCAAATGAATTAATAACAAGTTAAAGCTGAAGACATTAGCCAGAATATTTAAAAGAGGGGAAGGGGATGGAAAGTATCAAAAGTAGACAGTAGGTTACATAATGGGCTGTTTTAACTTGCATCTAATTAGAATCCCAGAAGAAAAGAAAATAATGAATGGAAGATAGGCAAATAGTATTTGAGGAGATAATGGTAGAAGATTTCTAGAACTGAAAGATGAAAGACATAAGCACACAGATGATACAAAAAAACATAGCTTATACTAAACAGGGATATATGCAAATAAATTCAGTCATAGACATGTTGTGGTAAAAATTAAAATGCCAGAGAGGTCCTTTTAGAGCCCCTAAAGAGAAACAACGTATCGACTACTTAGAAAAGATAATTAGGTTGACAGCAGACTTTATCAGCAACAATGGAAACCAGAAGAGGGAGGAATTCTATTCAGGGTTTCAAAGGAAAAAAAAAAAAAAACACACACACACAAAAATAAACCTAGAATTGCCTACTTATGAAAACAATTTTCCAAGAAAAAGCAAAGATATTTTCACATAGGCAAAAACCAGGGAACTCTGGGCAAATCTAAACAACCACAGTCTGCCTTATTTATGCAGTTAAAAGGAGATAGACTAAGGTGCTGGGTAAAACAATTATGTAAGTTTGTAGGGGAAATGATCAGAAGTAAGGTGCTTTAAAGCCTTTGAATTATCTGGGGTTAGTGAGTTTAGGACTTTTTTTAAGGATAACCAGTGAAAGAATAAGAAATGGGTACATAACTTCTGAAGCTGTAGAGGAGATGGAACAGCAAAATAAAATTCTATTTTCTTAAGAAATGGCATAGAGGATATATAGGAAAAATGTATAAATAGATAAACAGAATTTTAAAATTAAGATGATAAAGAAAAAAGAAAAAAAAGACCAGCTATCAAAAATCTTAATGAGCCTGGGTGGATTAAACTTTCTATTTAAATAACTTATTGTCAGACTTATTAAAAAGGAAAATTCAACTCTAAGCTGTTTACATAGGATACACACTTAAAATACAAATCTATGGAGAATTTGTATCAGAAGAATAGACAGGGGTGCCTCAGTGGCTCAGTTGGTTAAGTTCTGCCTTCAGCTCAGGTCATGATCTCAGGGTCCTGGGATCGAGCCCTACATCAGGCTCCCTGCCTAATGGGGAGCTTGCTTCTCCCTCTCCCTCTGCCTGCCACTCCCCCTACTTGTGCTCTCTCTTTCTCTCTTTGTCTCAAAAAATAAATAAAATCTTTAAAAAAAATAGACTGAGATACAGGCAATATAAACTAAAGGAATATTATAATAGCATTATTAATCTCATACAATTTAGATTTTAAGACAAAAACCATAGGAGGAAGAGTCAATACGTATTGATAAGTTCACTTCTTGAGGGAGAGATAACAATTCTAAATATATAAAATATAAACAAATCTTTTTTTTTTTAAGATTTCTTATTTATTTATTTGACAGAGAGAGAGAGATCACAAGTAGGCAGAGAGGTAGGCAGAGAGAGAGAGGGAAGTAGGCTCCCCGCTGAGCAGAGAGCTGGATGCGGGGCTTGATCCCAGGACCCTGAGACCATGACCCAAGCCGAAGGCAGAGGCTTTAACCCACTGAGCCATCCAGGGGTCCCAATATAAACAAATCTATATGTAAAACAAAATTGACAACTGCAGGAAAAATAGGACAAGCCACAATCACAGTGATAGATTTTAAGCCACTTTTCTTACTAAAGGTTGAACAGGGGAAAATTTTCAAAATATAAAAGATTAGAACAACAAATTAACAAATTTGATTTAATAAAAATCTATCAATTGTGTATCCATCAGTTTAGAGAATTCTCATGCTTTTTAAGCAGATATAAAATTCTTAGAAAAATTGACACATTTTAAGCCAAAAAGGAACAGATTTCAGAATGAAGTATCATACAGAACATACCCTTTGACTCAGTGTTATCAAGTTACGTCTCAGTAACAAGAAGGTAAGACTAGATGAAGTTATACGAGGCAAATACTAATCAAAGAAAAAAAGGAGGTCACTTTATTGCAGAAACATACATGTTAAAAAAATTATAAAGGGTAAAATGGTTAATACATGTGACTGCACAAAATGAATTGGCAAATTCAATATCAGATGCTCATATTCCCAATAAAAGCACAATTACACTCCTCAGAAGAAAATTTCTTTCATGGATACACTTGGAAACCTTTGCAAAAATGTTCACAGTAGTAGTTTTTGCAAGCTGGACAACCAAAACAAAAATCCAAAATAAAAGCTGCAGGGGCGCCTGGGGGCTCAGTTGGTTAAGCATCAGACTCTTGATTTCACCTCAGGTCATGATTTCAGGGTTGTGAGATTGATCCCTGTGTCAGACTCCATGCAGGGTGTGGAGCCTGCTTAAGATTCTCTTCCTCTCCCTCTGCCCCTCCCACCCTGCTTACACACACACATGCTCTCTCCTTCTCAAAAAAAGAAGAAAAAAAAAACGGAAAAAATGCCAACTAATGGTAATAACTATTGACATTAAACAGTTTGTAGATTTTCTTTTTTTTTTTTTAAAGATTTTATTTATTTATTTGACAGAGAGAGATCACAAGTAGACAGAGAGGCAGACAGAGAGAGAGGGGGAAGCAGGCTCCCCGCTGAGCAGAGAGCCTGATGCGGGACTCGATCCCAGGACCCTGGGATCATGACCTGAGCCGAAGGCAGAGGCTTTAACCCACTGAGCCACACAGGCGCCCCTAAACAGTCTGTAGATTTTCATATAGTGGAATATTACACAGTAGTGAATTTGCATAAATGACAGTTAAATATGACGTACAATTTTGGCCAAGTAAAAACAAACTAAAGATGATTTGTAGCTGGATACCATTTTATGTGAGTTCAAAGACTAGCAAAATAAGAAGTGTGTGTGTGTGTGTATATATACATATATATTCATTATGTGTGTGTGTGTATTCACATATATACCCGTATATATTCATATACATTCATATACATATATGGAACTATACCATAAATATAATTTTCTCTATATCATCTCTCTCTCTGCCTCTGTCTCTATATATACGTACACACACACACACACATACATGGATCTCTCTGCATTTCTCTGTATATGTCTATACACAAACACACATAGATATCTATATGATCATATTCTATGATTATGTTCCAGTTTTTATTTTTGTAAACCCAAATATGAATGTATATATATATATATATATATACATACACATATAAATAGACAGTGTTATGACTAACATTATATGATAACATTAAAATGAAAATGGAACATCAATTTTCATCAGTGCAGAAGTTTAATAAATATTTGAGTAAATGCTTAATCCCCTTTATGAGTATATAACTACTTAAAAGTCATTAATATTTTCATTGTCTACTTGCTTGTAATCTAGAATGTGAAAAAAATGGACATATTTTTGGTAGTATATGTGATGGCAAGCATCTGTCCTATTGGGGATTTATGAATGCATTTAAAAATGCTTAAACAGTGTTTGAATCTTTTAGTCATAAAATATGTAACTTGGGCTGAAGGCAATAACATTGGATACCATAGCTGATCAAATTAAGGTAGCTACTGTTCAGTCTCCGCCTTAACACAGCACAGAAAGGAGCATGGACTGTGTGCTCTGCTAATTCTAAAAAACAGATTTTATGATAAGCACTTAATTATCAACACATCTGCTGAAAAAGCCAAGTACATCGTGCATTAGCAAGAGTTTCTCAAAAGGTGAGGGCCACGACGGTATAGATTTGTGTATGTTAGATGACATGTTCTTTTAAACAATACCCGATAAATCAGTTGTCTGTAATTCCTTGAAATGGACCTAATAGTTCAAGTTGAGAATTCCCATTGTGAGACACATTACCCAGGATATTACAGTCCTTCAAGAAAATAACTCACAGTCAGCACTACCCTTGTTTGTATATATTATTAGAATTTCAGATTTGATGGTCCTGAAGACTTTGTTCAAGAACCATAATCAGTTCCTGGGATAAAATAAAGTTTAGCCATGATTTCTCTTTCAGATCCGTTCATAGAAATCATTTCCCAATTGTTACTCACTTTATATTTTATGAGGAGGTTTGTCTTCCTTTAACATTTAGTAAGGGATATTTTCTTTTTGAAAGTGAATTAGTAAATCATAAATATAAATTTTTCAGATATGACATTAGTTTTATTTTCTTCTACCACTTGAAAATGAAATGACCCCATACTCCCCTTAAGAAAACCAGTCACTCCAAAGGAGTAAACACTAATCAGATTATTTCAGCTTTAAAATTACAAGATGAATGGATTGAATGGAATTTCCTTAGGGTTCAGTTTATCTCATATTTTCTAGACTGCTCCTCTGCCCTTAACTAAGGCTGAATATTATTGCAGTTCCAACTTCTCAAAGTTGATGGATCTGATTATTTACCTGTAATTCCTTTTTTTGCTTTGTCCCTCAGATACTCTCTTTGCCTGCTCTTAATCCTTCATTCTGTAGTGTTCGTAATCTCAAGTGTGGCACATTAGAGACCTTGATACCAGCAAAGTGTATATTACAAAATGACTGACTTTATTAGATACCAGATCTATTGATCTATATTTAAATTAAACCACCTTCATTTACTCTTCTTCTGGGGTAATTTGTCTGTAGGTGTTAGAGTCCATGATTACCCAAAAAATAGCTTTTGAAGTCTAATTGGTTAGTATTTATGATATACTCATTTACTTCCATACTCTCTTTAGTCACTGAAGAAGAAAACAGATTTCAGTGGTTAAGAAGTACAGCTGTTTGGTAGAGGAGAGCTGGCGGAAATCTCTGGGAGTTTACGTTTAGAGGAGAAAAAGCATCACTCAGATCTCACTTCACATATACTGTGGGCTGGTTTATTATGAAAATAGAAATATAAAAGTTTTATCAGAGTAAGATAATGATAGAGTAGCATCTTTGAGCTGATCTTTTTCTAGGATCTAGAAAACTGCAGCCTTCTATGAATTTTGAAAATAATGTGTAATCTCTGCTAATGAATGAAACACTACTGCTCAGGCCACTGTCCATTGAAATATGGATGAAACTGAAATAAATGCATTTTTTAAAAAGATCTTATTTATTTATTTGACAAAGAGAGAGATCACAAGTAGGCAGAGAGGCAGGCAGAGAGAGAGGGGGAAGCAGGCTCCCTGCTGAGCAGAGAGCCAGATGTGGGGCTCGATCCCAGGACCCTGAGATCATGACCTGAGCTGAAAGCAGAGGCTTTCACCCACTGAGCCACTCAGGCGCCCCAATAAATACATTTTTATAGCACATGAAAATTCTGTTAAGCAGGATGAAACATAAAACATCTTTTTTCACAGACATTTTAAGACACTTGAATTAAATACAATTTGGTCTTTTGTTAGCTTGTAGTTTTCTCTGAAAGCAAGGGATAACTTAGCTTTTCTATCAAATTTCTCTGATTCATGTCCTTGTTTAAAATATTACATGAGACATACTGATTTCGTGTAAATATATCCTAGATATTGCATGGGACATACTTACACTTTGGTTTTTTTTTTTTACACTGAACTTCGAGTCGTCCTTGTGTGTTTTATCTGGCAATCCGGTGCTAAGGGGACCTATGAAATGACATCTTTTTTCCTTAGGTAGCAAGAGGAGAGTGTTTGCTATGCGTTTGGCAGTAGAGCATAGAATTTAAATTAATGCAGAGCATGTATTTATATTAAAAAGAAGTTTGGCTAAATGTAGCCAGAAGTTCTAGGAGTTTTTAAATAATGAAGAGTTTATTCAGAAAAGCCACTCAGAATATACCATCTATGAAATATCTATGTATTTCTCCTTAATATTTCTTTGCTGCTTTCTGATTCTACATGTTAAATCCAGCATTGTGAACATCCACAGAGCAGTGGTGGTCTATCTCTTCTGTTATTAAGTATATATTTATTATTGGATGTTCTGGGTGGGGGTGGATGTAGGGATGTGTCCATAAACTAGGACACACACAAGATTTTAATAAAAGGCAATGTGGAAGAAGTCCTCAGAAGAAAACAGAGATTTGGAGTAGCTCAGAGGGTTCTAAGCCTACTCTTGGGTTGAATCATTTGGGAAATCTGTATAGATCAGAGTGCAGATCTTAGGAAATGCAAGGAAGATTCCTTGAACTTCGTTGAGGTTTTCATATTAATGCTGATAAAATGAAATTCATTTTGTAGGTCAGAGGCGAGTCCAAACTAATGTATTTTCACAGTGACTAAACTTGTATTCTTCTGTAATGTTTCTTATACTAAGAAATCACATGATGTTGAAGATCTCTTCAGTAATTATTGAGAGAATGACACATGTCAGAGAATACATGTACATCTTTCAGGAACTCCTGAATCAGCTAGTAACATTGCATCAGCTACCAACAGCACCCACAAAAGAGGACCCGTGGACAAGCGCTAAATACTGTGTCATGTCCTCCATATTCTATGTGAACTGACTTGTCTATGCTTTAGATTCTAATCCCATAATAGGGATAGGAATATGTACTTTGTGTGATTGTTGAGGGATAAAGGTATATAAATGGCCTGCCACTAAAAATAGTGAAAGGTGATTCCCAAACAATGAAATTAAACAAAAAAAAGTTGAATTCTTGTTTGGGGATTATGCTTGACAATGTTATAGTTGTAGTTTTAACTTCCAAAGCTGTTAGTGTTGACTCTCAGAGGTAGGTAATGCTGTATTTGCTTTATAAGGGAAGACGATGTTGCTCGTCATAAAGAATTTATTTGAAAATGTTCTGTCAAGTGCTATGAGTTTGTTCCATACTAACTAATACCCATTTGAAGTTCTTTCTGCCCATGGCTTCATGATCCTTGCTATTTACAGTATGGTCTGGGGACCAAGAGCATCAGAATCATCTGGGATTTTATAAGAAATATTGAATATTGGGTACCACCCAGACTTCCAGGATCAGAATCTGGATTTCAGCAAGATTCCTGGGTGATTCCTATGCATGTTAGAATTGGAGAAACACTGCTCTAGATGTTAGTTGTAGTTTAATAAAAAGTTTATGTGGCTCTGAGCTTTTGAAAGTAGAGTATGTCTTTTTAAAATATTTTCTATCATTTAAGACTGATACTACAGGGAGAAAGAAGCCCTTCCTGTCTCTAGAGTCCTATGAAGCAAATTGCCTTTTCTGCTTCACCTACTTGTGTTCAATGGCCTGAAAGATTGAGCAGTTTAGCAGTTTACTACTTAATTGTCAAGCTTTACTCTCTTTTCATTAATAGTTGTTACTCCCAGAATCTTAAGATTCTGAATAACAAAGCTAGTAAGGGCATTACCTGTGTTGCATTAAACTCAGGAGGCGGGTGGGGATGCCTCCTGAGTGTGTTCCTTACTTTTTCAGAACCACAGTAGATCTAATAATGAAGTTCTTAGATACTGACCCCTGCATGGGTGTCACCTGAGGAATTTTTTTTTAAAGATTTTATTTATTTATTTGACAGAGAGAGAGAGAGAGATCACAAGTGGGGGGGGGGGCAGAGGTAGGGGAGGGGAAGAGGAAGCAGGCTCCCTGCTGAGGAGAGAGCCCTCTATGGGCTTGATCCCATGACCTTGAGATCACAACCTGAGCCTAAAGCAGAGGCTTTAACCCACTGAGCCACCCAGGTGCCTCTCACCTGGGGTATCTCATTAAAAATTCAGATCCTCAGGTTATGCCCTGGAGATCCTGATGGAGTTGGGCGACAGGAGGCGCCTTGGACTCTGTATTGCTAAGAAACTCAGTGTATTTTGCAGACCATTACTGTAATCAGTGTCTTCAGCTGTCAGATGATTAGTTTCTCTTCCTCTTGCATTTTCATTTTCCATATTGTCAGTCGTTTCACTGATTTCTGTATAAAGTTAAAAATTTTGGCCATCAAGGACCCAAAAATAGAACGTTGATCTGGAAGGCTGAAGCCCTGTGTTCCTGACTCGATGCAGATTCAAGGGACAAGTCACCATTTCTCCATTTTACTTATCTGTAAAATGGGCTTTATCCTTCAGTGAAATGTGAGATCAGATACGTGTGAGTGCTTTGAACTCTTCAAAAGAAAAGGTGTGTGAGTTGAGCTTACTATTACAACTTTATTTTAATATCCTTCCTGTTAAAATGTGTTTTCCTTTTCACTGTAAAACCTGGTTCTCACCGAGAACTTAGCTCTTCAGTTTTGGAGGGGGAGTGGTGTTTGTTGTTTTTTGGGGTTTTTTTTTTTTGCTTTACGTTCATTCCCACTGATCTCTAATGGTTCTTCAGCACCCGTGTCAAGGACGGTTTTGCCTGAATCAGATCAGGAGCTCCTCTTCGGGGCAGATCAGAACAGCTCTTGCTGAGACTATCTGTCCATTGGGACAGGAACTTGGAATCAGAGAAGCTAGAAGCCCCAGACACCTTACCTGAGTGTGATACTTTGTGAGGAATTCAATGCCTGGGCAGGGACCCAAGGCCTTTGTATTTTATGAGGACATACCAGTCAAGTCATTGGTAAGGGTTGCATGTGTTGTCTTTATTTGGTGGAGGGATAGGATGACTCAAGGACATTTTTAGATGCAGAATAAGTCGATATTAAAGACACGTAATCTGAATTACTGAAATATATTACTAGATATATCATGATTCTAAACTACCTTAATGAATACACTCAAGGAATCTCCACGTCCCAAGACTTTAATAAAATGTAGGTAATGCCTTTTTCTATTTTTTGTGATTCAGAATCTTAAGGCATTAATCTTAAGGCATTACCTGTATTTTAATAAAATACAGGTAACGTTACCTGTATTTTAATAAAATACAGGTAATGCCTTTGTCTATTTTTTGTGATTCAGAATCTTAAGATTCTGGGTCTATTAATGAAAAGAGTAAAGCTAGACAATTAAGCAAACTACTAAATTCCTTATTTTTCAGGCTATTGAATGCCACTAGGTGAAGCAGAAAAGACATAGAATATATTCTACCTGTCGGTGTCTTAAACCAAAGGGTCTTCCAGGAAATCAACTTGGTTTTAAGAATAATGTTCATCATGGTTAAGGTACATAGGGGAATAGAAAAAGATGATACCAAAATGCTAGTTTGTAAGTTTAAACTCCTTTGTACAACGAGCATAGAATGCAGAGTCACACAGGAAAGAGGAACTTTATTTAATTTGAGGGTTTATATTGGTTGACCCTTACTTATTTACTTACCTACAATAAGTGTTACTTAATATTCATAAGAGCCTATCAAGAGGCACTATTATTTTCATTTTGCAGATGAAGACATTATTTGAAGTCACACATAGAGTAAAATAAGAGCCAAGACTGAAATTCGGGCATTCCCAGAGTCTACACGTAAATGCTCCCATAAGACTGAGATTCTGCTGTTTTAAAATATTTTGTTGAAAGATATCCTAGGAAATTGTATTTCTTCTGTTGCTATTGGTACTCCTTCTTGTTGCCCTCAAATTATCTTTATTTCTTGAAATAAATTCACTGCAATTCTGTAGAAGTTTTGGGCTTTGAACTTTTTTATACTCTTTGTACTTTTGGTTTTGTATAAAACACCAGTTTGGGTAGAAGGAGTGGTGGCAGTTGATAGTCTTACTTTATCAGAAGGGATCCCCCCTCACAAATTTCAAACAAAGACTCCACCATGTCAAGGAAACCATAAATTTACTGCTTGTAGTGGGCAGTGAACTCATTAGAACTATCTAGGGGTGAAGGTTGATCAGAGCTTGAAAATGTGCTTCCTGAAGCTTGTTTGTTTGTTTAATTTGCATGCCTCAATAGATTATGTGGTATATCTTCAGGAGGGTATTTCCTGGGTATGTTTTGATATTTAACCATTCTGCTAAATCCGTTTTTCTCTGTGATAATTGAACCTTGTAGACATAACAATTTTTTGGTACAATTTTGAGGTTAGGAGTTTATCTCTGTTTGGAGATATTCAAACATAGTTTTGCTGGGACGGATATTTATTTGAAGTTCCTGTAGGTTCTAGGTCCTAGATTTTGAGTCTTGTCTTTTGAACTTTGTGATCTAAATCCTGTTATGGGATTTTCTAGCTTTGAACTTGGGGCAAGATTCTTACTCTTGGTCATAGACCTCTCCTTCTCAAAGGTTAGGCTCCTTTCACTTAAGAACATTAATTTTAATATTATGTTTTTATGATCTACAAATCATTAAATTATTTACCTTTGTTGTATTTCCTTTTGCTTTATCTTTACTACTTAAACAGTGAAGAAAAATAGGAGACAAGATAGAAAGCAATTTTCTGTAAAAAGTAAAAGTTAAATATCTATATTTATTCAACCAAATGTAAGCTGTTAATGATAAGAAGATAATTTTGTACTGCATTAAGTACTCTCAACAAATACTGAGATTTTGTTACATATCATAATACCTTTGAATTTTGCTTCCTTAAAATATGAACATTCTTTTGGATTTGCAGCCATCAGGTCTCATAAGGGAATGAAGTTACACAATACAGAAACCGTTAAAGATCCCAAGTGACTAAAACATATATTTAATAATGCTACTTCTGTGTCTATAACCTTGCAATTGCTTCCTTTAACCTCTAAAGATACCTATCTGCGTGCTTATCATGGTCTACAAAGCTCTAGATGACCCCTTTAGCTTGTTGATTGACATGCTTCCTCTTATTTATTCCTCTAAAGCAGCAGTGGCCTCTGTTCAGTATTTCAGACTTGCTAGAATGTGCCTTCTTCCCCTTCCTCCTCCCCCAACAAGAATAGCTCCTTTTCATCCATTGGTCTTCTCTCCCTCAGAAAGGCCTTCCTGGCTGCCTTGTGCAGCCCATCAACCCCATTACCATCCCATCCATAAAAGTTCTTGGCTCATACCACTCTTTATATTTATTTATAATCTAATATGAGGATCGCCCTTCCTGATTAGACTCTGAACGCCAGGTGGAAAAAGACTGGGTTTCTTCTGCATACACCAGCGTGAACCTGGGGCCTGGCAAAGTAATTTGTGATGATCCTCTACAGTTATATATATGCACACATATGTGGTGGTAGCTTTAAGTAATAACTCTCAAAACTTACTTTGTCATTTTAAGTTGGCAACATATTGCATCAGTGGAGTAGCAAGTGTTTTACATGAAGTTTATTTAGAGAGCCATACAAAGTTTTTATAAGTATGCCTTATTCCAAGTCACTTGTGTACCTTCCCAGTATGTCTTTTAGGATACAGTGCCTCTGTTCTACTTTGTTAATCAAATATTTGTCTTAAGTTGACAGTGTTCCATCTTTAATAGCAGAGGATGCTATGAAATCCAACAATAAGTTCTTTTTGTTTTATGCCTTTTAAAAAGAAAACACATGCGTCCACACATTCTTTATGAATGAATCGATCCAGACAACCCCTATCATGCTGCACACCCAGCATGATAGATAGAATAAAGCCTCACGGATAGATAGAATTTGTCTTAAAAATCTTGAGCTTCCATTATATCTTACTCACTAGATTATGTAGATCCATCAACCATATTTCATTGACTAAACTGATTTAAGTTGTATGTTAGAAAAGAACACTGTAATCAAGTAGAATTTAATATGTGTAAATGCTGTATAAACACTGGAGATGCATGTACATTTATAATGAAAAAAATAGTCGATTTAGTTGAAATAAACAGGAAGTGAAAAGTCCACTGATGAAATCCGTGTAAAAATATACGTCTGTTAAGTAATGCAGAATTGACAAACAGAACAAGCCTTTCGATAATAAAACCCACCAACCGAGTTTCAATGTGAAGTGCTGGCAAGTGGTCATGTGGGTGTGTATGTGTGTGTCTACCCGTCATAGTTAATCCAACGAAAGGGAATGTCGTATTCTTTATATGGAACCAAAAATGCCAGTTAGTTCCATTCCAACTTCTGGGTCTTGGGAATGGTGTATTTAGTCCTACCTATTTCATGTGATAAAAGTCAGGTCCTTAAAGACTGTTGTTTTTTTTTTTTATAGCCCTTCAAAAGGCTGAATTTCTTTCTTTTTAAAAGATTTTATTTATGTACTTGACAGAGAGAGAGAGAGATCTCAAGTAGGCAGAGAGGCAGGCAGAGAGAGAAGGGGAAGCAGGTTCCCTGCTGAGCAGAGAGCCCGATGGGGGCTCGATCCCAGGACCCTGAGATCATGACCCAAGCCGAAGGCAGAGGTTTTAACCCACTGAGCCACTCAGGTGCCCCGAAAGGCTGGATTTCTAATGACTGTTTTCTTCTCCAGGAGAGCCCACAGCTGCTACAAATGCCGTCAGTGCAGCTTCACGGCTACTGATACTCAGTCACTACTGGAGCACTTCAACACTGTTCACTGCCACGAACAGGACATCACTACAGCCAATGGCGAAGAGGATGGTCATGCTGTGTCCACTATCAAGGAGGAGCCCAAAATCGACCTCAAGGTCTACAGTCTGCTCAATCCGGACTCTAAAATGGGAGAGCCAGTTTCTGAGAGTGTGGTGAAGAGGGAGAAGGTAGAAGATAAGGACGGGCTGAAGGAGAAAGTTTGGACCGAGAGTTCGAGCGATGACCTTCGAAACATGACTTGGAGAGGGGCAGACATCCTGCGAGGCAGCCCATCCTATACTCAGGCAAGCCTGGGGCTTCTGACGCCTGTGTCCAGCACCCAAGAGCAAACCAAGACTCTAAGGGATAGCCCCAATGTCGAAGCCGCCCATCTGGCTCGACCTATTTATGGCTTGGCTGTGGAGACCAAGGGATTCCTGCAAGGGGTGCCAGCTGGCGGAGAGAAGTCGGGGACCCTCACCCAGCAGTTTCCTGCGTCGGGAGAAAACAAGTCCAAGGATGAATCCCAGTCCCTGTTACGGGTAGGAAGGTTTAATTTTTAAATAATTCCCCTATCTTGAAGGGAAAATGGGAGTACACGTATTCTCTACGTTTAGTATCATTTAGTCTTACACCTGAAACTAAATGGTCTGTCTCAGTCTGGGGACTTATAAGGCTGAAGTGGTGGAGAGTAGCTTGTGTGTGTGCGCGTGTACTCTACACGTCCGTGCTACGGTGGTGGGTAATCACTTGTTTGCCACTGCTCTTTGCTTAGAGTGAATGTTGGTTAATCATTCCTGGTGATTATGCAAAACAGCATGGCCACATTTGGAGAAGGGAGGTTCAGAATCCCAGAAGATTGCACATCTGTTCCATTAAAATAGGTAAATGACTTTTAAATTTTAAGGTGGTGTCACACTGTATCTGGTTAACAGGGAAATTAGTAGAGATTTAAATCACTAGGAATGCAAAGCCCATGGTGAGAGGTTGATACAGAAATGGAGTTTTTTACAAGCTGACGGTATAATTATGTACAAATGACAAGGCTTGTTGTTGTTTAGTTACCAAAAAGAGGGGAAGAAATGACATAGACCCAAGTGTGAGTGGTCTGAAGAGCATCCAAAGAAGAGAAAGACCCGTACGTTTTATGTGATTAGGCTTTTGTGGGGAGAAAGACATAGTGCCCTGTGGAAAAACAAAACCTCTGAGAACGATGAGATCCTTGCTCTGTCTCTGTGTAGCAGTATCAAGAAAATAGTTCGGATTTTGAAAATTCACCAACCCTCACTAAGTGGTGCTTGCTTATTGCCTAAGGCACCACCACTTCAACATTTCACCTTAATTCTGAGAAAAGTTTTGAACTTTCTGCATGATTTCGAAGCTTAGTTGGTGCCTAGAAGGTAAAGCAGGTAGCCTTTACTAAAGATCCTGTTGGGAAAGTGAGCTCAGCCAGCCCAGTGCTTTGACCTGCAGGTCAGAGACCACTGAGGTCTCTCTGGATGGATTCTGGAGAGAAGAATTTCTCTTTCCAGGGTCTGTATGGCTTCCCTACTCTCATTTCCTGCAGATTCTCTGAAGCCTGTCTGTGCTTCTCAGGTTTCTCTAGTAGAGTTGAGAAATGCCTCTTAGAGGTGCACAGTTAATTATAAAATCTGTTCCCTTTCCTGGCTGCAGTCATGCCCTGAAGCTACGAGAAGGGCTTGAATGCAGAAGAGGCTATGCCCCTTGTACACCTAGAAACAAAGAATCCTTCCTGCAGGGAAGGCACAAGTTGATTATACATAACTTTAAAAAAAAGAGAAATAGTTCTTGTGCCCTTCAAGAACGGGGTTGAATTCAGGAAGCTTCTTTCCGATGAATGTATATGGAGCTGCAATTGTAAATGTTCTTAGCATGTCGGGATTCTTCTGGTCTCAAGTGGCTCTTTTGGTTTCCGGTTATAAGGCAAAAGTGATATGCCTTACATTTTTAAATTTCGTGTTGCATCTTGAGAGTGCTGTAATTGGGTATCTTATATCCCTATCACTAGATATCCGCACCCATTTTTGGGTTTTTTTGTTTGTTTTTTCCATTTTAAAATCGTTTTCATCTATGACATTTTCATTTGGTACCAGTTGTTTGGCTCTTTTAGGCTATTTCTGGAATATTACCTTTTCTGCCACCATGTATCTGCAGTAAGAATTTGGAACGATCAGTCATTTTTTATGTGGTTGAGTCTAAAACCTGAGCCTGAGAGTATTACGTTTTTTTGAGCAGACTGGAGATGATGATGCTTTTCTAAAAAGTTGTTTTTCTCAATTCCTCCACTTCCTTAATTCCCTGACTTCAAGTTTCTGTTGCATCAATGAAACTGTATTTAGTTCCTCCATATTAGCTGCTGAAGTACGAAATCTTCAGCGAGAGAGTGCTTCACTATGTTCTACAAATAATCAAATTCCTAACCATAGGATTTGTGATCATCTCCTAAATTTCAAGAGATGATAAAAATTTTATATATATTTCTGTAAAATATATACATGTATATATACATATATATTACATGTACTATATATATATATATATATATATATATATATATATATATGTAAAAGCCTTGGATCATTCTTCCTTGCCTTTGTAAACTGTGACTCTAAAATTTATAATTTTGGGGGCGCCTGGGTGGCTCAGTGGGTTAAAGCTTCTGCCTTCAGCTCAGGTCATGATCTCAGGGTCCTGGGATTGAGCCCCACATTGGGCTCTCTGCTCAGCGGGGAGTCTGCTTCCTCCTCTTTCTCTCTCTGCCTGCCTCTCTACCTACATGTGACCTTTCTCTGTCAAATAAATAAAGTCTAAATAAATAAATAAAATTAAAAAAATAAAATTTATATTTCCATTGTATTTGAATAGTGCTTTTGGGAATCACTGATTTTATTGGATATTTGGAATAGGAAGTGTAGCTGATTTAATTTGTGGAGTATTTAGTGTATTAAGTGAATTAAAACTTTTGATGTACACATAGCTTAGCTGATCAGCTTTTTAAGACATTTAAGAGAATTAAAAAGCAGAGTCCATTCCTGATGTGAATTCGACAAAAATTCTGCTTTGGTGGTAGAAATTACTGTTGGTGAGTTATCATAGCTAATTCACACTTCTCAGTTTATTCCTCTGCCATCAATAAGGAAAAACCCAGCAGAGTATCGTCATCATATTTATTGAAGGTAAAAACACTGTGCTTTAATTTTGTAGTTGTACAGGCCTAGTTATTAGTGAAGGCGTCCTTTAAAAGTTTATAAATACCCAGTAAAAATACGCAAATGCAATTTACATGTTGTGAATGGAAATACAGGCGTTTGTAAATGTATATCTACAGAATATAATATATTCATATTTGAGTTTAAATAGAATGGAACTTGAACTTATCTTGCTATTTGGCGTATTTTTTTAGAAATAGTAAGCAGTTTGAAAAACAGAAAATTGGTTTTAAAAGTCATTTTATTAAATAGTACAAATAGTGTAGCCTTAATAAAGTGTACTTACAAATACATTTATACACATAGTTCTAATATTAAAAGTAAAAATTTGACTGTCAATTGACTACTATACAGATTGATAACGAGAATTAAGTATGAGAAATTTGTGCAGTAGAAAATGTTGATTTAAAATAGTTCAACCCTACGCTGGTTAATAGTGAAAATATTTTTAAAGAGCAGGCTGAATGTATACAGGGCCATTCACAAAGCACACAATGATGGCTGCTTTCAGGATATTTGTCTTTCTGATACATGTTTTTAACTGGTTTCAGTTATGAAATTTTGCTGCACTCAAAGTGAGGAAGGAAATATAAGAATCACAGAGAAGAACTAAAATTTCAAAATATTTTCTCATTAGTTTTTTTTCTTTCCTTTTCGTTTTGTTTTACATAGGTTGAGTACCTCTTTGGCTTTCAGTTTTGTGTTCAATAGCAGATCATTTATGTATATATTTATGTAGCGAATGTCTTATATTTTTCCTTTGTTACCAGTGTGGAATTGATATGGTTACAAAACATTTTAAATTGTGTATGTGATCTGTGTGGACCACAGTGCTTTGAGGATAGCAGGGGGCACATTAACATAAGCTTTATCTTGTAAATTGCTTTACAAAAATTAGTTTTTTGTTGTGGATTAACTACCTCATATTTCTGTAAAATCGTTAGGTTTTTTTTTTTCTTTTATGAGTAGGAAGAAACATTAAAGACTGCTAGAAATAGTCCCAAGTTTATATGAAAACTTTCTTACTCTTCTAAAACTTCTAGAAGGATTTTTATAAACATGAGTAAGTTCCTGAAAATGTTTTGAAAATGCAGTGTTTTCATTTAAACTTAAGATTTGGCTCTGTGAAGAGGTTAACATATTTAACATTTTCTGTGCTAAAAGCAAAAGTTTTAAATATTCAACTTGATGCGTCTTATGTTAAACTAAACAGTGTAAGGTAGTCAGAACGCAGTACAATCCTGTGCCTTTTTCTGGCCAGTTTCTTCTATAATGTATATTTACACAAAGGTATTTATTCATTTTCTAGAGAGACTCATACAATGCAACTATATTAATTTCATGATTTCCTGCATAAGAAACTCCAGATCTCACTTATATAATTGACATTTTAGATTGGATTTTATAACGTAGAAAGCTATGTCTTTTAACTGATAACTACATTAATAGGAACAAAGCATCTGTCATTAAATGTCACAAAGATTTTGCCAATATCAAATACAGTTTTTCATTTAATGAAATGCAGAAGTATAATTGGATTTAGATGGTAAATGTGTAGGGAAGTTTATGGCAGATCCATATGCAGGCAAACATCTGTGTGTCATAGTAAGATAACTCTATGGCTCTGATAATCCCATGGGTTCAGACACCCTAGTTATCAGTCCTTTTTCTAGAAGTCTGCCCATTTCAATGTGTACATTTTACACCAGTTGGTTTTGGCGGAGACCTTCAGCCATGGGCTATGGGAGATGAGTTCCAAGTTCTGGGAGTTGAGTTCCACGTTGAGCCACTGACTGTCAAAGGCAGGGCCTCCCAGGATCTCCATTCATCCTACTCTTGGGATTAAAATGCCTGCCGTCCTCACAGAAGTGCTGTGCAGCTTAGTTAATTAATGTTTGTCAGGCCATTTGAGATCGTCAGATGCAGGGTTCTAGATAAGTGCAAAGTAGTATGATTATTTGTTCGTTTTGTAAATGTGATACCAAGACAGCACAAAGTAGATGTTATTTTCCGCTTGCTTCAGTGGTGTTAAATTTATAGTTTAAAGATTGTTGATACCGGACAGTCTATTGAGATGCAAAAATGTTCTTTTGGGGACAGTCCATTGGCAGCCAAACAGACGTTCAAACAAGCGACAATGTTGAATGCCTTTACAACCAGTGACAGAAGATCGCAGGAACTTTTTTCAATTAAAGATGATTTCAAGGGAAAAGCCTGATAGTGGTTTTTTCTTCACATTTAATAAAAATAAAAGATTTTTAATTATCTGTAGATAGTAGTGATGTTATATAGTGTTTATGTCTAAAACTTTTTCTAACTCAGTTTGAACATTTACATATGTATGTACTTAATCCCAAGGAGAACTGACTATACCAGAAAAAATGGGAAAGATACACCCCCATAATCCCTGGTTATGAAACTTGTAATTTTTAGGGCACATTGATAAATTCTTTCTTTAAGTAACTGCTGATATTTGATTTGTTGATAATTGAATAAAGTATTAAAAACCATTTACTATATCCAGAATTAACAATCCTTGTGTATCTCTGTGCTTCAGCCTTGCATAGATGAATTTCTGTTGTCCACTTGTTAGAAAAAGATTCAAATGTATTTGAATGTATTTGAATTCAAATTCAAATGTAATATAGATTTATTTAAAAAATACAATCCAGGGGTGCCTGGGTAGCTCAATCATTAAGCGTCTGCCTTCAGCTTGGGTCATGATCCCAGGACTCTGGGATCGAGCCCCACATTGGGCTCCCCGCTCGGCGGGAAACCTGCTTCTCCCTCTCCCACTCCCCCTGCTTGTGTTCTATTTCTCACTATGTCTCTCTGTCAAAAAAATAAAAATCTTTGAAAAAAATGCCAACTTTAAAAAACTAAAAAATACAATCCACAGTCCATTCGTTGACTTTAGTTAAGTGTAGCAGTGACCATGACCATTTTGTTTTTATTAAATAAAATCTAAGTAGCTTGATTTTTTTTTCATTGGTTATTCATCTTTTATATTGGTATGCCATTTTGTAGATGGTAAATCACAACTAAAGCCAATTTGATACATGTATGTTTGGTTTTATTAGCTTGACCAATGGGATTTTCTTTTATTCCAATTTCTTTAAGTCAGCTTCATTGGCTCAAGTATTTTTGGAAGCATTTATATATTTTTTTTCTTTTTTGTAACCTAGACTTTTTGTGAAGTCTGGCATAGTTCTGCTGGCCCAGGTTTGTAAAGCAGGGGAAGCAGATGTATCTTTTAGTGAATCGGGCTGTAAGTTTGTGGTTGCTGTGAAATGGTATCCTTCAGCACAGTATCTGTTAATTATTTCCTGTATAACTATCTTTTGCTTGGCTTCCTTTTCTCACAGACGGCATGAGTCAGGAGATAACAGGTCCCCAAAAGGAACCCATTGTTGAATGTTCTTTCTTAGATGTTGGAAATGAAGAGTATATAGAAGGTGGCCCAAGTTTCAGGAGCAGCAGATGGAGAATGATTCAAAAGCGTGTCAGCCATGAGCTTCACAGCCTTGATGTGAATCTAGTATTTTTCTGGTAAAGTCTGATCTGATGGACGAATTTAGTAGAACTATTGATTCCCTATAATGCCAGGAAATTTTTTTATTTTGGATTTTTGTATATTTTGTTATTTGATGTCAACAAAGGAGTAAATATTGTTTCCACTGTCGTATTCTTTACCCTCTTTTCCCTTTGACTGTCTTTGGGAACTTTCATTAAGTATTTACACACAAAGACGCTGATTACTAGAATGGTCTACTGGTTAACTCAAGGAAGCTTGGCAAGCAGGGTACTGCTGCATCTAGTTGTGTTGTGAGTTCAAGGAGATGCAAATAGTATCTGGGAAGTTTGAAGAATCTGTTTCTTTCATTTTGGTGAAGCAACATTCTCATTTATAGAAGTTTGTAATTATAGAAGTATAATTTATACATAAAATAGAACCAGAAATATGACTTTATTTTGGGGGAAAAAATCCACAATACTTTATCTGAAGGCATATATGTTATGTTATTAGTGATTAGGAGTAAGGCAAAGGAATCTTTCTTTTGTTTTTGTAAGTACAGGACATTTGTGATGTGATAAATTGAGTGGTTGGTATCATTATTTATGTCAGAATGATCAAATAGCTCCCACACATAGTTTTACATGTTAACATTCCTCTTTAAAAAGATAGTTTCTCAACTGAGAAGATTAACTTTCGGCATATTAATTATGAAAGCGACAAACCATCTTATACTCTGGAGATTTACCTATTTGTAACATCATGATTAACCCGAAAAAGCTAAGGATATGTAGATATATTTTTAAAAGGCAAAATATACTTTATAGTGTATACTAACATTTTAAAAAAGATGAGTCATGATTATAAGTCAAACTTTTGTGAGAATTTGGGTACATGCAAAGGTTTCTGAAACACATTTAATAAGCACAATATTTTGTTTGAGAAAAGCAATGCGACCCATGACAGTGTGGTTTATTGAATTCCATTTGCCTGTAGGGTTGTATTTATTATATTTTATTTACATTTTGGTATTCGAGACTTATACTAAGTCATGAAAAAAAGTCTTGGTAGAGAAATGTTCCATAAAATAATGTGTACTCAGGGAATCCACTTTAGGTGTTTAGTCAGTAATACAGTGGGCAGCATGAGAATACCTCCTAGCTGCCCAATTTGAATTCTTGATGCAGAAGACAAAACCTGGGGAAACTACATTAGAACAATTGTATGTGAAAGCATTCAAAAAATAAAGAATTTGGTTGGTGTAGATGGATACTTCTAACTGATTGCCACGTAATTTAGTATTTCATTTACTAGGATTAAAAGTTTACTGCCTTTCCATTAGTTTATTATTGAATTAACAACTTTCATCCTCACCAAACCCTTTGAGGTTGAAGCTGTTATTATCCTTCTTATTTAGGTGAGGAAACTGAGGCAGAGAGATTGATTAATTTGCCCGAGGTCACACCACTTTTAATGGCAGAGATGCAATTTTGACCCTGATAGTTGGACTGTGATCTATGCTCTTAGCCCTTGCATGGCCTCCTTTGACTCCGTATGATTGGTTAATAAATCCTTGGGGGACTCTGCAATTTCAGAGTAACTTGTTCTATCAAAACATACACTCTTTGTGGGGCGCCTGCGTGGCCCAGTTGGGTAAGCGACAGCCTTTGGCTCAGGTCATGATCCCGGAGTCCGAGGATCGAGTCCTGCATCAGACTCCCAGCTCCATGGGGAGTCCGCTTCTCCCTCTGACCTTCTCCCCTCTCATGTTCTTTCTCTCTCTCTCAAATAGATAAATAAAATCTTTAAAAAAAAAATTAAAAAAAAAATACACTCTTTGTGTGTTTTGTGTCCAAAATGGAAAAATCACTTTTTGAAAATTATGCAAATGATAGGTGCTTTTCAAAAAAGAAGTGTTATCTGTATGACCATACAGAACACTGAAGAAAAGGAAAGTCGTTTGTAAGTTCCAACCCACAAATACTTTTCTATTATTATATATGGTTTTCTAATTTATTTTTTATATGCATGCAAATATATATTTTATTCAAGTATAGGATCATTGCCTCACTCTTTTTTAATCTTCTTTTTTCCATTTAACAATATGTTGTGGATATATTTTCCCATCAACAAATATAACTTACAATATTTGGTTCAGTGCCTCCATATTGTGCCATGAAATAGTTACATAATGTGCTCAGTAGATCACTTACTGATAAACATTTAGGCAACTTCCAATTTTTAGTTATAAAGAAATTTTGATGAACCTTCTGGTGTATGTTATTGTATTGTTTTATCATTTCCTTAGGACAGTTTCTTGTACTTATAGTTACTTCAATGAGAAAATACATTTCTGATAACAAATAATGTTCAGCATCCACCATCCTCTAAATGGGTCATTTTTAAAATACAAAATAAATTAATTCATGAATAATATCTTAGAAATATTTAATTAAGGATTAACTTTTAAACTGCAAATTGACTTGTTTAATGATGAATGCAGATAATTAAGGAAAAGGCAAATAACCTTTAAGAGCTATTTCTTACCATGTTTGTGGTAGATAACAAATGACCAATAGCCAAGCTGTGGTGTGATATGCTTACATATTACATATGCAGCAAAGTTTATTTTGTAGAGAAATTTATTTTCAGGTAGGACCCATTTTCTTAAGCAGAATCGAGTCATGGGCAGTCAACTCAGATGGGCTTGCCCTTTTCAGGGAAGAATTGCTTTCTTTTTCCTTGTTTTCATTTTGTCCCATGGACAGTGTTCTGTGCTTCATAATTTCTCAAGCCAGTTTTAAAGTTTTTACTTTCCTTGTGTGTATAATAGATACAGTGGTAATGGTGTGGGCTTCAAGGGAATATAATAGAGAATACATTGGGTTTTTTTCTTTAAAATACAGAATTTAATGATTTTCATTTCTGTGTTTTGCTGAAATATTTATATTGATTCCGTTAGAAAGTATTTTTCTTTTATAGATTTTTCAGTGTCAGCTAGAACATTGTTTCTTAATAAAGTATTAAAAGGACAGGAGCACAAGTACACTTTCTCAACTAGCATTGAGGCTGTGCTTGTTATATGCCACGAATACAGAGTTTCAGGCTATTCTTACCAATTAATAACACTGAGAAAAGCATGTACGATGTCATTTTTATACAAGTTAAGTCAGACTCATGTATGGGAATTTGGAAATGTACAAATATTACATTTGAGAGAGCTGTTCACTTAAAAATAATTATTTGGGGTTTTTTTAAAGACTGAGTATAGAACTTTAAAATTTCTTTCCTGGTATATTAAAACATGTAATACCTTAATTTACTTATAACTTTTTAGAAGCATATCTGTTTTGCAAAGTGTGTTACAATGGAAGCAATGCTGGCCATATTTTAGGAGATACACATGTTTGTTTTACCTCATTCTTTACAACCTGAAATTTTCTCGATAATTCAAGAAAATCCATCTATTTTGGCTGAATTATATACCTTATTCAAAGAAAGTTGGAGGTCTCTAAAATGTGGATTGTCTAGATAGGCAATATATATATAAATATTTTTGTATTTATATACACAAATATAGGATGATTTTTAAAATCAGATTGAAATTTAGAGCTTGCCTCAAATTCATACGTAATGTCAATATTTCTGAAGACTCCAAAATAGATCCTAATTATTCTTTGAGTAGGATGTTCAGGGTTGGGTTTGGAGGTGGGTGTGTCCCCAACTTTCATAGACGGTCTCTAGCTGTGATTCAGTCTTGACTGGATCTTACTTTCTGGTAAAATTAGATTTCATGTTTTCTTTTTACTCTTCCCTTGTGATGTAGTGGAAAGAGGACTGGATTTGGAGGCAAGGAGGTTTTGTGTTCTAGACTCACTTTGTGACTAAGTAACCGTGTGACCCTGACTGAGTCATTCAATCCTTGTGCACTGTTTCCTTTGGAAAATTATAGAGATTGAAATATACAATTACTCATCTCTTCAAAATTGCAAATTCTAGGGCCAAGTCAATTTTCTATAAAACCTTAAACTTGCAGGTTTGTAATTTGATACCTGAGGCAACTTTAAGACAAAAATCTTATATTTTGGACTTAGTACTGCTGGTGTCCAAAGAGATAAGACATATTTGATATATGCATTCTTTTCCTTTTTAAAACATTTTATTTATTTATTCAACAGAGAGAGATCACAAGTAGGCAGAGAGGCAGGCAGAGAGAGAGGGAAACAGGCTGGGGCTTGATCCCAGGATCCTGAGATCATGACCTGAGCCGAAGGCAGAGGCTTTAACCCACTGAGCCACCCAGGCGCTCCTGATATATGCATTCTTAAATCAGATTTCCCTCTCATGGCTGAGAATCCATAAGTTATGGAGAAAAAAAAGCACTGTCATAGTACAGTCTGCAGTCTTCAAGAATTATATTCTTTGAGATTTTTGAGCTTATCTCATACAAGAAAGCTCAATCTTTCGAAGTAAATTGTTTCAAAAATCATGTTATTAAGGGGCTGCTTATATATATTGATAAAGGGAAATATGTACAATGAGAAATAAAATAATTCTGGGGAGAATAAGACATATGTAAAGTCTATTTCCTTAGTTTCTTGGCATTGAGCAGTGATGCCTGTTTTGTTCAGTCAGATGTTCAAATCAGAGTTTTGGATGCAGAAACTAATTTTAGTAGGTGGGGTGCAAATTTCTTATGAGTCCATGAATAGACTCTAATCCCAGCTGTTTCATTACAATTATAAAAATAAAATTGGCTGTGAATCATTCAAACTCTATTTAATGGATGTGAATAATTCAGTTTTGTCCCACTGAAATCTTAAAACTTAGATTTTTTTATGCTCCTTTGCAGTTAGTATCCCATTATTCACATATGACATACTTAAGTGTCGGTGGTCATGATGAAAATGAGCATATTTCCACTCCGTTCCTGTAGGTTTGGGGAGAGGAGGTGGTCCCTAGGGTGAAGTGAGGGGTGAAATGGAGAAAGAAATTGGGAACAGTCTACAAAAAGAGAAAAGGATGTTAAATTAGTATTTTTTGTCTTTTTCTTTCCCATTAAAATGTATATGTTCATTATAGACATTTTAGAAAATATAAATAAGAAAATGACTGCTCAACACTTTAGTGTATTCTTTTCTGGAGATACATATACACACATACACACATACAAACACATTGACATACATACAAACGTAGGTTCATAGGCTTATTATTAAATAACCTTCAGTTTTACTTTATAATAAATTATAAACATTTTTCCATATTAGTATATATTCTGCTACATCATATTTATTGACTTCATAGTTTCTCATTATATGTTGTACTAGTTGTACTAGAAAAGGTGATTATTGATTTCCTGCATTTGGACATTTAAGTTATTTCCAGTTTTTGCTGTTATAAATAGTGTTGTATCGAATATCCATGGAGCTAAATAATTATATCTTGCTTGCAACTTTAAATTGTTAGAATTGATTTCCATATAATAAGGTGCCTCTATGGGATGACACAATAGCGGAGTTTATTGGCAAGTATAAGTTACTTTACTAGACTGTGTATATATACTCTTGGGAAACATCAAAATAGCATCATTTCTTGGCTTTAATTAGAATTACCTCGCAGTGGTAGCTAAGAAATAGAAACCCTAATGTTTTCTTTAAAGATTATTATAGGGGAAAAAGTTAATATAATGGTTTGAATAAAGTGCATTTCTGAAACACCAACAAATAACTAATCAGGCAATCTGTTTCACATTTATAAGTTGAAAGATAGATTCCTTAGTTCCCTTGGTATTCAAAGATTATGTAAATAGTATAATATACCGAAATCAATTTTATAAGGTAAAAGATAGATGATAGATAGATAGATAGATAGATAGATAGATATGGACATACTATGTCAAGGGATTTAGCTGTCTCCAAACCTTCTTAAAATTAGTATGTTTTAGTGATCACATTAAGTTTATGCTAATAGTTACTCAGTGAAGTGTTTGGTACACAAACTCTATTTTGAAATATTTGAATTTATTTTAATTTACTCAAGATCAATTACATGGTTTATTGTAAAGTAAGAATAAAAATCAGGTGTTAAAGGGAAGTGTAGAAAACCATTCTAACCTCCATCTCTTTTCATTCACTTTTCCAAGCATCTTACTGCTATACGTAAAGTCCTTTCATAATACTAGAGACTGATTGTATTTCTGGTTCATGAAGTTTCAACAAAATACCCTTTTGTTTGTTTTGTTTGGGTGACTCAATCCGTATTTGGTTGTGTCTATATTTAAATGTGCTAATACTCATCTGGGTTCAAATTTTATTTTCAAAGAACCAACATACACTAGACCAAACTAACCTAGACTCCAAAAGACTTGAAAGAAGTGGAAATCCAAAATAAAAGACAACTCTGTAGAATCCTTCCTTGACATATTGGTCTCTAACTTTTCTTGTCATCCAATAAATGATAATTTAGTACCTACTAGGTTTCAGAAACCATTAAAGATCCTATAAAGGGTATGATTCTGAGTAAATCAGGATTCCTACTTTCACATAATATAGAGTCATAAGTAATAAGACAGGTATCTGCACAAGTATAGTATAAATAAGAGTTCCATAAAAGGGAACAGGAGAGAGAAGAGTAGAGGTCTTTGGGTGTTTAAAGAGAAACAGATCACATTCAGTTAAGTGATTAAAGATAGTTGTCATAAAAAGTTTTCTGAGCTGTTTTTTGAGAAAAGCCTGGGCTTTCAGCAGGTGAATATGACAGCATGGAGGGCAAGCTATGTAGTTAGAACAATGTGAGGTTAGCTTAGGAAACTTTCAGAATGTAGATAATAGAAAAGCTTGACCAAAAGGTATGTGCAGTATAGTTTGGGGAGCTAGGATTTGGCATATAGGTTAGGAAAGTTTCCTTAAATGCTATTCAAAAAACTTTATTTCACAAGGAAATAGAGAACCATTATGAGTTTTGGAGCCAAGGATAATTTGATCAAAGCTTTAATAAGGTTAATATGGCATTTTACATAGGATACTTGTCCGGAATTAGGGTGAGGGAGGTTTATTAGTAGGCTAATTTACCCTATGACTTACAAAGAGTTCACACTAAGATAGTGATAATGAGACATGATTTCCACAGATAAGTTAGGTGTAGAATCCTTAAGAGTTTATATGTGTTGGTGACCAAGAGGAGGGAGGTTATGATGGATGAGGCTTTGAGTTTGGAAGAGGAGCCAAATAATAGTTAACAATCAATAATCACTGTGGGCCAGGCCCTACTCTTTATCTGTAGTAACTCATTGAATCTTCATAATAACCCCATAACATAGATGCTACCTTTAACTTCATTTTATAGAAGAAGTAGAATCTCATAGATGTTAAAGTCACTTGTCCAAAGTCACCGGCTAGTTCGTGATTGGGTGGAGCTAGATCATGCCCATGTTGTCTGGCTTTAAAGTCCACATTTTTTACTATGTTGCTTTTGGGTGAGTGGTAGTGTCATTAGCAGAACTCTAGAGTGAACTGTTATGTAAGCGTAAAATAACAAAGCTAGTCTTAAACCTACAAAGTTTGCAGAACATTCAGATGGAAATATCTAATGGATAGCAAAAAGTGGCATCAATTATAGGAAATACAGGAGTTGGAATGACATAAATTAATTGACATTCATTTAATAGAGTTTATATTGAAAGCTAGTTTGTACAAAATATTCTAGGAGTAATATCAACATGGACATGCTGTGGACACTGATTCTTCAAGTCATTTGCAAACAAGTCGGGGAGATGATGTCCAGAAAAAATGATTGTAATATAAGAAAAGGAGTATCAAGTGCTGTAGAGTGAAACAAACAAGATGTGGTATTTTGTTTTATTTATTTAAAATTTTTTAGAGGAAGATGTGACCTCTGCTTCATTTGCCCATCAAAGAAGTCTTCTTGGAATACGTTACTGATCAGTTGGTTCTTGAAAAGGGTTGGAGATTGAATAGATGGAGATGGATGGAGCAGGGGATTACTGGGGTATAAACAACAAAGCAAATAAAAAAAGAACTTTGGTGTTTGGAAAACTTGAAGAATCAGTCTAACGAGAATATAAGTAGAAGGTGAGCTTTGTTACTCTAGCAAAAAAAAAAAAATAGTATAGTGGCTGAGCCCCCCTCTAGAGTGAAAGTTACTATTTTGATATTTATGAGATCAAATTTTAAGATCCTCTGTGTAGGGCAAAATCTTTTCTAATTGATAGAATTTAGAAATTCACAGAAACATGCATGCCTCAGGGGTCTTATTATTTACATGTCAAACCAAAAGGAAAAAGTAAGGTTTTTTTTTTCCCCTAAAGATTTTATTTATTTATTTATTTGACAGAGAGAGAGATCACAAGTAGGCAGAGAGGCAGGCAGAGAGAGAGGAAGCAGGTTCCCTGCTGAGCAGAGAGCCCTATGTGGGGCTCGATCCCATGACCCTGAGATCATGACCTGAGATCATGACCTGAGCTGAAGGCAGAGGCTTTAACCCACTGAGCCACTCAGGCGCCCCAAGGAAAAAGTAAGTTTGAGAACAGAGTTGGGTATTTTAATCAAAGTCTGAAGTAAGAATTTAATAATTTCATTAATTAATATAATTAAATAAGCTTCAGAAAGCTTTTAAAAGTATATATATATGGTTTATATAAATATGTATATAGTATGTGTATGTAAATTACTCTTTTATTCTAATATAAGTTAAAATAACTCAGGGCCATTACTTTCAAATTTAAGTGAAAAATGTTCTTGAATACTGTTTAAAAACATATGCCATACATACTATACCAATTTGAGTGATTCATTATATATAAGAACTATCATATATTAGTTTTATGTATTGTTATTCTGATTTATTCAGGGATTATTTCTACTGAATTTAATCCATGGGCTTATTTTCATGTCCTATTTTTAATGTCTTATTTTGTCATTGAGAGGAAAGAGAGATTCTTGCTTACAATATGTCACCTGTTTAATGGCTAAAACTGTTACATATCTTAATACTGTATTACATTAAGTCATTTTAAAAGCATTGCTTTCCCTTTTGTTTAAAATTCCTACAGTCTCTGAGATATTGGTAGGGGGTTAATGGAAGTCTTGATTAAAATCTTCCAAGCTTAAGGCTTTCAGTTCCTGTAAACAATTTGAATCTGAGCAATAGGCTTATATATATATTTTTACTAGTCTATTTACCGATTAATACTAAGAAAAATCATAAGTTTTTTCTTTCATTTTATTTTAATATGTAGAAGTTAAAATGTATTTTAAAAAATCAACCCCAGTCTATTGTATGATCAAAGAATTTTTGACAGTCAAGTTCAAAAATTCTCTAAAGACATAGCATAATCAAAAAAAAAAAAGACATAGCATAATCATTTAAAAGTAAAGAAGCTGTCTGGGGTATACCAATTTTCCATTATTTAAAATAAGCCTTTCAGATTTTTATATCTAGACTGCTTTTTTTTTTTTTTAGACTGCTTTTTTTTAAGTGTTTTTTTCCAAACTTGCAGGACCATGAACACTAATCATGAGTTTATGAACCTAACTTTTGCTTCATAACAGCTAACCAAACTGTAGGTGGATAGAAGTCTCTGAGATTGGTAGAAGTTGTAACACAGTTAAGATTTACATTTGGACCCACAAGCTTGGAGTCATTAATTACCCATCTTTTATACCAGCCCAGATTGGGCCTGCCTTTCTATGATAAACTGCACAATATTCGGGATCACTCAAAAGTCTTGGTCGTTCTATTTTTAACAAACCAGGTGAGTCTTCAGACATGACAGGTTTGTGTGGGATTGAGTTGACACCCCTGTAGTTTCTAATCCTTATGATTTTAGTGTTTGAATTTCACTGTGATGATAAGAATGGGATTTTTGTGGTATTTCTGGGGCTGAAAGTGAGATCCATTGGGGTGTGTGTGTGTGTGTGTGTTGTGTGTGTGTGTGTGTGTGTGTGTGTGCGTGTGTATTTGAGATTTTTCCTCTGAAGCAAGGGACATTTGGACAAGTTTGGGATACAACAGAATAAAGATAGGAGAGAAACAGCAAATGCCAGCTCTAATAATTTAGCCATTTGTGAATTTTTCTCTCTTAGTAGATTGTGATCTCCTGAGAGAGAAGGACTGTGCCATTTTTATATCTCTATTTCTCATCGGCCCTGCCATACTCATCTCATAGGAGGTCTAGAATCGATATATTCTTAATTGACTAGAATTCTATGAGGACATAGGCACTTTTAAAAAAAATTTGGAAAACCATATCCTAATTTCTATATAGGACTGCAATGCTGCTTGTATAATTTTTCTACCATAGTTTATACAAACTACATAGTTTATTACAAACTGATTAATCTTTAAATTCTCTTTAGGACCAAGGGATTAGGCAAGTTATTTCTTACATGCAATTTTTTTTTCAATAACCATTAAAGTTTAATATTGTTTAGTGACTTGCTTACTTTGGGAAAAATCAATTATAGCAATCTTGGGTTCATACAGAAATTTAAAAAATATTTGAGCTTTACTGGGCCATTTTTAAATTTGAATTTTTTTTTTTTTTTTTTTTTTTTTAGTTATTGAAAGCAGAAATTTCTCAGGGCTCACAGAATTTTTTGATATAGGAATCTAGAGAAGCAGTCTGCCAATGTGTTCTAGGCTTTAAAAGAGTTCCAGTAAAACCTAAAAGAGTTATCTTTATTTTTTTAAATCATAAGTCTAATATTCATTTTCTTTTGAAAGTAATTCTAGGTTTGATTTTGGTTCAAGTTATTCTTATGCACAGCTAATAGTCTATAGAGCAGGATGATCAACATTGTTCAGTCTAAAATGTGGGAAAAAAGTTTTACTATACTTCTGTACTGCTCCCTTCTAAGGCAGAGGAATCTTTTGGCTCATGGTAAGAGGAAGTGTGCAATGGGATCATTTATCCCAGTAATTTTATGACCACGTCAGGGAATCAAAGGTTTATAGCCTCGAAAGCATGATATGAAGAAGAGAAAGGTATTTGTCAATAGTATTCCTGGATTTTGAAAACTTTTGTGGACCCAGGAATGCACGTGTTGTTGAATTACAAACCCAAGCTCATCATCTTAATCTCCTGGCCTTGAAGAGATGAATAGAAATTCTGGGTTTTATCTGTGGAATTGAAATCTGTAGAGCCAGAGAATTTTGTAAAAGTTCTTGTTTGTTTTCTTGACCCTTTAGGAAATGAGGGAGAGGAGAGAGAAAGGGTCTAGCTGTGTGCCAAAGGAAACTGGTCAGTGACTGTTCTTAGAGTTGAGGATTATGAATTGTGCCTGTACTACAGTACTAGATTCATGAACTTTCAGGATTGGAGTCCATGCAGAAAGGGAAGGAATAGTGAAGTCTTTTGCTCTCCTCTTGTCCTGTACAGTTGCTTTGTTTGGACGGTTTACAGAGACTTATCTCTTTCAGTCTTCTAAAGGTGATGTAGTAAGTCATTTGCAGGAATGAAACTCCACTTTGTTTCTTTTTTTCACTCAAACGCTAATCTGATTAGCTCTAAAACATTCGTTCATCTGTTTTATTCAGTATTTGAACTATGCCTATGGAAGACATATGGATTTAAATAGTTCTTGGCTTACCATCTGCTGATAAGGGAAAGTGAGATGCTAAATCAGAGTGGCAGGAAAGTCTATTTCAGTAGAAGCTATTTCGATCTGAAATATTGTAGGCAATCTCACAGAGTATTTTAATTGGGATTATATTGATGTGTGTTAGTAGGAGAACATTTGCTGATACAGTTCAACTTATATAATCATTAAATTTATATATCAGTTTAGAGATGTGAAGCAATGTGAAATTTTGATCCCATTAATTATAGATTTTTTTCCCTTAAAGTAGTCATTTATGGGAAAACCTTTCTGATGCATTTATTTTAGCAGAATGATATATTTAATACCCCCTGGTTGGAAATTGGAATGCAAAGCATCAGCTTTTCAGATAAATTCATTAGAAATAAAAAAAAAACCCCACAATTTATCCTTTTATACAGTGCTCATTTGTTGAATATTTTTATGGTAAACTACATTTTGAAAATCTAAGTTAACCTTGGGAAGATTAGAAAGAAGAAAAAGTAGATATCTCTTTTTATGGTGATAAAATGCTGATCTATGATGATGAAAAGTCCATAATTATGCCACACTTATGTTTCAGGTTAAAATTCTGAGAAAGGAGAATCATCCAGGCATTAAGAATGATAGGAAATATAATTATATATATGTGCATATGAATATATATTCATATATATCATATATCTATATAATTTTGATAAACCAGGTTTATTTTTGTTTTTCAAATTAATTGGTCATTCTTCCTTAAAACATGTGTCTGGCATTTCAGTTTTGATTGGGGTAATACAAGGGGTCAGTAACACGTGGTTTCTGCCCTCTGGGAGGACACACAGTCAAAGATGGTCCTCCTGTATGTTCACATTTATAAGCCAAACACCTTCACAGGCTTCACATCAGCTAATTCTCTGAACAACACTGTGATGTTGAACGTTTGCAACTCCATTTTAATGAAGACAGTAAGGTCTAGAGAAGTTGCCTGAGTTGCCCAAAAATAAGTTAGTTTCATTAAGTTTAAAGATGATATAGCAAGTTCCTGTTGTGCACTGGGCTCCATGCTAAGTGCTAAGAAGTACAAGATGAATAAGACAAAGTCCTTGCCCTTGAACAGTCTATGAGGAAACAGAAACATAACGGGATGATTTTTATTGCAAAGTAGAAAGTGTAGGAGCAGAGAAGCACTCAGAGCAGGCAGCTGTCTTGGCCTGGGAGGTCCTCAGGACTCATGGGGGAAGATGATGCCCGAGCTAAATTTTGGTTTAATGAATAGAGATGGATTGGGAGGCCCTGGCCAAGGATTCACAGCATTAGTAAAGTGCTAGAGTCATGAATCAGCGTATAAGTAGTTTATCTAGTACTTATTGTACCGTCCAGTAGTAACCGGTCACATGTGACTATTGAGTGCTTGAAATGCCACTAGTCTGAAATGAAATGTGCTGTGTGTGTAAAATACCAGATGTCTGAGATTCAGCATGAAAAAATTAATATTAAACCATCACATTAACAATTTTGAAATGACAATATTTTGGATATATTGAGTTAAATTAGATATACGTAACAATTTTACTTAGATTCAGTGAATTTAACTCACTGATATAACAAATTAGAGATGGTTTGGTGTTTGGGAAACTTGAGGATTTTTCCATAGTATTGCTTATGCTCATATTGTTTTATTCGTGCCTTTGAGTTATTGAAATGACAGATTTGGGGTGCATTGGCCTTATTAAAGAATAGTTGGGTACCTCATTAGTTTATATCCTCAGGGAAATATGAGACAGATCCTGAAATCGTATATATAGTACATCATTTCTTAGAACTATTTATTTTGCTTATTTTATTTTATTTTATTTTTTAAAATATGAGACAGATCCTAAAATCGTATATATAGTACATCATTTCTTAGAACTATTTATTTTATTTTATTTATTTGACAGAGATAGACACAGTGAGAGAGGAAACACACACAGGGGGAGTGGGAGAGGGAGAAGCAGGCTTTCCACTGAGCAGGGAGCCCGATGTAGGGCTCAGTCCCAGGGTCCTGGGATCATGACCTGATCCAATGGCAAACCTTTAATGACTGAGTTACCCAGGCACCCCCCCCCCTTTTTTTTTTAATTTGGAAACTTTGCATTCAATTTCTTCCAGGTAGGTTTACAGTTTTTTAGATGTTGAAGACTATTCTTTTTCTAGTCTAAAATTGCTGATTTGAACTTATTTTCTAAACTTTTTTGCACAGTATTTTTTTTATGATATGGAACTTCAGAAATTTCTGTTAAACTTGGGTATACCAATTTATCCCCCCTATCATTATTGAAGTATCTTGTGTCAATTTTCTTTACAGAGGAACTCATGAGGATCTAATTGAGAAATCTAGAACAGCCTGGAACCCCAGGGTCTTAGAGTGTGATTGGCAAAACACACATCAGCACTTCAGATCCTTTTGAGGAGCTGTTCTTTCTTAGATGTGGTGATCCACCTTGGTACTGAATGAACCCCATTCAGTTGATTTTGCCAGGTTCTACATCTGGGTCTGTGCCTCAGATACAGAATGTCTTTCTCAAAAGTAAGTATTAGATTGATTTTTGTAATATTCACTCTTAGAAAGACCATAGTTAGGAGTAGCAGCACAATATTCTTATTGATATATTATAAACCACTTCAGAATTCTAGCGAATTAATCATGTCCCTTTCGCATGTCAGAGAAGAACATTCCCCTGTCTCTCTAAGTGAGAAAAAAACAAGTTGCCCTGTAAGTATTCGAATGCTAGTGATGGCATACAGCACCATCTCAGGAAATAAATGCCTTTCCCATTCTTCCTCTCTTTGTTTCCATTCAATCCTTCCTTTTACTCCCATTCCCTTTAACTATCATGTTGAGTTATTCTAGAAGGACTCAGAAGCTCCCTTTGCAAAGGGGATGGTTTAAAACTCTTCGTATGTGAGGAATTAAACCATTTATCTCTTAGAAGTAGAAGGTCATTGTACCCAGCCCTCTAATCCCTGCCCCATCATGAATACTGAAAGCGGAGCTATTTGACTCCACTCCACAGCCTTCCTGGGAGAGCTGCAGGAAGCACAGAGAATCATATCAACATTGCGGATTGTATGGTGAGGACAGAAATGGAACCAAGGATTACATAAGAGATCCACATTGGTCCTAAGAGGTGCTTGGCGTGGGTTCTCCTCTTCTGCTCAGGTTATGGAGGTGTGACCTGTGGGTTGGTAACTTTCTTAGCAAGACTACTTAACTGCTTCAGGTATTGGAAGACTTTATGTTATCAAGCCACATAGAACTTTTAAAGTGACTGCGCTAGTGTTTATTTCCAAATCCAATTCCTCATATTTGCCTTGAATATGTTTCTGAATACATGGGAAGACTTGGTCTTCGTGGTGAGAGATATCAAAAAAAAATTTTTTTTAATACTCTTAACTGAGCAACTTGTTTCCATTCTACCAGTGTTATAGGTAGTGTTGTCAAAGATACAGAGCCTTCTAGGCTGGATTTCTAGAACTGTCAAAGGAAATGCATGTCAAAATGTGGATGCGTAATGTTGGATTACTCTCCTATTTCTAAAATCAGCAAATTATATGAAAATTAACTGTGTTCAGAATTTTGTTAGATCAGAATAATGATGGAGGTAGAAATGAAGAATCAACTTGTGGAAAAAGTGTGTCCCTATTTTCCTGTGTATATTTCCTTCAGTACAAGAAATTCTTGTTCCAAGTCCTTCTGTCATGTTGAGGTGTTAATGCCCTTGATGGCATTCATTGGAGCCATTTATTTTCATCACTGATGAATCTTTTCTTTCCCCCATCTCTCTGTCTTTGGAACAAGTGTATCTTGGATACGCCTGATAAATATGACTTGACAGTGTCAACTAACCTTTCCTTTCAGTGATAGGCGCAGTTACGATTGTTAAGAAATATTCGGGGAGAAAAAATGTAAATTTTCTCAAAGGAGTAAGAAATGCAGGGTGATTTAGGACAAAAAGTGGAGAGGTAAGTGTAGCAACCATATACGTACTGGAATGATGATTACATTTGCCTCGTCAGATGCTGAAGCAATGACTTTGTCTTAGGTTCTCTGTTTTTTCCTCCAGCTTCCATCTTCTTTTCTTTCATAGAACAATTTGAGGAAGTTAGAGGTACAAATCCACTTTTAATCATACAGTACTAATCTATTGAAAAAAAAATTTATTTCTAACAAAATGTGGGCAAACTGGAAGTGTATGATTAGCCCAGATTTTATTATAACTTCCAGAGTTGTCTTAAATTTTTACAGATAGTCAGAGAATCACATTGCCGTTACTTAGTGAAGAGTCATCATCCATATTTTGAAAAATGAGTGGCAAAAGTGATGACATTCTGTTTCTTCTCACTGTTTTCTGATTTCTGGAGCACTGCCATTCTCCACATTTCCTCTGGCCTTAAGAATGCCAGCTGGCTATTTAAAAGAAGAAGAAAGAATAAAATGCAAAAACAACAACAATAAAAAAAATAGAAATCATGGCTTAGGGAACCTCAGCTCAGCCCCTCCCTTAGTGCCATGTAGCCTGGAGCTCATTGGCCAGGTTCTTCCTGCTGTTTTGATATTCTGCAGACCTGGACCACCGCCATTTTCTGTTCTGCCAACTGGCCTTGAGCAACGGAGCGACTCTTCTCTGTGCTCCAGTTTTGGAAGAGCTGGACTGCAGTTTCTTTCCACAATTCTGACCACCCTGCTTTGGGGCAGTCTTGTTGGTGACTTTATGTTGTTGATTTAACAAAGACAACTTGTCTGTAGATTGGTTCCATGCAGTTTTTCTGATCATCCGCCAAGACCTTAAACAAAGAAGGGCTCTTATGGCATTTAGACAGAAAGACACACACATGTACACACACACACACATCCACATTCATGCACACACACATTGGTGCTGATGATGGTCTGGCCATAATATGGCTAGGTATGTACGCCTGTAACTCAGTATATATAGTTTGCTTTGAAATAGCATTTGGCCATGCACCAGCAAACTTTTGTTTCATACTATAGGTATAACGTACGTGAAAGTATCATATGTGAACTTAGAAATCCTTGCCCCTTGAAGTTTCAAGTAAATGTTTTTGGTTCTTTTAATTTAGTGAGATAAAAAAATGTTGCCCTTTGGTAAAATCAGAATTATGGAGCATGATGCTTCTCATTTCCTGGTGCTGTTATTTTTGCTGTACCAAATATGTATTTTAGATGGCATTGTGAATTACTTCAATTGTCAGTGCCGTCAGTAAACCTATGATTAAATTATATTGCTTTTGCTCACAGGATCATTTTCTCAGCCAGTGCACCTTGGAAAGACAGCTTCTACATTTTCCACCAAATTGCAGAAGCTGAGAAAATTGGGTGGAATTTTTTCTTTTCATTTTGATTTAAAACTTGGTTGCTTTGTAGAACTTTGGCGAGCTCACTAATATATGTATGAAAGCACAGGCTCATCAAATGGAAAATAAAATCAAAACAGGAAACTAGTATGTTTTGCAATAAAGAAAACAAAAAATATTGTCATTTTTTCCAATGCAATTAAATAAAGAGAGCTCTAATACTACATTTATCTAATGAGTGTCTCTGGTACGAACCGTCCTTAATCTTCATCCACTTCTTTTGATCGCTGTGGGTGTTGTCAGAACTTTCCAACAGAATACGTAGCTGGGGCTTCGACTCTTTCTGCAGGCCAGCCTGCTTGCTAAAGGATGGTGTTGGGAGAAGCACTTAGGAGAGCCTTCTGAACTTAAGGAGCACCTTTTGCTGTCAAGCTGCTTCCAGCGAACACACTGAACACGCTGTTAGGCGCGCATAACTCCTTTCTCTCTGTCAGCAGGAGTCTTTGTTTTATACCTGAGTGTTGTCCTGTCAAAATCAGAAAAAAAGGCCCTGAGTCTCCAACTTGAATTTCAGCAGTGAATGAAGATGACAATCTTTTAAAAATGCCATGCCAATTTAGGAGTTTGACATGTACCGAACAGCCTCTTAGTACCCATGTGGCAATAACAGGCTAACCATTATTCTTCCTAAGTATCCTCCTTTTACCCAGCTGTCTTCTAGAAACCCTGGTGTTTATTAGAAACCTCCATTTATGTTGTATAGAGTATGAAAAAGTGCTTGTCTTTTATATGACCCTCTTCTCAACCTTCAAGGGGATGTGCCATTATTTAGAAACCTATAAACATAACATCCAGTGAAGTTCATGTTCACAAGTATGCCATGAGTGTGAACAGTGGTTAGAGAAACAGTCTTCCTCCGACAAATAGCACTAAGTAATTTGTGTATCGTGACCTCTTGCTATAACTAGACATGTTCCTCTCATCCAAATCTGCAAGAATGGACAGAAATCTTGGGGTACTAACACTGTGAGGGAGTTGGTTGAATTCAGCATTTTTGGCACCAAAAACTGAAAAGAAATAATTGATGGCCCATACGGTAATGTGTAATGGGCACTATCAGCTGTTTAAACATACACGAGTTATTTTCAAGCCTTCCAAACCCATCTGTCACCATACTATTCAGCCACATGAAGTAAATTGTCATTTCTCTCTATATAAACTGATACAGTCCTAATTGATTTTTGCCTCAAACTTTTGTGTAAATAGACTTGTGTCATCAGGTTCTATTTTTTATTTGTTTTTGCTTTTGTTTCCCCTACCAGTAATTATTGTATAATTTTTGAATATATGAAAAAAAACAGGTGTAGCCAGATGGCCACATCGTAAAAAGTAATGTTAAAGACACTTACTGTAGAATTTAAAAATACCTTGTATGAACAACAGCATATCTTCTGCAGTATGTACAGTTGAGTCAAGAAAAGCATAGGAGGTCTTCATTGTAAACCTGAGTAATATACCTCATAGTATCTTATTTAATTACTGACGTTTTTCTCTGATTCTTCATTGTGTAAAGTGTAATTTTCATAAACTCCTGGGCCTTTTGGCAATGTTGGCAAACTCGGTTCGTAAATGGGGTGTTAGGAGTAATTTTGAGCACTATTCTCTGTAAGAAATGAACAACATTCAGGATGCTTCCAGTTCTCTAGAGAATTCTACGGGGGTGTTGGGGGTTTTGTAACTGAATAGGAAAGTGCACTTTCCCCCTCCCCCCCAGTGGTGGCAAACGCACAGGAGATTTCTTGGTAACTGATTCACTGGTTCCTGAGTATGTTTTACCTCTGGCAGTGTTAAATAGATCCACGATTGCATCGGTTTCCCCTAGGAGATATATACTCCAGAAATACCCATTATCATTGCATGAGTTATCATAACACCTAATACCTCAGCTGGAGTTTAAGCATTATGACAGTTAGGGGACTTAACGCGAGTACGGTAAAGACTTAGGAGGGCCTGTGAATACAAGTTAAAAATCATACAGTTGGCTCTTATAGAAGATTTAATTGTTAAAGTAAATGTGTATGGTCACTTTGAAGTCTTGGATTTTCCATATAAGTTAATGAACAAAGCATACATCATTCTCCTTAAATTTCTATGATTTTCGTTCTTTTTTTTTCTTTTGCATTTGCATAAGAGGAAATGAAACAGTACAAAGTTTTAATTCTGCCCCCCACCCCCACCCCCAGCTAAACCACCGGTTTAGTGATTAGCAGAGGAGACTTTTATATTATGTTTTCAGCTCTGTTCCCTGGTTGCAATTCACTCAACCTTGACGTAAATCTGAAATAAGTACTTTGTAAGGGGTTAGCCTTTTGTGCAGGGTGTGTGAGAAATCCTGCCGGACCAGGTTGGTTACAGAAACCAGTGTCGAGTTGCCTTTCCTGAGTAGTGAATAAGAAAGTGCAGACAACAGGAAAGTAGGGGGAAAAAAAATCTTCCAAAGCACACCCTCGCCCTTCACTTCCGAAGGGCTTATTGTCTACCTTTAAAGGACTCCCAGTTCTGTTCAGTGATAAGTATTCATTGGGTGGGTTATTTTTGCTTTTTTTTTTTTCTCTTTTGAAATTATCCAGTCATTGCTAGTGGGTACAGTATGTCAGTACAGTAGACAAGAGTTTCATTCACAGAATCCACATTTCGTGTGATGCTTGTTGAGGCTCGTTGCTTTTCATTTAATCTGTTGGATTATGTTGTTTGCCTTAGGTGATCAGCAACCTTTAATGTAAATCCTAGGCAATCTAGTAAAACAATGGAAAGGGAAACACACACACACACACACACACCCCGTGGAACTGTAGATGTTCCTTCGCTGTTTATGTCTATATTGTCCTAAAGGATAGACGTATTATGTAGCTCCCCCACCTTTGAAGTGTCTGCTCCTTTTCTCTTTTAATTTTTTTAAAGCATGTATATGCTATTGTTTGTTTCTCTGTCAGTGCACTGCCTTGTACTTGGAAACATATAAAATTCATTATTTTGTTTAGTTCTGAATATAGTCTATTTCCAGTTAGTCTGAAAGTTGTTTTAAATAAATCGTGTTCCTAAAATCCAACCAAGAAGATTTTCCCTTTATATAAACTGCAGTTCAGCATTGGTGAAGCATTTTTTTGGCAGTCACACTGACCAACTGATTTGAGTTTCAGTTCTTTTTGGAGAAAGAGAAGAAGGAGCAATTTTTAAAAATATTTATTTATTTACGTAATCTCCACACCCAACAGGGGGATTTACACTCACGGCCCTTGAAGGGAAAAGTTGCATGCTACACCGCCTGAGTCAACAAGGTGCCCCAAGAAGAGGGAATGATTCTTGACAAATCTAGTTGCAATTTTGTATTAATTGCCAAAAGTAAAAAGTTTATTTTTAACGAGAAACTTTCTTTAGTGATGAAAAAATATAAAAAAAAAAATCCAAGAGTATCCATTTTCTTTATTCATCAGAACAGTCAGAATAAAGAGAATGCTAAAAGCTTGAAGATAAGAGAATCGTTTACCTCCTTCACATAAATACTTTTACATAGCTCTGCTGAGTTAGAATTTTTATTTTTAATATTATTGAGTTACTTTAAAAACAACATAATGGTTTGTTAAGAGCATGACTTATACCTGCCTGCAAATATATATATGTCTTCTCATACTTAACTTACCTTCTAGGAGACTTTTATTATTGTATTACTTTTCTTTCTCTCTTTCTTTCTTTCTCTCTTTCTTTTTTACTTTCTCTCGTTCTTTCTTTCTTTTTGTCTATACTGCTATAGTCATAGCTTTTACTCAGGAATCATTTATGCAAACACCAGGAAAATGCAAATCTATTTTTTTTTTTTTTTGTAATTCTGTTTTGGAAAAATATTTTTTGGACTTGTTGATCAAGATCTGCATGTGTTCCTTCCTTTTCTTTGGCAAGGTTGGTTTAGGTTGGTAACGGTCAGGTGTTTGCTTTTACTAGCAATTGAAGACTTTCCTTTAGATGAGTATGTATGTTTTGTAATTCTTCAGTCCATTGCTGACAGTGATCAGAACAGGCTAGGTACTTTTCACCGTTTTCTTGCTTGGTTTAGAGGCCGTGCATGATTTGGGCCAGTAACTTAAAGATACATATAGTATGCCAGTGGGTCTTTAGACATTTTTCCTGTTTATCCCTCTCCCCTGTAGAAGGTTGCATTTCATCTATTCTATCCTTCAGGTCACCAGGGGTACAGTTCTGTGTCCATTACTTAGTTTCTACTTATTTTTGTTTTTTTATCTTCCTGCACCTCCCCCACCCCCACCCCCAAACTGCACTCATTTTGGCTACTGGAGTTCTGCACCCCTTGAGGGAAAAATGTAAAAACAAGATTAAGGAAGATTAAGATTAGGGAAGTTGAAAGCAAAGATGAAGGAAGTCGACAGAGCAAACTATCACCTTTCTTCTGACACGGCTGATATTGAAGAGTGTGGCTCATCCTGTACTTAGCTAGGCTTCCTAAAATTGAAGCACATGGCCCCGTAGACTAAGCGGGTCCCCTGCCGTGTGAGCCGGCCAGCACAGAGTGTGTACGAGAAGGGCCAAGATGCTGTCCTTGCCTTCCTGCTATCTGTAGTCTCTGCGGGAAGGTAAGCCGCATGACAGACGGCCAGAATATAGGTTCTTACTTGAAAGTGTCAAAAGCAGGGGATGGGCACTTCAAAACTAGACAACATTCGCATTTATCTTGTCCTGCACTACAGACTTTTTGTTTATAATGTGTCTGAAGCATTCAGATAGAAAGGGTTGTATTCCTACAAAGTAATTGTAACACGAATCCACAATGACTGTTAATGTTACTTTGTAGTCTTTTTGGAAATAAAGCTGTGACTCTTCTACCTGGAGTTTTAGTAAGTGTGCTAGAGATAATAAGGGAAGAGAATATTAAAGTTAGAATGGTAAGTAGGTTTAGATCCCTTCTTCTTTACCTCCTAAAGCAAGTTTTCTGCATTTAAGCTGAGGTTTTTCTCCATGTTACCTGCTCAGTAGGGACTTTTTCATGCTAAGCTGATGGTTCTTAATATTTCAGCAACAGAAAGGGAGTGAAAATAGTTGTTTCCCCACCATGCTGTCTGCCAGGTAACATTGTAAAAACATAAATACGTATCTCACTTTGGGACGTTTGTCCAGTCTGGCTTCTGAAAGGCCCGTAAATTTTGCCTAGAGTTGATAAAAGTAAATTTTACAGCCCAACGGACAGTTTGCACCAGTATACAAATTATTTTACCCACTCACGGTTGTCAACGTTTCTTTTAACTTTTCTCACAGTGCGTGTAATTTTGCATTTGGGACTCGCCTAAAATGGATTCGGCAGCAGTTCCCTGGAATGTTCAAAATAGTTCAAGGCACAAAGTAACCTAGATATTTAAACGGCCCCTTTACACCTTAGCAACGTGGTTGTTATGATTTTATGAAAACAGTCTTTGTTTCTCTTCTCTGCTAACTTCTGGCTTCAGTCAGCAAAGATGCCTCTGCCTCATTAAGGTGTTAAGGAGTCTAAATAAAATTTTTCTTCATGGATTGCTTTTTGGGAGGGCTGATATTGATCACTGATCTCACTGCTTGTATATTCCTGACCCATTTTATAGTTTGGAAAAGTAACCTTTTTAGATTTTGAATGCCCACAGTAATCCTCTTTTTATCTTTGGGAAATGATTTGAGTCTGAATGTTAACTTTAATTTTATTCTAGCCTAAAAAAAAAAAAAAAAGATGACTAGACAGTAACATGAAAGAGGGTGAAAGGAGCCGAGAGTCCTCTTTAAATTTTCTTCAAGTATAAGTAACTCATTCTTACTCGAGTCTCTCAGTTTCCTTATACCTCCCCAGTCAAGATGAAGTCTCAATATTCATGCATTTTTGACTCAAGGCAGTGAGTACATGTATAAAATATTACGAAAGGAATTATATAAAAACTTCAAATGCCAGTTTATCCATCACTGCTGTTACCAAAATCTAAAATTTGATGATTCAGTTTCATGGTAAGGATATATACATGGAAAAGGTGCATTTAAAATGCAACCATAAAATTTTATAGGTGTTTCAGGGTGTTTTTTTTTTAACGTTTGGAGATTTGATGTCAATTTTATTTTATTTGTAAGTATGCGTTGCCCTAAAAATAATGTCCTCATATGGGCTCAAATATGTTGAAACTGTATTCATTCACACTATCGATAAACACATATCATCAGTGCCTATTAAGAGCAGAGCATTAGACTGGGTGCTATGTATTTTGTAAACCAGATGGAAATATCCTTGCTCTTACAGTAGTTAGTTCACTTTTGTATATATAAACATTCAAGGCTAATAAATACAAAATATTTGTGGTGTGTGAGACCTAAGAGTAAATCAGAATGAGCTCACACCTACTTAGTCCTTATTATAGCCCCGAAAGTGACATTTTATGAATTTAGTGTTACCCAAATGATAATGGAATACAAAGATGGATGCCTAGATTTAAAATGTTAAAAGCTTGTTTTATAAGTCCAGCGAATAACATGCTCTCACTTTTATATCAATATTTCAAGTGCTGCTGGGTAACATATTGATATGCCGACACCAACCATGGCTGATAATAAATATGGCATTTTTATTCATATTAATAAACTGGATAGAATAAATGGCAAAAACATCTTCATAGGATTTCAAAATGGGTTTTGTCATCCATAAATATTAATATATTTTGCAGTGCCGAAGCATTAACATTACAGAGTCAAAGACAGCTGGCTTTATCTTGAGATTTTATGGTGTTTAGTAGATTTTAAAACATGGGCATATTTTATGTAAAGCTCAAGTCCTTTTAATGGCAACCAAAGACCACAGGTATTCCGGTAGAAACATCATCCTTACTAATGAAATCCTTAGGTAGGGTATCTTTGTAAAAAACAGTTTCAAATTTCACCTCCTTGTCCTTTTTTCTTAAAAAGTAAAAATCTGTATTCCACATTAGCATTCCTAAGATTCTTTAGTATTTCTAGTGAGAGCAGTTTTTCTATCATTTACACCATGCTTTCATATATCTGGCAGGCTTAATTCTAGATAATTTGGTAACCCTAAAAGCACATGCAATTCGTCATAAAACTGTATTACAAAAATATAATTGTAATTACGGATTTGAAAAATCTTAATTGTACAGAACCCCACTGAGTAGATGATGATAAAAAAGCAGTGATTAAGTACGGGCCAATAATGAGAGAATATAAATCCACAAAATGAATCTTATGCTACCAGGAGTGTTTTCTCGTACTTAATTGCTAAAATGCTTTGCGGCACTGAGTAATACTGAGAAACAAGATTCCTTGTGCCAATCTTTAACCTTTGATTCTCTGGAAGACTTTGCCAAGGTGCCTGAGTAGCTCTGGTTTGGGGTCTCGCTTTCTCTCTACATGGGAGAAGTGGAATCACTAACTTTAACCTGCCATTGCTTTCCCTCCTTATTTGTTTTTGATTTTCATTTATAACAGTCTAAAAATTCAGGAGCTTTCATTGAATGCCAATAGGAGATTTTATTTTTTATCATCCTCCTCTCCCAATGTAACAGTAAATGACAGCTATCTTTATTCATAAGTTAATCTGATATTATATACCATTAGCGTGCCTGGTTATCCCTAAAGTTTAGGGATGACGTTAGGGAAGAGTTTACAGAGTATCAGAAATTTTCAGCATAAAACACTAACTTTTTATTTGTTTCAGTAAGAAGGGAATAAAAACTATTATTTTGTGAATTAAGTTTAGGATTGCCTTAATCATTAGAAATCTGGTTACTTGAGTGCCAGCGTTAGGTTTTTTTTTTTTTTTTTGGGTCTTAAGAAAGCCTGACCTCTTAATTGTTCCATAACTATTAATGTTGGATTTGGATTTGGAAGTAGTGCTTTGCGTGTTTTGGTGTCACTGACAAAAACATCCTAGAAATATATTAATTTTCTCAACTTTGAGATGGAATATGTCTCATGACATATGATATGTCATATGATATGTCATATGATGTCATATGTCATATGATATGTCATCATAGACAATAGCTATGATGCTTGAAATGTGCTGTGCTAGTGGGTCAAGAATAGTAATGGTGCTTGCCATCCAAGGATCATGCTTGCTCATCTTCAGTTGGGCGCCAGCTTTTAGATTTTGGGGGAAGAAAAGAACGTTTCAGTGTGGTCATCGTTCAGCATCCTGTGAAATTGGGACACATGAGGATGAGGAATAGGGTCTTTTTATAGATATACATTTCAACTTTCATGCAAATTTTAGTTAGCATATAGTGTAATGTTCGTTTCAGCAGAAGTTAGTGATCCATCAGTTACATAGAACACTCAGTGCTCATCAAGCAAGTGCCCTCCTCAGTACACATCACCTGTGTAGTCCGCCCTCTACCCACCTACCATCCAGCAACCCTGTTTGTTCTCTTCACTTAAGAGTCTTTTATCGTTTGTCTCCTTCTCTTTGTTTTTTTCCCCTTCCCCTTTGTTCATGTTTTGTTTCTTAAATTCCATATGTGAGTGAAATTGTATGGTATTTATCTTTCTCTGACTGACTTATTTCGCTTAGCATAATACACTCTAGCTCCAACCACGTCGTTGCAAATGGCAAGATTTCATTCTTTTTGGTGGCTGAGTAATATTCCATTACACACACACACACCCCACATCTTTATCTATTCATCTTTCTGAACATTTGGGCTCTTTCTATAACTTGGCTATTGTTGGTAATGCTTCTGTAAACATCAGGGTGCATGTGCCCCTTGGAATCAGTATTTTTGTATCTTTTGGGGAAATACCTAGTAGGGCAATTGCTGGATTATAAGGTAGTTCTATTTTTAACTTTTTGGGGAACCTCCATACTGTTTTCTAGAGTGGCTGTACCAGCTTGCATTCCTGTCTACAGTATAGGAGGGTTCCCCTTTCTCCACATCCGTGCCAATACCTGTTGTTTCCTGTGTTGTTAATTTTAGCCATTCCGACAGGTTATGAAGTAATATCTCATTATAGTTTTGATTGTATTTGCCTGATGATGAGTGATATTGAGTATCTTTTCATGTGTCTGTAGGGCATTTATGTCTTCTTTGGAAAAATGTCTATTCGTGTCTTTTACCTATTTCTTAACTGGATTGTTTTTTGGGTGATGAGTTTGATAAGTTGGTTATAGATTTTGGATGCTAGCCCTTTATCAGATCTGTCATTTGTGAATAGCTTCTCCCATTGCATGGGTTGCCCTTTAGTTTTGTGGATTATTTCCTTTTCTGTGCACAAGAGAAATAAGGTCTTTTGTAACCAGTAAACTCCAGCACTAAACCAGTCCTTTGCATAGGCTGACATCTGAGTTACTAGGGTCAAAGATACCAAACTAAGATTATGGGAATTTTGGAGATATGAGATGTAGGTGTACTTAGCATCATAAAAATCAGGAAATGCTGCTAGACATGATTGAATTTCTGAAGATCTTAGAAAGATTTCCCAAATTAATTAGATTACTAAATTCGCTGAATGGATGTTTGCATGTGAAGAACCAAAAAATATTAGGAATATATAACAATAGGATGTTCTTCTTGGCTTAGGAAACATGACATCTGTTTTGGAAAGAACACAGGCCCATGGATTGGCAGAGGAGTAACAGTGGCCATTCCTTTTGATGAATAGGGTAGTACTATAGCACGTTACTATCAGAAGGACTCAGAATAAATAAAGGACATTGATTTTCACCAAAAGGACATTGATTTTCAAGACCTGTACAGTTTATCCTGGAATTTGGATCAAGGGTCAATTCTATTAACTAAATATGGAAGCATTGTAGGAGTGTTAATAGCCAATTTAAATAGGCTATTTATGTATCAGTAAAAAACTGATAATTGATAATTAAATTATTGATAATTTAAAATATATTTTTTCAAAGCAACCATTTAGAAAAAAAGTATAACCGGTAATCAGTTGGTTTTTTTGTTTTTTGTTTTTATAAAAATATTTTGTCAATTGGTAGCTTTTATTATTATTTTTTTCAACCTGTAGCTTTTGAAAAGCCCTCATCATTTGAAAGACAAATTCAAATTCAAAACTTTTGAAGGTGAGCGATAGTTGCCAGCATGAACCTTGATACCTGGAGGTTGCCAATCTGCTGGGTGTTTTGCCTTTGAATGGTTAATCTTTTACCCTCTTTATTTGAGATCAGCAAGTAGAGTGGTTGGAATATACTGAAATCACACTTACTCTTTAAAGTTCTGTGGTTAGTTTAGCATCGTCTTAGCAGAAGGTGTTATTTGTGTGCTGGCTACTGGTTTGCATATGTGGAAATAGACTGGTCTAAGCTCTGCCCACGTGACCATATGCTGACGTTTTGTGTCCTTATCCGGTCCCCATCAGCCTTCTGCTTCACGTACTCTTGTCTGAAGAGAACGCATCCGTTCAAGGCAGGGAGAGGTGACTTGCCAAACAAATCTGATTTTTAAAATCCGTGGAAAAGGTCACTAGTGCTTGATAACATATTGGAAGCGTTATGAATAACTATTAGTTTTCCTTTCTGGTTTTTAATATTTACAGAAGAACTCTCGATGTGGCAGTGAGAAATGCAAATTGTTGAAATAATCTGTTTCCTTTACGCTGTATACTCTTCCATTTGGAACATGTAACCTAGTAGAGAAGACTCTAATTGAAATGCTGCTTGATATTTTGCTGAAAGTTGTAAGATCAAAATTAGCAGAGGGGGATAATAAAAAAAAAGGCGGCTTAATATAATTTTAACTAGATTGTTAGTTTGGAATCATCCATTTAGAAGAACCTTGCCTCTGAAAACTTAGTATTTGTTAAGTACTTGTTATACTTGGTTTGCTTCTGCCAGTTAATCGCTTCTAGGGTTTGCGTCTTTGGGGAGCGAGACTCCCAGAGATGTTTTGGGAAGAGATAGGAAGGTATCTGTAACCACAAAGAAGAAGAAGAATACCTCTGTGGTTGAGGTAGAACCATTTTTTTTTTCACCTCTTTGTCCTGTTTTATTCATGCTCATTATCCACCTGGTCTCAGCCTCCCTGGTCCTTCTTTTGTCCCTCTCCTCACTTACCCATGGGCCTCATATCTCCCTCTCCAGTGTCACAGGTCTCCAAGGGCCTTCTCTGAACCCTGCCATCTGGAGCAGCCACCCCTTCTCTCAGAGCTCCGTTGACTTGCTCCGTTTCTAATCGCCTTGGAAGACTTATCTCTTCTTTTGGGCCTCTGTTCTGTCAATTTATTTCTGCTTCTATTATTACATTGATAAATCTCACATTTAACCAGACATCGAGGAATGTGCCATTGAACTGATGTGAATCTTTAATTGCAGTGTTGCAATCTGCATTTGCCATAACATGTAGCTTTTTTGGCACATAATAATTGTACAGAAATCTCTGTGTAAAATTTGAAAATGAAGCACAGTTCAGTTTTGTCGCCTTAAATTAATCATTTTATTTTGCACAATGTTTTATCATGTTTCTGGAGCAAGATTAATTCTAGGAATGGTCATTGACTTCAGGGCGACAGAAATGCCCTCCTGCAGGTATCTGGGATCTGTTAGTGGGCTCTGGGTGTGGCTGTGTCCTCATTATTTTAAAAACTCCCTTTGAAGAAACATGGGGTGACACCAATACGTCTCCTCTGGGGGCTTGCGAGAAAGAAAAAAATCTCCTATTATTCATTAATGCCTAGGAATGTTGAGCCAGTTTTACAGATTTTCCTGTGTTTGTTTGCTTTGCATTACTTTAAGAATGCTTTGAGGAACTAGTTTAGTGAACGGAAAATAACATACACACACTCTCGTGGAAATATTTATTAATACTCCATACTGTTAAATATTCAACAATGTCAGAATTGTTTCCTTAAAATGAGAAATGTTTTCTAAATGTACTATACCATACATTTTGAGGATTTGAAGGGAAAAATAAGTACCTAATAAGGTCTGTAAATTTAGAAATTGAGTTTGGCAAATATTTATTTTATTAAAGGAGTAATTGTGTGGGGAAAATGGTGAACCCTAAATGTCCTCCCATTTATAATCAGATCAAAAATGTAGCTATTGTCTTCCAATTTCAGCTCATATTTGTTATAGGATTCAGTCATCCTTATATGAATATAGTTACCCCTATGCTGCTGTGAAAATGAAGAAAACCAACCAAAGTTTCTGAATATCAGTAATACCTATCTTCAGAGTATTTTAATCTAGAAAAACAAATGGAGCTTAAAATTAAGCTCTTATTATATGGTTGTATTTATCTTCTCCTAGTTTATCTATATACTTACTTATTTGTTGTTATTTACTTTAAAAAGTTACCTTCAAAAAAAAAAGTTACCTTCACACTACAGAGGAAGGCAGAATATTGTAAAGTAACATATTATTGCAAACTATAAGCAGCAGTAATGCCTGTCGATTCTAGAAAAGTTTTCAACAGGACGTCAGCCTAAACTTCATGTTAGCGTATCAGTATTAAGAAAGGGAGAAATATGAACTACTTTTTGAAAAATTGACATATACCTATATTTAGGGTGAGTTAACCATGACGAATATAAATAAGTCATTTTTTTATTCATTCATTCCTTATTTATTTTAACAAAGGCTTTTTGGAGTATTAGCTCTAAATGAGCCAGACACTGATCTGGGCGTTGCAGTATCAAGTTGAAATATACAAAACCCCTGTTCCTTATAAAGGTTACATCTCAATAATATTTATAAAAGACACATTGCCTTTTTTAGAAGACTGTTTACTTAACTATAATGACATAGGAGAAAATAAGAAGTTTTTGTATTATTTTTAATTTTTTTTTATGTAGTTATAATTGTCTCCCTACCATTAGGACTCATGCATTCAGTTCCTTTTGCAGTAGATTTGTAAAAGGTCCTTCTTATTTAGGACACCTCACTTCCCTATTAGGTAGAGATGCATTTTTATGATTCAGCATTTGGGAGGCAGGGTAGGGGTGTAGTCTGTGACCATTGTACTAGGTCAGCTTTAATTAGTCATTCTTGGATGGACCTTCCCCTGTGGATATTGCCAGGATTAAAGTTTGAAGGTAAGAGTGCTTTGAAGGAAAAAAAATAATGCTGACAAACAGTGTCTCTTCAACTGGTTGTGTAAAAGGGAAAATTTAAGCTTTATAAGAGCTCATGAGGATGCTGATATAACAACCAAATTATTACAAAAAATAAAAGAAGATTATTAATGGTATGGCTCAGTTATGGCACAGTTTGTTGGTTATATTTAGTTAACTTACTAAAAAAGTTACTGTGCTGCAGGTTTGAATTAAAAATACTATTTTATATTCATACCCTAAGAAAGAAGTGTATTGCTGTAAACCACCGTAATCTGCTGTAGCTTATATGTAGATATTTCTGTGGAAAATGATACTTAAAATTCTTAGGTTAACATGCATTTCATTTTATATTCATAACTAATCTTTGCATGAAAAGTAGCAGTATTATTGTTTTTTCTGATGTGAAAAAATAAAGTGGTAGTAGCAAAAGCAATCAGAGTAGTTTTATTTATTTGTTTGTTTATTTTTGAGGAAGAGATGAAGTAACTCTTCCCACAAATTCCAGCATTTTCAGATTTTAAAGCACATTATGTAACTTCATCTACCAGTGTGGCTCTCAGACAGATTCTTTAATTTTTTGGAAGGGCTTTGTAGCACACTTAATCTGTGGATCCTTTCCGGGGGGCAGGGGGAAGCATATCCTGTTAGATTTGGTGACATAAAGGTCAAAAGATAAACTGTAAGTGATACCTATGTTTATTTTTTTGACAGTGTTAAATTAGCAACCCCTCAGACCTCTCCTGGAGAAGTACAACCCGAGTAATTGAACATGTCACTAGGGAGTATGCTTGGTTAAGCTGATTCCTATTATGTTGACTTGTCAGGGGCCAATAATTAAAGCTGAAGAGCGATGCTCATTAGTGTCTGCAAGATGATTCAAAGAGTAAGAGGGAGAAGTCCTTGAGGCACACCTGCAAAAGGCAGGCCCCGCATGGAGGTGAGAGCAGACGGACTGGCTTGCTTTTCTGCTGTGTTAGCAATCCAGCTATAAAAGGGATGCACTAAATTAAGTGTTGCAAATGTATTCTCCTCAACTTAGATTTTAAAATGCATTTTACTTCTGCTTTTGAACATAATTTTGTTCCATGTAATCATATTCTGCTCAATTATGTTTTTAATGCTATATAAGATGTTTTAGAAAATAGATACAAGTCTATTCAAAATCACTTTGAAAAAATTTTATACTACTAATCATTTCATTCATTTTACTGGAAGCATCATAATAATCAAAATGTGGTTTGCTTCTTTGAACTCTCAATACCTTGCATGTAATACATGTGAGTTATCCAGCTCTGCTGATAAAGGTTTTATTTAGCATACATTTGTCACATTTACTTTGCAAAAATGGAAAATTTTAATGTATAGTTAACATGAACTAAAGCACATCTAGGACACAAGCATTGGTCTAGAGAAGCTTGGAAGAAAAAACTACATAGTAAGTGTAGAATTTAAGTTTATAACAACTTGAACAAAGCTGTGGGCTTTTCTGGAACAACCCACAGACTTTTTAGACTTTTTAGAACTGGCATGGTATGGAAACTTGAATCATAAAGCTCTGAAAAACTTCTGCTCCTCTTCTTTTGAAATTTGCCTTGGGTAAGTTCGATTTTTACAAACCTATCTTAGAATCATGGAATATCTAAATATCCTGGGTGGGTTTTTTTGGGAAAATTAAGACAAAAGTGATTTATTGAACATATTTTTTCCTATAATCTGATGTTAAAAAGTTTTGCAGTGCTGAACTGGCCTTTTTGAGTCCAGTGTTGTGCCTCTGAAATCATCCTTTGCCCTGCTGGAGAGATGTAGGAGTCTTTGACAGGATTGCAAAGTCTTGAATCTTTAGCTTGGCATAGAGGTCCTCCATGTACCAATCTTCAGGATTCAGCCTTGAAGAGGCTGTTCCTAAACTCAAAGTTTGCAGAGCTTGTATCACTGATACACCTTGTCAGCAGGAAATTATCTATGTTTCTCTCACATTGAACGAAATCCCTCTAGGGCAAGGACTGGTTCTTGTTAATGTTTTCACACATGCTGGTTGGAGTTCAGTAAAGGTTAGTTAAACTTAGTCAAGGTGCAGAAAAGACCTTTAAGGATAGTTATAGATTTCCAAGAATATCAAAGGCTTTAGAAGTCAAATAGAACACCTCCTACCCAATGCCAAGAATTCCTTACATGATATTCTTTAACAGATCCTTCCCACGCTTGGTAGGAAATTTCTTGTATCAGAGAGATCGCTTCTTTGCAAAGCAGCTGTTTCTTGATTGGGCAATTCCAAATTATGATGATAACAAATAATCAGCAGTTAAAAGGGTTGTCCTTTATGTGGATTTTCATTTAGCGATTGAGGCACTAATTATTATCACCTTCATTTTAGAGATAAAGATGCTGAACTTCAGAGAGATTGAGTGACTTATCTATAGTCCCACAGCTAGCTAGTGAGTAAGCTAGCATGGGAGTCCACATGTGTCTAATTTAAGAGCTGGAGTGCTTGGAGGCCACGCCCATAGCTGCCCCTCTTTGTTTTTTCTTTTTTTATAAAATGGTAGAAATCTATTTTTGATTACTTCCCTTTCCAAAAGCCAACTGTTTAAGTTTTTTAAATCTCTCCACAGATCATTTGCTACCACCAGAAATCTAGTGGTAACATGTGATTATATACATATTTTTTATAAAACAAGGAGAGATTTTTTGCAACATTTGTTATTTGTCCAGGTTCATGAGGTCAACATTGCCCATCAGACTGCTGATGCATGGTAGTGAAATGAAATGCATTGCCCAAAACAAGTGGCTTCCTTGAGTTTATCTAGTAGAGCTCTAATTTATATGTAATATTTTGTGTATCTTAAATCTTACTCCAAAGGGCCGTCTTTAACATGGTATTATAGTAGAAAGGCTGCTTGACTGAGATTCTTGAATTTGTCTTAACTAGCTGGAAAAATTGGGGTGAGCCACACAACTCCAGGAGTATAGTCCTTTAGCTCTTAAAAGAAGCATGAAGGAATGCTTTTTCTAGTGATCTTCTAGGTTTTCTAGTGATCTTCTAGTGATCTTCTATTCGTTTACTAGAGTAAAATGACCTGTATATGAGAACATTTTTTGCCAATTTATGTATTAAAACTTTTAGAAGAGTTTATGGATTCTATCATCTTATGCAATGTAATAATTCCCAAGACCCGTCGTAGTGGAAACATAATCAGTATTGACTTGTGACAATGATATAATGCTGAATGCATACTCATTTGCGTAAGGATGATTGTGCTTAAATTTAAAAGAATCTGTCCTAAGCTTTGAGAATTTTTTGCTTAAAGGTTCCTGATAGTGAGAGGTAGTAGAGAGATTTAATTATGCATTTTCATTTTTAAATTAATTTATTGATTAAATCTAGAAACAGTGCAACTTCTACCTTAACTCATAAATTGCAAAGATTTCTCTTTGTGATGGAATGAGATAAACCAATTATATATTCTGCCCAGTATGTCTCTCATCTGTTCCTTTAAAAAATGTTAAAGCACCATTGAACCAATTTTTACGGTACTATTAATCAGTGTAATCAGTATTAATACACTCCTTTACCAGCTCAGTGCCACTTGTCAGTAATATGACAGGGCGAATTTTACATCTTCTTCACAAAGGCTTTCATCTATTAGGGGGAAAAAAGAAGATCAGGATTTTAATTGTTAGCAATCAGAAGCCTATGTGATTAAGACTGGCATTCTGAACAAGACACATCAGAGATTATGCTGGGAATATTTTTCATCCCTTACTAATTCTTTTATGAATTTGAATATAGTCTTATTTACCAATACCTGAAACCTTAATTATAGACCCACTGGAGAGTAATATGCCTGTTAGAAGATAAAAGAGTTTATGTTAGAGTTAAGGATGTCAGATGTTCCAACTGGCTTCCTTTCCCCAGTGTCTTGGTTTGCAGGTTTCTAAAATGTACTCTTCACTTCCTCAGTCCTCTAAATGAATCTTACTGATTTGGCTTCTCAAATGTCCATTTTAAGGCTTGATTTCTTTATACTTAGGCTTATTATGAGTGGGTGTTTTCTGTTACAATAGAAGTGATCCTTAGAGTAGCAGCATGTTAATTTGTTTACACCCCAGCACAATTTGGTGTTCAGATAATGAATTTGCTATTCCACTCAGAGAACAGGACCCAAAGGAAAATTCAGGTAAGTCTGGTCTACAAAGAGTGGTAGAGAGATGGCTAACTTAAAGGCTATACCTTCAGGGGTGATGCCTTTGCTGGGACAAGAGTAGATCCAAAGGTAGAGAATATCTTTGGAGGGGAACAGGAAGAGAAGAGAAGCCTGAGGCAGTTCTGGTTTTCCTGAAGCTGGTTATGACCATTGCTTTCTGTCTGACCCACTTAACAATGCATCATCCTTTTAAGTGACCAACGTACCAAGTCACTTGCTTAAAATCCCAGAACTATGGGCAAGAATTCACACCCAAGTCCTCCAGAGCACAGTCTATGACCTTAAACGCCATGCTTCATTGCCCCACCTAAAGCTAAAGAGGCTCATTGGATGATTTCAGCTTGGCACAGAGAATAAAAAGAGAGGGAGAAGGAGGATGGGGAAGAGAGGTGGAGACAGAGAGAGGGAAATGGAATCTTACATTGTCTTCTTCCTTCCCTGATTAAAAAAAAAAAAGTCATGTTTAGATGTCATTTTAACTAAGTATGTGCAATAAAAACATCTTTTAAGTGTTTGCCATTTGATAATGGCCTTTTAATGATTTTTTTTCAAACCAGAATTATACTATTTGATATATTACTTAATATAATTAAAAAGTAAAATTATGTGAACTTTCCGCAATTTGGATGCTAGATTAAAAACCTAATTTCTAGGAAATTACAAAGTTACTGATAAACTTCAAAGGTAGTTGACAACTGTACTGGCAGTTTTATTATTTAAACATTTGAACTGGGCCTTTATGGGGAAAGTTACCGTGGGATTCAGATTTTTTTTCTCAGAATTATTTACTAACTGCCTTTTGTTGGTACTTGCAGACATCTGCCCTTGTTTTCACCAACATGCATCTAGAATGAACCTCCGCTCTGTGAAAACTAGCAAATTTCAATCAAACTAGAAATTGTTAATTCAGCTCACAGTAATGGATAGTTTTGCAGATAAACTGCTTTGCTCACATTTAGTTTGCGGTGCCTGTTTATGTTAAATATAAGTGTAGATAATCTGGAAATACTCTTAAAAGTAATTTGTACAAACATTAACTTAGTTAGACATTAAAAACTCTATGTGTGTGTTATATTCCTGCATGCCAAGAGCATTACGTTTATATTTCTCCCTACTTTATCCGTTGAGCGTATAGTGTTTTCTTTTCTTGAAATGCCAGGGATAAAACACATAAAATGACTTATAAAGCAAATACTTTATATTTCTGAGCTATTATATTTCTGAAATTAAAACAAATGGCATCTCAAGTGTCACTTAAATATATTGGAATCCAGGTTTGATTATTAGAGAAGGTCATCTATTTGTATAAGGTTTTTATGTTTTTTGTTTATTTTGCATTTTTTTATTAGTTAGCAGTGTTAAAAACATGTTATTGCAAGTGAGTTTTAAATATATACTTATCTAGGCATATGTTATTAATTAAATGAAGGATTTGGATATAATATATGTGTGTGTGTGTGTGTGTTTGTGTGTAAATTTGTGGCATTTTATTTTTTTTTTGTAAGTTGCTTTCTGCCAGCCTTGGCATTTTCTAAATAGGTTCTGGTATATGAATAATGCCAGGTCATGTTTACAATTTAGATGATTTGAAGACTTTTTGTTTCTTCCTTAAGGGAGAGATGATGATAAATTAAAGACACTATCATGCCATCGTTGTATATATACCTCTTTTTTCAGACTGTAAATTGTCGTACGTTATCTACAGGTTTTATTGTAGTCTGTGCTATCTGGAGATGAAAGGATCAAAATTGGTAAGATTAATTGTAATATGTGCAGTTCACCTGTATAACTTTATATTCATTTTTACTTCTTTTGAGTCTATTCTTGAAATAAAATAGTGAAGCCATTTGTTCTAAAACTAGCTTTAAATAATGAATATAAAATGCAATATAAAATATAATTAAAATAATGAGGGAAAGGACAGGAGATGCATCGTAAGGAAGTATCTTCTGGAGCCAGGCATACACACCTACATCCACTGCAGAAACTACATTGAAAAGCTGCAAATGATGATGAGATTGATAAAGAGGATTTGCTTGGAGGATTCTCAAAATACAATTGGTTAAAAAAAAATTCCCTGACTTATCTCAGGGAAGAATTCATAAGCCGTTTAGGTACCATGTGTCATTGCCTGAATTTTCAAATGACTATATTTAACAGTAAGAACTTTAAACAATATGTGAAAAGATGGAAACAAAGAAGTTCTTTTTCATTCTTTTGCTCTTTCTCACCCCCTGCCTCTCCCCCTTCTCCTCCAGTGAGGTTCAGTTACCTGTAAATTCTGATGTCCATCCATGCCCCAAAATCCCACAGGAGTTAACACTTTTCCTAAATAATTAAGTCAGGACATTTTAAAGTGATGCATGTTAACTAATACAGATGTGAAGCACTGGGGGACTTCATTGCCTCTCTGCAGGTGGTAGTGGTTGTGCTTAAGTTCATCTTGGTCTAAGTAACAGTGTTCGTGTCAATATTCACGAAAGGGATTTTCTTAGGCTGCTGGATACCTGTTAACTTTATTGAGTGGAATGGTACTGTACACATTCTAGTTAATATTTTCAGGTATAATTAGAAGAATTTTTTTCCCATGCTGGGATATTAGCTATAGCACTTGCTGAGGAGACACAGGAATGGGAATTTAGGGCATTCCTGACACCTCCATCTGCCTCTGAATCCAGCATCATACCAGATCGTGACTACGGTATTCTTGAGGGCGTGGCAGGAAAATATTGTTTGTACTGATTCATTAAATCCTCACAACAATCCCATGGGGTAGACGCTATTAGTCTCATTTTACTAATGAAGAAAATGAGACCTGAAGGGGGCAACTGGCCCCCTGGTGATGGGCTGAATTTGAATTTGAAGTTTGGTACTAGATCTTTCCTCTTTGGCCCTAGTCTCTTCTTCTTTCCTATCATTATATCCACCAAAATGATATTTAAGGGATTTGGAATTGTTTCCCTTTTCAGCCTGAAACTTTCTTTAAATGCCCTGATATCTTATGAGGATTTTATTTCATGTTTAAGATATATTTTTGTTCATTTTGCCTTGATGAATTGTAAATAATGATTTGGGGGAAAATTCATATCTTAACTGCTTATGACATGTGCATCTTTATGTTGTATTATTATTATTTTTTAAAGATTTTGTTTATTTGAGAGAGAGAAAGAACATGAGAGAGGAGAAGGTCAGGGAGAAGCAGACTCCCCATGGAGCCGGGAGCCCGATGCAGAACTCGATCTGAGGGCTCCGGGATCATGACCCGAGCTGAAGGCAGTCACCTAACCAACTAAGCCACCTAGGCGTCCGCTTCATGTTCTATCATTAAGGGTACCGCCAGCACTAGATGAAGTAGACCTGAGCATCTAGAACAGGTTGTTCGAGCAGTTTCAAGGAAACCATTCCTTAAATTATTTTTGTCAGAGCAAAGCCTGAGGATTTTATAAGTGATCTACCAACTGATGAGAGGGCAATTTTAAAATCCAGACTAAATTAAATTATATTCTTGCTTGTCTTAAAGTGAAGTATTATTTCATTTTTGGTTCGTTTCAATTTGACCTTCTCATGGTGCATGAAAAGAGAAAAGACTTTGGGCTTTAAACAAGTTGCTAAAGTGAATCCTGAATGAAGAAAAAAAAATTGGGACATCATTTTTCAATTTGATAATGGTTAGCTTCAATTTTTAAAATCTTTATTTTGGTGAATATTTTTTTTTTGGTACTCATTTGCTTAAACTAAAGTTAGGGATCTTATAGTTTACACAAAATAAATCCTTAGTAAAAAAATAAAATAAATTAAAATAAACCCTCGGTTCTTTAAGAAGAAAAATCACTGATGACTAAACAATTTTTAAAAAGGAATTTTAAGGTGTCTTTGGAAAGCTAATGACTTGGCAGCTTTTATAAGATTTTATATATTTATGTATTTGAGAGAGAGAGTGAGTGAGTGAGTATGGGGGGAGAGAGAGGGAATCTCAAGCACACTCTCCACTGAGCTCAGAGCCCAAAGCAGGGCTTGATCTCATGACCCTGAGGTCATGACCGAGCCACCCAGGTGCCCCATGACTTAGCAATTTTTAAGTCATTCCTAATCTTGAGAGAACAAAATGTAAGAAAATTTGGTATTAGAGGCAGATGTGCATGACCCAACAACAAAAGTGACAGAACCTACGTACACCAAAACTTAATCCTTCCCACCTCAGTGTGATACACTGAGAGGCTTTGAGGCTCTTTTAGGCGTGACCATGTGGTTTCAGAGACACTGAGAGCAAGGCAACTTGCTGTTTTCCCCTGGGTGCTTCGGGTGGTGTTGAAAATATCCTGAGTATTTTTTTTTTCATTTCTCTCCCTTGGGCTTCCCTGTCCCTCAGGACACCGACCTGCTTTAAGAGCTGCCATAATGACTTCATGAAATTGTTTGTGTCAAGCTTCAGGAGCGTAGGGATTCTTTTGCTTTTTGCAAATATAAAATGAAAGGCATGGATTTTGTTTTTGGATCTTGTTCAACAAATTGAAAGGAGAAAGCTAAAGCTGGTACTTTTCCTCATGGAGCTGTGATCATTTTAGAGTAGGCCGTATCGTGGGACTTAAGATCGTTTAATTATAGCATTTGACAGGTTTCTCGTAATAATAATAGTTAGCATTTATACAGCCTGTTTCATCTTCAAAGCATTTCGCAAGCACTAATTAATTCTCACAACATGCCTGTGAGGTGGGTAAGTATCATCATCCCCATTTTACAGATGTATAAGTTGATGCAGGCCAAGGTAAGAGTCATGCCATAGGCTCTAGTGGGAAGTCATTCTGAAACCAGGATGCCAACTCCGGAGTGGCTGGCACATCAGTCTTCTTCCTTGGCCCTAAATTACACCTCTTCCTTCTTCCTCCCCATCTCCTCTTTTTTTTTTTTTTTTTAAAGTCCTGGAAGGGACTCTGTGTGGTGTTTTCCTTCTTCAGCCTACCCCTTAGAGAGTAGTTTTTTTAACACTGCCCCAGAAATAAATATATCATCTTAGTATAACAGCTTTAAAGACCTAATATGTCTAATCAGGATATAAATATTTCGGGAAGTCAGGAAATGAATTAGGTTTGGGTGCAAGAAAGGATTCCAAATTACATTTTGCCTAATAAATATTGTATCCGTAAACAGTAAAAGTAATGATAGTGATTAGTTAACAGTACCAAATAAAACGTACATTTAAAATGAACCTGACCGGGCATTTTCGTGTCATACTGACTGATGTGTACACAGTCCATTCTTTGAAAAATCAAGGCACTCATTTGAATTGTAAATTGCCAACATTGTAAATTGTAAATTGCAGTAGTCTTATTGTGCTGAGATGTGACAAATTACAAATGGAATATTGGCTGGGCTTCCATAGTGTGCATTTCTCTTCTGCTTGCTGTTCCTATCACCATTAATCTCTTTTGCAGAAGCTGCATGGAGAATTGTTCTGGACATGGAAAGGACATTAAGTTGCATTGTTGGCTTTTGCAGGGCTCCGTATGGCTTATCTGACCTCTAACTTTTCATATTGGTGTAACTCAGTACAGTGCTACTCATTTTGGGTCCTGCTGTGTGTGGATATAAGAGCTCCTGGCACAGTTTTTGCCTGACAGCTCACTTAATAAATATTGTATTACAGACCAGAATTCTGGCTAAAATGTGTTAAGTATACCTTAAAATGGAATATGGTCCTTTAAAAAAATCCATATCAGTATCATAAAATGTATCAAGGATGAGTAGATTCTTATTCCCATCTCATTTTACAAATGAGGAACTTGAAATTGAATGCTGTTAATCAAGATTGGTTTTAGGATATAAGGCAGCCTCTGTAACTGTCACAGCTAAAGACTGTAGTGTCTTCAAGTAGAATGTTTGACCTGTATACCTATTTCATTTTGCTGATTGTTGAGTTTTCATCTCAAAACCAAAGAAACGTATATATTTTTGGAAGTATGTGTACATATAGTGGTTACTTTTTTACTTGGGCACTGTAAAAGTGTTCTGCGTTGGCATAACCAGTGAAAATTGGTGACATGAGAATAAAGATTAGTTACCACTTTTTGTTTTTAATGGTTCATAGTGAAAGCATTAATGTGTAGTGAGTGGAAGGTGAAGTTGAAAATGTTGCCTTATGATGATAAAAAAAATAGATATTAAGAAAGTACAGTGGAAATCCTCTTAACCCGTCTGGGCTCTGTAAACTGCACTGTCTGATGTCTAAGCATGCTGAGTCCTTCAGTTAGTAGACTGTGTTCTCCAACATAATCTGGATACACTCTCACTCTTTTTTTTTTTTTTTTAAAGATTTTATTTATTCATTTTAACAGAGAGTACACTCTCACTCTTTACCAAGAGTGGTAATTGTTCCAAACCTGTTATGGCATTTGAACTTACTATATTTACATAAACAAATGAGATCCTATATAAAGTTGTGGTATCTAAGAATGAAAAGAAAATTCTTCCATGACTAAGAGTGGATGCTTCAGAAAGATTTCATGAAATGTTATCACTGGAAATAACAAATTAAGCATGGGTGAGACAATTGTAAAAGATTGGGGGAAAGATCATTAGCAGTCAGAAATTTTAGAGGTTTATTGCGTGCGTGGGTTTATGTAAGAAGGACGACGTTATATCTGATTCAGATTGACAAAAATATATCTTATGTGTTTTTACAGAAAATAAATGATTGAATTGAAGAATATAGTAACTAATAAAAAGAAAAAGCAATACTATATGTGGCATTTTTAATGATTCTCTGCTTCGATCAGTGTTTTCAGTGAACTGTCAGTTAGTAGTTAGCTGGTGAGGTGACCTCTACAATGGCTAGAAGGTCAAGAATTGCTATTCACAGGTTTTCCTTTTCATTCCATGCATGTAAAACCACCAGTCACTGATCAGTTTGAATTTCCATAGCTTTATAATCTTACTGATTTTTATAAGCCTCAATATTTACTAATGTTTATTATACTTACTATTTAGTAATAATATACATTCCCTCTAGTATTCTACTTTGATTATAATGTCTGTGTATTTTGGAATATTGGTATTGATTATTAGGGTGTCCACTATGCTGTTTTGCCAATTTATACAAAAACTTCAAGATGTTACTATTTATTCCCAAATGGAGCTCATAACCCAAGAGAAGTATCACCAGATTATAAGTTCTAAATTCTGAGGGATGAAGAAATATTGGTGGTCTGATGTGGTGTGTGGAAAGTGTGGATGTTTCTCATGCCAAACCATACCCAACCCTGATTCCATAGAAATATCTACATGAACTTTGAAGACTGAGAGAAACACAGTTCTTGGGAGCAGCCATTTAGATGCTAGACGATGGACCATTGAGGTAGAATTATCCAGTAAAATGAGAAACTGGGAGAGGATGGGATTGGACATAAGCATTTGGAGGTGGTGGCAAACATTGAATCTAACAAGATTGAATTAGAGTCTAGAGATTTTTTGGAGCTTTAGGTTGGAAATTAGAATAAAATTGATGCTGAACCCCTCGCCTTTCCGTAGAACTCTTGTTGATACTTTGCCAGTGACCTGTGCAGCTGTGTTCTAGACATCTTTTTGCTGATGGATCACTCCCCTGCAGTGGAGTGGGGGAAGGGTTCTCAGTTTCCTTTTCCTTATATCTTATATATATGAAATATATATATTTCATATATATAAAATAGGTATATATTATAGGATTATAAAATAGGTATATATTATTCCTTTTATTCTGGTATCTGAGACAGCATAGCAAATACTGTTAGTAAATATTAGCTCAATTCAGTAACAAATCAAGAACTAGAGGATTGTTTTTACAGATTTACTTTTCGGTTGACTCTGTTTTAACACAATGTGATATTTTCAGGAATCTAGAATTTAATGCACGTGCGTTTGTATTTTCTTTTCCTTGTGGTTTCCTTTGATTCAGATCTTCACGGCGAGTGAATATTTTACTTTTTTTGATGTTGTGCTGTCAGGGTTGGTTAAGAAACAAAAAGCTTAAATTCAGAGAAACAAAAAACTCAAATTCAGAGAAACTGAGTCCAAACTATAGATCTCCCACCTCTCCCTAGCCCAGGGACCATGAATAGGTTACTTATATTTTTCTAAACCTCAGATTAATTATCTACAAAATAGAACTTATTATTCCTGCCTCTCAGCATTTTTTGACTATTTAGAAATAGAAAGGATTGAATTAGAATATTACAAAGCAGATGGCATCTGGCACATAGTATGTTCTCAGGAAATGTTTTCTGATTCTAAGTATTTCGCACAGGAAAATGAATGCATCTCAGAAGAAGTATTTGGAAGCTTATTTTTTTATTTTCTGAAATTTTGGAGAATTTGGCACTCATTCTCCACTCTTAAATACTACTTCCTAATGGTCATTTAGGTAAGTGCATTGTCTTCCTTATGACTTTCATCTGTAAGTGTGGCAAAGAATGGCCTAAAATTCTGAGAAGTACAAAACAACCATGCAAATGCAGTTCATGAACATTTTCCAGATTTGTTTGCAAGATGGTTTGTGAAATGGGTCATTTGCACATCTTGCTCATAGAACAAACAAAATAATACTTACCTATATAATAATATACAGTATTAAATCTCCCTGGGAAAAGAGTTGGTTTTAAACACTTTGAAAAGAAACTTTCAAGTTAGTGATTTACACAGTTAATTATAAACAACAGGCTTGTAATTAAGTGTTGCCATTTTGGGTGGAATTGGTTTCACCCATCACTAATCCGTCTATCCTTGTCTTTGGCCTTTGAGAGATTACGGGAAAATGCACACGATGAAAAGTTTAACTTGTCAAGTATAAATTTAGATGCAAAGTCCGGAATATCAAACACCGCAAGTGATAATTATCACCACCTGGAAATAATTTGTACCACTGAGTTAAGTCAAGAATTCTCCCTTTCTGCTTGATGGGGAGTTTTTAACCTCCTGATCACTGAAGCACTCCCTATAGTTTACAGTGATGTAGTTTGTGGTTCATTCCCAGTAGTCAACATAGCACCAAGCAATTAGTAGAACACTGGAGGATAAGTGTTAGTTTTGTGAAATGTGACTAAGATTAAACCAGAAGCAAATTAGAAGCAAGGATGATTGTCTGTCCAGTTTTTAAGTTACTTGAAGTCCATCCAACTCAGTCACCTATTACTTCTGGTTTCAACGAAGTCAAGACCTTTTGTTTAAACAAATGATAAATAAGTAAAAATTTAGAACAAGATAATTTTTTGGGTTGTATCTTGATCTTACCTTTGTTTTTCTCCTGTGTTAAAAAAAATCTTTGTCAAGTCTTAAGATGTGTCTATTTAGTAGGAGAGTTAGTTTGAAGTCCCACAGCATGGAGATCAGAGGATATATTTTTATAATAAATAAATATGGGCTTTTAAGTACGTTTTGTATATTTGACTTACTTAGATTCAGCTAAGGGTTGTGTGTCAGAAGTTGTTTTTATTCTCTGATGGCTTTTTATATATGAATGAATTTCTATTTAGCTTTCTTGAGGTTCTAAGGTTAATGGGATTTTTGTCTAGCCCTCTGTAGGCAAGAGTGGATTTTGAAATTTTGACTGCTCTGTTTAACAAGATTCAATTCCTGTTCTCAAACATTGACATGTCTAATTCTAAGAACACATTTTATTTGACACAATATAGTAAAAAACACGAATCATAACTGAACATTTTCCAAAGACATTCCATGGGTAAGTCTTTATAGAAAGAAAAACTGGAGTGCCTGGGTGGCTTAGTGGGTTAAAGCCTCTGCCTTCGGCTCAGGTCATGATCTCAGGGTCCTGGGATCGAGCCCCACGTTGGGCTCTCTGCTCGGCGGGGAGCCTGCTTCCCGCTCTCTTTCTGCCTGCCTCTCTGCCTACTTGTGATCTCTGTCTGTCAAATAAATAAATAAAATCTTTAAAAAAAAAAAGAAAAGAAAAACTACATGTGAACAACTTAGAAAGTTAGCTTCCATGAAGCTAAATAACTTTCATGTTAGCTTCCATGTTGATTTAAAATTATATCTGGCTTTTTGTCTTTACTTTAAAATAGGGTTTTTTTTTTTTCTTTTAAGGAATCATCTGATGGAAAATTTAAAACAACCTTATTTATCTAATGAGAGGGAGGAGACAGGAAGAGAGTAAAAAATGCTGTGTGCTCCTGTGTTGCTCTGTGACAGTGTTTTATTCATCATAAATGATGTGATGTGGACATTTTTGCTAATGTGTCAAAACAAATTGACTTTTCTCCAAAGGCAATTTATTACATTTTTTTAAAGATTTTATTTATTTGACAGAGAGAGAGAGAGATCACAAGTAGGCAGAGAGGCAGGCAGAGAGAGAAGGGGAGCAGGCTCCCTGCTGAGCAGAGAGCCTGATGCAGGGCTTCATCCCAGGACCCTGAGATCATGATCTGAGCCGAAGGCAGAGGCTTTAACCCACTGAGCCACCCAGGCACCCTGGCAATTTATTAGTTTTAATAGAATATAAAGGAAAGTCCCTCTCAATGTAAAATTCCAACCTTCAGATTTGTGTTAGTATTTTTAAATGATGAGATCATTAAAAATACATCTATTTCTCACTAATGCGAGAGAAAGAAACTCCAACTTTATTTAGGAAGGACTCATTTAACTCCTAAACGTTACCAAAGAATGCAGGGTTTAATTCCGTGAAGTATCCATTTGGATTAGGTTTGTGATCAGAATGGCAAATTAGCCAGTTAAATGTATGCTGATTTTTATATTAATGGAGATCAGGAAATAAAATATGAACACACACAAACACATTTTGGCGAAAATAAGGAGACATTTGAAACTATGTAAATGATACTTTACAATACTGTGATATATTTTTGTGTTAACCTAGGATTATTTTTAAACTATGTCTTAAAAGTTCAGAATTAAATGAATTGTATTATATAAATGTGCTTTTTCTATGTCATATCCCTATATGCAGTTGAGTGATTTCGGTAATAGATACCCTAGCGCTTTATCTTGGTCGGCTCAATAGTATCATATTTTGAATAAGAATAATCTAATTTTATTCTTCTGGAATTCAATTTTAAGAAATTCTTTTATGTGAAATGGTAGCGCTCTTAACTATATCTATTTGTGTAATAGTGGGCAATGTAATCATCACTTGTAAAATGAGATGTGAGAATTCTGTGTTTGAAATATTACCCAGATTATAATACTCTGAAATTTTTAATAACAATTAAGATTTAAAGTAAGCCAAAGCACTAACTTTATCTGATATCCAAAGCAGATCTGAATCAAAAGTCTTGACTCTGATGTGTGCATAACTTCTTACTTTAGATTTTTTAAATTTTTTTCCACCTCCTCACACCTGAAACGTTCATTTTATGGGCGGCCGTAGGGAGAATTCCTAGTATATTTCTGACTTTAAAAGGAGTACTTATATTTTACTTAAGTAACTATTAGAACTGATAATTGAAAAAGGAAAGGATGCTGTTATGGGCACTGGGTGTTATACTTAACTAATGAATCATTGAACCCTGCAAAAAAAAGAAAAAGAAATTAGGGAATATATAATGCAGCTTATTTCTCCACATTTCTCTCCTTCAGACTCAATCCAAGACAGCTAGCACTATGTCTTTAATGTTTTTTGAAACCACTGTTGTTAATTTATTTACTTAACATAGCTTGGTCTTCAAAAAGGTAAAAAAGGCAAGAAAGAGATTGAGTTTGGGGGCATTTTTTTCCCCTTTATATGTTACAAAGCATATGTGGAAAATGTTTTCCTCCTCTGAAATCTTTTGCTATATATTATCGACTGTTATACTTGTGTTACTCTGAAATTCGTATGTGGGAGTTCTAACCTCCAATCTGGTGGTACTTGGAGATGGGGCTTTGGGGAGGTAATTAGAGTTAGATATAGTCAAGAGGATGGGGCCCTGGTCTAATGAGATTAGTACCCTTAGAAGAAGAAACACAAAAGAACTTGCTCTCTGTGCAAGTGCATATAAAGGACAGGTGTGTGTGTATATAGCAAAAGGCAGCTGTCTGCAAGGCTGGAAAAGAGACCTCACCGGAACTAGGCTCTGCTGGAACTTTGATCTTGGACTTCCACCCTCCAGAACTGTGAGAAAATAAGTTCTGTTTTTTAAGCCACTCAGTCTAGGATATACTTCATGGCAGCCTGAACAGATTAAGATAAGATACGATGTGCAAGGGCTCCTGTGTGGCTCAGTCAGTTCAGCACCCATCTCTTTATTTTGGCTCAGGTGATGATCTCAAGGTCCTGAGGTGGAGCCCCGAGTTGTGCTCCATGCTCACTGGGGAGTCTGCTTGAGCCTTCTCTCTCTCCCTCTCCTTCTGCCTCTCTCCCACTTGCTCTCTCATGTTCTCTCTTTCGCTCTCAAATAATAAATAAGTCTTTTAGAAAAGATACCATGTTCAGAGGGAGTTTAAAGGAAAATTACATTTAAATTGACAAGAGTGTAACTCCTTTTGATATTTAAGAAAAAAAAGTAGGTACATAGTTTACAGGAAGCCCTTAGATGTTTTAACCTAATTGTGTAAGCATTATACCCTCTTGATGATTTGAACAGTTAAAATATTTAATTTTAACTCACTCGCTTTCTTTTAGAAACAGGCTTTCAAGGAAAAAAAAAGACAAATGAGATGGGAAAATTGGGCCCTTAAAATTTGATCATGTTCACAGACACAACGTTCATATAGGTACTTCATAAGCAACATTATAGATAGGTTTTAATAATTCCAGATATTGGGACTCATTTTATTCTCACCTCTATTCACAAGGGTAGGGGGGGTATGTGGAAAGTACTCTTATAAAGTATGGTGGACAACCTAGCAGATAGCCTCACAGCTTGACTATAAATCTTCCATTTTGAGCCATTAACAAGCCACTAAAGATTGTGTCAAGCTAGAATTTTCTCTCCTATCCCAGCATTCACCAGTATTGCTCCAGTGGAAAATTTTGCGTCATCCAGAAACTGAAGTGCAATTCCATCTCCTCCCTAGACCATATAGACGTGTTTTAGAAACGCTGGACCCATTGTAGCTATTTCCAAAAGAAAACATGGTACAAACATGTATTATCTGGGGTTTGATTATCTAATCTGTGGATTCTTTTGTATACTTGGTGACTCTTCTAGTATTTTTCCCTCAGAATTTCTTGACCTCTTCAGTTCAGTGATCTTTTACGCTACTTTTTCCTCGGCTTTTCACAGGGATGTCATACCTTAGATTTCATCATTCCTTACAATGACTAAGATTTGTAGAAACCCCCATCTTCAACAACAACCTCCTGCTTTTTCTTTTACCTGTTGGAAGAGTTCCTCAATCTTCTGGAACTTCAGTCTCCACATCAGTGGAGGGCTTTATGCTCTTCATTTACTTTTAGCAATCTTTTTACAGGTCTTTTTTTGACTGCCTCGCTGATACTCTTCACAATGAAGGTCTTCACTTTTCTCTACCCTTCTCAGTTATCCTAACCTCTCTCATTCTTTGTAAATGATGTCTTTTATTTTACTAACAGTGGTTCTTTAGCTTCATCTCATCCCTGATAGGAAAAGGAACTCTCCACCTTCCTTCTCAGCTGACCTGCTCTAATCTGTCCTCTCCAGACATTTTCACCAGTTTTCCCTTGGCAGTCTTCCTTTCTCCCTCTGCATAAAAATGTATAAAATTATCCCCTACCATATTGACATTTTTCTCTGGACTTTTTTTGTTTTTGTTTTTTCTTCATTTCTCAGTCTCCCTCTTTTTGAGACATGCCTGGAGCTGAAAGTTTCCTTTCAGAAAGTTTCCTTAGTATCTATGATACTAAGCTTAGTATCATAGCTGATGGATTCAGCAAGGCCTGTGTAACCAACAAGTTATATGAACTGGCTGGTCAGTTGGTTGGTACTATTTAAACACAGGTGGTACAAGAATACTTTAGATGCTTAATAATGGCAGTGATTTAGGAAGTGGGCAGTCTAAGGTTTTCAAGACATCTTTCGGGGCATCTGGCTGGTTCCGTCAGTAAAGCACATAACTCTTGATCTCACGGTGGGAGTTCAAGCCCCACGTTGGTGGCCATGGAGCTTACTTTAAAAAAAAAAGAAAGAAATCTTCTGTAAATATTTCAGTCTACATGATCTTTTCTTTCTCTGAATTTCTTGAACATTTATATCATTCACTCTAGTTGCTATCTTTTGTTAATTTATAAAATTAATAAACTACAAGTTCTTTAGGCACCTCTGTTTTAATATGAAAATTAATTGCATATTCTTTAGGGCAATTGGCATGCTTAATAAATGAGTTACATTTTTAATGTAATTACTATCTTTATCTTGATACCACTCTTGTTTTCACATGGATGTGCACACATATCCAAGTTTGATAAGCATAGATCACTCCAATTCTCTTCCTCACTTACTGAGGACCACATAACTAGCTTGTTTCCTCATACTACTTAAATGCTCTTTCTATACCAACTGCCTATGATTTTCATGCCTAATTTTTCTCAAGCAGACCGTATGTTCTCCCGTGACTGGATTTTGTATTTACTTCCTCTTATATTTTCTGGAAGATCCAGCATTTTGTCTTTACTTCCTCTTAAATTCTCTGGAAGACCCAGGACAGTTCTAGACATTGAGTTAACACTTGGTGACACATGTCATGATCTCTAGAAAATACCTAAAAATGAAGTCAGGTGAAGTAAGTGTTGCTATGTTCTTTTTTTTTTTAAGATTTATTTGGGAGAGAGAACACAAATGGGGGTAGGAGGAGCAGAAGGAGAGGAAGAAGCAGACTTCCTGCTGAGCTGGAAGCCCAATGTGGGGCTTGGTCCCAGGACCCCGAGATCAGGAACTGAACCGAAGGCCGATGCTTTAACCAGCTGAGCCACCCAGGCGCCCCAACATTGCTACATTCTTTGTGAATGAATATTATGTTGATATTAAATGTCAGGTTTTCAAAGAATAATGAATGACAGGAAATGGTCAGATAATGAAATTTACTGAAAAGAGAAGGCCTGAAGAACTAGAAGCCGGAAGAATTTTTTTTTTTATCATTAAGTTCTCCAAATTAAGGGGGGAAATACAGGATCCAGATAAGTAACCTCAGCTTCTCCTTATTTCTCTTTACCCTTTGCCCTCATACATTTGAATGCCTATTTAAGTGTCTATGCTGACGTAATTTTTCAAAGATCTGTGCGCAAAACATCTTTATATTCCCATGACAGTTGCTATTAGATATCTCGTCTTGTGTGCTGCACATGTTGGGGGACTGTACTTTCTTCAGGATGGTTTACCAGATAGTAACTAGTGTTATCAGGTAACTACTTGGCATTCACCTTTTAGTTTCTATTGTCATTATGGATACTGTTGGATAATGGATACATTATGGATACTGTTTGCACAAAAATATATCAAAGACTGTAATGGAATGCAGATTTTATACTGTGAAAACACCTTGTAGATGATTCTACTCTCACTTACATGCATAGAGTCCAAAATGGACATGAAATCTTTCTGCAAAATAACCTATCTATTCTTTTTTTTTTTTTTTAGATAACGTATCTATTCTTATTCATGGGAGGTAGTTGTAGATATTGCCTGCATGCAGATGTGGAAATCACCTGTCTGATGAGGACACTTACTTTCTTCTGTCTGATGAGGACACTTACTTTCTTTCCTATAAGATAACTGCTTAGGACATCTCTTTCCTCTTCACCAATTTATAGATCATGCCTTTTACTTAGTAAATAAAAAATAATGGGGCAATTTTAATAATGCAAATGTGGTGAGTATGACTTTCAGTCTACATATTGTGTATGTAATGGTGATTTTAAAATTTTACTCAGATCAGCTCATTTAAAGCCACAATAAAACTTTCCACAGGTGTTTGAAGTATGTTCTTCGGTTTCACATATTGCTCACCTGACATCTATGGCTAACTAGATTTAGTCTCATGTGCACTATTTCTGCACTTGCCCTACTAGAAACTTCAATTATTGTGTATTTCCTGCTTATTCTTGCCCTATAGTCAGTCAGATGACATAACTTCTTTATGCCAGTCTGTCATATCCATTGCTTTTTTTTTTTTTTTTTTTAATTTTCTGTGTCACTGCCCCAACTTGGTTCTTAATCATTTCCTTCCTACCAAATAGCATAAGTTGCTCAGTGGTTTAACTTAACTAGTGATGCTGTTCTTAATTCTAATTTGCATAAGATTTTTGACTGTCACCATTCTATATGTTGATTTGTGTTCCTAATATTTAACTCTTCCGTGTTATGTGATTCTATTCTAATTTCATTCAAGTCCTATTTTGAAATAGCTTCTCTAAGAACTTTCATAAACAAACAACTCAGTCTATCATGTTTATATACTGCCTGTTATACCATCTCTATAATTGAGTAGCATTATATGGAAAACTCCAGATGACTTTTATGAAGATTAAAGGGCTTAATGGTTAAAGACCTGCCTGTTAACTGTACTACTCTTTACTCACTGGGTTAGTTTTGAATTTTATTTATCATGTATCCATTAGGATTTTAGCACCATTCTGAGGACTAATAGTTGTACTAATAGTCAGTAAGGGTGAAATTATCCTGTCACTGTATCATAGGAATATTGAAAAGAAGCCAGGAGTGTTTTAAGCTTTGTTTTTGTTTAAATTCAATTAGCCAACGTATAGTACATCATTCGTTTCAGGTGTAGAGTTTAGTGATTCATCAGTTATATAACACCCAGTGCTCATCACATCATGTGCCCTCCTTAATGCCCATCACCTAGTTACTCCATCCCCAACCCATCCCCCAAGAGTGCTTTAATCTTTATTATCATTTAAAAATGAAAGTCAGTTTTGCTTTCCAATATTGTTGGACTTCCTTGGTTGTAATCCTGACACTCTTACTTCCTGGCTATGTAACCTATCTCAAAGTGTTGTGGAGATTGAGGGAGTATGTATAAAACCAACTCTAATCCAGTGTGGTGAGGCTGAGTGCTCAATACATATTAGTTATTTGTTATAATCTATTTCCTATTATAAAGAGGTATGCATTAGGCTTATAGTTATGTAAAAAAGATTAACATAACAAATATTGTCACTTAAATTGTTCAGCTTTGCAACTGGTTTTAAAGTTTAGTAAATAGTTAGCTTTGAGCTTTACTTTTCCCAGAGAAGGGTTTATCTGTCTTTTATATTACCTATTTGGTTATTTATTTACTTTTTTTTGTGCAACACTTGCTTCCTAGTGCTAAAAGGAGAAAGATGATGAGTAAGGAGAACAGGCAAATTTAAAACTATTTGGTGTATACCAAGAAGTAATTAATTATACTTTGATATTTTCCAGTTTTACCTATCCATTGAAATCTAAGATGGCTTGAAACAAAATTGTCTTTATTTCCTGATAAAAGAATAGGAAGCTCTAACTTTGGGTGCTTTAGTCAGATTCTGACATTTTGATAACAGGTAACAGTGACCATTTGATTTTTATGTAGAGGGAACGATTTATCTCAACTCTCTTAGCTCAAAGGAGGTAATGTCAGCTGAAATAAAATACCAGAATGGCTTCTTTTTATTAATGCTCAATTATCTTGAGCCTTAGGGAGGTAAATATCTCCTCATCTATTAACTGCATTTTTTTAAAAGTTGACTTTTCTCCTCAGACCATTTTCAAGAGAAGGTATAATTGGCTAGTAGTGAAAGGGACCTTTACCTCACATAGTTTCAGTTTTATTATAAATTGCCCGTTAGCGCATTAAAAACGAAGTGAATGAGTGGAATTATAACTGTTCTTTTATTCTCTTTGTTCCAAGTCTGTCACTGAATTTTCTTTCTTTCTTATTTTTTTAATGTAAGAACTCAGCATGAAAAAATGTAGAAAAATTGAATGTGTTACTGGTTAGATTGCCAGAAAAAAGTATACCCCTTAAACATTCATTTTTCTCATTTGAACAGCGACCAAAGGGTCACACATATTTAGACGTAAGTTATTTGACCTTGTATATAGGATATAATTTTGCATGTCTTAAAAAAAAAGAGATGGAGATGTACTTACCTAAATGATGTCATTTTTGTGGAGAGCACACATTTCCTTAGGATATTGGAGATTAGGGAATAAAGATTTAAGTGACTGCTAAAAATTAATAATAAGGCTGAAGTCAGAATAAAAAAATGGCTGAGGGTTAAAATCTCTGTTTATATCATTTATATAATCAACACCTTCTCATCAAACTCTTGAACCCATGAGTAATGAAAATTTGAATGTATTATGAAACCTGATATTCCCTAGAATACTTGGATACAAAATGCACAGTCTGCTTTTCTATTCCCAAAAGGTGCTGGACGCCTGGGAGAAACACATATTATATACACTTTGGAACATTGGTAGGTAGCTGGAAAAATTTGTAAAAGGAAGCTTCATACCAGTATCTCTCTTCTATGAATTAGACCATTCAGATTCTTTTTACTAAGAATTCCTTGGTAGAAGACCAAATTTGAGTTATTGTTCAAAATTGGGCTACTGGGCAGTGTTTCAAGGGTCAGTTTTGCAATTAATCCTTATGTGACTAGCTAATTTATTGCTAGTAGAAACAAATAGTCTGGTTCTTTGCCACATAATTTAAGGCAGGGCAATCTGGGGATTCCTTTTCTAATGTACTAGAACTAATGTTTTGTCTTTAGCACATAGTTTATTGCCTTCTCCTAAGCGAGGCATGAATTTGTGATTTTTAATTGTGATTTCATTATTTTATTTTAAAATTCTAGTACGTGGGCATCTTTTCTCTCCTCTCACTCTGTCAGAATTAAGTCTGTTAACCCCTTTTATAACTTTTTTGTCTTTGTCTAAATTACGGAAGTAGCATAACATTGGAAAATGGAACAAAAATAAAACAAATTGAGAATATTTAAAGATAAGAACACTGGCACTTTTTTCTGTTACCTGCTATTTCAAACATCTTCAGGCTATATAAAAAAATCATAGACCCAAACAGGTTCTATGATAATATTACCAGTATCTACTAAATGACCCAGAAATTTCCTGAGTATTTTACATATTTCCATTTTAAGCTGATTTAATCTGAGTTTGTTCTCTGACCTGAGTACTAGTTGTAAAATCTTTTCAAGTGGTTTTCTGCCCTACATTATTTCTCAGTATACATTTTGCCAGTGGCATCATAGCAATTTTAGGTGAAGAGACGGTTGCTATTGTTTTTAAAGTTCTATCTGTTAGTCATATCAAACAAATGAAGTTGTATTTAGATTTCCACTGCTCTAAACCCCTCTAAATGTCAGTACCTTTGGGCTCTGTCTGTACGTTCCAACAGAACTTACTGTGATGTTGCCAATTTTCTAAATATCCGTGCTACCCAAATTTGTGTAGTCACGTGAGGCTGTCTTACACTTGTAAGGTGGCTAATGCTATCGAAGAGTAAAATTTTTAGTTATATTTCATTTTAATTATATAAAAGTTAAATAGCCACCTATGGCTACTGTACTAGAGAGCACAACTCTAGAAAATTAGTTTTATTATCTCTGTCTTAGGTGTCAGTGCTATTGAATTAATCAAGTACTTCGATCTCATGTTAAAAGATGATAAGTTTATAGGCTCTAATCTCATTTAGTCTCTGACTAATCCACATTTCACAATCTTTTAATCATTGAGAAACAAGGCACTTATGCTGCTTATTGATGTGTTATACCAATGATATTTGTATCATAATGTAGTTCAAAAATTCAAAATTCTTCTTTCCCATAATATCGTTTACTCTTGCTTTTCCTGCTTCCTGTGAGATCTTGCTGCATCAGTTATCTCTCCCTTTGTTGTATCTTCATTTTCTCCTTTCTTACTTGGCTTATTACTCATCTACCAGCATGAAACCTCTCCTCTTCTCCTAATACCTTAATAAGACCCTGATATTCAAAGGGGACTGTAAGTTCCATGAGGGGAGGGACTGTGGGTATATTAAGGCCCCAGAGCTTAGCGTAATGGGTGGATCATTGCAAGAGTTCAGTTCTTGTTGTGAATGAACAGATGTTTTCCCCTCTTAGTACTCTCTAACCCAGTGTGGTATAAAGACATAGCTTTGAAGTCAACTTCAGAGATAGCTTAGCTATACTGAATTTTATTCTTCATACATAAAAACAAAGAAAGTAATTTCTGTTCATAAAGTTGAACTATAAATAACAAAGGGGGGAAAATGAACTAATATATTGTAATTCACAATAATGGGCTAAAGAACAAACTGTAAAATGTGGCAACTAGTCGTTGTCCCATATTTGTTGAATAATGAATGACTTTCACAGATGTTACTATTGGTATTCACCTATGAAGCTCAAGTGGAGTAAATTACAATGTATAATGGGCAACTCTTACAGTCTCTCATGTGTATCTATAGAGATAAATTATCATTGGATTTTAAGATTCATTCCCATATTTATGAAATCATTTTAATCTTGAGCAATGTGAGATTTATATATAACATAATAGGTCAAAGTCCACAGCCCATGTGTTTGGCATCAGAGTTTTTGAAAATAATGATGAAGACAACAGAAAAGGACCTATTGTTGCTATTACATCATTTTTCCGCATTCAGAAGCTTTGATTCAACCTGCTCTCCCACCCTTTTAAAGTGTTAACAAAAGTGAAAACTATAGGTTTCAGAAATCTACCACATAATAAGACTGAATGGTTATTACTGTTATACCTATAAACCCATAAAATGTATTTCTCTTGCCTTTTTCTGTTACCTGTCCCACCACTACCACTTTTTAGGGAGGAAATATCTTCTGTGGGTGCCCTAAATGGGCGGCCTTTTTGAGCATAAACTTCGCACTGGATATGGGGAACACTGTGTGCGTCTGTTGGAATAGTATAGACTCTGCTTTGTTGGCTTCTTCATAATGTAGAAAAATCCTTATATATCTGAGCTTAGAAGTCAATTATAATTATACCTGAATTCAATTTGTAGGGCAGTGAGTTAATAATGTTTTCTTTCATAGGCTTTCCATGCTTTATGGGAAAGTTTGACTACACATAGCCCATGTGTACATAAAGAGAAGAACCTATCTGATTTCACTGAATCCAGAATATAACAAAACCTAACCAATTTCTTAATACTCAATTTCTGGTAAAATGGAAAGATTTAATGCTCAGATAAAATGCATCAGTACTTTCAAAAAGTTTGAGTACATTTTTGTCTTTATAGATGAGCTTCTATTTATTGGGAAAAAAACCCACAAAACAACAACAACAAAAAAAACAACCTCTAAAGGACAGGATTGTTTGAACTTACCACTCCTTCCTTGGCAGTCGTAGTAATCACTTTATAAAGGTTAGAGAAATGCCAAATTTTAGAATGGACTTGGAACCACTGTGATAAGGTTAGTTAAAGCCATGATTCAACTTCGATGACTGGCTGAGGGAGTCAAATTTTGTTGACCAGTATTAGGGTGGCTATCGGGTGTTGAGTTAATTTAGTTGCATTTGTACACCATTTTTTAAAAATGTGAGCAACATTTTAGTGTCATATTATTTTAGGACCTTCTATTCATTGTTCATTTACTACAGATTTATATTTGAGAGGAAGAGATGATACTAACACAAATGGCATGTGCCTTTTCTAATTTTGTTCTTAGAAATATGAAGAAAATGCAACCAAAACAGATGTTAGGATTATGTGAACTTTGTTCTATGAAACAATTCAGTAGTCTGTCCGCAGATGCCAGTTATTGCTAAAGAACAGACAATAAAATGACCTACTTAAAGCCAAATCTTCTCTTAACGTACATATTTAACAACTATGTGGACAGATAAAATAAGTTCTTATGTACTTATCCGATTATTTTAAAATCTAATCGTGGTAACGATTCAATGAATCCAATTATGGATAGTTTTTTTAAGAAGTTTGAATAAAAGGGACTTTCCAAATGTCGAGTTTTTATGAAAATATTATTATATAAAGAGTCCTAATAAAAGCATTGTTCTTTTTCTCTCCCCCTCCCCCATGGAAGATGGACCATTCTTGAAACAATTTTAGAAAGAGAATTGAAGGTTCTTTTATGGATCTTGAATTTGGCAGTAACCTTTTTAACCATCCAGTGCCAGCAATTCATTTAGTTCCAGCTGATTTGAGTAACATTTCTGATAGCTCATTAGTGAGCTGGAAATAAAGCTTCCTCACATACTAGCCAGACCTTAACTGGAGACTTATCTCTATACCAGCAGATAACATTATTATGATTCTCTTTTCGGTAGCCCCCCCCCCTTTTTTTTAGGTTGGCTTTGTCATGTATTAAAGCCCTGATTTTTAGAGAAGTATCTTGGATATTCAGAATGAAATTTTATAGATAAATCAGTGGCTTTTCAAACTAGAGTCTGCACAGAGTTTGGGACAACTTTCCAGGAGGTATGCTTGGACAGTTTTAAGAGAATCGATTTCTAGATACGATGTATGCTTATATAGTCGCTTTAGGAAGAGACATAACCCTCACATGCCTCCTTCAACTTATCAAAACATCTGAAACTGTTAAGCTTCCTGCCTTTTCCTGTCCTCTACATTTTCTTATGTATTTCTGTTAAGAGTAAAACTTGCGTATTTGGGGCTATGTTGGAATTCTCTGAGTATGATCTTCTTTCCTCTCTAAACTTAAGGATCTGATCTTAGAAAAGTAAGTCCAAAGGGTATCAGAGAGGATTTGGGTGAATAAACTAGGATCAAATTGCCTGAAAAACAATAGCGCGGCTATGTGTTGATCAAAATGACAGTAGAATTTCTGAATAAACTTAGAAGTAACATAATTGTAAGGAGCCATAGATCTTTTAGAATCAAGGGCATGCCAAAGAAAGCTCAAGGCATAGAAATTTATTCTGGTAAGCAGAATCCCTGCTATCTGGGTTTATTACACTGAAGGTGAAAAATAACCTTTTTCTAACCTTTGTTCAGGGCGCACTAAAATGCTCTGTATCATTTTAGCAGAGATTAAAAATATATCTAATTTTGTATTAATATGATATATGGTAGCAAAGGATTCACAGGGTTTTTATTTTGTTTTGTTTTATATTATTTTATGTGTAAGTCTATCAGCTTACCAGAATTTAACATATTTTATTACTTTCTCAAGTTCGTTATTTGCCGGTATTAGTAAACCAACTCATACAACATTTCCTTCCCTCTACTCTTGTACAATTTATTGCACCCACTCAAGTTGTATCTTTCACTATGCTTTTTCATATTATGGAGCAACCTTTCACTTTGAAAACCACTTTCTTTTTTTTATTTCCCTTGATATAAACAAAGACCATATTCTCTATGGTTGCTACTCAGTTACACTTTTCTGCCTCTCTTGCATATAGACAGTCTTGATCACCCATATTAACTCTAATGTTTAACCAAATGAAGTCATTCCTATTTCACAGAGAGAGCTAAGAGGTAGATATTTGAGATGTGTTTATCATTCACAGTCATTTTTGCAGATTTGCAGATCTCATACAAGCCATCCCAGGCCCCTATGGCCACACACATTGATTTTACCCTTTTGTAAAGTGGGAAAAATGAATATTTAGATTATAATAATCCAAAGATACAGCAACACTGTAATTGTGCTAGATCGATGAACAGTTTATTAATACCATATCTTACTTAGAAATTCAGCTATCTAAAGATTACTCACCAATGCAATTATGTTTAGGTTCACCTGCAAACTACAAAAATGTAATTATTGCTGATATAAAAACATTTTGATAAGACACAACATTTTACATTTTTTATAATCCTAGACATAATGTTGGAGAAATCTTAGCAGTAAACCTTTGTAAAAAGTTTAGGAGGTTCATATTGCCTAGTTTTTTCATGAGGACAAAAAGACTAAATGTTATGAGAAACAAAGCACGAGCTTGGATTATACATGATCATCAAGAAAATCAGAAAAAGATAAGCAGTTTTTTCAAACCAAAATGATCATAAAAATTACAGTAATCCAAAGATGTACTTCAGTTATATAAACCTGGATTTATCTTCTTATATAAAGATAAGAAGCATCTTATAAAGATAGAGCATCTTATATAATGCTCTAAGCTAGCAAATCCCCTAAGTATTATAATTTTGTTTTCTTCAAGTATTGGCTCATTTAAATTTCAGAAGTTCAGTCTATTTTCTTGGAATATGGGACTTTTAGAATGAATGTGATTATAAATCCCCCAAAATAATCATAATACAACTCATTAACTTAGGCATTATCATATAATTTATTAATACACACTGGATATAGGAAAGCATTTTAAATTGAAAAGTCCCTTGTCAACCAGAGAAATGCAGAAGCACAGACGACTTTAGCTTCAATTCTTCAATCTTAGCCATGGGTCAAGAGGAAATAAACATGAAACTTATTGGTTGAAAGCTGAAATTTTCGTTGTTCTCTTTTCCATGGGTATGTATTGTGTTCTTGCATAAACAATATAAAAGACTAACAAAACAATTTCTGTTGTTTCCCACCCAACAGAGAATAGAACCTCAGTTTCCTCACTTAAAGATCATCAAATGGTCCATCATAGGATTCCCTGTCATTGGTGTCACCAATGGGAAAAAACTTACTTGCTCTGTGGACACCAGAACCAAAAACAAATAATGTGGCCAAGAACCAGAAAGGAAAACAAAATCACAGAATTAGGTTAAGAAAGAGAAACTAAGAACCACAGAAGGTAAAGTTTCCTTGTTAAGTTGTATTGTTTGAGATTCACTCCCAAGGCCAAAAAAAAATTAAAAAGAGTACCTTCTCTTAAATACTTCTGGAAGGTGGGTCTGCTTGGGTATTTTAGTGGAATCTCCAAAGTTTGTCAAAAAAATAAATGAATTTGAAAAGTTTAAAACAGAATACTTGTACAAATCCATAATAAACTCACATTAAATATATTTTTTTAGCTCAAAAAATATTAGGTCAGATGGCAAAGCTGCTTTAAAGGAAAATCAGAGGAACATGAGTTATGTAGTCCCCCCAAGAATGACATTCTGACTTAGAAATAAAACCAATTAATATTGTCCAGTAGGGGCACCTGGGTAGCTCAGTGGGTTAAGCCTCTGCCCTCAGCTCAGGTCATGATCTCAGGGTCTTGGGATCCAGCTCCGCATCAGGCTCTCTCTCAGCAGAGATCCCGGAAATTAACCTTTGGAATTATCATTTCTTTTGGACGGAAAATTAACATGTTACTTCACAGAGTCTAATCGTAAATAGCAAAGTCAAACACAGGTTTATTCTCCTAAATATTTAAGTAATCCTTATGTGACTCTCTAAAGGATCCCCCAGTATGTAAGTGGAAGAACAAGCTACCTACTTTTTATTTTGCCTTATTTTCAAATTTTGGGTTATTTTTTATAACAGTACTAATGGAGAAAAAATTTTAGATGTCAGCCTAAAAATATGCATGTTAAAATTCGATTTTTGGTCTTATTGAAAGCAGTCATAGTAAGTTCGACTACTGAGTAGACTAGACCTAATCATCTAGTTCATCCATCCAACATGTTAAATGGCTCAACCAAGAATCAATCTAGAGCTAGTTATGGGAAGACGAGCTGGGAGACCAATAATCTGAGATGAGCTGGGATAGTGTCCAGTCCTGTGTTTCGCTTCCTATATTTTCCCTGCTCCTTTGTCTGTTTCTTCTGGTCTCCTAGTGCATGAGATGTATGTGTGTGGATATATGCAGAGCATTCCTGGAATTTAAACTTAAGGATAATCGTCTTGAAACTGCTGACAGGATAAAAACCCCCTATAATTAACGCTGCCAATCACAATCAGGACATATATTAATGCTGCTTTTTAAAAAGTGTTTCTATGTCTTCTGTTGATGAATTTGCAAAACAGTCATGATTACATTGACAGTGAAGAGGTATGTATATGAATCGATGTCTAGAATCTAGATGTGTGTTTTCCTCGTTGCTGAGTTGAATACTGTAGATAGAATCAAATGGGAACTAGAAATGCCATGAATTGCTGCCAAAATATGGTTAGGAGTTTTACAAGAAGTATTTCTTGGAAAGCACATTCTAGATTGTTGTGTTTAATAATTAATATTTTAGATTTTTAGAAACACTATATCCATTATAATTGACCCTTTTTTCCTTTAAGCTGTCATAGAACCTCACTTCTTAATCTCTGCTTTCAATAAATTCAAATAACACCTTTCATTTAATTTCTTTAGTTTTTAAGTCTCTTTACATTATCATAAATGTTGTCTGCACAATGTGGGGCAAAACCTTTTTAAAGTTATAATGTAGAAAACATTTTTATGTATATTGATTTCATGACCAAATAATTTAATAATTTTTGTTGGCTTCACATCTTTTGTGTATTTAAATACATTGGAAAGATTAAAATACACATATTTTTAAAGTACGACTTTAAAGATCGTGATTGAAATGGACTTAGAGTCACTAAATGTGTTATCTTGAAAAAGAATCTTTTTAGATTTTAGTTTATTTCACTCCTTGGCTGGAACATAATTTCTAAAGGCAACATATTTCAAATTTACATTGTGGATTTCAAAGTTAATTAAAAATTTCAGTTCAAAGGATTACTGTCATGAGCATTTATGATGGAAAACCCTCCCTAGGAATATTGTGAAGAAGTTTTATTCATCTGAAGGATGTGTTTCTACATCATTTTGCACAATGTGTGCTTTTATGACTGAAATTTGGTTTATTTCTCATGACACATTTGGTTTTTCATTTTTTTCCTGTCAAGTTCGCTGCCCATGAAAATACTACTTCTTAGTTAACAACAAAATAACAAATGAGAGAAAATTGAAAAATATTACTGTAAAAATAATTACTCTAAAATAATTATAAAAATACATCATAGAAATTTTAGTGGAGTTTTCATCATGCAGTTTTGGCGGGCACATATAAGTGTATACATTGAAGGGGTCCCTGGCCTTCAGAGAAATGGTGCAAAATGGTAAATAAGACACGTGTCCTTGACATTTACACAAGGCCTGTAGTATTTATGACTGACATATCTTTACACATTGTACCTGAATATGAACAGTTACTTGATTTGTGTCTGTTGCTATTATAGAAATAAGTTTAAATTTCTTTCTGACTGTTTACTTTGAAGTTGGCAGAACATACTGGAAGGAAAATATCACCATCACTTTCAGCCTCTTAATTTTTAACTTTTTCAGATGGTCACAGCTAAGCTGTATTGAATTTCCTTAACTTTAATGACAAGTATATCCAATGTTCCTAATAATTTTCTCCATTTAGAGATTAGCATCTACAAGGGTGGATCTAGGTTTTGTAGGACCAATAAAGCTTATAAAATTTGGAGGGCCTCCTTTAAGAAAAATAACTCATAGTAATGGATACACAAGTAGATTGCACAATTAGGCTAAAAATGAATACTTGGTTAGAAAGAAAAATTGTAACACTTTACAGAATTTTAAAAATTGACCGAAGTCCAAAGACATCATGAAAATCTAGGGGGAAAAACCTCGTATTTGGGTTATCTTTTTGACCACCTCTGTTATCTCCTTCATATTTTTGTCTGTGTGATCTTTGAACACCTCATCACATGTCAAGAATTTTGTAATATTTTCTAGAGAGAGGAAAGTTTTTGCTTTAGCCTAGATAATGAAAATTTATTTTGTATGAATGACAGTATACGATAGCTCCTTTAGCTTTACAACTTCTTGGCATGTCAGGTAAATTTTGAGGATTGCCTGTCAATTTGGTTAATACCTTCCTCAAGCTTCCTTCATATAGGAATTGTAAGATTTAGATGAATTTTGCACATTTTCTGGTTCTATACATTTCAACTCTTGATTCTCTTCTTCTACCAAAACAGTGCTGGGTACTGTAGGAACATCTCATATTGGGCCATGACCTCTGGCCCCACACTTTTCCATCCGCACACCTGGTCAGTCAGCCCTGTAGGTAATGGGAACATGCCTAGAAGACTTTCCTAGACCAGAGCAGCCTACCTGAATAATTCTGTAGGCTCTGGTTTTATTATACTATTTTGAAGTCATCCTAAATAATCAAATAATAATCACAGTTAACACAAATAAGGTTCTTAAACAAATCCAATCAACCAGGAGTGAAAGTGCCAAAGAGTTCAACAACCAGAAGGCCACTATGTCATGGTCAAGAGCAGAATCTAAAGTCAAACTGACATAGATTTGAAATTGATGAAAGATTGTCAGGTCTTTAATTTCTTGTTCTCTCCAGAGTGTTCTGGAAATCAGAACTTGGAGCTTTAAACTTTAATATAGTTATGATACTAGACATCTTTTTAAGTTCTTTCCTTTCACTCAGAAAGATACCGTATTTACTATATCATAACACTAAGGTATGCCATTTATCTGACTACTTTTTTTCTCTGTATATTGAATCATGGAAGCTTCTTCTCAAACCAGTTTTTATTATTTTAATGTTGTCTTGCTAATTAGCTCTTTAGAACCCCTATGACATCCTTTGGCATTTTTTCACTCTATTTCCTTTTAATAGCAACTGTTGCATGGAAATTACTTGAGAGAAGGGTCCCCAAGCTGATATCCTTGATCTGCTTTCCTCCTGTGAACATAAGAAGAATCTATTGTTAAAATATCTTCTAGGGAAGGTGTGTGATTATGCAAAGTCTTTCAGGGACCTTTTTAAAAATGATGTTTTTACATGATTTGAATAAGAAAGTAATTAGGATATCTGTCTAAATGATAATAAAAACTCTGGCAATTCCACTTTGAAGCTTACAGAAAGGTGTAGATTTCATGTTTTAAAACAATTTGTTGTAAATATCAAAGTAGAAAATGTTCTTTCCTTGTTTTTGACAAATAGGGTGACTTTTCTAGATCCAGATAAATGAACCTGTATTTTGGCTTAAAAACACAAAAAAGTCTCAGGTTATCTTCTTGCATTAGCAATGTACATTTCAAAGGCTATAAAAAATTAAAAAAGTGTTTTTTTTTTAACCAAATCCTTTTCCCTGAAAAAATAAGAATGTAATAGTATATTCCTTCTGCAACTTGTGTTTTTTAATGTAGGATTCTATTAATTTTTCAGACATTCTATAAAATATAAAGTTGTTTCAATTCAGTGATATAGTGACATACTAAAAAAAGAGCAGTTGACTGAGATTAAGATAACTTTGTTTTAGGGATGCCTGGGTGTCTCAGGTTGAATGTCAAACTCTTGGTTTCAGTTTAGGGCATGATCTCAGGGTCATGAGATGGGGAATCTGCTTGAGATTCTCTTCCTCTGCCACTCCCCCTCTCCCCCTGCTCACTCTTGTTCTCTCTCTCTCTCTCTCTCTCAAATAAATAAATCAATCTTAAAAAAAGATTGTGTTTTAGTTTGAGCCTCAAATAATCTTGTTCATACTGTTTAAGCTTGATTAGCCTCAGTACTTTGTGCTCTAGAATGGGTCTAATTATAATATGTTGCCTACTTCTGAGTTTGGAGAATCGAATGATAAAATGTATGTGAAAATGACAAGCAAATATATCATCCCCACAATTACTGTTGTTACTTAGATATATTAGCAAGGCACTGATCAATGATTAAACTTTTAAATCCTGTTTTGCATAATTATATTATTGGTAATGTTCTTTGTTGATAGGGAGTTCTCAACGGCAGCATTATTGACTTTTTGGACCAGATAGTTCTTTGTTCTTTGTATCCTATGCATTGTAGCATTTTTAACAGCATCCTTGGCCTCTACCCACTATAGGCCAGTAGTATCCTTCCTCCCTAGTTTTGAGAGCTAAAAGAGCTCCTGACATTGCCAGATGTTTATTTGGGGTAAAATTACCCCAGTTGAGACCCCTTGGATTGCTTAGATCAGTTGGTTATTATATAGGTATTCAAAAAAATGGGGTAGGGCAGGCAATTATTGAAAAAGTTAAGACCTCACGCATTTTATTACAACTGAAACATATAGAACATGTGAGCATTTATTTCCTGAAGGAGAGCCTTTACTTTGAGTCTTACCTCTTTTTTTTTTCCTTAGACCAGTCCTTTAACCTGTCTTCTCCAGTTGTTGATATCCAGTTTTGAACAGTTAAGTGAAAGTAGAAAGGCAGTTATGAAATAATTTCAGGGCAGAAATTTTAAGAGCAAAAATCATTTTTCCTTTAACCTCTCAGGGTTCTTGGCTAGGACACTTCCCACCCCCTTAGTAACAGACAGAGTAATAGGAGAAAAAAAAAGAACAAATAGAAGCTTAAGAACACGTGTACCTCCAGTATACATAGGAAAACTCCGAAATGGCCCAAGCCACTACCTTCAATACCATCTCCATCTAAAGATTAAAGAAGATGTTTGCTGGAGGCTGGGAGCCCAGTTATGGGAGGTTACCAGGAAGAGCATAATAAACCTGGACAAGGTGGTTATGCAAATTAAGTCCTGCCTTTTCCACTGATGAGAGTTTCTAGAGATTTTGTCATCCTTCTCTTCCTGTTAGAGTGGGAGACACCCTTCCAAATAGAGACTTCTTTTATTATTGTGAAGATCTCTTACCAAAGGGTAACTTCTACTCAATTTTCAGAGCTTCTTCTGTGGTTTCTGTTTCTTAAAAATAATAGCACAAAATAATCAATATGCTAAGGAGGCATACTTTGCAGTGCTATATTTTGCTCCCCTTCAGAGTCCTCTATATTTTGTAATGTTTTTCTTTCTTTCTTTTTTTAACATATCATCTGTATCCAAACCAAAATTAATTTTATGGCAACTTGTCTTTTTTGAATCTTTCCAAAGATTTCACTGTAATTTCCATAAAATTATCAATTATTTTGGGTTTTTTTTTTTCAGTCATTATTTGACATCAGATTAAGAGATTCCTAAATTTCTTAAATTTCTTGGGAGTAGTGACTACAGGCCTATATAAAATAGAAAAATTTAAAAGTAAGGTGTAAAAATATATTTGAGATGCATTAATGAATACTTTAGATTCATTTGTTCTGTAAAGAGGTATTTTTATAATGCCAAATGCCATAATTTTCATCAAAAGGTGTCTTAACGTTGCTAATGCATCTATAATAAATGGTATTTATTGTATGTGTGTGTTTCCTTTTCCCCCCATTTTATATACCATTTTGTTAATACTTAATATCAGCATAGATTCAGAAAACAGTGGTACATGTGGTAACATTGAGGGCTCTAGTATACTCAGGTTAACGATTAATTTTTTTAAGGATGATTGCCAAGTGTACATGTCCTACACAATACCATTGGGAAAATTTTGGAAAGCTTTCAAGGAATTGGAGAAAACTGAGTTAAAGAAGATAATGGTCTGAGAATCCCAATTGATTTTTACTCCACCATGGATTTTATTAACAAGTCATGAATGCTAACTGACAAGGAGGCTTTCATGTCCCTCCCGCTAATGTTAGCATTCAGAATTTTACATGATAACTAGGGACAGCATGGACATGGGTATGTATAGTCTTTTTTATTACTTTATAAGGGTGTTTAAGGCATTATCAAAGACAAAGCAGCTGCTCAGATTTTTTACCTTCTTGTGTCCACAGTTACTACAGAACAGACATTTCCTTGTATTATTGTTCATGTGAAAGAATAATCCTCTCTTAGTGCATGTGACTTTTCATGTTTATTTATTAATCAAGACTAGTTCTTCAAGGAAGACTGTATATCACTATTTAAAATACCTTAAAATCCCAAAACATGATTTTATATGCTCTTAATGTGAAATACTTAAAGTTTATTAAAGGATTCACTGTATCCTGATTTAGGTCAGTTATGTAAAAGATACAAATCTTTTTTGTTTTTATTAATGCTACATGCCAGAATAGTTACATTTGAAGTCATAGGGGGAAAAAAGGTATTTCACATTAATTCCATTTATACTTCATGGAAAAAGGCATAGGGCATAGGTTAGAGTAATCTAAAGAGTATTAAATTCTTTTCACATAAAATAGTAAACTAATTCTAACTTTTTAACTAAACTTGTTAAATGTCACTGCTTTAAGTATCTGGAATCTCCTTGGATAATGACTCTCATAGAGGAGTTTAGTCTTTAAGAAAATCAGATATCCTTGCCTTCTACAAAATGTCTGTAACAGATGCAAGTACGTCAAGACCTTAGTGATATTTAGGCAACACAGAATAGTAAAAAAAAAAAGTTTCGACAATGAAGATAGATCGGTCTTTGTATTCTAGCTATGCTTCTTTCCGATTCACTCCATGGCTCTGAAAAGTTAATTCATTTCTCTTGAGTCATGACCTAGCCAAAATCAAGAGTCAGATGCTTAACCAGATGAGCCACACCCAGGTGCCCCAGAACATATGTTTTTATAAAGTATAAACAATAAATTAAAAAATATAAACATAAACACAGAGCATAAACATATGCTCTTACCTAATAAATACAAATTTTAAACACTCATACCTACTCCTATAGTTTCAATAAAGATCTTTGAAGCAGTAAAGATGACATTTTCACCCTGATACTGTGTTTGATTTTTACATCAAAGTATTTTTGCTTTTGATTTATATTTGACATTTTCACCTCCTTTCCTTGTTTTGAAGTTCTTCAGATCATCCAGTTTAATTCTTCACAGTATCTATTTCCTGCCAGTTTCTAATATAGATAGGAGGTAAGTAGCAGTTGAGAACTAACTGAGATTCATTCTAAAGAAGTGTCAAGGTTTGCGCCTTGCACACTCTGGGGTTTGGCCAATTGGAACAAGAGCCAGCCAAGCCTCCTGGGCGACAGGCAGGAGCTGAAGGCAGGCCTTCTTTGCTTCAGAAGTGGGATCTGACTGTGGAGTGACTGGCATGTGATAAACCCATTAAAAAAGAAGTGATTAGACAAATCAGACATAGAAAACTGGACTTGAGGTTTTGGAGTTCCATATTGAGGTAACAAAGTCCTAAAGGCAGAAGGATGCCTCTCATAGGGAAGGAGAGTGCATTCTGGGAAGAGCAACAGAGGGCCCCTGCATTCACAGGATTGGCTTATTTCAGAAAGGGGATCACTGTGGGCAGGAGGGAAAGTTTCGGTGGTAAAAGGGCTCTAAACCAGATTGTAGTGATAAAGTTGTCCGAACTGTATTAAGTGTTCTAAATCTCAAGTCTGGAAGAAGGAGAATAGGCGTATGGAAACTGTCTTTTCTGTTAAAAAAAAAAAAAAGTTGTAGGGGATTCTATATGAGAATATGCTAAAGTGTTACATTTTTTGTGTCTAGATCTCCAACTAGATTATGAGCATGTTAAAAACAGGGCCTGTGCCTTACTCATTTTTTTGTGTGTCATTCCTATTCCCCACTACAATATGTGAGGCAGAGAAGTTAGATATTTTTTTGAGATGAAACAATAAAATTCTCATATATATTGAGATGTTTTTAATAGAATAGTAGACCAATTTTATTAGCACAATATTTAAGATATTTTGTAGGCACATATATGATAACCTTACTTTACCATGCATTATTTATGAAATTTAATATATAATGCATAAAATTCAAGGGAGCTAAATTTTTACCAAAATCTGAAACTATGTTAGATAATGTATACATATATGTATATGTATATATCTATACTGTAAGTATATGTATAATTTTTTGGTGGAGGCAGAGATAGAAAATATAGTATTCTTAACCAAAAATATCATGGTGATTCATTGAACTTTTTCACTCAGAGAAAAATAGCTTCTTTAGCTCAGGAAAAAAAAAAAGTGATGCATCTATCTTTCATATCCATACTGGAGGGAAGGGCGATACAGTTATTTCTGGAAACAGTCTTCTGAGAACAATGAATTTCTTCTCTTCATGATAGAGTCCATTTTAGATTATTTTAATTTATATCAAATTCTCAAAGAAGCATGGCCAAATTTGAATTTATAGTCTGCAAATTTCCATTTTTAAAAGCAAACTAGTTCCTGAGGAGTGCAGATTTTTAAAAAAGGCAACTAAAACCTCAAAAATTCTCTCCTTTTTTCTTCTTATGCTTAAAAAAGTACATGAACATACTGTTTTTAAATTTAGGCTTAAAAAAAAATGTCCTCATGCTGAGTTCTCATTTGCCAAGTTTCAGCTTGGAGAGATTTTTTTATAGCTTTTATAAACCCCTGAAATAGAAAGTTTTAAGTGGAAATCCTTACACACTTTTAGTGAGGGACACAAATCTTGCTACCTTTGAGAATGAAGGTAACTTTTCATTATTTAGAAATGGCGGCAATGACCTGATGTTTTACTTTTCCTAAGGACAGACTTTTGTTGAGCTGTATGTTTGATATGTTAAATTTTGTATGTGATATATCATTTTTAAATTTTAAAATATGCTTGTCCTCACATCAAGGGTAGTTTATATGTAGAAGCCTTCATCTTATCTATCTTTTTGATGTCACATATACTGTAACCTATTAATTAAATATATCTTGTGATTTAACTGCTAAATGTGGTTTAGATTCAGTATTGAAGTTAGATTTGTTGTAGTCACATTGAACATGGCTGAATATCTTAGGAAGCTGAAAAAATCCCCTACAAGAGCCTTTGAACTCCCTCTTTCTTCATGTAAACAAAAGGATCAGTTGTCCTTTGGGGAAGCCCAGAGTATGTAGGGGTTTTGTTGGGTCCCATCTCTGTTGTGAGGATTTAGGGCCATCGGAACCAAAAATCTCACTTCCAGCTTGAGAACACATGGTATTTTACTGCAAAGAGAGACCATTTTTAGGTAGGAGAATGGAAAGGGAGAGAACAGATGATTGAATCTTTGGGCACAGAGTAGGCAGTGCCAGGAAGAGAACAAGTGATATAGATACTCAGCAGGGGGAGTTGGCCATTTTTTCAGGGAACTAAACAAAATGGAAGGAAGACATGCTGCCAAATAAAGGTCACTCAAATACATGCATTATATTTTGGTTCTCTCCAGAGAAAAAGATTTTCAAGTAGCAATATATATTTAACTTGAATAGTATCTAGTAGAACAGAATGTTAATAATGTAGAAAATTTATAGACATCTAATAAATTTTATTCTAGCAATTACTTCACATTGAAAGAGACAAAAGTCCTTGCTTTTCCTGGTACATGTTTGTGGCTTCTTTCTTCCACCAGAAAGACAAGAATTTCAGATTTGGCAGGAAGTATGCTTTTTAAACTCTTGACATGCATACTCTCTGACACAAGTGCCCTAAAAGAAAGACCAAACAGTTTGATGAGGGACAACTTTAAAGGAAAAAAAAAAGAAAGGTAAAACAAACTACTCTAAGACTAATATTTAGTCCTTGAGACAGGTATATACATCAGTGATGCAATATTGCTTTACTACATTCTTAAAATCCTTTACATTTATTTCTTCGATTGAATGAGACTTTCTAACATTTGTTTCTAGAACTAATTCTGATAACCTTGACATTCAAAATGGAGATAAAGGATAGATAGCTTTCCTCTAAATGCTTCAATATGGCAAAAGGAATTATGTAATATTGATAAATAAAGCATCGTGACATCTGTGGGAATTCTGAATCGACTTGTTGAGCTGTGTAAGAGGTAAAAAAAGAGACTTACTTTCAAGGTTTGAAATTCATGGAGAAAGCCAAGGTCAAAGTCAAAGTGGGACTCAGTGCAAAAGATATTCAATCTTAATGGAAATCTCTTCTAATAAGAAACTGACAGTTGAGGAGGTTTCATCATCAGAAGTTTAACATTCTTTTTAGGGCCTAAAAGACAAAGTCCAAAAGAACTGAGTTGTATTAATAGCTAGTTCAAAATTTATGGCTTAGGAAGAACAGATTAATAGTTTCTGGAGTGAAGCCTGAATTATAGAGGGATGCCCTGAGCTCTGGTGCAAGTGATCAATCAGTTTAGTGTCTGCAACTGCATGGTTTTAAGAACTCTTAAAAGGTTCCTCTTTGGCCACTTAAAAATGCTTCATAAAGGATAAACCTATTACAGGCCATGTTTGGTGTGTATTTTATATAGCTATGTAGGTTCAATGTTTGTCTGTAGGGGAAGAGGAAGAGGAATAGCACAATGAGGCTTGTTTCCAGATACGTGTGAGGGAATGTGACTGAACCAAGCTTTGAAGGATGGCCAAGACTAAGATAAGTGGGATAGATTGGGTCCAGGGTGGATACTGAAGGAGGAGGCACAGAGTCTCCTTTGAATCTAGGAGAGCTTTACCATAAAGAAAAAGGATTAAAGACACAGAGACTGAAACCTAACTGGAATAAATTAATTGAACTTTATTAGGGCAAAGCCATTGATGTTTGCAAAGGAGAGTAATGTTTCATGCAGATTAACTTCTCTATACTATCAGGTGAGAGGGGCAGGACCCTGGAAATCTGTTTGAATGGCAAGTATTACTGATGAAAACAGAGTGATGACTATGGCATTGAAGAGAAAGGGAAGACTGTCACACGGATGAGAAGAGATTCCCACGGCTCCATGAGGCACTGTTTATATTAAGGAAGAGAGCATGCAGGAACAAAATCCTTTAGGTTGAGTTTAACTCACAAGGACGTAAACAGGTGCCTTTTTTTGTTTTCTGTAATTCACTTCTTTTGGAAATGGACCAACTTCCTTTAAACTTTCCTGGTGAAAACTCTGTTTTGATTACTTTTATTTTCGTCTTTGTAAAATGACAAGAACTTTAATTAGTCTTGTAGGAACAATTTTTACCACATTATAAGTGATATAAAGTTGATAATACTAATGAAAACGGAGTTGGGTTTATCAGGTCTAAAATTTGGCCTAACCTAAGATGTTTTACGTGCTATTTGCCACAAACACTGCAAGGTCCCTGTTGTGTTTACTGAGCCCTTCCCCACACTAGACAGTGAATTCCTTGATGGGAGGGATTCACGTCTTACCAGTCTTTGCATCTTCAGCCATAAGTTCATGCCTGGCATCTGACAGGTGCTTCATAAATGATAACTGAATTAATAAATGGAAGCCTATTATGATTTCTCGCATTAATTGTTTTGTCATATGCCTTCTTATTGGAACAGACTCTCTTCTATGAGGAACTCTTTTACTTCTTTAAAGTCATGATGAGAGTTTGGCCTTAGGGAAAACATCTTACAGATTCATTCATCACAAATTTTCGTGGATATTGTCATACAGGAAAAAACTGACCCAAACCAATTATTACTAGTTCTTAACACACTAGGATTATAACTCACCATAAGGAGTCCCTGAGAGGAATTTAAAGACATGAATGAGAGTATTTGATTGGTCAGTATTTTTGTTTAGTTCAGGAGAAGAAAAGGCAAAGCCCCAAGTGCTGCCCAGACAGAAACTCATAATTCGAAACTTTTTTTAGAAATGACCCCAGTGATCAGTCCCTCCAGCGTGTGCTGGAATATGCAGTAGTCATAAATACTTTCAGGAAAGTAGATCCTAAGTCGGAAAGCAATTGGACTCACTTCCAAATTACTCCGGCTTCAGAGTTTCTGCAGTAGTGAGCTACAAATCTAGAAAGGTCTAGGTTCAGAAACGATAGCCGGGTTACAATGAAAGGTTTTCTGGCATCTGTTTCTTGTGCCATTCAGCAAGATTTAGCAGGAAAGGCAACCAAATTTAATGGTCATTACCTGATGAAAAACAGACATACTTTAGATTACCCTCAAGCAGTACTGAGCAGACTAAATGCAACTAGAAGACTCCACTGAGGCCAAGATGGTTGAGGAATCACAGAAAAGCAACTGAATACAAGATACAGTCTCAGCATGTTAGGTCACCCATGCATTTTCAAAACAGTATTATAGAAAAAGTGGTAGAGAAATTTACTGTGTCATGAAGTACATGTTGGATTCGTCAGCTCAGGATAGTATTAAACAGGTATTTGTCAGTAGGTATGAAGAACTTTGATTTCCATCAGCTCTACAAATTGGAGGAATTCTTTCAGTGCTGTATGATCATTCTCTATTAATATCTTACCATGTTTAATATTGAATATGACATCATTTTTTTTTCTAAAAAGAATGTGCACATCATCTGTGTGATTCCATCACATTTGTGATCTATGATACTTCCTGTCTTGTCTTTAAAGTGGCAAAATCTTTGGATATCTTTGTAGGAAACTTGGGTTTGGTTCTTAGGTTGAACCACACAGTAATTAGGGTGTGAAATGAAATATGAAGCGTAATCTGTCTGATTTGAATAAGTATGTTGAGGTGGTCGTCACTATTCAAGAGAATGTTTTGCTTCTTTATTTCAAGAAGACAGATTATTAGCATTTTTTTTTCATGGAAGAAAGTACAAAAATTGTTGTGATGAGAACTTTTCTTACAAAAAGCTAGATGAGCTCTTTCCTGCACACCGATAGCGAATGACAGTACAGTTTAGTAACTTAAGCAGTGCATTACAATTCACAGGCTACGTAGAGGCTTCACCCTCGGGCCAGACCTATAGTAGTTGTAAGAAAATGATTTATGTGTTGTAATAAATGTTACTTCTCAATCTGTTTGCTTGTTCAGTGGTTGAGGTCCCAAAAGAATAGGTCTATCTCAAATTAGGACTGGCATGTATTATCTGTCAACTTTATATAGTACTGTAAAAGTCATTCAGCTGACAGTAATATTAGCAGAATGTTTTATAGGTTTTGTGCTGTGTGAAGCCTTGTATGGGTGAGAAGAGGCGATGGGTCTGTGGGGCTCTGTGGTCTGGGATAAAGTTGCGTGTAGATGAGTCGTTTCAATGCTTCTCTGTAAATGAACATCTGGCTCCCATATTGATTCCATGTGTGAAAATGAGATCAGCCCATATAATGACCAGAATCAATCAGACTTCAGCTGAGGAGTAACATACACTGGTCTTGATTTGTTAGACAACCAGAATTGGCAGCACCTTGCATAATTTGGCACCAATTGACAAAGATTAGGCTGTTTGGGGGCCTGGGTGGTTATTAATTTGAAACCCCCCTTAAATATTTTGCAGAGTAAAATCAGCTGTAACTTATTTGTCCCAACCCCCCCCCTCCTTTTCATACTACCTCTAATTGTTTTAGACAAACAAGTGGGCTTGCGGCCTGTTCACTTTACACAGGAAGACATGAATTCTTTGATCCGTACAATATTCTTTAGCTCAACCTTGGAGCTATTTACTGAGGAGATTTATTTGCAGACAGACAGTAGAACAGTTCTTTGTGAATAGAAATGAGTACAGCTTCCATGGGTTTTCAGCTCATGTTTCTGCTACTTACTGTAAGGGAGATAAAAACTAAGCCATCTTTATTTTTAGCCTGAATCATTCTTTTTTAGTATTTTTGAAAACTGAATTAGACTATTGACCTCCCTTTTTTCTCCTCACACTTTATAATTGTTAAGAACAGAGATGGACCATTTACCATTTCATTTTTGCGCTATGGTGTGTAATCGTGAAGAAAAAGTTGTGAGATTTAAAACAGGACAGATGTTGACTGTAAACAGTTTACAAATGTGTCTCTTTAATTTCTGGGTATGAATGAAACTTACCTGTGCTGTATTGATAGTAGATATTTGAAGAAAAGAGAGAGCCATGATTGTCAAAATGTAGCTTTAAACATTGATTATTGCTTTCAAACAGTTTTAAAGGTACAGACTCGTTGACTTTGAATATAGATAATCTTATTTAGGTAAGTATCTAAACCAGTATTTAATTTTTTCCTCCAATTAAATGAGTTATTTGAACAAAGCCTCTCTGAATGCTTTAAATATAATGGGCCAGACAATTTAATAGGAACAAGAAGTAGACAGTTCCATAAATATATCTTTTTATAATTTTGTAAGATATGAATTCCATTAAGACTATTTGATTTCTACTTATGATAAAGAAATTTGTCATGAAATCAGTTCGAATAATTCTCAATTCTTAATTATGCCTGATAATAAATTACTAAACTATACTCTCTTTTGTCATCACAGAGTTATATTTGCTGGGCCTCTTGATAACCAGTATAGGAAACGTCTCTCCTTCCTTTAATTTTTTTTCCATACATATTTGTAAATTATAATTAAAAACATATTTCTTTAGGGAAAAGTCATTCAGGATCTTCTGATTTTTTTACCTACAGGTCACTTTAGGTCATTAACATCATTTATGGCATTGTTTCTTTCTATTTCCTTCTGAATAGTTTACCAATAACGTTTTAGAAAGCTGTGAATGGCATCCCATAAATCTTTGTAGTTAAGATAAACTGTTTTCCCTGAAAACCCAGAACTATTTTGACTCCTAAAAAATAACAGTGAATCAAATGTTTTATTTTCTACAATGCGTTTTTAGGTTATAGATTAATTTTGACAGATTTTGAAAGGCATTAAAGTTCTGAAATTTACTCCCACCTCTATATAAGTTTCCTAATTAAGAAATAGAACTTAGAGAGGAAAGCATTTTCAAACATTTACACATGCTTTTTCTTTCTTTTTTTTCTTTTCTCTCTCTCTTTTTTTTTTAATCAGGAAGCTTTTAAGTCTAAACAAGCATTCAGTCAGTAAGTCCTAGTTTTTTCAAAATCTTTCAAATTGCCTCCGTAAGCTTAAGACCTAACTTTGGTAAACAAAAGTACTCACGTTTTTGCCAAATGCTTTACAAGATCACTTTGCAAGAATCACGTCTAAAGATATTGGAACCAAATGCATCTCTCTGCTAAGTAGCTGGATTATTTGTTACTTGTAAAAAGTAAAAGGATTAGGAGAAAGTTTTAAGGAAGAATACTTGTGCATATAGGTAGAAATGGGCAGGACAAAGGCTTTTTAATTTCAGACCATCAAATAACACAATTGTACATAACACTTAGTATGGAAGATACACTATCAAGACATCACGTGAAATTGAAATTTCAGAAAAGGGCGAAGTGTATGGTTGTCTCACACATTAAAACAATTTCAGCACACCTGTGTTTTCCTGTTTCATACGACTGGCCTCAGGTAAGAATTCTTGCATATTAAAAATATTACCACCATGATTTCAAAGTGAGGCCAAGTCCTGTTATTGGAATGTGTGATAATTTACCGTCCTGTCTACACCATAAGTGAAGCCATGTTAACAGCAACCATGCCTAAACATGGTTTTCGTTATATTTCATACATGGTGTGGACAGCTTTATATTTCATAAGATACTTCTTTATTGTCTTTTTTGTACATTGGTTAATTGAGCATAATTCTTTCATTGAAACCATCCATAAATGCTAATTGATAATGACAGTAACCTTAGGAGCATTCTACACATACCCTGAAAAGAATTCTTGCATTTACAGAGGCATGTTTGATATGATAAGACATAGTTTTACCAGAATAACAAATGATGGGACTCCCTATATGGGTACAATGGCATGTGTCTGGTGCCTTACAAAAATGCTAGCCGACGTCTCCCATACAGCTGCTGTATCTTTAGAAGAAAACATCCTGCAGTGGTTTCCTAGCCAGAAGTCTCTTGCACCTGAAGAAGTTCTCATTTTTATTTCATCATTATTATATTTAAGGTGTAATTTTAATATATATTAATTAGCTAGTTACAGAATGAATTCTTAAGGTAGGTATTCGTGCATTTCAAAAGCAGTAATCTTTGGGGGATTTCAGAAATAAATATGCCGAACAGATAATAATTTCATGGAAAATGACTCAGTGCGATCATTATCACTCATCACTGCATGGCCTGACCTCCCCCAAGAAAATTATTTCCCTTAACAAGATCATCGAAGCTTCCCATTTAGCCACTTTTTTTTTTTTTAAACAAATGTGTGTAATGATGGGAAAAGGGTCGGTTTTCAGTTGGGTGCATTGGGTTTTGAACATGAGAGTGGTAAATGACATTAATAAAAAGTCAAGATCTAATGGTGGAGGGTCCTGAACACTGAAATAGTCTGAACTTTATTTTTTGAGCAATAAGAATCCTATGAGCGGCCTGGTTTTACTCATGTATCATTTAGTAGTTGATTCAAGGGAAAAAAAATGTGAACAGTATTCACTTTTCGTAGTCCCCAGAACACTTCAGAGCTGCTTGACCATTGTGCCTCATTCTCATTCTGTTTGCCCTGGAATATATTGGGCCTGGGAACCCTTCTTCCCAAAAGACAGGCCAAAACCAGACTAAATCTACCTATTTTTGAATAGTGTAGGTGAGATTTAATAACCTGAAGAAGGAGCAGTATAGTGGAGTTGACCCCCAGGATTTGGTAACCAGTCAGCAGTGAGAAGGATTTGAGAGATTATAGTAAGGATGCAAGGAAGTTTTCCTGCCTGAGATAAGAAACACAGCCCGAGAAGCAGGTTGGGTAGGGAGTATGGAGATTTCGCTGGGAGAAGTTGGATGAAAAACTCACTTGCGGATTTTACACAGGCCCTTAGAAAAATATGTAAATTGTTGTCTACAGTAATAAGGGTGCGTAATTTTTATCCACCCTCACGATAATACCAAATAAGGGAAAACATAGTTTTCACTGCAGTAATAAGTTGGTGGTACAAATTACATTACCATGTTAAGAAAGAAGTGTTCATTCTTTTTCATCAAACCAGAAATAACTCCAAAATTAATCAGATGATGACGGAATATGTATTGTGGGTAGGTTTGCATCATTACTAATAAATTAAGATGTTTTGCCTCTTTCAAAGCTATTTTTTACCTCTTTGTGTTGTCAATATGAATTATAAATTTTCTAGGGCTGAGGGAACTTTAAGAAACCTGGCCCAGCCCTCTGATTTTTAAATAAAACTGAATTTTGTTATATATTTTAGTTTGGAGGTTTTTACTCTATTTCAGGATATTTGGTTTATTCCAGTGTTTATCAGTTATTTTTTAATAGTTGTGAAAGGAGCTTTTTCTTAAAATGTAGATAATCAAGAGGGCCTTATCCAGAACCAGGATTAGATTTAAACTCTTTCTGTTGACTGTTGTTATCTTATTTTTATTTTTAACTTGATGGCAGTTTTTTGACAGCTAGGTTGAATTATCTAGTAATTCAGCTGCATCTGTGTGTTATCTTAGGTGTCATTCTTAGACTATTTTATACACAAAGAGAAACACTATCCGGCAGGGTTTTAGCATTAAGTTATATAGTAAAAGAGCCAGATTATTTCTGGGTATTTATATTGAAGACTTATTGTGAAAATAAATTATCTAAAAAAAAAGAAAACTTCACCATGAATACATTTACTAATAAAATATGAAATAAATGGATGCCATTTAAAAAATGTGTGTATGTGTGTTTATAAATACTGTAAGCATGATTAATTGATCTGCTGTTCTTAACAGTTTCACTCACTGCTTCTTGGTGTCCCTAGTACCTATTTAGCATTCAGACAATTCACATGGCACATGTTTGTTGAGTATCTACTGTGGGCAAAATGCCATGCCTTGTTTCTAGATATTTTACTTCTGCTCCAGATTTTTCCATTTGCATCGATGCTGTATAAGCTGTGGTCCCAGAGCCTTCAGGTGCTTTGACAAAGCCTTGTAAATGTCCACATTTCTGTACTAGGGCTTCTCTTTTTCGTATCCCTTGTGTTTTGCCTGGATTCTGCATCAAAGAGATAAGGGGAAGGGAGTCGATAATTGGAGGTAATAAGCCTTTCATTATTCTAGTTTTTGAAGTTAAAGCTCTTATTAGTGCCCAGGTCTCCAGGGTGTTCTCATCCACTTTAAGCTGTTAGATTCTGTTCTCTGTCGACTTCTTCAATTTTGATCACTGTGCTTTTAGAAAACTGAAACCATACCTCAGAGAAGAGTGTCATGACTTCCCTGATCTTACCCTGATCTTGTGACTGTATTTTGTTCTATCAAGAAAAAACCAGCTCAGATCTGCAGCATATCCTACGGGTGGACCTATGTTCTTCCAGATGCTTAGCTCACTTTTAACCCGTTTTCCACATAGTTCAGTCCGGGTTGGCTCGATAACGCCAAGAAGGTAGATGTGGAAACGTTTGCTTGATAGTGAATCACCAATCGTTGTAAGCAGGGGAAGGACAAGATGAGATCTGCGTTTGGGGAAGCTTATTCTGCTGGTAGGGAGGAAGGAGGCCTGATATGGGCAGCATTCCAGCATCCAGATAGGAGGAAACCAGTAAGAAATCGAGCAAAGTGCTGGTCTAGGGCAGCGACATAGATTTACAGAAGCGCAGTAGTTCAGAGGATTTTAAGATGTTGGTAAAGATTCGCTTTGCCAAAGGTTAACTGCATTGTGTGAGGGGGAAAAAATGACTTCCTATTTTGGCCCTGGCTGACAATATGAAAAGTTGTACCGTTTATAAAGATAGAGAACTAAGAAGTAACGGGGTTTGCGTGGGAGGGGGGGGGGCGCGAAATCATATTGCTCTTCATGATATGATTTGTTTTTGATGGACTCCTTGAATTTCACATGTTTAGATTCTCCCTTTAAAACTGTAAGCAGGTGAGAATGTGACTCCTGGAAATATTTTTGTTTTGGAAATTAGGGATATTTAAATATTGGTTGAGATGTCAGGCATAGATGAGCTTTGTCAGGGTTCAAAGCTTCTCTTGTCATTGGTGGATCCCTAGGTTGCCCCAATTATACCATCTCATCTTTCTATTTGCATGTCGATCTCCTTACTAGCGGGTGTAGACATGAAGCCAGAATCCTCTGTCTTCCTTTTAGTATCTCGTTCACCTAATACAACACCTAGAACATGGGCATTCAACTGTATGTTTAGTGAATGAATAGATAGACCAATGTAGGAATAGACTGAAGACACATCAAGTGAAAAGAAAGGGACTCAGGAAAATATGGTTTGGGATTCTATATTACTATCTCTGTAGAGTAGTAGTGCCACAACTTTGATGAGAACCTGAAGAGACTGGTGGGTATTGGCTGAACCCAAGGGAGGAGAGAGAGAGAATTTGGAGTTATTGGTAATCAGGCTCATTTAGCCCCTTCCCTAGACCCCCTCCCCCAGCTCCATGAGAAAGAACAGTGAAAGAAATTACCTTATAACTGGACCTATACACATGTTCCTAGTATGTCGGGTTCATATGGTTGAAATTTGGGATTTTCTGTCGCTGTCAAGATCACAAGCCATAACTGGCCTATATTGGCATTAAGACCCAGTTCATCATGTGGTTATACGTCAGTTCAACGGAATGACTGACACCCTAATCTGTGTTTTTCCATACATCGAATGATAAACTGGCAGCAGCGTTTTTGTTTTGTTTTGTTTTTTAAATGCTGTTTCCGTGTCTTTAGAAACTATTTGAAGGTACAATTACTCAGCACGAAGATTCTTGCAGAATTCAGCGAGGATGTATTTTAACATGTCACGCAGTTAGTTGGTTGCTTTTGTAATAGTAGACATGGATAGCTGGGGCAAATCTAATTATTCAAAATCGTACCCTGACTGTCTAGTAACAACAGAAGGATGACATTGAACTTGTGTAGGTAATTCAAGAAATCAGCATTTTCCCAGAGCACTTCGTGTCATAACCCAGTTTTGCAAACAGCTTCACCTTATCTCCTAGCTCCCTGTATTCCATCCAGTTGTATGAAAGTATCTTTATACCATCTAATCAATTAAATTGCTCAGACACAACAGATGAATTCAATAATTTCTCCTAATCTGTGTTCATTAAAAATTTTTTTAGCCTCCAAGAGCAGTAAAGCAGCATTTCTTCTTCTGCCCCCAGAAATGGTATGGAAACACTTCAGACAGACTGACTCCATTACTAAAGAAAACTGTGTGTTTCAGGAGACACCCTGAACTTACAGTTTTGATTAGGGCTTCTTCTTACATTCTCATTGCTTTTAACTTTGTTGTCGTTGTTGTGGTTTAGAAGCAGAGCCTGATCTGTAAAAGATCTCCATTGGAAAATCTTTGTTAGATTTTTTTCAAAACCAGAACATTTTGCCTTCAACAGCTTTGAAATCATGTGTCCTCTTGAGGGTAGAATGCACAAAGAACAGGAAAGGAAGGAAAGAGAAACCTGGCGTTACCACACAAGGAATCTATTGGCCCTGGGCAGTCTTAACGTTTGAGTCTCATTATGACAACAACCAGAAAGTGCTTTGTTTTTGGCATATTGATTTGTCAGTAGTGATCTATATCATTAACATAGCACCTTACACGCCCTCAAGATTTTTGCTCAGTATAATCTTAAAACACTTTATGAAGAAGCAAGAAGAATTTTATTGGTAGATAAATTATAATAACTGTGACTCGATTGCCCTTTGTCATTTATCAACAAAGATTTCAGAGTTTTGGAAATAACCAAGGAGTCTGTTGTCTCTGAAACTACATAACCGTTGTGTCAAAAGTAGCTCTTTACCCATCCCTTCCTTTATTGTTCTAGTAAATAAAAATGGGAAGAATAATAGTCAAATCACAAGTTCTGCTCAAGGCATAAGACTGTTAATAAATGCAAAAAATAATATGTGATTTCTGAAAACTTTTTTCTTTGGATTTAAAGGTAGTTCATCTTTCAAAAGACTTCGTTTAATACCGTAGTAAGTAGGTTAAAAAGATGAATAAACATTTCCAATGTAGGGAATCTATTCTGAAGTCCTCCACACCTCCCAGGTGGGAACTACTTGCAATATAAAGAGGTTCCCTTATTACAACTTCAGTAAACAACCAGGATTATGTCATTTCTGTCTGGGGTTCTATGTGTTTTCTTTTAGTGACAAGAAGTGTGTTATAATGAATCATGGTTCCGTCAACCCTGGCATTTTCTCAAAGAAATACATGTCATGAAGTTCCTTTAGTGTTTTCAGTAAGGTTCGATTTTCCTTATTTTGTGTAACATGAACCTTCTGTTATAAATACATTAAATCCTACACCTACAGGATTCAAGTATCTAGTCATGGCTTCTGCTACTTTATATCATGTTTTCCTAGCTTATCACATTCTGTATAAGTGAACTTTGAAAATTCTGAAATTATTTTTTAAGCTTAAAACTGAAAAAAGGGGGAAGAAAGCCAGAAAACTGTTTTTGGGGAGCTATTCCTAAAGTGTTTGGTAAACTGTGCCTAGTGGAAGTCTGTGAATCAATTGTGGTTTCTTCTCTGGCTTTACTGACCATTGGTACATAACATAGCAGTGCCCATTGCTCTTTCTAAGTCACATCTGTCTGATATGTTTTTTGAGTTGTTTTGTCTCTTACAGTGTTCTTATTTAACATCTAATATTTCTGCCTTGCCAGTGTTAGATGACCTTCCCTATCCCTCTTCTGTGACCTTGTTTTTTGATGCTCCTAGTCTACTGAGGATTTCTAAATTGTAAAGGAAGAGAAAAGACAATCTGAACAAGGACATGGTCAGTTTTATTATTAATAAAAGTATGATCTTTGTGTATGGGTTTCCTTCCATCCTGTTTTGACTGAGACGCTTTATGTTATCCTTTGGGCATTTGTTTTAATTTTGGAGAGAGCATCTTATCCTTGGTTTTGAACTTCAAGATTATTTTTACAAGAGGGTCACCTGGGTGGCTCAGTTGGTTTAAGTGTCTGACTCTTGATTTCAGCTCTGGTCATGATCTGGGGTTTGTGAGATCGAGCCCCACATTGGGCTCCGTGCTCACCAGGGAGTCTACTTGAGATTTTCTCCCTCTTCCTTTCCCTTTACCCTTCGTTCTGCTCTCTCTTTTCTCTCTCTCTCAAAATAAATAAATAAATCTTTTTTTAAAAAAAAAGATTATTTCTGCAAGAGAATAGGGCTAGAAAGCCAATAAAACTTTTAATCTTGGGATCAATTATCTTCACAAACAGTAGTCTTAGCTTTCAAAAGAGCAAAGAAACATCAGATAAAGCTTCACTTGATAATTTTCATCTACCAACCTTTGTCTGTAGCTCTTAAATGCCGGTTTTAAAATATTTCAGTATAACGTAGACTTGGGGTGGAAACATGCCTAGGGTCATGAATTCTTAATTCCACTGTTAGGTATTCAACAAACTCATTCATTAGTATCTGACATTATTGTAAGAAGACACTAGGGATACAGTGAATTTAAAAATCTTCCATTTTTTGGAGCACTTTTATATGCTGAGATATCACCAATAATGTAAGTTCTTTTCTTTGAATGTTTTTGTTCCTGCTCGGATTAAGATCATAAAATTAACTGAAAAAGATGATATGAACAAATTTAATAGTATTTTCTCCTCTCTTATCTCTACACTAAGAACATTTGTATCTTTCAATGTATTCGGTAGACTCATATTTATTATAAATAAAATTTTATAAATCTTCCACTTCCTAGATTATAAACTCCTTGTAAGCAGGATCTTAAACATCTACTTATTTCCTATAGGGTTTTGTATATGGAATATGCACAGATACTGATGGAGCTCATCCAGGCTCATAGTTCCTTGACAGCTTGTTTTTTGGTACCTGTGGCTTCAAAAATACTCAATAAATATTGATTTAATTTACATTCAAATATTTTACATCACAAGAATGCACATAGGCATATGCCCACAATCTAAACCTTAGCTTACAATAGATGCCCTTTGCAAAGGCTTCTTATTCAATTAACATAATTTTAACCTCTGATATTTTTGTGTCATATATAATGTCAACAGTTGAGCAAGCAGAGATGGTCTGCTCTTCTTTGAAACTGAGCAACGTGAAATAGGAGAATTGTTCCTCGGCCCCATAGTTTTTCCTGGAACAGTACTGGTAGAATTATCCCTTTCCCTTAATCACATTCTCTCTCTTGCTTCTGTGTCATTTCTTCTGTTGTTCAGAAAAATTAGAACTTGAGGACACTGGAGCCACTCACCATCTCTAGACTTGATATAAGTAGCAAATATGATGAGTAAAGGAGGGAGAGAATGGATGTTTTCTATGGCACAAATAAGAACTGAATTAGACTGCTTTGTTCACTCAGAGAAATATTCCATGAGCAAAGTGAAGATGATATTTGATACCCATATTTTTTACCTTCATTTTGAATGTTATGTCATCAGTTTTTTCCCCTTGCTTTGGATACATGAGAATACTACTTAAATTAAAAGGTATTTTTGAGACTGCAATTTGGTAAGTTAGCATCAGAAACTTACAAAGCAAAATTTGGGGTAAAAGATGTATATAAGACTAAAAATGCATTTGTATTACACATAAAATATATATTAAAAACTAGATCTAAAATCAAGATAAAAATGTAGGAAACTGTTGTTACAACAGATGTTTATTGAAACTTCATTGTGTATACTATGAGCCACTAAAAAATTCAGATTGCAGTGGGTTTGTTGGGTTTCTTTTGGTTGTGAAGTTGGAATTATCCTTTCTTCACAATATTAAGAGATTCTACCTTGTTTTTCATAAGAATTGAAATGACCAGCAAAATTTCTGATGACAGTGTTTAACTTACTAGATTTTTTTCCCTCCTCCAGCTATTTGGGAATAAACGATAGCCATTATATTTCAGAATAAAAAAACAAAATGTTTGCATATTTTTTAAATAGACAAACTTATTATAGGATATTAATCACACTTAAAGTCATTACCTTTTTTTTCCCTAGAATGATTTATTTTTCTGCCTTTTAATATCTACACTGACGTAATAAAATATTACCCACTTTCAAATGAAAGAAAGCTTATTCAGATATACATTGTGGTTTTTCCATATTTAACAACTGCTTGTTATATTTACAGATATTATTATTTATTGTCATAATACAAGGACTGGAAGATATTCTTTGTTTAGAAAGATAGGCAGTCCACTGGTTGGAAAGAGCTTGAGTTTTGAAGACCAAAGAGTGGGGTTCAAATCGTGGTTCTGACAATTAATACCTGAGTCCTTTTGAGAGTTCCTTAGACTTTCTAAGTTGCAATTTTATTTTCCATCCAGTTGATATAGCACCAATTTTTGCATAATTATCGCAAGGATTTTCAGAAACAGGATTTGACATGTTGTAGTTGCTCAACAGATATAGCTGTTAATTTATTATATGAGCCGAGAAGCGGTGGGAGGAGTTGATGGGGTAGTGGTGTTGGGAAGAAGTCTCCAAGGCATCAGATCATTGATTTCACTCTAAAGGCAAGTGAAAGTAATCATCCAGGAAAGGAACTAAAAGGCTCCAAAGACTCCCTTTTTGAAGATATCTAATAATTCAAGAAACATCATGCTCCATTCAAGTAAAACTTCGAACTCTTTAAATAGAGCTTTGTTTGAACAATGTGGTTAGCTCTGTATAATCCATTCCTTGGGTTAAACTTGGTTCACTGGCTTCCCTGTAGCCCATACATAGACTTTCATTTCATATTGCACAGGTGATGGCGAACCTGTTGCGTAGCTGTGACACTAAACCAACCCTATTTTGTATGAACCGTTACCTGCTTGTGTCAAGAAGTCATTTCCACTCTTCAAATGAAGAACACTGCAATTTCAAATTCTTTGGGAACAGGCAAATAGGTCCCATTTAATAAATGGTTAATTTAGACCTGTATTTTTTCTCCCCCATTGTCTGCCATGTTTTGGCTTTTCATTTTCTGACATAAGAGCTATATGACTTAGTACAGGTTTCATCCCAGAAGTAAATAACAGCATGTTTCCTTGGGAGCAACTGAACAACAGAATGAAACAGTGCTTACTGTTTTTTGAAAGTTGTGTCAGATTGTCATGGTAATATAGAGTTGCATCATGTTGTCATAGCAACCAGAATTATAAAACGGATTTAAAGAAGATGAAGGAGATACCCTTTGGTGTTGTGATTCCTTTAACTTTAAAGATTTCATTCTCCTTTACTTTTGTTTATTTCATTTTGCTTCCTTTTTATAAAATGTGGAAGGGGGAGCACGGCGAGAGGGAATAATGAGAATCCATACTTCTTCCCAAATGAAGAGTTGCAGCAGAAAGGCTGAAGTCATCACATCTCTTTGAGCCAGGTAGAATTCAGGGTCTGGAACCCGGAATCATGTACACTGCGGTGTCCAGCCACTCCAACCCTGAGCAGGAGGAAGTTCCACTCTGAGTGGGTAGAAAAGGTATTTCATCTTTCTTTATGATTATTCATGGCTTTTCTTTCAAGCAAAAAAATCCCCATCTTCTCTAAATAAAAGGCATTATTGAATTTTGGAAGCTGATTCTCAATTTTATCAGGGTTTTTGGAAGACTGTTTCTTCTCTGTAATTAGAATGATTTTAGGTCATTTAAGTTACTCCAGAGGTTAAACTTTGACCTTCGAGGTGAAAAACTAATTTCAGTGCTAAACCATTTCCATTATTCCACAGTGAGGACCAGAAAAAAAAAAAAAAAAAGGCTTTCCAAGGCAGTTGAGATATTTGTTGCTGGAGTGCATGACAGATTCTACAAATAGTAGAGAGTAGAGATTGAAAAAAAAATAATTTGTTAACTAAATGTTTGCTAAAAATCGGTTGTTTTAAATACGCCTTCTCTTAACTCAGCTCTTACCCTCTTGGCATAAACAGTTTGCTTTCATTCTCTTTGTTGCGGCATAGCCTCCTCTCCACTTGCGATTTAACAAACTCTTGCAATGCAAGTTGCAGCAAGTTTTAGGCATTAATAGTGGCCAGGTAGTATAATACTATTTTTAATGAATGTCTGTTTTTTTATTCTTTACTGTGCTTTCTTTGGAAAGAGGCCCACGAAACAAAGTATTAAGAAAACACACTGCTGCCCTGGTATGTGTGTATTAGCTGCAGATTATTTCCTATTAGCAGATTAGCTGCAAGGCTATTGGCTCAGAAAGGTCTTTGAGAGTATTTTGTTTTGTAACTGATTCAAGCCATGGGAGAGAATTGCCACCATGATTGGAAAGAAGAATTAGCTACTGTTGCCATGGCCACTGGAGTTCACAGTCCCATTGTTAAACCTAGTGCTTGAGAATGAGATGCCCCAGCATGTGTTCAAGCTTTGTTAATGAAATGATGGAATATATTTTTTCAGAGCTGTGACAGAATCTTGTGAAAGATACATGAAATACATGTTGGCTACAGAAATATTTAACGTTTCCTTTATCTATCAGTATTTTCCACTAAAATAAAATAATCCTCTGTTACAGCACACTATGAAACTAATGCAAAGGTTTGCTTAAATCTTTAATTACCTTTGTAATACATACCTGATTATAGCATGTCTTGGAAAATTATATTTAGTTTAAATAGGGAAAAGTAAAATTTCAGTTTGTTCAGATTGTTAAAAGATCTGTACCAGTATGTCTTCTAGCCGTATAAATTGGTGATAATATTGTATCAGAGGTGAATCTCTTTTAAAAAATCTTTATAGAGCTCCAGGCAGCCAATATGTCTTAAAGGTGGACGGTATACCGTGAGGTGACATATGGTGGGTTTTAATTTTTAAAATTGGAAGAGAATTTTTGAAAGTTAAAGGCTAGTGGTTTATTATGGTGATGTGGGTAAAAACCTGTGAGGTTCAAAGGGAAAGTGACAAAATGTTATCAGTCCTAGACTTCTGCTGATGGTCTGGGCAGCAGATACTTAAGTGCAGGCTAAAAGCCAAGGATGATGTTCAGCACTTCAAAGGGAGCTTGTAGTCTTAACCAGCCTTTTATTTTTAATATCTCACCCCTCCTATCCATCAAAAACACTTCTGTCCCATCTCCGCCCCCCCCCCACCCACAATACTGTTTTGTTCATTTACTTTTCAGTGAGACCTAGATTCAAATTGCATTTCCGCCACTTAACGCGTCATGTGACTTTGGGCCAATTATCTCATCTAATGCTCAGTTTCCTCATCTATAAAACAGAACAAAAAATAGCACCCTTTCCATAGAGTTTTGTGGACTGAATGAAATAAAAGCGATAAGCATAATGATGCATGGTGCTTGGCGTGTAATAGATCAGAAAACCTCAGTGGCTCCTGTCTCTCACCGAATGTTGAGATAGTCTCACAATGAAAGTCATGTTCTTACTGCAGATTTATCTACTAAGGCATGAAAAGTGTATCTACTTATTGTTCTGGATACCCTCCAAACATATTTCATGAACATTCTCACCTCTGAAACTTTGCTTAGCGGGGTCTCTGACTGAGAACACCCTTGCCCCTCCTTTTCTACCTAAGGTCAATATTTTCTTTAAGATCCATAATCCCTGAAGTATTTCCTGACTAATCTAACCTTCTTCCCCCCAATTTTTTGTTTCTCATGTCAGTAGTTTCTTCAGAATTTTAAATACATGGATGAGAAGCCAAGTGAGAACTGGTTTGAAATTAAAAGACCCTTAACCCTTAATAATCCTCAGGCCTTCTTGGGTATGTTTTATTTATGAAAGAAACATCACAAAAAATATATCCCAAGGATATCTACTTTCCACAAATTTCATTAACCCTAAAAATTTAATTAATTAGTTAGTATTCCGCTTTATTCTTCCTTGCTAAACCTGCAGCAGGTTTGTCTTCTCGGTGTTTATCATGCACAGTGATTCTGATGGCCTCATTGCTACCGGCTTCTTCTCAGCTGGGAAGGTGGCATCATCAGGCCTTCTAAGATTCCTTTCTGTGAGCGCCTCTCTTGTTCAAATCAAAGCTAAAGCACAAAAACAAGTGAGTAGTACTTCAAAATGAAATGAGTACTAATGGAATGTGCCACCAGGCTGTACGTATTCTCTTTCCAATGGAATATTTTAGACTCTAAATCACACGCAAATAAATGCAAATAACTCATTTCTTTGGAGGTAAAATCTGGCAGTTCATCTGTGACTTTCTATAAAAGGAAAAGACAAAGGTCTCTATCAAAGAGGATAGTGGTGATGGTTGCACCAAAAGCGAACTAGAGCCATCTTAGGTGAAGTCTAATTCTTACACAGTATGTATTGGGATATCTGCTCATCTCCCAGCTAGCACTTCGGGGTGGGGAAAGAGAATTGTTACCTTAAACTGACATCCTGAATAAAATATTGAAAATTTTTTCTGAAAAGCCAGAATTCAGAATATATGTTCCAGTATTTTATTGTTTTTTAAGAGGGAGAGATGGGGAGCAGAGGGAGAAGGCAGAGAGAATCTTCAGTAGGCTCCACTCCCAGCACTGAGCCTGACCCGGGGCTCAATCTCACAGCCCTAAGAGCATGACCTGAGCTGAAATCAAGTCAGGGGTCCAATGCTGAACCAATTAAGACACCCAGGCGCCCCTGTTGTTGTTTTTTTCTACTGTGTGTTTAGATAATGGTAAAATTAGATTATTGGAAAAGATCCTGTCAATTTTATATTCAAAGAGCTGTAGTCTATGCTGGATTTGATCTGAATAGAGGAGAAGTTTGCTTTCCAGTTTACAAAATAAATAAGCCAACCCTCCAGATTCTGGAAAAAAACGTATTTATAGTCCTTGCTATGAGCTTAAAGGAAAGATTCTTAAGAAGATAACCACAGCTTCAAATTCCATGAGATTAATTCTGTGGTTTGGGGCAATGAGATTATTTGGGCAGATCAACCTGTGACTGTTGGCAACAGTAGTAAGAGGCAAACACAAGAATAACGGCAGAAAGGTAGCCATTTGACTCAAGAAGGACACAAAATAAAAGGCTGAAATAGCCTGCTTATTGTACTAAACTTACAGCCTCTCCTAGTGGAAATATGCATTTAGATCCTGGAATTCCAAATTGTCAGAATGTTATTCATTGGCTCTACTTGGAAAAAAGTTATTTTTGCATGCAGAAACATGTATTACATGCATGCCCAGGTATATAGTTGGTCTTGTATGGATTTTAACATGCAGATTGCAATTGAAAATATTTTGAATGAATAGCATAATTAACTATATCCCTCCCCATCCTCTTATAATAAAGATATTATAAATTATCCTCTCACCTTAAGGAAATACCGATGCAAAAAGTTATTTTACAGAGTTACTACTTATTATAATATCCAGATTTTATGAGGATTTGAGACATTTGAGAATCCCCTGTAAAACTGGGTCTTGCCCCAGTGAAAGCTTGTCCTGGTAAGATAAAAAGTTTGTTCAACAGAACCTCTGTGTGGGCCTTGCCCCGAAACCTGTATAAAAATAAGAAGACAAAACAAAATGGAATGAAATATAGAGATAGCCGTCAGCCACATTCCAGAGACATTATTTCATTTTTGTCTTCTTCTACATTTACATTTAGGTAAAAAGAGAGAATTGGAAGATCGGTAACTTTTTTCCTGTAGCAGAGAATGGAGGAACACAAAATAGCACCATTTATTTTGATGTGCGGTATAGGAAATGGCTTATTTATAAAAATAAGTTTAAGAAGGATCAAGAAACATACTTGAATATTGCTGGAGATATAAAAGAATGGTAAAATAATACACACTTGTTGTTTGAAAATGCTTTTAAATACAATTTGAATGTGTTTTTGAAAAAATGGAATTCATGAAAGTAAGGATTCTAATAAAGTATATTTCTGATAACGTCCTCTTCAAAATGTCATAGGCACAGTTTTTTCTTCCTGCCAAAAGCCACACTTTGCTCTGAAATTAGAATATAATGTGTCCTTAGAGCATCATAATTCACAATCTCTTGATACAAATAAATGAAAACAAAATGTATGTGTTTTAATTAATGTTTAAAAATGCAACTCTTTATTAGTAAACCAAGAAATATGTGATTGTTGAACCAAATTCTGTCAGACAGTGGTATGCTATAAAACTTTTTAATTAGAAAAGATTAAATGCCACAGAAGGAATTTTGGATCTTTGCTAAAAAGCGGAGGGGAGAAAAGCTTTAATTTGTTTTCCCTTATAAGATTGTTGCTTCTTGAGACTGGGATTCAACCAGCATTTTAGTTTTGGTTTGTATCATGGGAATAACTGGGTAATGTGACCACACAGAAATGAAATAAGAAAATGTGTTCCCACATGCTGTGATGAAAAATCCTAACATTTTATTAGTACCCAATCTATCTCATCAATTTCTAAATGAAAATGTAGGAACCATGTAATTCACTTGAGACTAGGTATGTATACGCGTTTTGAGAATGAGGGCCGAATGTGGAGAGTGGGAAGGCCAAACCAAGTCCTACAGTTGTTTTTCAGTAGACAGAGTGTCATTATGATAGGGTGGAAGTGTGAAATCATCAGTTATACTTTTAGAGGACAGGATATTGCCACTATTTAAAAAAAAAAAATGTAGAAGTAGTTATGACCTACCAAACAGAGTATAGAGGGTTTTTTATGAGAACAATATTTCAGTATTGAAACATACATACCTTTTCTCTATTTTAATAAGCCTCAACTACTTATGAGCTGATTATTTTAATTTTGAATTATCCAGTGTCTACTTTGTCATTATATATGTTGTCTTCTGGGTTTGGGTATGAATTCTCCAAAGTCATTTTGGATGAAAAGGAAAGATTTAGTTTCTGAAAGATTCAAGAGGAGCTCTTTAAAAATGGCCAGTTTACTGGTTGGTTTACTAAAGTGAACATAACAGGTTGATCGCCCTGCACGACCCTCCTGCACACATACACAAAGGCAATAAAAAAAAATAAACTTTTTTTTAAGTTGAGAAAAGCATGCTCTGTAATCCTCTGTAGGAATGGCTGCCAGTGAATTTCTTTAGTTCTGTGTTTTGTTCCTAGTCCTGGAAGGAGGAAAGAAACTGTAGCTACTGGCTACATTTTAACTTTTAGAAAGAGCTTTCGGTTCTCTGCTCCTACTTCCCTTTGCTCACACTTCCCTTCTCTGTTTCTGTTCAGATACAGTTCTTTGATTTGTTTCTATTTAAATATTGAATCATGGCAACTATTACAACTTTTACTATTTTTCGTGAGGAAAAAAAAATGACAGTTGATCATCACTTGGCCAGTCCTGGTGAAGCTTAGATAGGGCACCATAGAATAGACTCTGAAATTTATGTCAGATTGCTGCTGAGAATTAAGTAAGCTGCCCCCTTGAAAGGGCTAAAGGTGTCCTTTGTTGCTGAAGTCACCAGAAACTGAAATTAGCCATTACAAAGTCTCCCTGATTGTATATGTCATTTTCACCATTTATATTTTAAGCAAATTTATGATGGTGAACCAGATTTTCTCAATGTATGAGTAATTAGAAAGTTGTAGAAACTGAGAACAGTAGAACAGGTTCTCATGAATACTGAAACTGAGATGTGCATTTGCAAATTTCAGGGCCATAAGCTGGTTTGTTCTTCATTAGACTTATCCTAAAGAAGTAATTTCCAAGCTCTGTGACAGCAACAGTCATTCATATCAAATCCATGGCTGTACTTGGATTATACAGATTTCTTTCAGTTTTAGGGCAGCATTTCTCTTTTCAGTCCATGCTCTTTTTTGTAAAAAATGAAAACTCACCTGCTCTATCCGTGTTGAGAACCACTATTCCTGATGTTTAATAAATATCAGAAAACACATGCAGTCAAGTGTAAATTGTAAAAAAAATCTGTATTTCTTGACTTTAGATTTGTTTAATTATGAATGAGAGACAGTCACCCATTCAGAAAATTTACTGGAGCCCCGACTACTGCCAGTGCCCCCAGCTTTGCATCTGGCCCTGGGAATAGCAGTAAAAAGGGGTCTGAACTTGTGGACTAGGTAATTTATGGCCTATCTTGGAAATTTAAAAAATTGGACACTTAATTACAGTAAAGTACAGTAAGGGTTATGATAGGAAAGGGTGGTATGTTGCACCATTATGTTTCCCACATTGTTATTATATGTCTAATAGTATCCTTAAAATAGTTGTTGAGAGAATGATGAATGAAATCACCATGATCTCTGGGTACAGAAGGTATAGAAAACATTAAAATAATTTGTGTAATTTCCAAAGTGCAGTATGGCTCAAATTTTATATTCCTCTCATAGAAAGATTTTCACTGATGTGAATTGAGCGTAATTTAAGTCATGAGAACTAAAAAGTTAGTAAGTGTATCTTACTTATATATGCATATTTTCTTAAGCAGGTATGCCTGGATGAATCATGGAAATTAATTCCAATTTTATTTAGCGCAATAATGAAATAATGTTGTTTCCTTTGCAGTGTATCCTTCCCAATGATTAAGAACTTGGTATGGCTGGTCGTCATTAGTGAATTCTAAAAAAGAGCGAATAATAAAGCTAGTAGCTTGTGCTTGCATGGTGATTCCTATCTCCATGCTAAGCACCGTGCATATATTAGCCTATTTATTCTAACAACCTTAGGAGGCAGTTACTTATTATGCCCATTTTGTCAGTGAGGAAAGAGGCACAGAGAAGTTTATATCTGGTTTATTTTCAGATTCCCTGTTTCTTTCATCTATAACACTACCTTTTCTTCAGTCTCTCTTGCAAAAAAGTTCAGAATTGTACTTGACTCTCCTCTCCCTTTTTCCTTCTTACGGGTCTCTCATCAACTCTCTGTCTCGCTTATTCAACAATGCTGGACTTTGAGATCGGTAATGCAAACTTGGTGCTTTCTGAAATCACATTATCTGTGAGTACGTTTACTTTCTGCTTTCCCCCAAAGGGAAGCTTCTGAAAGGCATGGCGTTTGCCTTGCTCTCTCTCTGCTCCCTCCCTGGTGCCTGCAGCTGTGCCCACCACTTAGTACCCTGTGAATACTGGGCTATTAAATGGATGGTAAAGATTTCATCCCAGACTAAGGTAGATGTAAACATATAGCAGAGTGATGAGGAGGATAGTTGTAGCCAGTCTGCCTTCAAATGTGTCATGGCTCATTCCTTCTTTTTCATTCCCACTACTCACCGTGTGCCTCTTTACTTCTCTCTCTCTCTCTTTTTTTTAATAAAGATTTTACTTATTTGACAGAGAGAGAGCCCCAGCGGGGCTTGATCTCAGGACCCTGAGATGATGACCTGAGCCAAAGGCAGAGGCTTTAACCCACTGAGTCACCCCAGGCGCTCCTCTTTACTTCTCTCTTGATTCATTGTGTATGTGCATTTGACTTGCTTCTCTCGGGTTATGGTTACAAGACTAAAATCTGTATGATATTTTGACTTATCTAACTTCTATTGAATCTTTAAATATTAAATATCAGATATTTAACATGAATATAGGATAGTCATATTATGATACCATGTTTATTTTAGCCCTATGCTAATGAAAATATCTGCCATTATAAGTAGTGTTAAAGATTCAAGGAATGCTTAGATTCTGTAGTTGGGAAATAGTCTTGTTTTGAGATACACTAATGTTGGTTTATTTTAATGAAAAAAATGCTTTCACTAATTCTGAAACATTTGATTTACGAAGATCCCATCCCGTTTTAATTTTTTTTTCCAGAATTACAGTATTATAGTGATTAAAGGCTATTTTACAAAGCAACTATGTGTTTGAAACCAGGAAAAATCCTCTCTTGTTCTCAGTTGTTCTTGTCTAGAAGAAACTCAGGTCATGTCACTTACATACCTTTTACACCAGTCTCTCATTTTAGAGACTATTGTGAGCTGATTATAGTATAATTTCTTTGCTGTGTTAAGTTATATGTATGAAATTTGCAACTTGGCATGTATCTGTGCCTTTCGATGTAAAATTTTAGAAAGAGGTAGGTAGCGCCTTTCACCAATGCCTACAGTGTGTATTTACAAAAGTTAGGGAATCAGACCAGAATTTAAATATTGACTCTGCTACTTACTAGCTATGTGAGCTCATACAAGTTTCTTAACTTCTCTGAACTTAAATATTATCTGTAAAATAATGATCATTATTGCTTTATCATGAGATACTTAGAATTAGATAAAAAGCGTAAATAAGGACCTCAGAATGTCTAGGACATTCTAATCACCAATACTTACAGTTTTTACCTCTCCTCTTTTATGGTCACATGTCTATTTTGATAGTAGTCTTTATATTCATTTATTCATTAACAGAAAGTCATGGTATTTATTCTATGGTAGGACCTGTGATAGGTACATAAGGCTGAATGAGAGACAGCCTTTGCCCACAAAGAGGGCAAGACCAACTTATATGAGAGAACAATGTATATGCATATAGAATTCAAGACGCTTAAATAATATTCATGTGAAAATGCCAAATTAAAACTGCATATTACCAAAGATAGTGAGTTATATAGCAAGTTCTATTGATCACATGGAAATAATTACATTAATCTTTCTGGGTTTTCCCATGGTTTTCCACTCATTTTGGTTGCAACTAAGGTGGAGTTCTTTTATCTAAAATGCCTGCAGGATATGGATCCTGGCTATTGAAGTTCTGTTCTTATTTCCTTTGCTGCTGGATTCATGTTGATGGTCAACTGAAGCTGTTTTCATACTCTTTCTAGATTTGATCTTTGATGAAAGGAGCCAAAAAGAATTCAAAGGCGTTACCTTGCCTTAGGGACTTCCTTCTACTATTAAATTGATGTATCCCAACTTTGTTGGTGTTTAAGAAATACTAAAAGGCCCATGTTTATTCAGTTTTGACTTGAAAGTTGAGAGGGGGCTGTGTTCTGCTCATATTGTGATGTTAGCAAGAGGACATAGAGCCGTCTCTCATGATTTTAATGCATAGTTTCTTGCATTAAATATTTTAAATATTCTTAGTAATTGAAGGAAGGAAAACTGCTTTGTAAAGTGCAAAAATTAATTCATTGTTTATTACTGTAAGAACTTGCGAAGTCAAATTGACCTGCATGCGTGTTCATTTATGATTCAGTGGAATCGATTTTTGTATGTAGACTAGGCTTTGTCTTACACATAACCAAAATGTGGCAAACTAGGGCTATAAATGTTTCAATGTACCTATATTTACCCTCATTTGAAATCATTTGTTTTTTATCCCAGTGGAATGGTTAGTTTTGATGGAAAGCTCTTATTCAAACAACAAAGCTAATGTCCTGATTTGAAGAATGGCTCAGTGATATATATCGGTTTGCCTGATTTTAATCTTTTTTTTAGGATTTATTTACTTACTTGAGAGAGAGAGAGAACACATGCGTGCATGTGTGTGAGCAGGGGAAGGGGCAGAGGAAGAGCGACAGAAGCAGACTACCCACTGAGCTATGGGCTTGACCCTGAGCTTGATCCCAAGACCCTGAGATCATGACCTGAGCTGAAATCAAGACTCTGGTAGCTTTACTGACTGAGCCACCCCAGCAACCTTGAACCCCTGGTTTATACCCAATCTTTACCTTAAGAATTCTTTTCCTTCCCTGTGCTTTCTTAGTACTTTATGAGACATATGAAAGCACTCTCCTATCCTGCCCTCTGTTCTATTTATTTGTATCATTCAACTTTCTTCCTAATTGTACCGAGATTTTACAAGGAGTGTCTTTGATCTCTAGACTCATCACAGTGCCTCTTGCAGCACCTTATCTGGAGGAGAGTTCTCTGAATCGAAGCCATAAGCCAAAAGTTTGACATTCGAGCCATCCTGAAACATTTCAGAAAAACACCTCAGGGTGGGGGAGGGGGGGGAAGATCACTTTCTCAGCAGATATACTTATCCAGGTTTCCACTGTGTTCCTGAAAGCAGTCCTAAACATTGTCAGTCTCTGTTCTGCAAATAGTTACCCTCTGTATTTGTGACAAGCAGGCGGAAGTTTCTTTAAACAATAAACATAGTTGCTCAGATTTTGGAATGAATAGAGTTCTCCTCATAGCTTTTATGCCCTAGTTTTTGATGCTCTGGTCCAGTTAGATGAGGCTCTCTAGTGTCTGAGTTATGAAACTATCACTTCACTTCCAGCACATTCTTAACCCTTGTGATTTTTTTTTTAAGAACGGTTAAGTAATACGATTACTCAGTATTGGAGTTTCGGTCAAATGGTGAGATTGGTTAAGATCAAAGGATTGTTTGGGGTAAAATGAGGGATTGGTAAGTAGCAATATGAGTTCCATTTGCTAACACCACAAAAGTTTTGAGACAAAGTGAAATTTAAACTCCATATGTTGGATGAATCGCCTTGGCTAGATCACACATTTTGGTTTTTAGTTTCAGTAATTCTAAGTGGCAGCCAGCCTTTTAAAGAACTATTTATAAACTTGAACTTTCTGATCTAAAAATGAGCAAACAGGTCAAATATGGATACATCTTATTTACCAGTCACCTTTTTCTGAATCTGTTCCATCCTTTCCTACTTGGAATAGAAGGATTGGTAATTGGAAAAATATCAACACAATGCAAATGATAAATCTGACCTAGTACTTTTCTTTATAAAGGTAAAAAAAAGGGCATAGCATTTAACATTTAATTATAATCTAGAATTTTTTTTTAGATTTTTTTTTTTTATTTGACAGAGAGAGAGAGATTACAAATAGGCAGAGAGGCAGGCAGAGAGAGAGGGAAGCAGGCTCCCTGCCGAGCAGAGAGCCCGATGCAGGGCTCAATCCCAGGACCCTGAGATCATGACCTGGGCTGAAGGCAGAGGCTTTAATCCGCTGAGCCACCCAGGCGCCCCTAAAATATTTCTAAATATTTTGTAGTAAGCCTTTTTTCTAACCAGTGTTAATTTTTCCGGCTTACGTCTGACATGCTCATAAATTTCGCCTTCATATTGAATCAAATCATTAGCATGGAAAAATAACACAACGGCCAGTCCTGTTAACTAATTATGCTAGAGTGGCACTTCACAAGTGGTTCCTTCACATTCAAGTATAATCATTAATGGAAAGGAATCTTTTCAAAGAAGTCTTCAATTTTAAAACTTGTTAATGAAAGGGCTTTAATAAACAGATACGTGTGTAAAAATTGTTCCCCATAATATATCCACCCTTTACATGCATTCCTCTTACAGTGAGAGGTTACACATTAAGATAGTTTCTCGATTTGATGCAGTGTTCCTGCATCAAATACACTTGATCTTAGCCACAAGGCCAAGAAGCGATTTCCTGCATCAAATAATGCTACCTATGGTAACATTAGACAGAGTCAAGGAAAAAAACATTAAACAGAAGGAGAAAATAAAATCAATCTCTTCCCAGATAAAAACTCAACACACCTAAGAAGGTATCAGGTTTAAAAAACAAACAAACGAACAAAAAAAAACAAGGCATCAGGTTTCCTATTCTTTAAGGATGAATACTTTTGAAATAAGCCAATCCCAGAGCATAATCTATAAACTGACATTTTGCCCAATAAATTCTATAAAAGCTATAGATATTCTGATAGCCATTTTAATGTTGGGCTCTTTATTTGTATTGACACTTCTTGATAATAATAGCTACTACTTATTGAGTGTTTCCTTTATTCCAGGCACTCCGCTAAGTGTTTTGTATAGTATTTCATTTAATTTTTCTCTTAAAAGCTATAGATTAAGCAAAGCAGCAGCTCAGAGAGGAAAAGTAAATTTCCTAAGATCACCTACTGCTAAATGGAATCAGGATTGGTGCTCATGATGGTCTGTCTGACTTCCAAGGTCATCTTTAGTCTGAACAAAAGAAAATCCCTGAATACCTTTAAACTACGTCATATACATAAAGCAAATTGAAGCAAATGGTATGCAATCCAAGTTATAGAAATACGAATAAAACTATGCCCCTGCGACCCCTGCCCTCTTCCATCTCTCTTGGATGTTTCTAAGAGCTTTTGCTTCATAGGGGAGTGAAAAACCATCTCTCTCTCTGGGCTGTGAAGTTATCTGGTCCTTTCTGGATCCAGCACTACCCTAAGGGCCTTCTGCTGCTGTGGTAAAATGTTTGGAGGTGAATTTTCTAAGAAATATATTCAGAGATTATGTCATACTTTCAGTGCTTATTTTCCTGGTTCAAATCCTTTATTAAAAACAAAATCTGTATGGAGCACCTGGGTGGCTTAGTTGGTTAAGCGTCTGCCTTGGGTTCAGGTCATGATCTAAGGGTCCTGGGATTGAGCCCCAAGTCCGGCTCCCTGCTCTGCAGGGAGTCTGCTTCTCCCTCTCCCTCTACTCCTCCCCCTGCTCATGCGCACACTCTCTCTCTCTCTCAAATAAATAAATAAAATCTTTAAAAAATCTGTGACACATTTACCCTTTGTTAATATGGAAGCTTTTCTTTGCCACCCCATTTGTTCCATTGGCATATGTATATATTAGTATCTTAGCTGATGATGATTTGTGATGTCATTAAATATAGAAAAATGCATATAAAAGGGGGTGTATTTAGGTATATAATTTTACAAAAGATCAAATTCTTTAAGAAATTGACAGAAGTCTTAGGTTTTGTAGGGTTCTCTTACACTCACCATCTCCACATTTAGAATTTGATGATAAACACTTCATAAGGAATAGATTTGTTTCTTGATTTTTATTTTATTTTTTTCACCAGACAGACTCCTATAGGTGATGTGTATCTGTCAGCTGTAGACCAGGTACAATTCCACCTATAGAGTCTTTCCAACGCAAAGAAATCTTAAACTCACAATATTTTCTCACCTGAATTAGACTTAAATCCGTCCTATTGAGCCCCGTACACTAGACTGCAAGTTATGTAAGGGCAAAATCAACATTTAATTCCCCTTTAGTCTTGGGTAGGTGTTCAACTAGTATTTGTTGAATGGATAAGTATTTATTATTTTAAGTAATAAATCTATTAACTATATAAAGTGTCAATTTTTTAGAAATGCCTTTCTAGGTAACTTGAAAAGATAAATCCAAGTCAGGAAATTGTCCCTACTTTATTCTTTTATCCCCCTAAACACTAGTACCTTGTAGTGCCCATACACTCTGTAGTATATGTTCAAAAATCGTTTCTTAGAAGCTAGCTGGATGACGGGTTTTTTTGTTGTTGTTTTTAAAGATTTTATTTATTTATTTGACAGAGAGAGAGAGTACAGCAGGGGGAGCCGCAGGCAGAGGGAGAGGGAGAAGCAGGCTCACCGAGCAGGGAGCCCGATACAGGACTTGATCCCAGACCTCGGGATCATGACCTGAGCCGAAGGCAGACACTTAACTGACTGAGCCACCGAGGTGCCCTGGATGATGTTTTTAAAGTAGGATTTTGTAACACATCCTCTGGGTTCACATGGACTCTCTTAACTGCTCTACCTACACAGATCTGTTAAGCCAACCATGTAAAAAGGCAGGTAGTATTCTTCATGTAATGTTTTTAGTCTTTATGATTAGATTTATAGTGTGTTTAAAACATTTTTCCTCCACAGTGGGTATATGGCACTAAGACTGACTCAGTTCAGGAAAAGAAGAAATACAACTGACCAATAAGCATATTAAGTGAGTTTTAGCCTCATTATTGATAAAAATATATATACATTTGAATAAAAATGGAATTCTGCCCTTTTGGGGGGGGTAAGATTTTATTTCTTTGCAAGAGAGAGATTGAGCAGGAACAGGGGTGAGGGTGAGAGAGAAGCAGGCTCTCCACTGAGCAGAACCCAATGTGGGGCTGAATCCCAGGACCCCAAGATTATGACTTGAACCAAAGGCAGACACTTAACCTACTGAACCACCCAGGCACCCCTAGAATTCTGTTTTTCTACCAGATTGCATGGGTATGGGCTAGGGAGTACTTTGATGATACAAATTGATATATCTTTTTGGGTGTCTACTGGACTGCAATACATAGTAGAATTTTAAATCAGCATACCTTGCTAGAAATACAGCAAGAGTTCTCATTAGCTTAGTCAAAAGAGAAAACATATGGATGCTCATCACGTATTATTCACATTAGAGAAAGGAAAGGAGACAGGAGGAAAGAAAGGAGGGAGGGAGGATGATTAGAAGCAATTGAAACATGCGATGGTTCCACTGTGGATAACTATGCAAATAACACATGAAGGAGGACAATGGAGATCGCTTTATATTTCTTGACATGAGAGGATATTAAATGAGAAAAAAAAAAGTACAATAAAGAAATAGTCTATATAGTAACACCTTCTTGCCTTTTGAGTATTTGCTATATAGATAGACTAAGGGTACCAAATTCTCCTGGAACTTTCTACTGTGTAACTCTGAGCCTTAGGAGCTATCAGGGAAGATTTTACACTCAAAAGATACGACCTGATTCCAAAATTTGGGGTCTAAGCTGGAGAAGCATCAATATATCTACAACACTGAACCTATTTGAGGTTAGAAATTCCTATCTGTGGTGGAACTCAGTCTTCTGTTAGAGTTTCTAACCATTTGTGTTGAAGTATCAGGATTGTAATTCAGAGAAAGTTGCAGAACTGCCCCCTAGAAGCTGACGCTACAGTAGCACTTCTAGACACCTGGGAGCCCCTGCAAGATGTACAGGAATGCTTCTCTTGGTCCAGACTAATGATGCATAGCCATTTGAAAGTTACCATAGGCTATTGGTTACCTGCTGGCACATCTCTAATTATTTTATACTCAGAAGTTACATTCCTTAGTTCTTTTTTCTTTATATATAAATATATACTATTATTTATATTAATTTATATATTAAAATATTTATTATATATTTTATTTATTATTACTTTATATAAAATATATATTGTTATAGATACAATATTATATAATAATACTAAATATGTAAAAAATATTAATCTTCCAAGTTTTATGCTTTCTTAAACATTATTTATTCCACCAATACCATGTCTGGAAATTATAAATAACATCCTGGTATTTCTGTGTCACGATTCTCTCATAATCCACTCAAATGTTGTTTTTGGTTTTTTGGTTTTTTTTACTTTTTTAAGCTATGAGAGGCTACAGGTACTAAGGAAACTGTTCTAAGTAACTCCAACTTATTACTATTTCTGTAACAGGGACTGTAGAATTTAAAGTTATATAATACCATGATTTTTTTGTATAATGGCTATAATTGTGTTTTTGAAAAGTGCAAGCATGTGAAGGAATTATTTTATTTACAATATTAGCTACAGAAAAAAATAAGCATGTAAGTATGATAAGTGGTTTTTGAACTTTATTTTGAGGGCTTTTCAGAAGTAGAGGATAATGTTCTTCATTCCTTGTTAAAACTTTGGTTGGAAATCAGGAGCATCATAGTATTAGCTGCAGCTCCCAATATTTTTCTGGTTCTCTTCTTTTGCTTGATCATGTTGGTCCTTTTGAAATTCAAACATTTATGAAAATTCATAATTTTGTGCAAATATTGAGGACCTAGAATTGCAAAGTATATATAAACCAGGGACTGCTATTTGCTGGTTAGGCAGAAACTAAATTTCTGGCCTAGCTCTTCCTAGCATTTTTAATTAGAATTACTTGTTTGTTACAATATGATTTTCTTCAAAAATAGGTGCTCTGAGGCAAAAGAGAAATACGGGCTATATGTTGAATAGAAGGTTGATTAGTTGGCCAAACTTCAGTAGTGGGAGCCTGCCGTGCTTCCTAAGGAAACAGTTCCTTCTCTAAATCTTATTGTGGTAATTACTAGTCCAATTTGAGTTCAATATTGCCAACAATTGTTTTGAGGTTGCTTATGAATCAGGTTCAACAGCTTATGCATATTTCTTTATGCTTAAACAAATGAAAATATTTTTTCTGCATATTTCCTGAACATATATCCCTTTGTGATAAAGCATATTTTGTAATTTAAAATCTATAAACTTGTATCTTTTTTTTCCTTCCTTTTTTCTTTTGTTAAAATCTGTGCTTCAAGTTCCTGAAACTATAAACTAGAGCATATCATAGATGGTAAGTGTGGGGAAAGAGGCATATGTAAAAACTCCTTCCAGATAGGAGTGAGATAGGGGACTACTTTTTAATAGTAATTAATAGTAGGAAGTATTACAGGCAATATTTTCAGAGTGCATTATTTATTAGTAATATCAATAATAAATGAGAATTATTGAGATAATGTCACTAAGTATGACCATGACTACATGTAAGCTGGGAATAACAGAATTTTGGAATCATATTTGCTTTTTAAAAAAATTACATAGTCACCCTATTACCATGTCATTAATTAAGACTGAACTGTTTTCTTTTCATTACACTTTTGTGTGCAGTATAATAAAGGTGCTTATGCAGTTATGATAGCTTCCGAGAAGAATTTCAAATTGGTACCAACTAATTGTAAAAGCAAAATGATCAGAGTTTCACCAGGAAAGAAAATGTGAAGGGGTGTGTGTGTGTGTGTGTGTGTTTATAATGAACAGAAACAAAAATTCTAAAATAATTTGCCATTATCCCTAGAAGTTTATTCAAATTACACTAACTTTATAACTAGCACATGACTACATTTGTGTTTTATGACAAGAAAAGTTCATAAAATAATGCTTTTGTTATGGCAGCCTTTTAAATACCATTTATGCATTTTTTATGAACCTGATTTTTCACTTAATCCTCTGCTTTATGCACTTAGAGTTTAAAAAGTTGGGCAGTAAAACATTATTGTCTTTAACTTTCCCTCTTTTAGTTCAGAAAGAAAGCAAGTTCATTCTACACTTAATTTTAATTTCTTTTTGAATCTGGAGAGCCATTATTATTTTTTTTTTCTTAGTGGCCGGAGAAGCCTGCACCATGATGGTTTGCTACATTTATAACCTATGGCAAACAGAATTTCTATCTCTAGTCTTTTACATAAAATACTAGATCCACATGCATGGTTTTAAAAAATACTCTACTCCCCCATATTTTATTTCACTTAAGTTTTCTTTACTTGAAATTGAAAATTTGCCTCAACTCTCTGTATATAAATTACAGAAATAACTTTATATCGCTTAATATTTTGATAAGTGAAATCATGGGTCCTGATTAATTTAAAGTGCCATTGCACTGTGTATTCCTTCTGCTCACTAATAAACATCCAAACTAAAGATACTTTTCAGTGCTGGAAGAGGACAGTAAAGAACCGTTCTCTCTGCTCACTGATGATGGGACAAGAGAGGTTTAAATTGCAACGTGAGAGAAGTGCACAAGCCCGTTTTATTAGAGTAGCATTCGCTAGGAAGAGCTTTTGCAAAGTGCTCTGAATTTCCTTCCTCTAGAAAATCCTCTCTTCATCCTTTCCTTCCATCTGCCCATCCCAGAGTAAGTTCTCATGGCTCAGTGGCTTTATTTATGGTCCTAAACCAAGTCACAAAACGGGCCTGAGGTCCTTTTTATCATTATGATTGTATAGTGATGGAAATAAACCATAGGCTCTAAGAGTTTCTTCCTTTCTTAGATTTTGTGAGTTCTGAGAAGTTTTAGTGATAATTTTCCAACTGATTCTTCCTTCTTTTCTCTTGTCTCTTTTTTCTTTTCTTTTCTTTCTCTCTCTTTCTTCTTTTCTTTTTATATTCATTTCCCTAAGGCTACCAGAATTTTTTATGATTTTTAGTAACGTCTCATAATATTAAATTCATTACAATCCCTGGTGAATAATTTTCAGTAAATAGTGCAAAAAATTCTGTTATTTACAGGACTCCACATGGCCAAATCATGAAAGTAATTAAGTCATTTACCTAGAAACTCACAGTGAAATGACTCTCAATTCTCTGTGTTATACACAAAAACACAAAAGGGAATTTCTCCTGCATACTGTGGTTATGAAATTCATAGAACAGAATATTTCTTCTAAACCTAGCATCGTCCTTTATTGTTTGGATTTGCCACTTGTAACTCGAATGATTTTGAAATTCCCAGAGCAGAAAGTTTTGCTTCCTTGTCTCTCCCAGAAAGACTTATTTCTAGTGCTGAAAATTGAAACAGCTCCTTAGGGCATGAAGTTAGAACACGCAGCTTATTCCAGACCACTCCTCTAAATATTAATGTAACGTGCATGAATCACACATAACATATACTGCCCCTTTGTGCAGGGAAATGCCACGCTTTTTATAGTTGTTGCTGTACAGCTAAGATAATAGGAACCAAAGTCGTAAAACAGTAATTAATATACTTCAGAAGTGAGCTGTTTTATTGGGCAGATGCTAATTAAGGATGATAGATGGCAGTGATTGAAAAAAGCATAAACCATTTGGTCAACACAAGTGAAAGGTCAGGTATCATTTTGAATGCTTTAATTAAGGATGCTCGGCTTCCCCCCTCCCCATCTCTTTCGAAGTATCTGAAGAAGCACAGAAGGAAAGATCCCCAGGAACTAAGAGGGAAATCATGTACAGTGCATGCCCCAGAGCTCTGAGGATTAGACAGATAGATGTTAAAACATTTGACTGACCTGACTGCCAGTGAAGTTGCCTCATGCTCCGCAAACAAATACACGAGTGCTTTCTGGCCTTGGCTCAAGTCAGCCACATCTTTATGGGATCTTTGTGTTGATCATGGGAGCAGAGCGTTGTGTTATGGAGACAACTGCTGCCCGTATTTTCAAGCAAAGACTCTATGTTCGGAAATAAATTCTGAAAAGTTAGAAACTGGCTGAAGATCAACTTCATCTAATGGAATCTTTAATATCTGTGAAATCATCTAAAATACAAAACGAAAGGAACTTCCCCAGAATGCAGAGTAATAAAACCCAAGGCATTTTCTCATCTTCAGCCTAGAGAATATGAACCGTAGATATGGTAGATATGTTAGCTTTTAACTTGAATTTGGTAGCTGCCTATTACCCATTTGGTTACATTTGTTTACCATTTGTGTCTTAATAATTTGTACTGCCATCATTATAATTAATAAAAAGAGTCTTCCATTTCAATGGCTAATGTCAAAATATTTTAAATGATTGGCCTTTGGTAAAATTACATTAACCAGACAAAATAAAGCACTTATTGTTTAAAAAAAAACTAAACACGTATCTGATTATAATAACACACATGTGCTTATTATTCTGCTGTATTAGATATATAACATTCATAGATAAGACTATAGTTAAATAACCTCTTTTATGGAATTGTATGCCAATATGTGTAGTTATATTCTTAATATGTAAAAGCATGTGTTAAAATATTTAAATAAATGCAATACAAGAATAAATAAACAATTCCATATTTTCAAATTTGGCTGGCGATCAGATCTTACATAGAATTACTTTAATTGTTGCATGGTATTATTTCTCATTTCAACATCTTCATCAAATACTGGAGAGGACATTGAAGCAAGTGTGATTAATAAAATGGGTGACCCATAAAATATTTCACTCTGCAAGTAAAAGCCCTAATAATGCTACTAGAAAAAGAAAAAGGAGAATGCATAAATGAGAAGGTCCTTAACAAGTTCTTGAAGTTAGTATTCCTTGTGGAGAGGAAAACAAAGAATAAAGAGATAGCATCTTTTAAAATCCTGTCCTTGTTTCCCAGTCGTAGAGGAGATAGTCATGCTACCAATGACCAGAGCATCTACAAGGCTTGACATGGAAATATTCAGTCTGGTTTCAGTAATAGCCTTTTATGAAATTAATTGAGAAATTTATTTTTCCAGAAACTTTCAAAGGAACTGAACTAGTTCTCTAGCCAGTGAGTGGCATTGATGTGGTGTAGTGGTTGATTTTTTTTTTTTTTTTGAACCCTGAGTATAACCAATTGATATTCTTTGGAAGAGAAGTGACAGTGTGATTGTGGCTATAGTCATTGGGGCATTATGGGCAAAGACATCGCTAGGAAAAAATTTTTCCTCAAATAGCCAATTTACTGAAGACAACACCAGGCACTGTCTTCTTAGCACTGGTTAATGACGTTCTAGTTAATTTGTAACTTGCACAATATCTGTTCTTGCTGTTACTGCCAAGCATATTGCAGATCAAGGAGCCTGTTATGCAACTGTGAATAAGAATCTTGAGCCACTTCACACTGTTTCATCTTGTCAATTGGGAGTTTTGTTTGGTGCGGTGTGCGTGTGCGTGGGAGTGTGTGTGTGTGTGAGAGAGAGAACTAGAAAGTCTGATGACTTTGAAGTGAACAAGTAATGGACTATGTATATCTCTTTTTCAAATCTGCATACATGCACTCTACTGCTTTTCCAAACGATGGGCTAGCAAGGTAGCTACTCTGGTCCACTCTTCCATTTTTTGGTGCCATTTAGTTGGGTGAAACTTTTCCAAAGCCTTTCTATTTAGCTTTGCACAGGTTTTATCGTTCATTACAGAGTATCTCTAATCCGAAAATTCTCCATAACTCAGACACAGTCACCACACAGTTAATAGGTGTCTCTTGGAAGGCTGGAAACGCTGCCTCCTTTTTCTACCCTATCCTTCTAATCAGTTTTCTACTTCATTCTGGGAGTCGGCATTCATGCAGAAATACTATTTGCTTGTTCATATGTGCAAGGGAAATTGTTTTTATTCCTAAAGCATTTTTTCCTCCTAAAATCCTGGGTTAGATTAAGGAAATATCCCCTTTATGTAAATAAACGTTTAATTAAGCAGAGCTGGTAACAACGTCAGAAACAATAAAATGGATGATTTGTCAGAAATAAACTGCAGGGCATCTGATCCTTTGAAGATAATTGAAACTTGACTATTTAAAAACATGACTTGAAAAAAGTATATATGGCTCTTGATGAGTTACAGTTACATAAATTACTGTGGCATTAGTATTTTGGAAATTAAAATTCAACAACAAAAATAGTGCTCTGGTTTGTCACTTCTCATCAGTGAAGCATGCTCTAGCCAGTCATTGTAGCATCTTCTTTTTATAGGCAAGAAAGCTCTAGAAAGTGCCAGGTGTGGAGGACGGCTCAATAGTTCTCATTCACGTTGTACGGTGGGGGTCTGCTTGGCTCCCATGTCCAGTGCACTCAAGGTAGCAGAGATCTCCCTTCCATCGGAGGAGTAAGTTCAGTGGATGAGGAGCCTGGGGAAAAGTGATTACGCTTCTTGCTTAGGTAGCAGACAAGGTGTAGGGGTACTGGAAGCATGGGCTTAGGTACCTAGTGAGGTAAGAGTAGTGATGAGAAATGTGATGTTCCAGGCTGCTTTCTTATCCTGTTGAATATCGGTCTTATTTCCCTGAGTGACTTTATAGCCTGCCAATATTACATTCCCTTCTCTGTCCCTCTCGGGTCTGTTAACATCATTTTCAACGCTCTACTTCCAGCCTCGCCCTCCCCACCCCCACTTCAGCGTCTCTTACTCTCTATCTCAACTCTCTGATAAACATCAGTTCACATCACAAAAACGTTCAGAATAAATGTGCTTTATTTGTGGATAAAAGCCACATTAGGAATATTGTTTTGTGTGTGTGTGTTTGTTTGGGTTTCATAAAAGGCCAGATTCCTTTCTTTCGAGGGCTTTCTCCAATAGTACTTCTGCTCCGCTGATTTCCTAGCAAGGCGGTGTTTCGGGAGCCGTTTTTGTCACAGAGTACATTTCACCATAATTGTTGTGCTTGCCACTTTGCCTTCCATGTGCCAGAGCTGCTCTTTTTAAGACTCTCACCCCTCCCCCCCAAAGGACACTCTCTCTCTCTGTATGAGGGAATCCAGTAACACACTGAATATGATTTTTCGGTTTTTGTAACTTCTCCAAGTTTTAAGTAAATCAGTTCTGGTCATTTCCTTTATGTAAATGACTTTGGGAGGGAAATAAGAACCTGTTATGGGACTATCGTTCAAAATTTCTTTAAGAAAATTCAAACCTGGCTTCAAATACAGGTCCACAGTGAGATCCCGCTAACCATGATGATATATGATTACAATGAGAAAATGATTTTTATTCAGTTCTGAGGGGAGGTCTATTAAAGTGGTGCATAATTTCAGAGCAGTTCTCTAGAGATGCACTTTTTTTATGGTAAAATGAAGCAATGTAACATAATGCAAATCATACTACCATTACAAAAAGGAAATTAAAGTTGGAAGAACCTGTCAAAATATTGTGAAAGTTGAGGAATCAAACTTTATTACTTTATTTTTAGAATTTGCAAGATGTTCCACTGCAGAAATGCCTCTGGGCATTTGTAAAATAGAAGGGAAGTGAAAAGAGGAGTCACTACTGAAATGTAGGTTAATTTCAGCCTACATTTTAGGCCTGCTCCCCTCCCCACCCGGTTTTACCTGTAGCAGCTCTAGACCACAGCCAGTATCTCTCTAAAAGGGCTTTATGATTTCATTTGTTTCCCTAGGACTTCAGCTCTTCGGCATACTGTTTCTCATGTTGAAACTAGATTGTGTTTTATTAGCAGCCCTTCATGATTTTGAAGACTTCATAGTCAGGTTTCAGAAAAATTCTCAATCTTACAATCATTTAGAGAAAGGAAATATAAAGCACTCCTCTGTATTACATTTGTCAAGTCTTCTCCTTTTCCGGAGAGATTATGATGAGTTTATGCTATTACAGAATTATGTGTTCCCTTTAACCTTTCAAGCTCACCTCCTGACCCCATTTTCTTAAAAAGAATATCAGTACAGTCATCTAGCATTTGTTTCCTTGCCTTTGGAGTCACACAGGTACTAGTAAATCCGTTTTTTTTTTTTTTTTTAACAACGTAAGAGGTGAAGCAGAAGCTCCCATAAGCTACCACTTTCCCTCTGTCCCCTGTTGATGACTGAAGCCAGATTATAACTCACAAATTAAACCTAAGATACTGAAGAGGCAAGGTATAGAGTTTCCGGTTCTAGCAGTCTTTGAGTTCTAGGTTTTGCATAAGCAGAGTTTGTGCTGTGATTGCAACTAGCTATGCATGTAGAAATAGCCTGAATGATCTAGAGTCACAAGCAGCAGCGGATCTACACTCCTGAGTGTAGTGCTCACAAACTTAAAGATACATGTTTAATTTTTTTAACTTTGCTATAATAGGTATCAATGACTCCAATTAATTTTATAAACTTTTGCTTTTTTATAGCAAGACTGTCATACATGTGAACCTTTATAACCTAAGATAAAATGAGCTCTCATCTTTAAGTAGATTTTGTAAAACGAACGCGCAAAGCATCTGTATCATTTTCAGTTCTTATGTGTGCAATAACAGATCATAGCTTTGCGCAGAAACTAGGTCTGTTCTAGGATAGCATTGCAACAACTCATTGCATTCCCAGACATTCAGATGTACTAACAGTACTGACGATGGTTTATGTATCTTTTCTATTTGTGTGTGTGTGTGTGTGTGTGTGTGTATTAGGCCAGTGGATGTATATTAGAGAATACAACAGAGCCTCTTTTATACATATTTAAGTTTAAGATTTGAGAACTTCAGGGACTTAGAACCCAAAGCTCTGTCCTACTTTCTCCTAAGGCTTCGGAGTCACTCTTTACCAGCTAACCAACTGCTTTTGATGGTTTCTGCTGGCCAAGGCAGAGAAAGCCAAATGTATTATAAAACTTTATATTGAAAAATTTTAATAATGTGTTTACGCACACATTTTTGAAGCTAGGACTACATTGAATTGATTTCCAAAAGCATTTAGAATTTTTCTTAAACCCTGGAGAAATCCCTTTTGAAACATTATCCCAATTTACCAACAACAACATTGCAATTATAATAGGGCACACTGTAAAGATTTTTAATTTTCCATTTGTGATCTTATATTCTTTGGTGGTTAAGTCTTTAAAACCCCAACTCTAAAGTGAAATTGAAAAGTTCTTAAGAAAAGAAATCTGTTGTTACAAAGTCTTGGGTAGGAGAGAATAATTACACATAGCTTTTTGATAAACAGTCTAAATTATGCTTCAAAGGACAGATGTGGCTTTAATAATCTGAAACATTTGCATTTTCAGATTAAACTTTGCTTGATTGCATTGTACTTGATATGTATACTTAAATCTATATGTTAAATGTTATACTTTGATATAGCACATCTTGTTTGACTTTGTTCCTATGATCTGACAAGCTTCATTATATAATAAACTAGTTTAAATAAATCTTAAAGACATAAAAGTGTTCCTGACAGTAAGAAAAAATTTAAAGCTCACAAATGATATATCGGTTAGATGTTCCAGAGAGAGTCAAAGTTTTTTCATTCAAATCTTTGAACATGTGTTTTGAATAAAGCTGTAAGGCATTTTCCAGTAACCAGTGTTGTATTACAAAAATGAGTAAAGTAAAACAAAAGGAAAACATGTTTCAACATTTTATTCAGTATTGTCACATATTGTTGCACATTTCCTGCTGGAAGTAAATGTGACATTTGTGATGCTAATTTTTCAAACCTAACCTTTATATCATATAAAATATTGCAGAGAATATTGTGCTCTTGTCAGACAACCACAAATAATGAACTACTCTATCAGAGTTCAAATGGGCTCCTAATAGATTGTGTGCAGTTATATTGCAGCTCTGATGTAAATCCATCGTTATAATTTTTGAATTTTTCTGCTAAATTTTATCTAGGAATAACCAAGGATAAGTTGGTTACAGAACACTTGACCCAGTATCCTAGCATTTTGTATGGAGCCAAAACCAGAAAATAATATCACTATAGTTAAATTGATTTGGATAATATAATGTGATATAATAAAAAAAAGTTTACTTAAAAGTAGGAAATTCTCTGCTCTAGTAGGATTTTACTGTTTTGCTAATTGAAAATTAATGACTTAGCTGACTCTAAAGTATAAAAAATATATCGAGACATCTATTTGGTTATTTTGCCTTTTATAATAAACAGCTGTCAAGGCTAACTACATAGAAGAGGCAAAGTATTGAGCACGTGAAAGCAATTTAAATATTTAAAACGCCAAATTGGAGAGAGAGGTACTTAAAATCAAACTATAAACTAATTTATAGAAAGATGGATATAATTTATTTCAGTGTTATATTATATTATATATTTTATTAAAATATTAGCTTTGGAACAAAATCTAAAACATGTACTTAATAAACTATCAGTAACATGACATTTCTAGTAAGGGAGGCTACTTCTGAAATAAGGAAAACTGAAATTTAATATTCAGGCTGGGTAATATTCCCTTCTTTACAATATTAATTTATTAAAGTATTTTTAAATTTAAAATTGTCTTAAAATTATATTGTTTTGAATAATTGAGTGTTTGAAATCAGTGGAACACTTTAAATAGCCTGCTTTTTTTTTAGCAGAGTGGGTAGTTCTTATAATGAGGGTTTCCGGGTTTGCCAGCCTGGAGATGGATATTTGGTTTCATACACTGAGTGTGGTCAGCAGCTGGCCAGCCTCCCTTGCACGACTCCATGAGGTACCTAAAGCTGACCCATCAGGTTAGGAATATTTACATGAATTCTGTCATTGTTGTGTCTGGGAGTTTAGGCAGAATTTATGAGGAGGGTGGCAAAGGACATTACTTTTTATTTCAGTCTTCCTCCGAAGATAAAATCCTTAACCTTATCAGAAAAGAATGAACATTTCTTTTCTTCAATTTTCAAATTGGTTATACTACATTTAATTTTTATATCCAACCATTGTATTTAGGCGCCTACAGTCAGTCCACACGAGGCGTGTCGTGGTTGTCACATAGGTTTCTACCTAAGCTTCGTGACACAGGGTTCCCATGATTCATTCCCTGCCTGGAGAAATTTTAGAATATTTCTAAGGGAACATATCTCAGCAACCAAGCTAAAGGGTCAATATCATGAACACTTCTATTCAGATCATGTCTCAGCTTTCACAAAGGGTGGTTATAGAAATGATTTTACTTAAGTTCACAGCAACACGAAGGAGAGACAGAGCGTTACTGCCCTTATTTTATGCATAAGAAAGTTGAGGCTCAGATACGGCCAGCAGTGTGTGACAGCCAATAAAGGATCCTGCCTTTAGACAAATTTTGGTGCAGCTCTGTGCTTAATGTATGATTGTTGGCAATGTCCTCTCTGATTTCATCGCCCTCTATCCCTAGGGCATGCTGCACGGACTGGTGGTTAGTAGGTGCTGCTCAAGAAGGGCGTCAAATAAATGAACAGAGGTTAGAAGCAAGATTGCCTGGCCTTTCGTGTTTTGTTATCTACACTGTAAGGTGACTACAGAACACGGAGTTCTGGTGATTCGTGTGCTTTCCAGAAGTGTGCTTTCTTTTCTGAGGAGGTGGCTGCCCCTGATAGATTTCTGGAGATGATGGAGAGGAAATAGCACATCCTTTGTAAAATATTGTTCGTGGACATAGAATGTAATAACTTTAAACATTTATTGCACACTTACCATGTGCCAGATACTCTTTTTATTTAAGATTTTTTAATTTATTTTTGTGAGAGAGAGCAGGGGAGAGAGAGAGCACGCCCGAGGGGAGGAGAAGCAGAGGGAGAAGTAGACTCCCCACCAAGCAGGGAGCCTGATGAGGGCTCAATCTCAGGACCCTGAGATCATCACTTGAGCCGAAGACAGAAGCTTAACCAACTGACCCACGCAGGTGCCCTCTGCCAGATACACTTGAAAGCATCCTACATGCATTAATTCACTTAATCTGAACAACTCTATGAGATAGACACAGTTCTCACCTCTTGTCTATAGGTGACATGACTGAAGTACAGGAGAGGTTAAGTAACTTGCTCAAGGTCACAAACTAAGAACAGTGGCTGCAAGCCCCAGCTAATGACCACTGCGTTATTCTGCTTCTTGCTACACTATAAATTCTCAGGCTGTAGGTTGAAGGCCTCACATGAAGGGGTGATGAGTGGTCTCAATGATTTTTCTACCCTGGCAGTTGCTTATCTGTCCGCAGGGATCTTTTGGCCATCCTCTGTGTGCACCGGAGTTGCTTGGGAACTAACTGTCTTGTTCCTTGGGGATCAGTAGTGATGACCCAGGTCGTTGTTGAGACTTTGAGATCACGTCTCTCCAGAATACCCTCATTATGAATTTCATCCACTGCTAGCTGTGGGCTTTGCCCTTTTGGTATAGAACAGATGACACATTAAATTTAGGATAGTAGTTACCTCTCGGAGAGGAGAAAGAAGAAAAGTATTGGAAACTGGTAAACCGGAGTCTTCTACTCCATTGACAGAGACTTTGGTTCATTTGCAGTGTGTATTGATTGTTTGCTTTAAGGTCAGAATCTGTTAGATTGTGCTTTTATTATGTTATTTTTATATTTGTGTGTTCAAAATAATTACTAATTTTAAAAAATTCAGGAACATAAAATAGATCTCAGCAATTAATGAACATTTTGTGTCCCTGGAATGAATAGGTTCAAGAATAAAGGATGTGTAGGCAGCTTTTAACTGGATCCTGAAACAACCATATTCTCTTTCTTACCCATATAGCTGAGGTTTATAGAAATCAGTTAATATGGAACTTAGAGGGAAAAGTTTATAATATTTCCTAACTCAAAAGACCTTTAGAGGCCAACTAGATTGAGAAAATCTGAGATGTAGAAATATTAATTGACTCGAGAGATGCCAAAAAGATTGTTGGTTCAGGTGTTCATTAGTTCAAGAAACCTTTATGGAATGCCTACCATGGGGAAGGAACCTTAGCTGTTTCTGGGGACATAACTGAATAAGACAGTGTCCACAAGGGATTCATGGTCTGTAGAGGGAAGGCATCTATGTAAACAAATAATTATAATACAAACTATTAATTGCCTTAACAAAATATATAATTGATGATCTATCTATAATGATCTATTACTTATCTACCTATGGATTTATGTACATATGTATCATCTATCCTTGATACATAGAAAGCATTTAGCACATTACCTGGAACAGGGAGTTCATAATAAATAGTATTCGAATGATCTGTTACTACCTAGAATTCCCAGATTTTTTGTTGTATTTTATAACATGCAGAAAGAATTCAGCCAACACTTCTTGTTCAGCCTTTATCACCTTATGTTTGTGAGACTGTGAAACCTTCAGTGAACCTCTCAGACAAAACTACTAACCACTATGCAGTTAACGACTGTGCTAATACTACTGTATTACAGATACATCTGTATCGATACTTATTTGGCTATTTCTAAAATACTTGTTAGGTAATTTGACTTTAACCACAAAATAAACATATGCATATCAGATATTGTCTCTTATTCACATGTTTATGCCCAGGGCTAAGAATATAATAGATGATCAGTAAATGCTTGAATGAATGCATCCTACAAAAGATTCAGAGGGAAGATGGAGAGGTGATAGAGAGATTAATTATCCAAACTGCTTTTTAGATCATTCTCTGAATAAAAGCAATTTGGTAGCTTGTAAAAATGAATATCATGGTGCTGGTTGTAAGGCTTAACTTGGTGATAAGGCTTGACTCTAAGGAAAAAAAAATAGTTTCTAGATCACATGACTGGTTCCTTTAATGATCCTACCACTAATGTGATGTTCCTGCAATCTAGTAGGAAAATTCTGTTCCAAAATAGTGTTCTTAAAAAATAAAAATAAAGTAAATAAAATAAAATAATGTTCTTGCTCCAGTAAGTATAATTTCAATGCATTTTATTATATGGAAAAATAAAGAGCAAATATTTATCTATAATGTAGGAGTTTTATAAACCCTAGGGTTGTATAGTAAAGATATGTGATTTTTGGCTTTAAGTCCAGAAGAACTTGAAATTAAGTTTCAGATACCAACCATAACTATACGATGGGCTTTTCAATGAACTTTCAATAAGATAATCATGTTTTGAATCTTCTGTGATGTATGCATGTGTGTATGTGTATGTGTTGATTTTATGTATTCGATAACTAAGATAGTAATATTTCAGAAAAATAAAGTTCTTTTTTTTAAGATTTTATTTATTTATTTTACAGAGAGAGACAGTGAGGGAGGGAGAGGTAGAAGCAGGCTTCCCACGGAGCAGGGAGCCGGATGTAGGGCTCGATCCCAGGATCCTGGAATCACGATCTGGGCTTAAGGTAGATGCTTAAAAACTGAGCCACCCAGACGCCCCTAAAATTATTTTTTTAAGATTTTATTTATTTGACAAAGAGAGAGAGCACAGGTAAGCAAAGCAGCAGGCAGAGGGAGAGAGAGAAGCATGCTCTCTGATGAGCAGGGAGCCCGATGCGGAGCTCGATCCCAAGACCCTAGGGAGGCAGCCGCTTAGCCGAAGGCAGCCGCTTAGCCAACTGAGCCACCCAGGTGCCCCTAAAATTATTTTCTTAATCGGCAGTCTGACTATAATTTTAACCAAGCAGGTGATTATATTTAAGGATGGGTTATTTGCAGTTCACTCATTTATCAAGTATTTATTAGACGCTTACTAGGTGTGGGTCACTGTTTTAAGTACTGGAGATATTTCAGTAAACAAAAGAGACAGAAGTCCCTCCCTGCTCAATTTCTTTCTAATAATTAAAAAAATCTAATTATTAATGGGTAGCTAATGTTGTCCTTGAAAAGAACTCACTGGTGTATTATCAAAATATATATATTATATATTTTTTATATTACATAATACTTTATCTTATATATGTATCACTTTTTGGAAGTCTGTATGTGATTGACCACCTTTTTGCACAATTTATACTTATTCAGCTGGTCTATAGAAAAGACATGGTTATCCATGTGTACAATTCAATATGCTGACAAAATCCTAGCTTCAGAGACATGTGGATAACTTCAGTGGTCTGAATTTGATTATGCTCTACATATGGGAAACAATCAAAGTAGTGTATAGGGATTTCATAGTGTAACTCCATTAAAATCAATGAGAATTCTGCACACCTAAACACCTGTTCACAATTCAAAAATTCAGGCAGGCAGTTCCACTTAAAAGATCACTAAATCAACAGTCTAATAGTCTTTGGGGATCATAGTTTTATCATCTCACTTGGTTTTCATTTAACTTTGTCATTCTACAAAACCATTATTATGGGTAAGAAAATTATACAATTTGCTCACCCTGGTGTGATTCCAGGGTTGTTGGTCTTCATTCTGTTGGAAGAGTGGCTCAAACCATAGGTGAATAGGGAACTGTCTTAGAAAAAGTATCACCAGTTGGAACTTTAGGAAATACAGTGCACGGCAAGCAATTGTCAAATATGAATTGGTTAAAAAAAGAAAAGGTAAAATTTAAAACTTAGAAGCCTTGTGAAAAAAATTCATTTTAAAGCTGTGAAACAATAACTTTAATGAGAAAGTGCTTACTCTGACCAATAGTTGAAATGAATTGAAATCCATTTGGAGGATCAGTATCAACAAATTAATTAATTGCTTTCATTCACAGTGACTGTTAAAGCTCTTTTAGGTTTTCATGGAATATATCTAATTCTTCTTAGAGTGTTTTAGGTTTTTTTCCCTTTTCATAATTCAAATATGTTGGTGTTTAACCTTACATTGCTCTAAAGTTTTATTTTTTTACCATGAAGAAAAATTTCTGTCGGGTAAAATGTAAATAGGGAAATGGTTGGGTATTTAAGAGTTTTTTAGGATCTTAGCCTATTAATTATTTATCTGTTGATTGTAAATTACAAATTAATTTTAACTACTCATTGGATAACATCGATACTAGGTTTTATTTTGAACAGTTAGCTTGAATTGGTATATGCATTGGAAAAGTATAAACCTGCATTTAACAATTCCATGTTTTAAAAAACTAGACTTGGCAATTAATTTAATGGTCATAGCTCATATTGTATTTTAAAAACCAGGATTTAAGCATAGTTTTGAAAGGATTTTTTTTTAAAGATTTTATTTATTTATTTATTTATGTATTTATTTGACAGAGAGATCACAAGCAGGCAGTGAGACAGGCAGAGGGAGGGAGGGGAAAGCAGGCTCCCTGCTGAGCAGAGAGCCTGATGTGGGGCTCAATCCCAGGACCCTGGAATCATGACCTGAGCCGAAGGCAGAGGCTTTAACCCACTAAGCCACCCAAGCACCCCGAAAGGATTTTTTTAATGGTGAAAGTTTTCACTGCTCCCTGGATGATTTTAATTTAAAATAGAACTATAGAGGTCTTCCATAATTTATCAATACTCTGCTCTTTCAAAACAGCTCTGGGAGTGCTAAGTTGTGTGTTCCGTTAGGTGCTGGATGTCCTACCAGGTAGTACTTCAGTAAATGTGCAGTAAATACTTAATAACTCATACTTTCAGTTACATCTAATTAATTTTCTATAAGTATATTGTTAAAATTTGTTTTGAAGTATAGCAACATTATTGACTAGAAACATAGCCTTTGGGAATGAAGGAACCATCAATATGGTGTATCCAACCCTGTCTGCTTACAGGCAAGACCCACAGAGGTGCCCTGAATGACCGGTAGCAACTGGGCACTGGGCTTGGATCTTGCCCATTTGGTTCAGCTGGTTACTGCAAATAGTTACTAGTGATACGATTACTATATGTCTGTATATTAAGAAGACTACATTGATGGTCTCTCCTTTATTTATTTTTTGATTTTATTTATTTATTTGATAAAGAGAGATCACAAGTAGGCAGAGAGGCAGGAAGAGAGGGGGGAAGCAGGCCCCCGCTGAGCAGAGAGGCCAATGCGAGGCTCGATCCCAGGACCCTGAAATCATGACCTAAGCAGAGGCTTAACCCACTGAGCCACCCAGGTGCCCCTAGTCTCTCCTTTAAATAAGACTAAATACTCATTTAGGAGAGCTCTAGATTCAACTATGCCATACACCATTTACAAAACAAAGTCTTTTGAGCTTTGCTAGTGCTTCTATTTTTGGAACACTATAAACAATCTAAGAGCACAACCTTCTGCAAGCCATTCTGTCAGCTACCAAATCATATCCCTAGGGAACCGTGTCTTTGACTGTCCCTCTTCCATTTCCTCATATCCAGTCACTGAGCAGCATCAGGGTTAAAAAGGAACTAGAAGTCATGTGATCTCATGTGGTGCCAAAATTTCTCTTGAATTTAACCCCTCCTTTCAGTTGTCTCTGTCATTGCTTACTCATCGGAACCCCATGGACTTCCTAAAGGAGTTGCAGTTTTTACTTCTCCAATTCCTAGTCCATACTTCCCACAAGTGTATATGCCTAACACACCCAAACAGGATTACTTTATAGACAGCTCAGAACCCTTAATTGTTCTCTTGGCTTGAAGTAGTCAACACCAGATCTCTCTCTCTCTCTCTCTCTCTTTTAAGAAAGAGAGCACAAGTGAGCTGGGGTTGGGGAACAAAGAGAGAATCTGAAGCAGGCTCCATGCCTAGGACAGAGCCCAATGCAGGGCTCAGTCTCACGACCCTGAGATCATGAGCTGAGCCGAATTCAAGAGTCTGACGCTCAAGCGACTGAGCTCCCAGGTGCCCTAACACCAGCTCTCTTACTGAGCCATTAAGCACTCTTCACCCACCTTCTCCCATAGGTGCCAATTCATGGTCCTTACCATTTAGGCAATCACCAAAGTCTTCTGTTGGGCAATCTAGAACACTGCTCACCATTCTTATCTTTATAAATGTTGAGTCTGGGTCAGCCCCACTGCTATTCTAGTTTTTTTGGTCTGTGCTTTTTTTAAAAAAACCTTTAAAGTAAAGACAACTATATTTTAGTTCATTTGAATTAACCTAAGTAATTTACCTTGTAAAGTAAAACTACTGTACTTTATCTAATCAATCTAAATTAACCACTTCCTGTTCCTTGCATTAAATCTGTTTAGGTACACACTGTGCTGTCTCTCTTTTAGGACAACAGTGCTATGCATTTCTGTTTTCTCCACAGTATTTGAATGGTGCACTTTTCTCCCACACCAGAAGGAAAGCAAGAAATTTTTGTCTTCATTGTTTCCTGTTCTTTCCCCAGCTCACAGGATAACTCATAGACCCCTTAGTAAGCAGTTGTTAAATGACCAAGTACATTGCTCACTACTAGATGCTGGATTGCACTGATTTGAATAGAACACTTCTTGAAAATACATATTTTCATATATTTTCTAATTATGGTTTTGCTAAGTCATTTTCATAGCAAACTTCTTTTTTTTTAGATTTTATTTATTTGACAGGAAGAGAGAGAGAGATCACAAGTAGGCAGAGAGGCAGGCAGAGAGAGAGAAGGAAGCAGGTTCCCTGCTGAGCAGAGACCCCCCCCCCCCAATGCTGGGCTGGATCCTAGGACCCTGAGATCATGACCCAAGCCAAAGGCAGAGGCTTTAACCCACTGAGCCACCCAGGCGCCTCTTCATAGCAAACTTCTTAATAAATTTAGACCCAAATGATCTAAAATGATAAGGATTTTATTATATCAAAGAAAGAAAAAGTGTGCCCATGTCATGCCTTTGAGTTTTCTTGGGAAATAAAATAGAGAAGCCATATATTTCATTATTTTTTTATGATTTGCTTGTGTCTAAATATACTGAGAAATACTCCATATAATTTTCCAATGTATAAATCTTAAGATGGCCTTAGCCAAAGTGAGGGGTTTGGACAAGATGTTAAATTCACTTCATTTCTAAAATATTTGGTTCTGTTTCATAATTCCCAACTATCATTTACTTGAATCTTGTAAGTTTTTTATGTAAAGAATGCATTTTGAAAAGTTAACAATATCTGGGGTGCCTGGCTGGCTCAATGGGTAGAGCATGTGACTCTTGATCTTGAGGTTTGAGCCCCATGTTGGATATAGAGTTTACTTAAAAAATAAATAAAATAGGGGGCACCTGGATGGCTCAGTCAGTTAAGCATCAGACTCTTGATCTCAGCCCAGGTCTCAATCTCACAGTCATGAGTTCAAATAAAATAATGGGATATTTGGGTGGCTCAGTCAGTTGAGCATTCCACTCTTAATTTCGGCTCAGGTCATGATCTCGGCAACATGGAATTGAGCCCCACATCAGGCTCTTTGCTTAGCGGGGAGTCTGCTAAAGATTCTCTCTCTCCCTTTCCCTCTGCCTCCCCCCCCCCCCCGTGCTCACAGATGCTTTCACTAAAATAAATAAATCTTTCATAAATAAATAAATAAAATCTTTAAAAGTTAATAATATCCTATAGATTATTACATATTTAGAATGCAATTCAAGTTGCAGGTCAGCATAAGAATTTGGGAACTAAAAGCATTATCAAACCTGAACCCTCAAGGAAGAAAGGGGCTAAAAATTCCAAAGTAATGGATGGACGCCTTGAGAAATTGAAGCATATAATCCCATGTCAGCTAGAATAAAATAGGATATATTCAGAGGTTCATCATAGGTTGCCTAACTTTTAATCTAGAAAAATATGCCATTGCTTATAGAAATACATCACCCATGTATTACAAACTGTGAAAGAAAGTATTTCTTTCTTTTAAAAAGAAGCCACATGGCATACAAAAAAGAATTCTGGCCTTGGAGAAAAAAAGAAAAAGGAGAAAGCAGATTTGAAGCTTACTAGATGTATTATTTAGTCTCTCCTCTGTGTTTCAGAATCTTGAAAATGAGTTCGATTTCCCCTGTTTAAGTTTGTTAATAATGCATTGGTGTTCAGCAAGGATTCCCCAAACTATCTTAATTGCATGAGCCCAGTGGAGCCCTGAGAATTCTGTCAGACCTTTTCCCCTAGCAGCTTCATGTGTGCTAATTAGAAATACAAAGATATTGAGCACCCATGCAAGTTTTGAGAAAATGCTTTCACTGATGTAACAAGTTTGAAAACCACAGAAATAATGTGTATAATCTAGAAAATTAGCGTGCACTCATAAATAATAGCTTCCATTATTAGATAATATGTACTAGATATATTAAATATTAAAACATGAACCTCCTATTACTGAATCATAACCACTCAGGTTACCTGGACATAATGTCTTACAGAGGAACACATCTCATGTGGAATGAAGCCCTAATGTGGGCATTGCTACAGCCTGATTTTTTAGTCACTTAAATTTCTTTTGCCTTTGTTGCAGTTTGTGCCCATTAGACTATTGTAGAGCTGGGCAGTAAGAACAACTATGAAGAATATTATATGCTTTAGAGTACAGGAAAAGTAATGTGAAAATACCGACAGATCTTTTGCATCATTCAAGCTAGGAATGAATTTTTGAGCCCTCGAAATACACAAAAGAACTTGGAACAAATGATAATGTTTAATTTGATCAAGATATTATAAAGATTCTTTAAAAAGAAAAACAAAATCCACCTACTATCTAGAAACCTAAATCCTACAGAGGCCTTACTTACATCTCAACTAGAAATCTAGTAATGGACTATAGTGAAAAGTTGGGGGAATGGGAAAATGTTTTCCAAGGATGCAGAGTTTTAAGGTGAAGTGTTTGTGTTATGAAAGATTTCATGTGTTGTAACAATTTCTAGAGAGCAGGATCTTTTCTTATACTCTGTTATGTAGACTTCTTTTTTGAAAAGATTCTATATTTCAAGATAATTCTGTGAATTTCATGAATATGACAAAATAAAATTGAACTCAGCAAGCTTCTAACCCATAGAGTTAATTAATGAGGAGTGTAACAGGATTTACAAATAATTCAATCCATCAAAGTACAGTGCTAATAATATCACTGTTGACTACATCAGATTGAAATTAATCAACCATCAGTATCTTGGGGTCTGAGAAAAATACTAAGTAATAGAGCATTCTATCATTGCAGTAGTGTGAATGCTGATGAAAGAATTGGTGGTTAGAATTCTCTTATGGAATTAATATGTCAAAACAACTTATACACAGTGGAGCTTACTTTGCATAAAAGCTAAAAAACTTGAAAAACTTAAAAGACAAACACTCATAACATGGAAGTACAGTAGTACAAGAGGATAATTTAAAACATTACTAGAAAACTACCTGAAATAGCCAGCCAATTTGAATGGCTGTACCCAGCGCCATGTTCAAAATCTTAAATAGCCATCACCCCTCAGCTCAACAGACACACTGTGTGGTACATCTCAGGCCAGTGTAGAATTTGGGGGGATGAGGAGGTTTAACAGTAGGCAAGCAGTCTCCAATATCCTAGAGATTTCAGCGTACCATCACAGAATCCCTGACTTGGAGATGAAACCTGGAAATTTACTTTTTACAAGTAACCAAGGCGATACCAATACTAAACAAGAGTTTGGGAACCATCGAATTGAATACCCAATTTCAGCTTAACTCAGATTGAATGGCCAAGGGAATAAATTCCCTTGCAAGCATTTTCTCATCCATAGGCTTAAAGTATGTTAACGTGGGTAGGGCCACGCGCATATGCCATGATAACAATTATCCCAGTGCAAACAGCAATTCATAGGTATTATCTCATCAAATCCATCCAAGTCAATGGCCTGTTTATAGTTTGGGTTCTTTAGAACTAGGCAGTCTCCTGATTGACACTGCAACAAGCCCATAGCTCTTTGCAGGGGGTTTGAAAAACGTGCCCATTGTAACGTGTCTCCCATAGTTATAGTTGATAAAGTTGATGTGGCTTTTTCCCAGGATGTAAGCCAACAATGTGTTTCACATTTTGAACTGGCTTTCACGTTTATCTGAGATGTGCGATGAATAATTTGGAGGCAGGTGTAGGACAGGTGCATTGAGGTATCTACACACACACACACCTACTCTCACCCATACATGCATGCAAATGTAGATAATTCTTTCTATTAGTAAAATTGAGAAACAGATCTGAAATCGTGGAGGGGATTTCTGTCTAGTTAATTTTGTTTTTCTGTTTCGCCAGTGAACACGGAATTGGTGTGTGACCATGTCTCCAACTTTCAGTTTTAGGAATTGAAGATGAAGGACACATGAAGATATATTCTTGCTGATGCTATTTTCCCAAATAACTGCTGAGCTTTTTTGGTTTGGTTTTGTTTTCCCTGAGCTTCAGTGTGTTAAAAATCTATTCCCACACTGATCTATATAGAGCATTATTAATGGTGATGCGACATTTTATATGTCAGGCTCTTGAAATGATTTAAGTAAAAGAGACATTCGTTTCCTCAGTTTCAACAAAAATGATAAATTCTTATGTTACATCTGTGCTCAAGGAAATGCCACTAATATCATCTCATTTATATAAATACTTGTCAGGTGACTGCCTAATTTCACAGGCATCTGAGTCTTATCCAAGCATGCCAAGGCCGATACTTGGGAGTTCCTTTGTATTTCAGTCTGGGGCATCAAACAAGGCTTTCTTCTTCCCCCCTCTACAAAAAAAAAAAAGCAGTTTGAACGTTATCACATCAAAGGGAAAGATGCCATTGTCTGCAAGCTATCTCAGATCTATCAGAATAAATCAATTATGAGACAGAATTCATCTGAGGTACCGTTTCTTCCAAACAGGAGACCCCCCTCCCTCATTTCCTTCTCAGAAATGTAATTATAGAATATAGAATCTATATATTTTTTTGTTTGGTGAAAAGATACCAGTAAAGTGATAACATCTGGCTGGAGCAAAAGGCTGCCAACTAAGGAATGGTTTCCTCTCCGCGGGTCTGACCAGAGTCTGATGTTGTGCAGATGTGCAGTCAGGCCTGACTGTAAAAGTTATAAACATTGTCATAACATTGTTCGACTTCTCTAGTATTTCCTGTCTTCTGCTTAGCACTTTATTACGAAGTCTGGCGAGCCGCCAAGTGAAATGCAGGGAGTTAGGGCCTCTGGCTTGAAATTTAAAACAAGTCCAGAATTCATTGGGTTTAATTTGATATGCGAACTCTGATAACTCACACTTGTTAAAATAAAGCCGCTTACCATTCAAGTTAGATTTACACAGCTTTGAGAGAACACGGGAGAAGAGGAAGAAAACACATTTTTCAAAACTTCAGTATTGGCTTTTAGCTCTTGGTTTTCGGGGGTGGGGGTGGGGGAGGGCGAAGGATTCTGAGCGGGGAACAGCTGATTCAGAAGCTGGACAGCTTACAGCAAACTTGTGTTCATTTCCTGTATTAGATGCAGTTCCCTGGGCACAGAATGGGCCTTTCTTTCAACACTTCTGAGCACGTTCTTTCTCTTGGCTCATTTTCAGATTAGGAAGGCCACAGGAGGCTCGTTGCCTATACATCATAACAAAATGGTGAGGTGAAAACAAACTAACGATACACTACCAGGCAGGGTTTTTGCAAAGGGTATCTTGTGCCAGGGTTGGACAGAACATCATTGAAGCACCAGCATGAAGACATGTTAACCCAATTTTTTCCTGTAATGTATACATGATTGATTGGCAATTTTTGGACCACAGGCTGTGGTTAGGATTACATCAATCAGGAAGCAGTAACTCTGGAGGGACTTCCCTTAAATGATCTAGTGTTTACTGGCGAAAGTGGTTGCATTTTTTGCTGTCTGTTGCTTTCATGTGTTCATCAGCCCCGTTCTTGTTTGACGTGTGGAATCGGTGCCTGAGATAGGTCACTCTTCCTGCTTTTATCCCCGTTAGTCATTTAAAATGCAAAATGATGCACCTACCACAACGTCTGGTAGGTAGAGTGCACTGGTTTTTTCCAAAAAGAATGATTTGGGGATGAATGAGAAACAAGTAGTGAATGAGAGTACATGTAAGTGTGCATGTAATCAAATTTGGATTTTATGCTTTTCAGAAGTAGTTAGGATCACTTTGTGAATTAACAGCATGCCAGAGGTTTACCTGTGGAGTATCATTGACCTAGATTGAGCTCTGCACATCGACCAATTGACAGTAACATGCAGTTTTTAACTCCTGTGCAAAATTACTGTATCACGGAGAACTTGTAAATAAAATTTAAAGTAAATATGTGATAAAGAGTAAGCTGGAGAGGAATTTGCTGTCTGCTAATTGCCACCAATGGTTCGCTCACAGCACCCTTTCATACACTTTGGGGTAATAGGAAAAATGTTGTCAGTAGTGTGCCATCAGGATTCTGATTGCGATCTTTGCTGTTTTGAGGATTTTCATAATGGTCTAGAGCGTATATAACTTGCTGTGTTCCCAAAAGGATGTGTTATGGATCTATGAAATTTTTGTAAGTTGTGAACACTAAAAATCTGTCCCAAGGCTCTGCTGTTAATTTGTTTTTATTGAGGGGGAAGTAAGAAGGAGGCACATGTGTGTGCAACCACTTTTCCCTGCTCTGTTTTTTCATGTGTAATTGGTGTTCAGGGATGCATGGGTGACACATGAGTTACAGTTTATAACTCTGGAGAAGAAAGAAGTGCCTGACACCGATCTTCCCAGGCCGCAAGATCCTAAACGTATAAAATGGAAAGGTGCAAAAGAGGAACGTGTGTACTCTTGCTTCAAGTTCAGGGCTCAAAAGTATCTTTAAAAGAGAGCGTTACCTAGTGATTTTAAGTGGCCCTCCCCAAATCATAGGCGCTTAATTGTATTATCTAATTTTTGGAAATGGAATGTAAGGCATTTGGAAGTTAAATAGCGTGAAGAATGAAAAGCATGTTCAGAAAGCATTTAAGATGGTTGGCGAGTCCTGTGCCATTCAGAGAGGCTCCTGCCGACATAGGATTCTGAATACTGATCGTCTAATCACATTGGGTTTGGAATTCAGTTTCTGGCTTCACATCACGGTCAGAACAGATGTTTCCCAGGCAGGATAGGTAGGTGCAAGAAGTAGATTTCAGAAATAACCCACTAAATTTATAATCAGATTTCTGTAAGAAAACTTTGGCATGGCACTTCTCAGAATTTTACTTTGCACACAGCCTAGTCGCTCTGCACAGGCTCTACCCGTCCCTAGTTCAGCGCATTCCTGGATACTCTGTTTTTTTTTCACACAAGAAATTTCCTCTTTTTTCCTCTTCCCACTATTTGTGCGCGTGTGTCTGTGTCTGTGTTTTAAATCACACATTACCGTGGCATCTCCACATGAATGCAACATGCCTTTCTTTTAAAGGGTTATGTGTGAAGCTCAAAGTATTTCCTGTTATTTGGGAATGCTGCTTTGACCATTATTTTTCTTCCAATTGTCTGATGGGAGCCCGGCATTAATTATGTAGGCCTTTATTGGCATGATCAAGTTAAACAGCTAGTTGGTGTTTACCCATCTCCTTTGAATATTAAGTAGGCAGATAAGACGACCTCACCTTAATATGAGGCTCTTCATCTCTGGTAGATTGTTACAAGAGGAATATATAGCAAAGAATACAGACAAGAAATCCTGAAATCTTGGTGTGGGGCCAACAGACCTCTAGCTAGCCGCTGGATTGGTAAGAAAGCAGCTTTCTGCTGTCAGAATCAACATTACTCAGACAGTTGCAGAAGCTCTGAAGCCTTTGGATTTGTTTGCAATGAGAGATTTGTTGTGGATTTTTAACAAGGCTCCTGTGTGTGTGCCATGCTTAGTAAATATTGGCCTTCAGGGTATTTTTCAGTCACGCTGAATGGACTGTTAGTTTCCCCAAACTGCAAAGTGCAGAAAATCCATTTCCCTGATTTTGTTGCCATTAAGATTGCATCATAGGTTTTGCAATGCAAAAGCAAAATTAAATCTAGCCAAAAATCTTCTTTATAAACTGGAAAAGTCATCAGGAAAAAGAAAGATACCTGTGATTATGTATACAAATGGGCCTAGAAAGTATCTATAAAGAGTACTTAATAGTTAAATTGTTTAAATTAAAATGACCTGAAACATTCTGATTTGTCTATGATTCCTCATAGATTGAGGAAAATTAACCCTATAAATATTATGACTGATGTGATCAAATAATGACCTTTTTCCGTATCATAATAAGTTGAACATATCTTTAAAGTATTATCAAATGGTATTTTATAAAACGTGATTAAGTTAGAAATAAGCCTGGTAGAAGGTATGTAGTGAGACTTCCAGAAATCTGAAAAATATTCAACCTGTTACCAAATGTTGTCTTTTTTTTTTATAGATTCCATAATGTTTTCCCTCTAGCACATCAGTTGATATTGACAGTTACATTGTACTCGACTGACTTGACATTCTTTTTTAGATTTTATTTATTTATTTATTTGACAGAGAGAGAGAAAGATCTGAAGTAGACAGAGAGGCAGGCAGAGAAAGTGGGGGAAGCAGGCTCCCTGCCGAGCAGAAAGCCGGATGCGAGGCTCGATCCCAGGACCCTGAGACCCTGACCTGAGCTGAAGGCAGAGGCTTTAACCCACGGAGCCGCCCAGGCGCCCCACATTTTTTTAAATTAATATTTAAAACTCACTTTCAAACGGTGATCAGTGAAGTTCTTATATTTAGTCTCTAAGGAATTAAAGGAGATATCACAGTTATATCAATGGCAGAAACTACCACGGGGTATCTGAAGGGAAGAGTTTCACAATAGTTGTTTAATGATGAAGAGGTTCGAAAAATCCAGTTGTCTAGCAGAATGGGTATGCTAACACGCTCTATGTACTTGTAGAAAAGGATCAGCATTCCTGTTAGAAAACACGTGGGATGTAGGACCTAAATGCCCTAAGCTGTGACAAAACTGAAGAGAGGTATTGAAGGTACATTGTTCTACCTCTGATGTAGAGACGCCTGTCAGACTGTGAGTTTTAGGAAACTTTCTCTGTCCTGCATTTTCTGCCAGAGGCCTAAGACACGGAAGAATAGCTGGAAAGGGGGTACTTTTCCATATGTTGTCCATTTGGCTGTCAGCACTTGTTCTCACAGAAAAGAACAGGGTCTTGAGTGACTGCTAGTCTGTCTTAAAGTATGGTAATGAGGCTAATTAGGAGAGATGAAAACTGCACTAGATTTGTGAAGGCAATTATCTCTATAGCTTTTGTGCCATGCTTTATCTTTATCAGATTCCTCTTCTCTAATTTTGTCATTTCTCAAACATCACAAGAATAATGAAAATGTCTAAGGCCATATGAGCAATGTGGTTGGTAGAAAAGAATAAAATATACTAATGTAATTCTGTGAACCTGCTTTCTATTTGGACTCTTTTGAAATGAAGATTTGGAGCATGGCTAAGGCCGGTCTTACTAGTATTGTTGTTGTTTAGTTTACATAAATGAAAATTAATTGCACTTTATTATAACGAGCCTATATATCTTCTTCGGTAAGTGAACAGTATTTTGCTTTGTCCTTTTATGTTAGTCATCATGGCAAGTCAGTAATTTAGTGTACTTGAAAGGAAAAGACATCAGAGGCTTGCAAAGCAAGCATAAAATGTATTCTCTTTTATGTGATTTAGAAAGTTGAAACATTTTAGTTTCTGTTTTCAAAGGTTTAATACATTTTAACTCTGACAACAGTTATGAAAGTAAATGAATGAACTCAGATCTCTGCACAGTGATTTCATAGTAGGTGACACTGAACATAAGTTTTGTTTGTTCCAAGTATTTAATCACCAAAGTTAACGGTTAAAATGTTAGTATTTTTTCAAACCTGCTGAATATTTTTTGAATAGTGCTACTGACATTTCTTCTGAGATATATAAAATATAGCATTCTAAGAATATCACTTTATTTCTAAAGTAAAATTGTAAGTTTAACCCCCAAAGAAGAAACCTGGCATTATTTAAGATTTCAATAAAGTTTAAAAGGGCAGGTTTAATCCAGAAGGAATCCAGACTGGGGTTGATTGGAAATGTACTGGCATTACAAGTGGGCATAATCATAATTTTGTATTACTTTTAGCATATTTTATTGTAATTTTCATTACTTTTATCTTTCATAGAAAAGTTCACAAGCCTATGGGCTTCTTAAAGGCATAAAGAAAACATTCATTTTTTAGAAATGTTTGTTTTATAGATTCAATTGAAAAAATCAAATAAACCAAGAACAACATGTAAGTAGAAAATCTGAATTGCTAAATAATTTTCCTACACATGGAATTCCATTACCTTCAAATAATCCAGTAGCAAAGCAGGGAAATTCCATTTTGTCTTACGTTGCAATGATTATAAGAGGTAGATACTCGGGAGCAAGTGAGGGGCAAAAGTGTATTAAGTAGGTTTGATAAAGAACTGATAGCACAATCCACAAGGTCATAGTCTAACTGGAGTTAAAAGACCAGAGGTGAATCAAACCTGAACTAACAATCACTGGGGAGCCTTGTTAAAAATATATATGCATGGACCTCATAACTAGTGATTCTGATTCAGGGAGTCTTGTGTGGGACAAAAAAAGTCAAACAAAAAAAAAAAAACCCACATTTTTAAACAAGTACTCCCGGATGAATCTAATACTACTGGTGTGTGGACCACACTTTGAGAAACACTGCTAGATCAAGAGATTTGCCGTCCTGAATATCAGAGCCAGGCTAAGCATTGAAAACAAGTGGGGAGACTGGAGGAGTTGAAGTATAAGAAGACATCAGGGTACAGCAGAAGGGAAGCCTGACTTGGTAACCTCAGAAACTTCATTCTGTTAGGTTGAACTATATAAAATGGCCATTCCATAAGGACCAATCTGTAAGTCTGTCTTTGAATGACAGAGTGACACTTGGTCTTCCCCGTAACCTTTCTAGGCTCATGTCCATCATCTGTAAGTTCATTCTAGCACTTGAGGATTCTAGAATGGCCGTGGCTAGAGCAGACAAGGACTGAAATTGGGAGGGTGGAGGCACCCATCCCATTTTGGGGACTGAAAAGCAAGTGATCAGAAACCAAGCCAGGAGTTGGGAACCAACGATTGCAGAGGAGAAAAAACAAGCAGGAAACTAAATTGATGCAAGATTCTCACTCCCTAACTGAAGCAGCCTTCTGCGTCAGGCCCGGGTCACTCTCCTGGTTGTTTTTGAAACAGGAACCAATCTCAACACAACTCGAGGGGGTCCTGCAGGTGAAATTGGGTAATTGGAAGCAGCTGGTACAGGTGAAAAGCATGAGAGAGGAGGAAGTAGCCGTGGTTTGGGTCTTGATAGGAAACAAAGTCCTTTCTTGTGGGGGAAGCACAGAGTAATAAACACACACTAGTAATGTACACGCGGCACATTGCTTTTTATGTAAATGGTGATTCTCAAAGAGCTTGCAAACATTTACCTGAATGTTTTGAACATTCCTACGATACATATCCCTGATTTTGTGTGAAGTCTATTAAAAAAAAAACAAAACCCACCTGGCTGCAGAGTCAAACTGCAACCCTCATCCCTGTATCCAACCTAACACAAAATCCAATGTGGGCAAGCCAAATGGTCATTTTATAGTACTTTTCCTGTCTTTGGAATTTAAAAGGAATCACTGTTGGAAAGAAAAAATATATAGAAAAAAATTGTATTTCCCTAACGGGAAAGCCATCATGATAAACATATATGCATATTATACTTATCCATCCTTTTATAAATGTATCCAAGAGTGAGATTGTGGTTAATGATATGTTGCATTTTATATTAAAACCATTATGGATTGATATTTATAGATAAATTTCTTAAATTTGTAGTGGCAGTGCAATAATAATGTAGTATTTTAGTGATTTCCCTCTGGTAAATCCATCTCTCCTTACAAGGTTTTAACCTTTTGTTAAAGCAGTTTTTTGAAAGAAAATTGTCCTTAGGTTAAATTGGTTGCCTCCTTCTCTTCAGTTTATGAATTGAGCATTTAATTTTTCTCAATTCTTTACTGAACTAAGTTTTGCTGAGCAATTGAAAGTCATGATTTCCTGCCTTCCAGAAGTCACAATTGAATACAGAAACAAACACTTGATTTTCTCATTGGCTCTTTTTGTTTTCTTAAATGAAGAAGAAATTTTGGTGCAGATTAGCTTCCACAAGTCTGGACTAAGTTAAGGAAGAATATGATTGAAGGCTTCTGGTGTAGAGTAGAGTAGGGAACTAGTTCATTAGAACTCACTGAAGGGTGGTTTGAGGGATGTTGCAGAAAAGGGTAAATAGGAAAGAATAAAATGTTCATCTAGCTGAAGAGATAGGCTTGACAGTATGAGAGAAATAAAGCAAATTACCTGGAGCTTCCTTAAAAGAAGTGTAAGAAACCAAATTTAGTGGGGTACCTGGGTGGCTCAGTACCCTGGACTTCTCTGAGTCTTGATTTTGGCACAGGTCATGATCAGCGTTGTGAGATCGAGCCCCACATCAGCCATGGAGCCTGCTTAAGATTCCCTGTCCCTCTCCTTCTGCCCTTCCCTCGCTCACTCGCTCGCTCACTCTCAGAAAGAAAGAAAGAAAGAAAGAAGCCAGATTTAGCATTTAAAGCTTCAAAAAGTCTGGAATCTTGAGCTGATCTCTGAAGGTTACTCAGGTTTCAGAAAGTTAAGGAGAAGAGAATGAACAATATGGGAAAATGCACTGAGCTGGGAATGTACAAGGCCCTGTGTGTGTGTGTGTGTGTGTGTGTGTGTGTGTGTGTGTTTCAAATCCACCTGTTTTATTGTACAAGGTCTGTTTGAGGAAAGTTGGAAGAAACTAGTTTGAATGGTTCAAAGTAGAGTGAAGGAAGTTAATTGAGGAACTGAGATTGTAAAGAGCATTAAGAATGTGGAACAGAGGATTTTGGAGTTTACCCACTGAATGAAAAGATGGAAGTTATGAACAAGGAAGCGATAGAATTAAGTTTTTCTTCAGAAATTCAATCTAGAAATGGTATTCTTGGTGGATTGGAAAGCGAAAATGTGAATACAGGGAGCCATCTCTAGTGGAAGTAAAACACTAATACTAGGAGGATTGGCTGTGGTGGAGGAAGTCATCAAAGTTGGTGCCAAATTCAGGACAGTGGAGCCCACCAAGTCATAAGGAAGGGAAGAAACCTGTTGTGGATAAATGAGGATTTTCCTTAAATGGTTATTGAGTTTTGAAATGATGAAATATTATTCACTTGAATAATTGAGCACTGATGATTTGCAAAGCATTTTGGGAAATGACCCCCAAAAGTGTATTCTCTACCCTTGAGAAGCTCATTGTTTAGTGGAAGAAATAGCCATGTTAACAAACACCATAGAAAAAGATAAACCATAAAATGAGAGAACTACCAACAAAATGACATGGGAGAAATATACGAGAGAGAGAAAGAGATCTTGGAAGAGAAGATAGAAGAACTGGTTTGAGCTGGAACTAAAAAGATGGATAGGAAGGACGTAAATTAGTTGGATTCCTGCTTCATCTGTTCACGCATTCAACAAAGATTTATGGAGCACCTGCTGTGTTGCAGGTACCGTGCTAGACACTGGCCATGGTGATAAGAAAGCACAGCAGACTTAGAGAGTGACAAGCACAAAGTCTAAGTGAAGAACATCTGATCCCATAGAAATGGAGAAAGAAGTGAGGATGGGGGGAGTTGGTGGAAGATGGTAGAGATCAGCTAGACCAAATGGGGACAGAAGGAGAGCAGTAGGTCGTGTTCTGTAAATGATGGGGAACTTCAAATGTTTAAGGAGATGGGACATCTATATTTTAGATCTCCATTGAAAACACTGTTGGTGTACATTTTAGAAAGGTACCAGAATACCCAAGTTAAAGCATTTATTTATGAATATATTAGGCATGAAGATGCATTTTAGATATTTATCCAGTTGGTGGTAGCAGCCAGTTAGAGGATGTGTGGGATTGCTGAGTTTAAGGACTGAGGTCTCAAACTGGAGCTATGATAACTAATGTTTGTTGAGTAAATACCATTATCCAAGCACTGAATTAACTCCTTTACTCCTCAAAACAACCCATCAGATAGCTATCATTATAACTCTTTTTTTTTAATGGAGACAAAGTTGTATCCAAGTGAGTTGAAGCAATCTGTCCAAGGTCACACAGCTACCTAGTGTTGAGACAGGATTTGAATCCAGGCAGGCAGACTCTAGCACCTCCAGATTACAAAACAGCTCAGATGGAAAAAGCATGGGATAATTAATATCAAAGAACTTAAAAGTCACCATGGCAAAATGAAATGCTTCTGGGAGCCGAGCAGGTTGTGTAAAATGCCAAGGCTCAAGGGGTCATGTAGTGAAGTGGCCAGTGCGACTTATGGAAGGGGCGGTCGCAACCACTTCAGCTGTGTTTTGCCCCGTGAAAAAATGAACCCCATGATACCAGATTTTTCAAATGTCAGTAAAACCTAGGAAAAAAAACTCATGGTTTTTATATGAGATCACCCACTTTTTAAATGTTGGCAACTAATTTGTTTCCCCGTTGAACTACCTTGTATGGTCTACCCCCACAAAACAAAACAAAACCCAAATATTAAACAAATGAAAAACACACACCTGCTGCCAAGATAGAGCCTTGTGTTCACCAGGAAGATAATTCTGATTTACAATAAAACCCTTCAGAGTCCTTATGTATATTGCATATTTTTTCCTTGCCATTGACAGCATTAGAGAATGTTTGAGTATAAAATGTACTACAGTTTCAAATGCAAGGTAAAAATTTGTATTTTACTCCCATATTTCTGTAACCAAAAATAGAAAAGCAGATGTATTTTTTTTCTTCAGAAAATCAATGGGTGGAAATGTTTGTTGCTGCCTACACTGTATCATCTACTCCGAGAATTTGACTGTTTATATAATACAAGTGAATCTAAATATGACATTTGAAGTCAGTCCTCCAAGTGTTTCCAAATAGCCACATGCATTGCCTCATGTAGACTAAATAGTAAACTTCACTACAGTTGCTTTCAGTCCATTTTATCCAGAAAGAATTAAAATATTAGTGATCCTGTGGGTCCATTCTTAGGCTTTGTGAACACCAATGAGAAACCCCTGCATTTATGAAGAAGTTTAATAATAATACAAAGCTATAAAGTTGTGCTAGTGCTTCAAAGGGAGTAACATCAAAAACTTGTGGAGAAAAGCCACAGGCAACCATCAACCTCAACACACACACATGCACGGACACACAAACGCACACACACACAGAGCTGGGAGACCTATTTTGGTAGAATGAAGCCTGGTTCACCAAAAAAGAGGGATAATGAGGCCATTTTTCATTATTTTCCCAGTGGATTTTTAAATAGTTACCTCATAAAATAAATAGTTTAAGTTTCCACATTACTTTTGCCTTTAATCTGTGCCTGTGATGCAAATAAATGAGTGGAGATTTTTATGCTCCCCCAAGTTTATACAGAGGCAAATATATTAAAAAAGAACATCCAAGGTAAGTGTAATTTCTTACTGAAACGACGGCTTACCAGAAGCTATGGTTGATAGAGGGAAGATGCTTTATTAAAATGAATCTGGAAGTTGATTTATTTTTATATTTATTGTTCAGATATATGCTGTTCTTTGTGTTCTTGTCTTCACAATGATACATTTCTCTAACTTGTACTTCATTTAAATGGAAGACTTTAAAGCTGAACTGGGCTGCCCACGTAGAGAAATACACATTTGGAATACAAGTCCCTGTGGAAAGAGTTGGACTCAGATGTTTCTGATGGGAGCACCAGCAAGAAGAGTAGGGTGTTAAAAAGCAGCTCTAAACTTTTATAAATTTTTTAAACGTGCCAAAATTAGAAATAGTTTCTTGTTCTTTTAAAGAGGCAACTGAATTAACCTGACTATCTAGCTAACAAACAGAAATAGTCCACCTAGGTGGATCTCTAATTATAGCCTCAACCTTTCAGTAAGTTTACAGCTTAAAACATCTGAGTGATTCTGTCTTTTGAAAGCCATGTGAAGTTAGAAAGGCGGCCTAATTAAAACAAATCTTGGATAAACCACTTCACGGAGATACAAGTTTGATGGTTGGATATATCAAAAATTGTTACCAGATGTTGTGCAGAGGCCTTAACAGTTTAAAGATCATGAGGGTTTTTTGGGTGTTTTTTTTTTTTTTTGGTAACAAAGCAAAAATATTCTAATTGAAGTTGTCAGCAGGAGTGAGACTAATATGCCTGTATTTGATTAAATAATAGTTTATTTAACATTCAGTGTGGCCCAAAATTGGCCAAGACAAAAGTCAGAAAACATTTTAGCCAGAAGACTTACACAGAAAAACACAACAAACTAACAGCACTATCTAGGTGACTCTGAGGCACTGTGGTTTGATAATGTCCATTTTTTATCCTATGACAGCCTATTATCATTTGTCACATCGAATATACACCACAGCAATGCCTTAGAATCTATTTTGTAATGCATTTTGCATTTTCCAAAAAATAAAAAAGTTAGAAGAGCAATACAAACTTATTATTAGGCTTATTGCCGAAACCTTGGGAAGCAAACAGCACATCTTTTTCTATTATATAAATGTAAACAGCTATATTTTTAGGAGTTACATGTTTTATGTAGACTGCTGTTCTGACTCGCCCTGGGATAGGAGGATGTTAGCTGTATAAAACAGGAAAGGGTAAGACTCACACGGCCCTGTTAGGACTCACAGGCACCTTTTCTTGATTACATGATAGGTGCACGTAACTACTTCCTTCCCGTTCGGTGGACAGCTGTGCACCGCTCGCGGATGAAATGCAAAATGGTCCTCCTTTTGAAGAACACAGAGTCTTGGTCAGTCCAGACAGTCCTTCTTATTATTTCGAGCCTCTCTCTCCTTTTTTATCTTCTCAGTTCTCAGGTGCACACCCACCTTCCTCCAATGAACAGTGTGGCAATGCCTTGGTTTTTCCATAATAAAAGCTTCTCGAGTTTTCTTCGACATAAACATTTAGGAAGTGGTCCCCACAGAATACTGGGGAGTTGATGCAGTTTTAAAAATGAACCCTACATAGTGGCTGATGCCTGAGCTATCGTTTGCTGTCGATAGTACTCAGAGGTCTGGATTTGAAAAGTAAATTGCAACTTACCCCATGGCAATTATGAGAAGACAACTACACTAGAGGGTCATTAATCATTTAAGCATTCAAATAAAACTAAATGTTTCTTTTTAGATCTAAAGTGCAGCCCATAACACAATTGAAATAACATTAATGGGAGAAGGGAATGAAAAGACAGAAAGCAGCTGTCGCTCTCTCCACAAGTGTGCCCTGGGCTCTAATCAGAGAGTGAGTCACTGTATACAGTAAGGGAGCAGATTCTTGTTGGTCTCCTTCGTTTTCTACCATCTTGAGCTTTCTGGGTTGAAAGGAAGTTAGGGTGGATGTTCGCACATGTCATAACACTGCATTTCTGGACATTCAGCAGAAGGGACCAATGACTAGAAGGTTTAGTTTTACAGCTGTTGCAGAGTAGTGTTTAAAAGTTACTTGTTAGCTGCAAAGTGCTAATAATAATGTATACAGGATACAAAATGTCCCCTGTGGCTAATGAGGAAAAACTAGGCTCTTTAAGTACAACTTTTTCGTTATTAAAATAAATTTTAGTTTTACCCGTAATTTACTTTTAAAACAAACTTTGTAAAGACTCAACGAACACGACACAATTAACCACATTTGTCCTAAAAGATAGTATGGAAAATTACTTACGGGTCAATTGAAAAACTAATGACTCCATCCTGTCTTGGCTCTGTCTTTGCCATTTTAACAAGTTCAGTTTCTGTCCATTTGATGCTCCTCAGAACCCCTCGAGTTTGTGACATGATTTTTACTTTCATACCCATGTCACGTGTGCTAATTTATCTTGCAGAGATCCTACCCCTTATTTTCTAAAAGAGGTGAAAATACTAAAGAAGAATGATAAAGTGACTTTGTTCCAGTGAAAAAAGAATCCCAAGCAGAACCGTGCTAGAATGTGCGGCTCCCAAATCCCAGTTTCCTGCCTTTAGCACTATGCTGTGCCAGGAAATGAAAATCACAACACCACCATCCTGAAAGACTCACTGACGGCTTCTCTGTGCCCCAGGGGGGGAATAGCCCCATTCCTAGTTTATAGAAAATGCATGACTGAAGCTGCAAGGTACTCGTCATCCACGCTCCTACACTCAGGCACTTTGTTAACTGTCTAATTTGAGCAAAAGAAACACGTCTAATGCTATCTCCCTATGCAATTGAGACCATTTGGCTCCCTCCCCCGAAACAGCAACAAAAGACAAACCTAGAATGCATTTTACTGTGTACTTAAATAAATACCTTGTATGAAATTAACATAGTTCACCTTTATTATGAATACAGGTTACATTAGGTTGGATCAGACACCAATCACTGTATATTGGATCATGTTTTAGTAACTGTGTAAGACATTCTTAGAGCGTTTGTTTTATTGCAAAATACAGTTTTGCTTAGAATCACCAGTGTGTAATGCCTGGAACTTTAGTAGTCTGAAAATGAAATGATAAATGAAAAAGCAAAGAAACAAAAAGGAAAGAAGGGATGGAAGGAGGGAGAGAGAGAAAAGAAGGGAGAAGGGAGAGAGGAAATATGAGTTCAAAGCCAATGAGATTATACCAGATCATCTGGAAAAAAAGAATGAACTATTATTGAAATGCAAGAACTGGAAGAGACCATGATATCATTTGTTATTACACCACCCTTGTATGTAAAAATATAAAGAAGTAACTAATTTACTGAACATCTATTGTATGACTGGCACAGCACCAGACATTCTGAATGCATCATATTCAGACCCTTTAGAATGATTGCCTATTTGCTCCTTTTTTTTTCCTGAAGCATAACTTACTAAATATCGATAGCTTTATTAGAGCACTTACCAGTACTTTGCTTATATGGCTTCTCTGATGGTTGGTGAGCAACTTGAGACCTTGGGTCATGTCTTCTACAGCTCTGGGTCTGTAGTCATCCAGCATGGTACTGGGCACCAAGCAGGTGTTCAATGAATGGTATTAAGTATTAATGAATAAGTAAGTGATGACAGATACATGTCACCCAATTATCACGTTCAGTGTGCACAGGCCTTGGCTTTTATGCAATCCTGTGCATGTAAGACTTTTTTGGCAATAGATTTACATGCTTTTGGCAATAAGTGGGCCTCTAACTTTGTATTTTTTTAGACACTTGTACATCTTTTGGATGACATTGTCCTGCTTTCATTTAGAAATAGAAAAAGCATGCCAAATTTTGGTATTTTAGTCTTAATACTCTTATGAGACACTTAATAGTGTTCATTTGCTAGGTTATAAGATGCTTTCAGTTCATAGAAGGAAATGAAAGTCATAGCTTTTCTTTACCCGAGAAAGAACATAGAATGTAGTCTTATACTCTGACTCTGAGTTATAACCCAAACTAGAGACGCGCCCAGTGATGTAGAGAATTCAAACAAAAGAGTATACTGCCTCTGTAAGGATGTGAAGAAAGTAAAAGTTGAAATTGATAGTAACTAATATTTACAGTGTAAATATGAGCTAGGGCTAGACATAGGATCATATTTTTCTCAATCCATTTAGATACCTTATTTGAAAGACAATAAACCTTTCTTCTTGTTAATGTAATTCAGCCTATCTAGAATATAAGGATGGTACATTTGTCTATAACTTATTTTTCTGACACAAGTGCCAATGGAAACAGTTATTGGCCCATTTAGTACTTTCTGATATTTGGCGCAGGGTAGTAAGAACATGCATTCAGAAAAAAATCAGATGCTACCTTTATCATCACTGTGACTGCTGAAAAGCTCTGTTGGTCTTTCAAGTACAAATAAACCTTCAGGAGAGTTCTCACGTGGGCTGGCCACAGGGCTTTTATTGTGAACCTTCTAAACATATCCTGTGTATTCATTGTGAACTAAGGAAATGGGATTGATTGAATCTCAGAGAGTTGACCATGGCATGGCACCTGTCGTGGGGGCGTCCTTCCTTTTTGTGACAATAAGGTTTTACCACGTCCTTCTAAACAGACTCTTGGTGGTGTAGTGCTCATTATACTACCTCCTCATAGTGTGGCTTTTGGAGAAAAAAGGAAATGGCATGGATCAATTCTTACAAGATACTTACATGAGAAGAGTAGGATAATGATGGCTTCTTTCAAGGATTATTCAAACCACAGAAAATACTAGATGGAATGGTTGGCCCACTCAGATGTGATCAGTGGTACTGACAGCACAGATGCTTTACTTCTTAAAAGATCTTCTGGAAAGATAACATACAGAAGAGTGTGTGTGAGCGGGGTAGATGGTGGTAGGAGAAATGTATTGATTTTTTTATCTCATTTTTTAATATCTTGCTTCTGATAATAGTCCTTAGTTTTGTTTTGAAAATCCACACCTCCCTCATTTTCATTTCATCTCTAGTTCAGACGATGCTGATTTTGCCCAAGAGTCAGACCTCAAGTGTGCGCCTTTTTTTTTTGTTACACAAACTGAGAGCTTATGAGAAATACTGAATCTCTCAGACCTACTAAATAAAAATCTGCATTTGGAAAAGATCACCAGGTAATTTGTAACTCACATCAGAGAAACTACTATAGGCCTAATAAACCAATCCAGGCATTCCATCGTACATCCCATCTGGCCATAGTAGGACAGGGGCATGACTTCAGTCGGCCGCCTACTTGAGGACATTGTGTTGAGTTGTCAAGAAAGAGCACTCACTGTTCCCCCCTCACTTGTTCCATCAGCTCTATGGCGCTAGATGTCCAGCAGCCTTTTTGCCAACCAGAGAGAAAGAGTATGGGCGGAACTGTAGTTGGTGCAGTGGACACATATAGCAGAGGGTGAGAAATTATGCTCTCATGCTATCACTTGAATCGTGGTTAAACTGTGCCTGAGGTCAGTGTTTCCTGGTTTTTCACTGGCAGGAGTCAGAAGATTTATTCTCACATTAATCTAGTTTGGGTTGTATTTTCTGCCACAAGCAACTGAAAGAAACTAAAAGTTACAGTGATAAGTAATGATCAAGGGTGCATTCAAGTCCTACCACCTACTTGCATGGGCTCCGTGACTGCATGCATGTGAATGTGCGTGAGAGGGTGTGTGCATGTGTGTGTGTGCGAGTGTGTGTGTTTCACATTTCTTGTCTGTTGTAGCATTTAGAAGTAGAGGAATCATAAAAATCTTAGTATTTAGGCATGTCTGCTTTCTTGCATCATTCTCTTAATTGCTTCATGTATATTTACCTTACCTCCCCTCAAAATTATAAACACTTCAAAGGCACTGAACTTTCCTTACATGAGGTGATAATTTAAAGTAATAAGACGTTTATAAATAAACATACCAGAACTTATTACCAAGTGAGTGTAGACTTTCAAAACCACCACCTGAGGAAGCTGCCAATTTATTCAGGTTTTGCTGACTTTGGAGAGAACATTGTTATAAGTCTTTAGAATAATGATCAGCACTAGTTTCTGAGCCGTAAGATCATGCCAGCGATCTGCTAGTTACATCTAACTTTTACTCAAAGTGACACAGCTGAGACTAATACTCAATGTGGCGAGCCCCCTTCAGTCCTAACTGACTAGCGTTCAACCCCAAGTCCCAAATCCACCAGGTGCCTCAGCTGCTACCTGAACAAATCCCTGGAAGCTGCACCACCCAGCAGTGAAGGGGTAACATCTGACCTCCTAGAGGGTCCGGAACTCTGTCCCAGAACGATAGCCAGGGCCGTTCTGGACTCCTATCAGTCTTTGTCCACCCGCCATGCTGGTTGGTCATATGTGTTGCCACCCTTGGGTCCTACCCAAGTGGTTCTGTCATCTTCTTCATCAGCTTTACTCTGAATAAATGTTGCTTCCTTTCAGAAATGAGATCTGTCCTCCAGAAAAGTGGATTTTCTATCACTGAGAGAACCAGTGTCATGAATATTATGAATATATACCTCTGAGAAACTTGGGAAGAAGTACGAGTTTAGATTCAGAGACCTTGTCATCTTTGTATAATAGCAAGTGATTAGCAGTTGCATTTAAAAATTATAGATGAATAACCTATAATCGTTAAGTAAGTAAGAGGATGTTTCTTAGGCTCCTCAGCGTGTCTTAGTGACTTGAGGTTTTGATTTTGTGGGAAGCATAGAATTTTTATCTCTGTTCCTGAAAGACGAGAAGAGGGAGTTTATAGAGCAGTGAATTCCTAAGGGAGAAAATCCTTCCTTTATTGATTAAATATCTGGCATTTAGGTTGTAAGTTTTTTCCTTTCCTGTCTGCTATTCCTGCAAGCCAAGAAGATTTCAACAGGTAATAAACATTCAAAGAAATAAAGGGGTGGAGAAGGCTGTACATCGGTTGCTAAGGAAAATCTAAATCAACTTAGAAGGAAACTAAAGGAAACCAATGTTCATGGCTTGGACGAAAATGAATTTTAATTGCAGTTCTAATGGAAAATTATACCAGTATTGCCAAGTTAAAAGTTATATATTTATCTAATAATGAAAGCAAATCCAATCATTTAAGCTGTGAACTGAAAAACATATTTTCAAAATAAGAATTTTCACCAATGTATGATTATTAAACCAAAACCTCTCTGCTAATGTTCTGGAATTACATTATAATAGCATATTACATAGTAAAATAAAGTAAGAGAATGGATCAGCTTATAGAAGTTGCTCTGTTGTGAGTAGTCTTCAGAGTTTGCTTTGAAATATGAATTTCAGAACTAGAAGTAGAAGTCCAAATAGTTTAAAAATTTTATTGTATCTTGGACTACCAATATTACATTCCCTATCACAGGTTTGCTAAAATTTTTTGAATAAAAATAAACCATTTAGAATCACCCATGTAAAAATATGTGTATATGTATACACACACACACAGTTGAGTGTGAACATGTATATCCTGGGTTAATTACTGTGCTGTGTATGGACATTAGGATGCTCGAGTATTAACAGCAATAGAGGACTTGTTGTGATACAATAATCATTTTTAAATAATCCTAAATCTACTCAAGTTGGAAAGATTCTGACAGCAGGAGCTTTAAACAGCTGCCCTGAGCAAAATAGACACTGCTTTCTTTTAAAGTTGAAAAGGAGAAAGGTAACAATTATCCCCGAGACACTGGAAACAGAGTTGTCTGATTTTTTTTTTTTTTTCAAAATGCCTTTACCTCTTGTAAAAATAACAGTGTGTTTGGGTTGTGTTAGACAATGGTCGACCTATCCGAAGCAGCGATGGGATAAACAGATCACTAATATACTAAAAGTATAATTGAAATTAAGAATAGTCTCATATGTGCTTTTAGTACTGCACTGCAAAATTTATTATTTGTCTAAAGTGCTTACAGAATTTTAAGTCAAGATGCCATTTGGAGCCAAGGTACAAAAATAACACTTAAGCCTAAGTACCTCTGCAAGATTAAACTTGATAGGGAATTGAGTAAGGGTAGAAACCGTGATTATTAAACGCCGTGCCGTTCCCCCTTCCTACTTCATCTATAAATCCAGTGTGGCTTTTTATCAAGAGTTTTCTGAGTGAGACCAGTATTCCGGTTACATCAAACTATTTATTTAGTTGCTATATTAAATAGCATCTATCTAGAGGTATTTTTAGCATAGATTAAAATTCCCAATGTGCCTGCAAGTTATTTGCCCTGTAAGAAATTTAGAAAACTTTTTCCCTGAAATTGTCTAACTTAATCTCAATTTATATTTAGTTTTAAAAAGTAAAATTCTGGAGAGAGCCTGACCAACCAAACTTGAAACATCCTGCAATTTGCAACGAGCACATAATGGCATCCACTCAGTGGTAGGGGTTTGAAGATCAGAACATTCAAATGAATTTCTTCTCCATTTTAATAATCGTACCTCCTTATGTTAATGAACTCAATTCATAGTGATTATTTTCAAATTCTCTCTACCTCATTTCTCTAACTGGCCACAAATGTTTATAATGGTTTAGTGTTCTCTGAGTTTCAAAATGACTTGCTCAGATAGGAACTCATATTATTTTTCCATTTCTGATCCCTCCCTCCCCCCACTGTTACCGAAGAATACTCATGTTTTAGTAAATGTCTATTTTCATGCTTTAAAAAAAAAAAGTCAAGTTCAAGAAAGAATAGCACAGCTGTTCAAGATGTCATATCTTATAAAACAAATCTATTAGGAGGGTCAAATTCTGGAAAGGTCAAGTTAATGGTATAAGTGGAATAATTTGGTCATTTTCTGAAATTTGTAAACCTACAAACATAAAAGCCCGGCATTAGTTTGGCTAATTAGCTAAACCTCTGCTAATGGCGATTTTTTTTAGTTAGGACTTTCGTTATAAGGCTCTCTTTACTCTTTTTTTTTTTTTCTTGGTACATGTGAATTGCTTTGAATTTTAGTCTGGTACCAATCAGTCTATTCTGTTTATTTCTGAATTATTGCCTTCATTTGGGATGAGTTTAAAAGAAGGTGACTATTTCCATTTTTATTTTGCCAAGGAAATATACACATGGGCACACTAATTATATACGTACATATGTGCAATGAGTGAAACAAAATATTGGAAAGGAGCTAGAAAAGAGGGAAGATTTAAGTCAGATCTAGCTACTTAACCCTGTCCTTTGAGAGCACACCATTTTTGGAACATGTAATATCTGCAAATGTTTTTCGTTGGTTTTTTTTCTGCAAATGTTTTTTAATCATACATAAATCATTCCTTTTTCATGAAATGCTGCTTGATGATTTCTTAAGTTTCATTGATTCTGTCATTACACTTTTTATATCTACTTTTTCCTCGGAGATATTTTACTTTCTAGTCAGATATTACCCTTTATTTGGGAAAGAAGTGTAACTTTTTGTTTTGTTTTGTTTTTAAAGTAAACCCTTTAAAATACAAGAGTGTCTCCTCTAAACTTTTTAGATTATTAAGCTGGAGGACCTAGAAGTCACTTTTTTTTTTTAAAGATTTTATTATTTATTTATTTGAGAGACAGAGAAAGTGAGAGAGAGCATGAGAGGAGAGAAGGTCAGAGGAAGAAGCAGACTCCCCGTGGAGCTGGGAGCCCGATGTGGGACTCGATCCTGGAACTCAAGGATCATAACCTGAGCCGAAGGCAGTTGCTCAACCAACTAAGCCACCCAGGCGCCCTAGAAGTCACTTTCGTGCATATACATATTTTAAGTGTACGTGTGCATGTTACTGTATTGTGTGTGTGTGTGTGTGTGTGTATTTCAATAAAACAGAGTATGTCAAATTCCAAATAGTTACTTATGGATATAAATTTACAGTCAGTACCCAAAATTAATTTTTGTACAGTGGTTTCTAAATTTTTTGTGTAAAAATAGAATAAGAGCTTGTTTGTGTAAGTTTTATACATATGTGATAAATATGTAACTCTAGATAATTGAATGATACACATGTATGTACATGCCAAAATCTTAGTTAGTTATTCAGTAATTTCTAAAATCTAATTTCTATTGATACTCAATAATTTTTGAAACTAAGAAAGGAAGTCTTTAACGCTCATTGAATTCCTGATATATGTCAAGCATAGCATTCAGTATTCTCCCATATATAATTATATTTATGTTAATTGAGTGTGTAAGTGAATTGAGAGGACTGTAACACAGTAATAAAAACAAATCACACATTCTCGATGTCTTATCTTCCACCTATCAAAATCAATAATTATTAGGCTGACATATAAGACACTCTCCTAGGTACTCTGTTGCTTCATTTCCTTTTTGGTCTTTTGTACACATAGTTAACTATATTTCTTCACTCTCTGGGAAACTCTTGGGTTTTTTTTTTTTTCTCTTTAATTCAACAACATCATTGGTATTTTACCCTTTATAAAATATGATATTGTTTTAATGAAAATAAAAGCAACTAGCAACATCTCACTATATGTCAGTGATAAAATGTTGCTCTGGATTCATTTGTGTATATGTGTAAACTTGTGTATGTATATGTACTGTCACTTTGATATATATATACACAAATACACACATCAACATATGCCATTTCTACTAGTTTTGCAGATTGCTGAGAAACTCAAGCAAAGTCCATTTCTTTTCCCTCCTGTCATATAGTATATAGTCTAAATATGGTACATGTCTTACCAATTTTATTTTGCATTTCGCAAAAGTGAAACTGTTTTCAGTCTAAGTCCTATTTTTTGTAATGACGACTGCCATATATATTTCATGAATAAAGCTTCATTTAAGATATAATCTGCTGGTCATGGTGTGTGCGTGTGGTATGTGTATATATACACATACACATATATACACACATATATTTTATCACAACGTTTGTTTATTGAAATCCGCAAAATCCTGTCTTCCGATAGAGGTAAATTCAATTAAGCTGTCACTAATTAAATGCCTACTATGTGCAATGCACTGATAATGCAAAGATTGAAAGAAAGAATGGGCCCTTTCATTAATAGCCCCAGAGCTCTGGGAGTGACTTGCATCTGTAAATAATTGGAATCTAACACTCTGCCTCTTATACCTAAATGGTGAGGAAGCAGAGCCATTTGATGATTTAAGACATGTCAATATATAAGTAGCTAAGGCAGAATTGCCATTCTAATGTTCCAAAACTAAGCTTACACGCTGACAGCAAAGTACCTCTTATGAAGAAGAGTCATTTTAATGTATTTGGGGTAAATTTGTAAATGTGGGATAACACAGGAAAGCAACTAAACCATTTTTTTTTATCTCTGCTTTTCTTTTATGTGTGTTTTTAATTTCAACTTCTCTATGAATCTTTTTTTTAATATTCTTAAGAACTTGATAGTTGATAGTGTTTTCTTTTTTTTCTTTTTTTTTCTTTTTTTTGAATTCATATGACTCCACAATAGGGAGAAATGTTTCCTGGAGGCAGATCACTTCAAAAAATTAATTTGAGGTCACTTCTTGCTTTAATATATTTACATCTTCTGCAAAGACTGTGAACAATGTAATCATGTTTGTCTAAGAAAAAGTAATGCTAACAGAAAAATAATGTAAGCCTGAGGCAGGCAGCAGAGAATAGAGTTTTAGAAAAATGAGTCACTGTGTTTTATTTTCAGGGCCCCTCTCATGAAATAAAAGCTCACTCACCAGGAGTTTTGTGTCTCGGGCTGTGCTGCCAGGCCTCACTATTGGTTTCCTGCTACTCTGCTCGATGGACAGAATGTCACAGTATGAAATGATTTTAACTGTTCCATTTGGTAGGAGTGACTGAGGGGTCATCTCGAGAGTCCTTGATGCGATGAGGTAGTTCTTGCTTTGGTATGTGATCCGGTGTGATTAACAAACTCCAGATCACACAGAGAACTGGGTCCGAGTCAGGTGATTAGGAGCAGTTCCCTACTCAGGACGATGTATTGCCTTGCGCTGATATGGTAGTACTGGAGGGGAAATATATACATAATACATATACATCTACATGTATATATATATATATACACACACACACACACATATATATATAAACAAAGACAGTCATTGCTTTCTTCTTGGGCAGCTGCAGCCAGTCCCACTAATGGACGTGCAAAAGCAGAAACTGGCAGCCCAAGGTATGTGTTCGTTTTTACAGATGGTACTGCAGACAAGTCGGTAATGGAAAAGGAAGTCCTGTACGTGAGCTATTTGAATGTGGGGGGGGGTGGCGACAGGGGGACAGCCTTATTACAGTGCTTTCGTGTGTAATTGACTGTGTGAGTTACTGAAGAAGCACTTTTCCCATGAAAGATTTCAGTTATTACAAAATTACATCATAGATTGTTAAGGCAGTTCATAATTTCAACTTGTCTTTTTAAAATAATGTTATTAAAACTTTAAAAATCAGCTTAGATTTCCCTGTCTGCACCGTGTTTCTATAATGAAATTATCTGCTCGAGCTTGGTTTTACCCCTAGCAGGAACAGAGTGCTCATTTAAAGATACATCTTCGATTTGAACAATGACCTAACATACTAGGCAGTTATTTTAACCATTGGAAAGGTGGACTTAAATACCTACGAACGACTTTGTGTATCCCAAGGAAGTACAAAACTGAGTACAAATGAGTCGTTTTAAAAGAATTTTATAGATTCAAAAATTAACTGAAGTTCAGGTTCATGTTTCTTAGTTTTTTTGGATTTAGGTCCTAGAGAATGAAATGGTACAAGAAGTATTCCCAATCTAGTCTTATCAAATATTCAGTCCAAATTGCATATTTGGTATCCAAGTGTCTTGTTGACACACATCGGCAGATTTTTAACATGATTCTTAATTGTTTTGAACTTCAGTACATTTAACTGTATTTCCATAATTTGTATGCTGTTCAGTAGAAATAAGCAGCAATTACCATCCTTCTACTGAGCAGACTACATGCTATGTTTTAACATCTGATCTGTACTGTATCCTCTCAACTTGATAGCCTGTAAAAAGCGGTTAGAGTTAAGAATATTTTGGTCTTTGCTGTTCTGTAATGAAATGGAAACTATATCACACATGAAAAGTGTCAAAGTCAGCTCCATAGGTTGATGAAGAACCTATACTTTTATGTATAATAACGGGAAATTTTTAAGGGGAAATAATTACAAATATTGTCATATTATCCAAATCTGAGGAATTTATTAAAATAACCTCATCTTTCAGAATTGGCAGTGTTTTATGTTGAATAATGATGATACCACACATTGCAAAAGGTCTCTGCCAGGGAACATACAAGTATGTAAAGTAAATCTAGTAAATTGTTATCTGAACATATGTGTTTACAGAACTTGTCAAAACCCCAGCATCATTTTTGCTGCCCCATCTCTAGCCAAGACTAATGCAAAAACAGAGATTCTAGTTCACAGCTGCCCTCCCATGTGACTGGCATTATTAGAAGCTAAGTCAATGGTGTCGACTAATTTTCTGCTTTTAAGCAGAGGCTTTTTTTTTTTTTGAGATGGCAGGATTAAAACACGTGTATCGCACCCATCCCCCTTCCCTACCCCTACCTCTCCATCAGCCAAATGTTGTGTTCCTCTGGCTATGACTGTATCTATCAACCTCAAAACAGATCGTTGCCATATCTGATCAAGGATGAGTCATTTCTTTCTGGTACCTCAAAACTTGCATAATTTCAATCAGCTGTTATAGGGTGGTTTGAAGAGATAAGGGTTCTTCAAAGCCAAGCTATGGTGAAATATTTTTGGTAAAAATTCCCCAATTGCCTCTTTAGTACTAGGGCCTGAAACATAGTTTAGCACTCAAGGGAGAGAGACCTGGGTTTGTATCTCTTAGTCTTAGTATTTACTATTTAGCAACTGAAAAACATTGCTAGGCCTCAGTTTTCTCATCTGTAAAGTGGAGGGAAGAAGAAGAAGAACAGTAGCAACAACAATAATGATACCTGTCTCTTAGGATCATTTTAACAAGGTCAGATAATAAAACGAAGGCTTTGGCTTATTATCCTATACATAGTTAAGTCTTGAGAAATATTAGATGTCTGATGGTGATGATTAAAAAAGGGACACAAAGTAGTGAAGCGAGAGAATTCTATCAGAAAATTAATTCAGAAATGGTTTCTAGAACACAGTTCTGTGTTTTTGTCTAGACTTAGAGACTAGGATGTATTTTTTGACACTAGGTAAGTCAGAGAACTATTCTTAGTCTTTTTACCTCATCACTGAAAATGGGGGAATAATAGTACCTGGTAACTCATTTTGATCTAAACTAGGATAATAGTAGATGTTAGGAGTTCTTAACCTTCAGATCTGTGGGTATTCAGATATCCATACCAAATACTTGGATACATTTTTTGAACAGCCTGAAGTTATCTGTAAAAAATATTTTACTTTTTTTTTTCTGGAGAGAGTGTCATAAATTTTATCAAAAGAATGTTAGGAACCAGTGAAGAACCATTGATGTATATATGAATGCCGTGAGGATGGAAATACTTTACGGGCCAGTTATTATCTGTTAGCTAATATAAAAAGAATTCCTTTTTTTAAGATTTAATTTATTTTTTTAAGTAATTTCTATACCCAACATGGGGCTCGAACTTACAACCCCAAGATCAAGAGTTGTATGCTCTGCTGCCTGAGCCAGCCAAGCACCACCTCATGAAAAAAATTCCTGATTATTGTTTGGTATTTTCTGTTTCTTCCAAAATAACCATCATTATCATCATTATCTATTATAAAGACCACCCCACAGAGTTAATACATAAAATAACTCGATTTGTGTTTAAGTGCACAGAAGCTGAACCCTTTGGACATTAGGCTTTTTCTACAACAGGTTTCTTCATTATTGTTATCATTTAAGATTTTTACTTTTTGTAACGTGAATAATTCCCATAATAAATGTGTTTACAGAATATACTGTTAAGTAAAGTGTGCAATAAATTTATTAAAACAGAATCAACTCTGTTCTCATGCCAAAGTTTGCTTAAGAGGTGCTAAAATTGTGCCTCCAAAAAGCCTTTTTTCTTCCTTTTCAGTATCAGGTGTTGGCACTGGCATGGAAGAAAGTCCCTGTGGAGAAAGCCTCCAATGATTGTTGTAGTTGAAGGTGAAAATGGATCCATGGTGGCAGAAATAGAAGCAGTGAAAGACTTGAGTAGATCTTTTGACAATAATGACTTTCATTATTGTCAATGAAAAAGTGGAATGAAAAAGACAGTGCAGACATAAATTTTCAACCATCGTTTTAGCTAAGTACATATTGCTGTAAAGGCAGAACAGTATTACAGAAACACTGTGGGTAGAGCTCCAAATATCTGAGTTTTTCTAGTACTGGTTCTTTATGTCATTTGGGCATGACACTGGATATTTGGTTTGCTCATTTCCCAAATATGGGGTGAGTCAAAAAATAGAGATGGAGTCCTTCAGACCTATGTAATGGGTTCTGTATGTGTGTGATAAATTTGCAAATTGTGCCAATTTGAAGAAACTTTATAAAGGATTAGAAGTGTGGGATATACGTTGCAAAAATCTCGATTTGTCTGCTATCTCACTTCAGTAGTCACTGGTTACATCTCAGAAAAAATGGAGCTAATGTGTTTGACTAGCATTTTCTGATATGTGGGGCAATTCCCACATGGTGATGTGTCAGTGCAGTAAGTCTCAGGCACATTCATACCTGGGTACAGTGTATGATTACTAGAGTATGTGTTGCCTCATGTCCTGAACAGAGGTGGTTCCATTGCTCCTAGCCAGGCATGTCAGCTTTGTTTACTCTGGTCTCTATTACCATTGCTGATGTATTGAGGAAGTGAATTTAATAAGCAGGGTAAACAGGCTTTGTTTCCAAATTCTAAGATAGGAGATAGTAAGATGGGTACTTGGCTGAACCTTGGAGAGTGTGTTCAGTTTTCTGGCAAGAAATCTGAGGGCAAAGAGGGCTGTTGTGAATCAGGCAGAGACTTGCTGGGCAGCCCATTTCAACTGCGCTGTTCTTCACAATTCTATTTGGAACAAAAGTCAGCCAAGATATTGGTAACTATTGCTTTATGTTGGCAGTGTTCATTCCCTGCTCTTCCTAAAATATCGGGTAACCTGTGCTTTTGGTAAAATTCAGGGTATTAATTTAAAGACATTCGTTGCAAGCCACCATCTATTTTTAAGTGGTTTTAGGTGCTGCATTCAATGCATTCTGTAGGATTTACTGATATGTAGTCAATAGCTGGTTAATCCTCGCTCGGAGGAATTAGGAGAAGGAGGTTGCCTTCTATGTCACCAGTGGCAAATAACAGTGAAAATGACTAAAATACGAATCATCATTTATTCATAATTATTGAATGCCAATCCACTACATGATAGTAATAATACATTATTTAACTCATATCAACTTTTTTTGGCAGTCAATAGGGCAATGTTATTGATCATTGCCCTATTATTACAGGACATTATTACTTATGGGATAATGAAGAAGTATCAACTTGTTTCTGAAATGACTAGACTATTATTACCCACTTCGTTAAAGGAGTACAGAGAGTAAGCTCTCTGATCATTAGATAACTTTCATCCTTTAAATGAGCTTTATTGGGGCACTGGGTTGGCTCATTCGGTGGAGCACATGACTCTTGATCTTGGAGTGGTGAGTTTGAGCCCCACGTTGGCTGTGGAGAGTACTTAAAAATAAAATCTAAATAAGTAAATAAATGAGATTCATTCATCAAATATACTTTGGTTTCCTCAGAAAACTTTCCATATAATTTGTATAAATTAAATTCTCAGTGTTTATGAACATCTCAATTTGTGTTGCGTTGACTCCACACTTAGTAGATTTTGAGCACATTCTACTGGAAACCCAGAGAGATTATAGACCATGTTTGTCATACACGTCACTAACTCCAGTTCGTTGCACGGTGCCAAGCACATGCTGGACATTCAGTAACTATTCCATTCCCAGAACCAAACTGAGTTAAATTTACCACTGAAATTTTATTACTGCAAAATTGTACCAGAAGTTTCTATCATAGCCATCTGTACATGTCCCTAAAATGAAGTTTGCAAAAGATTCTTTATAGAATCGAGTAAACACAGAAATTATTTAAAGTTAAAAAATATTTGAGGTATATCTGCCCTAACAGCGTGTATATCAAATTTCAGATTGATTTGATTTAAAATGGCTAAGATATAAAAACCATAAAAAATGTGAATAAGTACTCTGCCTATCAAAGCTTATTATGTAATTACATGGTTTCAGTATAGTTCTTATGTATAAAACACAATATACAGGATTTCTGCACAAACTCCTTTTCCAATGGAGTCTTTAGGAGATAATTATCTCTTGGAGATAAATATCCATGTCTCTAAATGTTAAGCCACTTGAATGAATAATTCAATCAAATTTATTTATTAATCAAATGAAATCAGTTCTTTGTTAATGAAATTTGAAAAAGTTCAATTGTTTGTTTTTGGCTGATTTTTAAATAATAATATAAGTAATAGAAACAGCTAAACCTATTTTAAAACTTTTTTTTCATTTTTTTTTCTTAAGACATGTATGGGTTCACCAATACATATGCCAAAGCTCAACCCACTGATCTATAACTGACTAAAGAATTAAGCCCCCTAAAGCAAAATTTAAATCAGAAGCTTTCAGAAAAAATTGATAGTGATAACTGCACAGTGGTTAGCTGTGAACCTAAATTATTTTTTTTTTGATCCATTATTTTAGTCATTATACTTCTTGCACTTCAAAGCAGGAAAGAAAACTATGTTGGATTTAAAGTGTACATATATTAAAAGATGTGTATGTCATTTTCTATTTCAAATCCTAACATGGATGATTGTCCAAATTCATCACCTAAATTGCTGTTGTGAAAATCAGTATTGTGGTCATAATACATTTGAAACATGGAAAGGAAACAAGTGATCCCAAAGAATTCTCAGTAATTATCACTGAAACTACTTACTATCCTTTGGCTGGCCTCAAAAATCCTTGCAATTAACTATTTCTATCACCATCCTTCCTTTTTCACTCAGGAAATTAGCAGCCAACAGAAATTAGGTAGAGGCAACACAAATGTGACCTAAAAGTTGCTAGGCAAGCTCTAAAACTCGAAGTTTGAAAAAAAAAATCAGTTCCTCAAATTGTTGCTTCTGGAATTTTTCTCTTTAGAAATTTTCATTTGAGGTGACTTTCTTGTAGATTTGGGTTTGGGACCCACCTTCCCTCACTCCTTCCTTCAGTTAAGTCCACAAACAAGTAGAAGACTTAAGGAAGTCCAAGGACAGAAAATGTGGTGGTTCTGTGCAGATATACAAGCGTGCAGCTCTCTCTCAGCCAGAGATTCTTACCCCTACCACAGGCTAAGAATCGTGCTAAATATGCCCTTCAGGTTGGTCAGAAGTGTCATCCCCTAGCTACAGATTCCTCTCATCTACTCTCCAGAAGTGACCTTCTCTGTGTGACTCAGTTCTCCTCTCTCCTGCATAATGTCGTGGACATATAAAATATTATTAACATCTTAAACAGCTTGGGAGCACCTGGGGGGCTCAGTTGGTTAAGTGTTGGACTCTTGGTTTCAGCTCAGGTCATGATCTCAGGGTAGCATCTGGCTCTGTGCTCAGCCAGGAGTCTGCTTCAGATTCCCTCTCTCCTTCTCCCTCAGCCCCAACCCACTCTCTCTCTCAAAATAATAATAATGATAATCATCATTATCATGATCATCAACTCGTAGAAAAGGAGAAGTAATCTCATTAAACACACGTGTGCACATATAGAACCCTGGACAACATATGACCCTAATGATGTATATAAAGGAGAATTGGAGCCTTGTTCTACCTGATTTTGTATCCTCAGGACCTAGCAAGTACCTAGCTTCAACTTCCTCAGAAATAAGTGTGAATTTTCGGATTGGAGCATTCATTAATTCTCTTGATTTTCTTTTCTACAACATCATTAATCATCTCTACCCAACTGGAAGTAAATTTGTCAATCAAAATGGGTGACATTTAGAAGGAATATTTTGTAAAAACTTTTTTTTCAAAACTAGGAGTGACTATTAGTGATAAAAAAAAATAATAGCAGGTGAGATTCTTTTCTTTTAATTCCAGTAGATTATTTTCAATTTTATTAATGTTTAATCTCTCAAGACAGAGCACTGTCCTAGGTGCCTCGTACTTAGAATATTTGATGACCCTTAGGAGTCATGATTTCTGTCCTTAACAAACACATTGTAAAAGAGGATGACAAAATATTTTAAAACTCTGTCACGCATGATAAACTATGAATGAAATAAAGAATTTGGTGCCTTTATTTCTCTTTAATGAGGCCAAGGTTGTTTTTTAAAAAGCGGGGCGAGGGAGACTTCTGTTCTGCCTTCCTTTGGCAACAGACCTGCTTCTCTACACGTGATCGGGCTAAGGATGTTGATAACTTGAAAATGACGCTGTCCTCTGTCCAGCCAGGTTACATTACAGAGTGACCAGGTCAGGGCTCTCATCTGTGCTGTAGCTAAGAGAAATGTGGCAGTTACGATTCTGTGATCACACAACTGAGGATACTATCCACGTAGGCCACCTTCTCTGCTGCTTCCAGAAATTCCAAATGCACCAAAACTAAGGGGATACAGTGCTTACCAAAGCGATAAATGTGTTTAGAAGAGAGTTAACTTAATATGTGAAGTATTTCTCACCTCCCTCCTACTTTCCACCCCCACACAAGTACGTTCCTATTGAATCCTAGGTGTGAACACCTAGAAATTTCACTCTGACTCAACTTTCCATTCTCATATTTGATAAGACTGACACAAATGAAATACATTTGATAATATCCAACCGTATGTCTTAAGCATCTCTATGATGTTCGATAAGTTGATTAAGGAGATGGAAACAAAGCTAGCCAAGTATTTTTCTCTTACCAAAAAAATAATTGAATCCCTTTGACAAATAGCTAACTTACTGAGTGTTTACTACATCCCTGGCACTGTTTTAATTGCATCCATTTGCCCACATGCTACAGCGGCTCACACTTTAAAGGTGGGGAAATTGAAGCTTTGCGAGGTTAAGTAACTTGCCTAAAGTTGCACCTGGCAAAAGGCAGAAACATGTTTCAAATACAAGTAGTCTAACTCCTAAATCTGATTATTAACCTCCATGCTATACTGACTCTGGGTAAATGAATCTAGAGTACCCCTGATGTCTTAGATAAGATATAGTTTTCCCAAAATATACCTCTGTAGCGGAGCCTAAGTGCAGCTTAAAGCAAGATAGGCCCGTGGAAGCCTATCTTGGAAGCCCGTGCTATAATTTTAGGACTTTTAGGACTTTCCCTCTAACTAATGAAGGGCATTTTCTTTGCAAAAGAATTAAGCACAAAATTGTGCAAGGATTGAAACGCTCTCAGAAACCAGGATTACACCCACTTTGGCATGCTGTGTCAAGCACCGAGGGCATAAGGAAAGAAAAGCAGGCTGGAGTGAATGGTTACACATTCAAATTTGAGCCTCAGCCATATATGTGGGTTAGTTTCCAAATGGACATTTACATTGCCTTTATGTGGATCAAGTTGGTGTTTATTTGCCAGACGTGTTATTTAGATCTAGGAAAAAGATGGCATGGCCTCAGGGAAGTTTCACAATTATAACCTAACTAGGCTCCCCAGCTTACTTCAGATAAAGGGGGCCCCAGAATGTTTGATAAACATAGCGTCTAATAGTTCATTGATTTTTCAGGAGGGAGCAATGTCTACTTTTGCAGGAAGTCCCAACTGGGACTTGTGGACTGACCCCCAGCATTTGCTGTTGCTCTAACCATGACGCATTTCTGGTCCTGACTTGGGTGGAGAGGGAGAAAAGGGGAGCCAAAGATTATCTTTGTGCAAAATCTAGCTTTTATTACATCACCTAAAGTAGCACGACCTGCTACACTAATGAAATCGTGTTCTTGGTTGAAAAGGGCAATTGTTAGCCTGACTTTGTGCGCACTAAAAACATTCCCCCAATCTTGTTAAATTATTGCTCTCATTTCAGATTTTTATGGCTGTGCAGCTTACCAGCCCTCATTTCTTTACGTTTCATTCATTTTCCTTGTATTGATGATTAATGGAGGATGTCGAATGTTAGAGTGAGCAGGCATCAGCAATTGCAAGATCATAATTAGTTTAGCTGACGAGGGCCTCTGATAGCACTTGCATCTGGATGGAAAAATTACCCTATAGGGAACTGGCTGCTCACCAGGTCTTTTTAGTGATACATTGTGAAACACCCGATGAATCAAATGCCCTTTCAATGCCAAGAAAGTGTTCCAGTCTTGAAGCCAAAATTATGTCTGCAGAAAGCTTTCCATTTGAAATGTATCAGAGTACAATTATAACCATTGTATTTTCTTGGCAGGGATACCACTGGTCTACAGTATGGACTCAAGTTAAATAAATTGCCTAAATTTTATGAATCCCTGAAATTTTGACTTACGGTATTTGTAATTTTAAATTTATAATAAAATTGGGTTCCAGCAACATTTTTTCCACTCCTTATCTAACGTGCATCTTTTATCATTAAAGGCTTCGCTTCCTAGAGAAAGGAGAGTGAAGTTGCAATTCAGGCTTTTTTTTTTTTCTTGCAGCAAGAGCATTTCATTTCCTGCCTGTTAGTATTTGCGCCTACAAACACAGCCTGACTTTTGTTTCAGTGAGTTTAATGGAATCATTACTTGATAGCAAGAATGGAACAAGCAATACTAATTATCTACTTTTAAATATTCTTAGATTATTTTTGAATCTGGTGATTGCAGAATTCAGCCCACTAAAATCAATTTGTATTCGGAAACACTTGTGATTTCCAAGTCTGAGGCAAATAAAATAGCCATTGATGGGACTAGCTTGTCTGGCTTCAACAGGCACCTCATAAGCGTTCTCAGTAACCTCATAAGCGTTCTCAGTAATACTGTACTAAGTTGGCAACAAGTTTTGACTGGTCCCCTCAGCTTTGGGAAATAGACGGTGTTCTCTTTCAAAGTTTACCATTGCAACCCCCAAAACTAGAATTGAGTGTGTGATATTCTCTTAATACTTGTGTTACATGAATGACATCCAAAAAGACACAAATCAGGTTTAATTTTAAATGGTTTCCATGCCGCGTTTATTCCACGCTTGACTATATTTTTAGAGCTCAAGTACCCTGTGTTCCCCCTTTGCTAAAGTATATTAAACATATTGCCTCGTTCTGTCTTGTGACTTTTGTTTTGACACTTTTAAAAGGTATATTTTAGGGTTCAGCATTTAGGAGCCATCATTAAAGGCACAAAACCCAAAGTTCAAAAAGTTAAAGCTGTTTCTGTGAAAAGCCTTTGGTGTTGCACACACCTCATCCATCACTGTAGGGTTAATTATAATGAAAATCAGTGGTGCCTATTAAACACAATTGAACCTGACCTCATTATGGGCAGTGTGGTTTTATACTGTCATTGTTGCTAGTCTAAAGACAAAACTCCTGGGTTGATTTGGTCTAACTCCACTGATCATGTGACTCACCTCTGACCTTGTGTTTTTTTTCCCCCGTTTCAGAGGCGTAGAGGCTCGGGTGTTTTTTGTGCCAATTGCTTGACCACAAAGACCTCTCTCTGGCGAAAGAATGCAAATGGCGGATATGTATGCAACGCGTGTGGCCTCTACCAGAAGCTTCACTCGGTAAGAGCTTGTTAGACTGTTTGAGGAAAAGCTTTATAAAGCAGCTTGGTCTGTGGTGTGTGATGTGTACCATTCCCTGGCTTGCAACGCCTGCTCCCGCAGAGTTTAATACAGTCACTCGGAGAGCACCTGTGATTTATGGTGAAATGGCCTTAGATGTTATGGGGAGATACATATGAGATCATTAGTAATGCATTATGCTTCTTTTGATTTAAACGAGGGAAGTGATTGATTTCTGGGAACTTCCCATAACAGTCGAACTAACGGTTATCAGAATTTGGTGAAATTAGGCAGAAAGAAATTTTAAAAGTTCAAAAATACATAAAAAGTGTTTTAAAAAGAGGTCTCTCCTATTTCACATAAAATACAGGGCAGGGAAAGAATGCTTATTTCCACTTTAACTTCAGAATTTGCAACCGTCATCGTGGCTGCTTTGGGGGCTAGAAGTCAGGCACATTCAGAAGAGTGGTTCTGAACTAGGACCCAAGAATGCCAGGTGAATCTTGTCAATATGTATATCCGGGGGATATATTCGAGGGAGGTATCTAAGTTCCGAATGGCATACATCCCAGTAGAATAAGATGAGAAGATGCTTTGTGTTTCAAACTCTCTGGCTGGCTTCTTTCGGTGGCTCACTGAGGTACTTCCAGAACTTGCTTCTCAGATTTTAGTTAGAATCCTCTGATAAAGTTTAATTAAAGCTCACAAATTCCCCCATCTTTATATGCATTTACTTCCTGAAGGAAGGATTTTTTTTTTTTTGGTTTAGGAAGTTTATCTGCTGACAAGAGCTGCCTTTAAAAATAGGAATACCCCACTTAGTAAACAGAAATCCATTTCCCTCTGCCTTTTTCATTTTGTTTGGCATTTTACCATAGCTCTTAGCACAGCCAATGAATAAATTACAGCTACAGGGAATACAGTTTTAGACAAAACGTCCTCATAAATGGACCATTGGAAGCACTCTTTAAAAAATGCATGCTTCCAACAATACTAATTGGTGTAAACTGTAAAACCTTCGTTATTACGTGTAGCTAAGAGAGAGATTCTCCCCCCACCACCATATCACCTTCCTTTTGCTTCACCTTCACCATTTTAGCACAGCAGTAAGCTTTCATTTAATGAGAACTGACATTAATGATTTTAATTGAACTCTGGCCAATCATAGGCCAAGAATTAATTAAACTACTGCTCTTCCACGTTATGATAATTTAACAACTATGATATAAACTTTTTTTACAATTATTTTAATATTCATCTCTCCAGAGGCAAGATATGTTCAGTTTTGAGTTTCTTTACATCATAAATTTAAATACATAAAGGTTATGCTCACATCTCATGTCAGAGACTGTCACAAAAGTTATAAAAGTTTTAAAAGGGTATTAATGCAAATTTCTGGTTTCCTTATAGGTAGATATTAAATACTGCATATTTTCATAATACAAATAGGAGCTCTTTATAAACCTGAACATTCTGAACAAAATAAATGAATATGGCATATCCAAGGGATACGGCATTTTCCTTTGAAACCAATAATTGAATTGTCAGTGACAAGTGTGTTATCTTCTTGTCTTCAAAATGCGTCTGTGACAGTAGAAACATTCCAAAAAGGATTTATATTTATATTTTGTTTAAGATATAAAAGGTCTCTCTTGCATTAAGGTACATTCTTCCTAGGAATAATTCACAGGTTACATATTTTATATATATATATCTCCACATTCTGTGTAGAAACTATTTGATTTGAGTACTCTTAGAAAAATCAAGTTAGCCCACTTAAAGAGTTTTCTAAATTTTCACCTGTAAATATGCATTAATTTATTAACTTCTTTTTATTTTATAAATCAAAGTGAGAACTCTCACTGCAAGTAAAATTTTTGGTATACTCTTATCTATGGGTCTTAGTCCTGTAATATAAATGCCTGTTGAACATGTACATAACTACCAATCATACAGTGCTTAAGCTGAATAAAAAACAAGCTGAGTGAAAGTCAGCATTCTCAGTACAGAGTGATGTATCATATATTTGTACCAAAGCTACAAAAGAATTTACACTTTCAACAGAAAACAAATGCTTTACCTATTAATAAGTAAAATTTTCCATAGTGATTATATAAAATCCTGTTAAACAAGGAGAAATAAAAGTAAGAGGTGAAAAAAAAAAGTCTCCCACTGATAAGACTTTGAGTGCCTGATATCTTTCTTCACGATTCTGCTCATTTGTCTTTATTTGTGCTCTGATATATAATGCTTTATGTTCACATTTGCAGTTATTTCGAAGAATACACGTATTTGTCAGCTCAGGCTACCATAACAAAATACCACAGACTGGGGAGCTTAAACAACGGAACAGATTTTCACACGGTTCTCAGGGCTGGAGGTCTGGGGTCAGAGTACCAGTGTGGCCTGGTTCTGGTTGGAGAGCTCTCTTCTTGGGTTGGAGAAGACCTCCTTCTCTCTCTGTCCTTATCTAACCTAATTTGCCTCCTAAAGACCAAATTTCCAGATCCAGGCACATTGTGGGGTAGAGCTTCCACATACGAGCGAGGGGACCCTGTATAATTTTGCCACAGTTGTCTTAAAGCCTAGCTCCTGCGTTCCTGTATTGACACCCTAGTGCATGACTCAGAAGTTGAGAAATAATTGCAGAAAAATCGTGTTTCTTCAAGGAACTTTCTACACAGTTTTATCACTAAATGATGCAATTCCAAATCTATTGAGTTTGGAAAAGCTGTTTTTAAGTAGATGAAAGTTTTCAGTCCTCCCTGCAGAGTTGGACTTGATTTAATTAGGCTAAAATAGTGTGCTTTGGTGACTGCCTCTGATCCTGCTTAGGGCAAGAGGAGGAGATTGAGTAAACCTATAATGTAGAGTCTACCCTTGCTTTGAACTTAAGCGTGGTTCATGTTTGTGAGGAATTGTTAATGAGTTTTAATGTATTTTCTCACGTTTCCCTTTTATGCATTGCGCGTGTGTGTTCTCTGCAGACTCCCAGGCCTTTAAACATCATTAAACAAAACAACGGTGAGCAGATTATTAGGAGAAGGACAAGAAAGCGCCTTAACCCAGAGGCACTGCAGGCTGAGCAGCTCAACAAACAGCAGAGGGGTGGCAGCGAGGAGCAAGTCAACGGAAGCCCCTTAGAGAGGAGGTCGGAAGATCATTTAACCGAAGGTCACCAGAGAGAAATTCCGCTCCCTAGCCTGAGTAAATACGAAGCCCAGGGTTCATTGACTAAAAGCCATTCTGCTCAGCAGCCGGTCCTGGTCAGCCAAACTCTGGATATTCACAAAAGGATGCAACCTTTGCACATTCAGATAAAAAGTCCTCAGGAAAGTACTGGAGACCCAGGAAACAGTTCATCCGTGTCAGAAGGGAAAGGAAGTTCTGAGAGAGGCAGTCCCATAGAAAAGTACATGAGACCTGCAAAACACCCAAATTATTCACCACCAGGCAGCCCTATTGAAAAGTACCAGTACCCCCTTTTCGGACTTCCGTTTGTACATAATGACTTCCAGAGTGAAGCTGATTGGCTGCGGTTCTGGAGTAAATATAAGCTCTCCGTTCCTGGGAATCCGCACTACTTGAGTCACGTGCCTGGCCTACCAAATCCTTGCCAAAACTATGTGCCTTATCCCACCTTCAATCTGCCTCCTCATTTTTCAGCTGTTGGATCAGACAATGACATTCCTCTCGATTTGGCGATCAAGCATTCCAGACCTGGGCCAACCGCAAATGGTGCCTCCAAGGAGAAAACGAAGGCACCGTCAAATGTAAAAAGTGAAGGTCCCTTGAATGTAGTAAAAACAGAGAAAGTTGATAGAAGTACTCAAGATGAACTTTCCACAAAATGTGTGCACTGTGGCATTGTCTTTCTGGATGAAGTGATGTATGCTTTGCATATGAGTTGCCATGGTGACAGTGGACCTTTCCAGTGCAGCATATGCCAGCATCTTTGCACGGACAAATATGACTTCACAACTCATATCCAGAGGGGCCTGCATAGGAACAATGCACAAGCAGAAAAAAATGGCAAACCTAAAGAATAAAACCTTAGCACTTAGCACAATTAAATAGAAATAGGTTTTCTTGATGGGAATTCAATAGCTTGTAATGTCTTATGAAGACCTATTAAAAAAATACTTCATAGAGCCTGCCTTATCCAACATGAAATTCCCTTCTTTTATTCTTTCTTTTGATGAGTAGGTTACCAAGGTTAAAAAGTGAGACAAATGGTCAGTGAGAAGAAAAAAAAAATGGAAGATGGTAAATAGTCATGTTTTAGAACCTAGTTAAGTCAAAAAAAAAAACCATCTTGGCAAATGTGTACGGTGGAAATGGTCCATAAAAAGTATCACCAGACTTTCATTATTACATTTGTAAAGAAAGAAATCAAACCTATTTAGAATTTTGAAAGGGTTTACATATTATGATACTAACGCAGTATTGGGCTGGCCATTGGTGCATTCGTCCATAAACCCAGACATTGTTGCCTAAATTTAGAAGTATCATGAAATCCTAGGCAGATGAGGAGAAACCTACTCTCCAGGGCAGTGAAAAGAAAATGGCGCCTCTTACAGTAGTCTCCTCTCATTGACCATGTTTCCGACTTAGACCTAGAAACGCGAGCTGTGGTTAGGCTTGGTGAGAGAGCAGCAAGGAAAGTGACAGCCGGCAGCATGGTGATTTTGGCCAGCCCTGCCTGTACATACACATGCACACCCTCTCTGATATTTTTGTCCTTTAGATGTTCAAATACTCCTTTCAAAAGTAGTCCTTTTGTTGGCAACTTAGGTTCATTTTGTCCAAATATATATGCATTTTTACAAAACAGTGTCCTCAGTGCTTACGTAGTCTTTTTTTTTTTTTTTTTTTTGCCAGATATTTCTTTCTCGTATGTGATGAAGCAGTTTGGATTTGTTTTTTAAGCCTCCTCTTGGTCACCAATCTCACTTGGCACGTTGTAACTAAAGGGATGCCCCCCTCAGTTCAAAAAGATTAGATGGATACAAAAGTTCAGACCTTGGGCTGAATTTGTTTAGAGTACATGGTATTTCTCCACAAGGTAACCTGCTGTATTATTTATTTTCTTTTGGTTAAATAGAAGTTCCAAACTTTGTGGCCAGGCAGCGTCTAAGGTTACGTTACCACAGACTGACAGTTGGTATATGTACCAGTCACTCCCTTCATTAGATTTATACAGGTTTAGTTAAGTAGCATTAAATAGGATTCGTAGAAGTCTATCTTCATAGTACTTTTAATACTTAAGGCTTTGTAAAACTATCCATGAAGGGAAAGCTCCTCAGCATAACTGCTCAGGGAAATAGGGCTACATAACTGAACATTAAGTAATTGGTTAAAGGTGCTGTTAGTCGAGCCTCAATGCTTGCTACAAGGATGTATGTACAAGGACTGACTTTAATAATTTGCATTATATTGTCCCAACCAGTAGTTTATTTTTTGCCACGGAGATGTAGAAGATATTACAAGCTACTGGATGCACTGTCAGATTAACTTATTTCATTAAAGAAGTTGGGAGAACAAATAGGAAAAAAAAAACTTATTTTTCTAGTAAATATTAATGTATTACATTTCAAATAATGGTGCCTGACATATTGAATAATTATTTTCTACAGTGTACGTATGCAACAAAGATATTCCATCATGCATTAGAGTCAGTTCTGGCTCTGCCTAGCTGTTTACATTTGCAAATGTAGCAAACAAGGTAATGAAGCAACTATTTCTATTGCGGTAGATACCTTTTGTGTGTGTGTGTGTGCATTAAAGTTGTAAACGGTAACATGAAACAAATGGAAGTTCTTGATATAATGGTATGGAAAACAAGAAGGAAATGAAAATATTTTTATGCCTACTTAGGAAAAAAAAGGGTAGCACTATTCATTCCAAGTACTTTTTTTTTTTTAATTTTTAAGCTCTTAACTCACATTGTTATACTTAAAATGATAAACATATATCCTCTTTTTATTGCTTTTGTCTATGTTTCGGATGAAACATTTCAGAAATTATTTCGATAAGCGCTGCCGGCCCCCGCAGCACTGGTGTTTTTATTGCGTTCTGTAGCCGTGTTTGCACTCAGTTTTACAGAATTCCCAGTTGCTTTGTATTGTTTTGTTGTGTTTGGGTTTTGTTTCTTTTTCCCAGTGCCAGGTCTTCGTTCCTTAAAGTTGGATGGCAGGTAGAGTTCAAGCAGTTTGTGACTGTTGTAGTGAATGAAGTTAAAAATGTCTTTCTGGTGTGTGGTCATTTCCATTCTTGCATTTTTGTTTTCATGTTAAAAACAAAAACAAAAAAACAAACAAAAACAAAAAACAAAAAAAAAGGGAGAGAAAGAGAGAAAAAAAGAAATCAGGACTAAGCCTTCAGCTTCAGTTTCATTTCGAAAGGGCCCTATTCTGATCTCACCTGTCTAGCGCTACTATTCACATAAACTGAAACAAAGAGGTGGAGTGAGGAGCTCTGAACTGTAAATTATGTGATGCTGATTTATCTTTCTTAGGAATTTCGATGAATGCATCTCAGAATGTACAGGCAGACTTGAGAGGTGGCCATTAAAGATCTCAGAAAGAGAGGAGATGTCCCAAACAACAAAACAATTTTTCGTTTTCCTAGTAAAAAGACTAGTAACAAAGTGCACTGTGGCAATCCTTAAGCAACATTATACATGGACTGCTCAAATCAGCAAAATGCCAGAAGTTTGGTTAACTTGGGCAATATTACAGGTATGATTTTTTGGGCAAAACTACTCCATAAACAATTTCTCCAGTGTGTCAGACACAATAGGTTGTTCAGTTTTGGCATGTATTCCTTTTTCTTTTTTTTTCTTTTTTTTTTTTTTTTTGTTTGTTTTTATCTGATTTTTGTTTTCTCAGACATAGTAGTAACGATTAGCATTGGAAAATACATATCACTATTCTTGGAATATTTATGATCAGTCTACTTTCAGTAGAATATTCTTGGATAGCATTGAAACGATAGATCTTATTCCATATTCCTTTATTATTGATTATTTTATTTTCATTTTTGTTTTCATTGTTATACATATTTTGATGGAAAAGAGGTTGGGCTTTTTTAAAAAGATGAAAATTTATTGTAACACTAAAATACCCCTTATTTTTTGACCTACGAAAGCCTTTGTGCCATCTCTCAAAATATATTATAAAAATGGTTGTTATTTTTATTTGGTTTTAAGGTTTCTGAATGATTTTGCCTTAAGTTGTAATTTTAAATGAGCTATTTAGGTACTTATCCTTTTTTTTAAGGACTTTCAAGATGATTTAGGAATTTCCCCTCTTGGAAAAGGCTTCCCCTATGATGAAAACTATATGCCAGCTAAAATTGTATACCATTGAAAAACTGTAAGTCTTTTGAAATTACTTGTCTCTATTCTGAATCAAGCTTTCAGTCAAACTTTAGGTCAGGACCAGCTCATGCATTCATTCTACCTTTTCTTACTCTTTGTTTCTCCCTCCCTCACCCATATATTCATACCGTTGTTTGGGATAGAAAAGTCATAATGAGCCAGCCCACCTTGGAAGGATGTGGATTGAGAGACACTACAGGACTCTAAGTGATTGAGAAAAGGATGGAGCTCTAAACCTTAACATGTTAACTCTGTAGTTCAAAAGGAAAAGAGTGTGCCCATTCTTCCTACATGACATATTGAGATGTTCTTTTAAAAAAATCAACTTTTAAGATAGTGACGTTTTGTTCTAAACTGTTCTCTTTTAGTAAAGGTAGATTTTAGAAAACAAGCATGGGGATTCTTTTCTAAGGTAATATTAATGAGAAGAAGAAAAAAAAAAGTGATTATCTTTAACAGCTCTTTGTTGAAGCCTGTGGTAGCACATTACGTTTATGATTGCACATGTGCACATAATCTATTATGATCCAATGCAAATACAGCTCCAAAAATATTAAATGTATATATATTTTAAAATGCCTGAGGATATACATTTTTCTTAATAAATTGAAGAGTACCAGTACTATTGCTATTAAAATAATTATTAGCCTTCTGCTGTGTGGCTGCAAAACATCACAAGGTGACCCGTCTTGAGATCTCTGAACTGCCTGCCTATTGAGTTAGTGCACATTAGCGCATAGCGCAATTCCAGAGTGAGGATATCTGTGGTAGAAACATGGAGGAAAGAAAACTGGTGGTCAGCTCCTGTGCTGTATGCCAGCCTTTTGCAGTTGTCCGCAAATATTGGCAGTAATTAGGACCTCTGGAAGATGCTAGGGCAGAAGTGCGTGAAGTCAGGGATGAAGAAAATGTGAAATTCAACTTTGATCCACACAAGAAAACTGCATAATGTATGCTCATGTGTTGTTCTCTTGAATGGGAAGGTAGAGCTGTAAGCCTCACTCCGTCCTGCACCAGAGAAAAGCAAGAGTAACTTAACGTGGAAGTAACATTTTTAGCCTTCATCAGAGAAGATGGTCCTTCAAGACCCATAAGTCCCAAAACTGGATCCTGATTCTACCCCTGGTTGTTTTTCATTTTATGACCTGCAGTAAATCACTTTTTCTTTTCGTTCCTCAGGTTCCTCACCTGTAAAATGGAAAAAATATATTAATAATAATATTAATAATAATAATAATGATGATAATGTAGTACTTGTTTTGTAAAGCACTTTGAGATCCTTGGTTGAAAGGCACCATGGGAGCGCCAAGTATTATTATATGGCCAAGGGGCTTATTTAAACTCTTAGTTCCCAAGGGCCATGAAAGGTTGGGGTCATTTTGTTAAAGATGAGCTGTAAATATCATACTAGACAGCCTATAATGTTGACTATGAAGAGACAAAATTATTACAAGGCTGATGAAACAATAGTTTCTTAATGGCTACCAACAAGGCAAATATCACACTAAGAAATGCCAAATTCCTTAGGGTGGACTATTGACAACGTAGATAATTGGGGGGTGGGGTGGGGTTGGGAAACATCTCAAAATGCCAATGTAAAATTAACTTACAGCAATATTCACCAGCAGAAAATGTCTTTCATATGGAATGATTTCATGTTGCTAAAGAAAAAATTCAATTTGTAGTCCTGATTTGAATATTAGAATGTTGGCTATAATAGTTCTGTTCTTACAACACATGGAATTTTTTTTGTTTTATTTAATTTTGTTTTCATAGTGCATGTTCATTTCTACTCACAAACATGTTCTTGGTGTATTTCTTATGCAAACAATCTTCAGGCAGCAAAGATGTCTGTTACATCTAAACTTGAATAATAAAGTTTTACCACCAGTTATACATAATGGCGTTGGTATGGTTTATATGGATTCACTTTCGTCCACATGGCAATAGGAAATACAGACATTGTAACATATAGACAGGTTCTGATAAATTAAGATGGTGAAATCAAATCCCCATTTTCGAAAATATGACTAAGATCGAAAAGACCTGGATTCTCTCAAATTGTTTTGCTTTGCTTTTTATTTTCTTTAACCAATCTCTTATTGATAGATCTTGTGTAAAGAAATACGTATATACTAGTTTCTTGAGGAAGATTAACAATAAAAAAATGTTTATTTCAAAAAACATTAAGTATCGACTGTTGAGTATTAGGTAATGATTATGTTACAATATGTAAAAACTCCTGCTTTTGAAGCTTAGCTTTGATTCAATCCAGTGAACCCACATAAAATGTGAAGATCCTGGTAATAATTGCAAGAAGTTTATATTAATATATTACATGCCTTTTTTGTTTGCTTCAAATGAAATTGATGAGAGGTTGTTTCCTGAAGGATGATTTTGAAAGAGGGAAGAGGCAGAAGAAATCCAGGCAGGAGAAGGACATGGGAAAATTCACCCAAGTGTTTGTAGCCAGAAAGAAAAACACAAAAGGACAGGACTACTTAAAAGTATTTATTTACTTATTTATTTATTTGTTTATTTATTTATTTATTTATTTATTTATTTATTTATTTATTTATTTTACTTAAAGTATTTAAATAACTAATTGCTTCAGAAGATTTGTTTTGAAATTTTCAAATTAATTAGTCTCTACGCTGCTTACACAACCTTCACTTCTGATTTTTGTGAGCCTAAATTAACAAATCCATGTATTTATTTATTTATTTTCCTAGCTCTTTCACTTCTCCCTTGTTTGGAAAACAGCAGAGCAGGGGCGCCTGGGTGGCTCAGTGGTTAAAGCCTCTGCCTCCGGCTCAGGTCATGATTTCAGGATCCTGGGATTGAGCCCACGTAGGGCTCTCTGCTCAGCGGGGAGCCTGCTTCCCCCTCTCTGTCTGCCTGCCTCTCTGCCTACTGGTGATCTCTCTCTCTCTCTCTCTGTCAAATAAATAAATAAAATCTTAAGAAGAAGAAGAAAACAGAGCAGAGACTTTGAGGGGCTTTCGTAATGGTGACAAGCTTGTCTCACAGCCGGAGCAACATTCCCTGGGTCAGAGTATAGTAGTAACACTTAATGTGATTTCTTTATGTCGAACTTGATTCTCCTATGGGGACCACTTTTCAGATAAAGTTGAATGCACTTTGTTCTCACCCAGAACTGTCAGGATCCCATGCAGGAGGAACTCTGTAACCATCAGCTATTTATCATGGTTTGAGGGGAAAGAAGAGCAAGTCAGCACTATGAGTCCCCCTTCATCTTTTCGTCTCCCATCTCTGTGAGGGTAGAGCCGGGGTCAGAAATTCAGTGGCACAAAGGATGCAGCAAGTAGCCTGTGTGAGTGAGCCAGCTGGGTGGAGACCTCGGGAACCAGAGGGCTGTATAAAGGTAGCCTTTACTTGGCTTTAAGAACAGTGCCAAGCTGACTTGGGTTGCAGGTTTTCAAGAAAAACTGGACAAAGGGAATTTGGTGTGAAATCTCCAAATTTTTAATGTCAGTGACTTGACTTTTTTTTTTTTTTAAATATTGCAAGCCAAGCAAAACACTTGTTCAGAATAAATTCCACCCCGAGCCAGGCAATGTGTGACCCCTGGAGCCTGAACAATAGTGAACTCTGGTAACTGGCAGGGAGGAAATTGGGCAAAGTGCTGAGGTTAGCTGTGGTTCCTCTGGGTTTTGTCTCAGGTCCCAGTGCACCTCCAGCTCTGCCAGGAAACCCGAAAGCACCGTGGCAGCAGCACCTGCCTGGTTCTTTCAGAGCCAAATTTGCTTAAGACGAAAAACATTTGCTCAGAAGATGAACAAGCCTTCGTTTTTTAGCATATTGCTAATTAGTTTGTACTTTTGTTCTCTGTCTTTGTAACCCCAAGTACCATTTTTCTGTTTTTAACACACTGGGATGAACAAAAATTTCAAAAACGATTAAAAGTTGCTAAAGTTAATGGTCAGCAACGTCCAAGATGTCCTCATTTCCCTCTCTATGTCACATTTTTGAGTGAAAATAACAGCGATAGAAAAGTGGAGCAGTTGATGGGAAAGGAGGAGCTTTTTCATATTAGAGTTGATTGTTCTAATGAATAATTTCAGGAATTTCTTTGATTAAAAAAACAATTTTTATAATTAAATCTTATTGCTATTTTTACAATGCTGTTCTCCAATATGTTTAGGATGTCAGTAATCCGAAAGTCACCTTCCCTGAATGTTAAAGTACTAATACAGGGGGCGCCTGGGTGGCTCAGTGGTTAAGCCTCTGCTTTTGGCTCCGGTCATGATCCTGGGGTCCTGGGATCGGGCCCCACATCTGGCTCTCTGCTAAGGGGGAGCCTGCTTCCCCCTCTCTCTCTGCTTGCCTCTCTGCCTACTTGTGATCTCACTCTGTCAAATAAATAAAATCTTTAAAAAAAAAAAAAGTACTAATACAGAATCTATGAGCTAATCCGTTCTCCCAACCTTTGTGCAATAACCACAGCGGAACATGTAACAAATATTAACGTTTTCCTTCAGGTAAGCAGCAGAGACTGGGATAGAAAGTGCGATTAGCAGGAAAATACCAGAGATTCTTTAACTTATTTCCATAAATAGGTGAATTTCCAAATTAAAATTGCAGAAGCATTCAACTGTAAGCAATTTGCCAGGAATATTTATGAACTCAAACCCCACAAATACATCACAGACCTCTTCTCAGAACCTGCACCACCTCTGACACAAAAGCAGGGTCTGCCTTCCTCCAGTTTACACATTACTCAGTTTTTAGAGTTAGTATATTTTACAACCAGTGGTGTTTTCTTCAGACCTGAAATCCCCTTAGATATTTTCTTTCAACATAGCACATAATACCCAATGAATTAATGGACCTGAAAAAGCATAAATGCACCAGTTAGTTTACAAAGATCAATTTGATATCATCATGCTTATTTTCTATGATTTTATTTTTTTACAGTTGCTTTGATGATTTTTTTTTCTATAGCAAAATTATCATTACTGTTATTTTTTGGTGGTGGTGGTGGTGGTGGTGGTGATGACCATGTGGTACAAACCCAGGCTTCATGAATTCGTTCAACAAATACCAATTGAGTATTTGTTATATACCAGGCACTATTCCAAGCATTTGGACTGCATCAATGAAGAAGAGCAGACCAAACTCCTGTTTGTATGGAAAGGAGACAGACAATCGACACACACACACAATAAACAAATATATAAATAGCATTTCATGTTGGAAGGTGATGCATGCACTGGGGAAGGAAAGCGGAGTTCAAGGCAGTAGAATGGATGGATGCCATATTCATTAGGCTAACCGACAGTGCAGCCCTCATCTGAGCCAAGACTTAAAAGGAGGAACTGGCAGAGTGCACAGCTCATGCAAAGGCCCCAAGGTGAGAGAGTGTATCTGGTAAGTTTGAGAAAGAGCAAGGCGGCCAATGTGGCTGAGGCAGGCAAACGAGAGGGAGAATATTTAGAAACTCACGCAGAAATGAAATTATTGAGATAAGAGGAGATTAGATCATTTAGGACATTGTAGGCCACTCTGGCTAGTACGACTTTTATTCTGTCTGAAACAGGGAGGTAATTTAGTGTTTTGAGCACAGGATTGCTATTTGATGTATGTAATTTAAATGGGACCATTCTCTCCTATGCTTGTAATAAATCATAGGTGGTGAGGATACAAGGATAGAAGCAAAGAAACCAGGTTGGAAGTTAATTTAATCATCTCTGCCAGAGAGAACAGGAGCAGAAAAGCAGTTAAAATTCCAGAAATCATCATGGAAGGAAACAAGCTAGATGGCCTGGTCACAGGGTGGGAGAGAAACAGAAGACTCAAGAATTACTGCCAAGATTTTTGGTCTGAGCAAACTGGAAAAATGGATTTGGTGGATCAGGTTCGGAGTGGGGAAGAAAAGGAGTTAAATTGGGGACAAGCTACATTTACAGTCCAGAGGTCAAGTAGACTGTTAGATCTAGGAGTTGGAAGTTAGGCATTAGCTGTAGCACCTAGACAGTATTTAAAGCCGTAAGACTGGCTGAGATAATCGAGAGAGGGAATAGAGGTGGAAATACACCCAGTATTTGAAATCATGACAATGAGGAGATACTAGTGACAGAAACTGAGGAGGAGGGGCGCCTGGGTGGCTCAAGTCGTTAAGCGTCTGCCTTTGGCTCAGGTCATGATCCCAGAGTCCTGGGATCCAGCCCTGCATTGGGCTCCCTGCTCAGCGGGGAGCCTGCTTCTCCCTCTCCTCCTGCTTGTGTTCCCTCTCTCACTGTCTCTCTCTCTCTGTCAAATAAATAAATAAAATCAGAAAGAAAGAAAGAAAGAAAGAAAGAAAGAAAGAAAGAAAGAGAAAGAAGAAACAAACTGAGGAGGAAGCCACCTGTGTAGTAGAAGGAATATGAGAGGAAGGAATCTTGGAAGCGACGAAAACAAAAATGTATCACGAAGCAGAGAGCCGTTGACTTTAGAAAATACTGCTGATATGTCAAATGGGAAAATGTTCATTAGTTTTGGCAGTGTGAAGGTCACCAGCAGGGTGGGCTATATACTTTGCAGGGCCCAGAGCAAACTGAACCTGAAAGCCTCCGTGTTCAGAAATTTCCAATTTCAGGATGGCATCAGAGCTTCCAATGAAGCTCAGGACTCCGTGCACCGGCCTGGATCGCGTGCTCGCGTACCTGCCCCTGGTCGGCAGTGCATTAACAAAAACAGTTGATTGAAGAGATGGGATGGGAAAGTCTGAGGGATTACACTTAAGAGAGAAGAGGAAGAAAGTTTTGGAAAACGGCATACCATTTGGGGCTTTGCTCTAATGGGGATTGGAAAAAGGAATGGTAGCTGGCAGGAGATGTTGAATCAATAGAAAGTTGTTTGGTTTTGTTTTAGAGTGGGAGAAATAAAAACATGCTCCTGTGTCAATGAGAAGGATGCAGTGAGGAGGGCTTTATTCATCTTCCAAAAGAGAGAGGAAAACAGCTGAGATGTTCTTTGATAGGCGAGTGAGTGAGAGGAGAGAGGATCTCTTGCCCAAATGGAGAGGAGGACTTTACAAAAGAAACAAGCCGTTCACATTCTCAGTCACAGTTGGCAAAGCAGATCTAGTAGACACAGATGTTGGGACATGTGTAGCTGTGAGAGTAGAGTCCCTGAAAGCTCTATTTTTTTCGGGTGGCACTCCTGTTCTGTCTGTTACTCCATTCAGAACTCCAAAACATTTCATTCAGAACGAAACAAGGCCACATACACGTTAAAGAAGCCAAGATGGTTTCATTCCATTCCAATGGCATGTGGATATTTGGATAAAGTCAGAAAACTGTCACTTAACTGAAAATAGTATTTGTTTTTTTGTTTTTAAAGATTTTATTTATTTACTTGACAGAGAGAGAGCGATCACAAGTAGGCAGAGAGGCAGGCAGAGGGAGAGGAGGAAGCAGGCTCCCTGCTTCCTCCTCTCCCTCCCAGGATCCCTTCCATCCTCCCAGGATCCTGAGATCATGAGTGACCCAGGCGCCCCTGAAAATAGTCTTTGAATCTCACTTTAAAAATTGCTTCTAAAAATTGCCCCAACATATTCATCTTGTTTAGTTCAAAATGTTATTTCTCATTTTCTTAATTTTATTTTTTTTAAAGACAGCATGCATTTTGTTATGCTAATAAGGAACACCACAGGAAGTATGGCCTTCTTAGTTTCTCTTAATGCCATTTCCTGAAGTTACACCGGATAAAATGCAGGGTTTTACCAAGTTTTCCTTATGACTGCGATTGTTTTTTTTTTTTGAGTGAATTAATTCCTGCTTGCTGAGTACTGATTCTGGATTGAGAACTGTGCACGAGCAGTAACAGACACAAAAGAGAGTTCAAATTTGGTGCCTACCCTTGATTTTTCTTCAAGCGTCCAGCCGATTCAGTTACAAGGTGGCTTAATTTTAAATTTTTTCATTTGGGAGCTTTTTCTGAACCTTTCCTTATTGCATTTCATGACATGACGCATTTTAGTGCCTTTAACAAAAAGTCTTCCCATTATCTTAATAAAACTTTATTGAAATTTGAGGAGACATGTCTCTGTTATTCCCACCATGACTTTTAAATATGAGATCATATACTCAGCAGAAAGGCTTTGGTATCTGTTAACAGTGCAACCTCCAGTAACTTCTTCCTTAACGGTGTTAACTTCAAAGAAAGCACTTAAGGAACGTTATCTTCCCCTAGATAGCTACTAAAGTAAAAATCAAAACTGGAAAACCCAAATACAATGAACGGCAGTGACCCACAGAAGTGTTAGAGAATGACACTGGCTTAGTTTTTCCAAAATATGGTTCTTTAACTTGTAATCCAGCAATCAGCCAATGCTGTTTTATTAAAACAAAGAGTTTTCTTTGCCAGCAGCAGCTGTCCTGGCTCTGTGTCCAGCTGTCACACATCCTACCCACATCCCAGTAAGCATTCAGGTGAGGCAAGTTGCCTCACAGGCAGTAGCAAGTGTTTACTGCCCCTGAAAATCACTGAGTAGACTGCCCGATACCCTTACATTACTGACTGATGATCTTCACGGAGACTTCAGTAGTCTCAAATGCAACGGAAAATCTTTTTTTCTGAATTGGTGCCCGCTGGCCCTCGTTTCCCAGACAGTCTCATATTTAAAGACTGCAGGGAAGCTTTTCTTGATATCTTTGGTTGAAGTTATCCTCAGCAAAAGCATGCAGAAGGAAGCCTTTCTCCCTTGAAGCCTTTGTGTCTTTGGCCACCTCCTGTCCTTCCAACCCTATTCCCTTACTAGCATCCTATTGTCCAAAAGGAAATGGATTGCCATGTGCTTTTGAAGACATGAGTTTTTTCTTTGCCATTTCCAGCATTGTTTCATGAACCTGAAGTTTGGTGCAACTTCCAGGCACATTTTCTTTGGTTCAAAGCCGTGTCCTCAACACCTTAACAGACTCTGAGGAGACATATTTGCATTTCAATTAACTCAGTTTAAAGATGAACACATCATTCTCACAAGGCCCACTCCTGAACGTCTCTTTCCCAGACTGTGCTCACATGCATGAGAGTACTAAAGTCACTAAAGCTTCCTCCTTTTAGCCTTCCTGCCCCAACCACTTTAACCTCAAAAACAAACTCTCAAATGTTTTATAATTAACAAGAATTGTTCTTTTCAAGATAAACACCGATGTGCAGCTCTGTTGGTAGTTAAACTCAACCATAGAGTGCTCTTTACACAGAAATATATTTTTAATATTTTTAAAGGTATAAACACTCAGAGAAAAGAGGACTGCCTATTAGCACACACCACTGCTCATGATGATTTTTTTTAATTAACATATAAGGTATTATTTGCCCTTGGGGTACAGGTCTGTGAATCATCAGGCTTACACAATTCACAGCACCCTCCCCACCACATACCCTCCCCAAAGTCCATAACCCAGCCACCCTATCCCTACTTCCATACCCTCCCAGCAACCCTCAGTTTATTTCATGAGATTATGAGTCTCTTATGGTTTGTCTCCCTCCTGATCCCATCTTGTTTCATTCTTCCCCCCCTATCCCCGACGGCCCCCCACCCTGCCTCTCAAATTCTTCCTCATGATGATATCTGATAATGATTTGAAGGAAAACTAAGGAAATATAACTCAACACTTTATAAACATTAATACATTCGGTTGTGTTTTAAATATCTTTGGTCTGGAAGGAAGGCATGAAAAATGACAACAACAACAAAAATTGAGTTAAAAGTCGTAACATGCTGACTTCTATTTTGGGGACAATTTTCATGGAATTCTTGGAAAAGTTTTATAAACAGTTTCCATAATATAAGAAACAGGAGGTACTAATAATTAATGTTTAGGATCCAATCAGCCATCAAAGAGAGTCTTTATTTTCCGTTTTTTTTTTTTTTTTAAGATTTTATTTATTTATTTATTAGGAAAGAGAGAGAGAGAGAGAGAGAGAGCAGGTCAGAGTGAGAAGCGGACTCCCCATGGAGCCGGGAGCCCAATGTGGGACTCGATCCCGGGACTCCGGGATCATGACCTGAGCTGAAGGCAGTCGCTCAACCAACTGCGCCACCCAGGGGCCCTTTATTTTCCGTTTTTAAACTGTGTTTTTCCCCTCAATGCATGTTTGTTTGTGGACTATGCTTATTAATAGAAATAAATACATGGTGATATTTTGGCAAGTCGTTTACAAATAATCATCCACTTACCACTTACCAAACATGCAGAGTGTATAAAAGCAGACAACCAAGGCAATCAACACCCATCTTATGGAAAGCTAAAGAGCCAAGGCTGGCTGGCTCTCGAGGTCCCCTATACAGATTCCTTCATGCAAAGAACTGAGCTCTGCACCTTCTAGACACCTGTTAGTCTTCTATTTCCTATAAGTAAGTCAGGTAGGTCTCATCCACAAACATTGCTAGAAATTCTGTCGGTTACAGGTAACATCTTCATGGATGGGATCCTTATGTATGGCGTTCCATCATAATGGGTTTGGTGGTAAATAAAACAACTAGATCATTATTTAATTTTTAGATTGTCAAAACATAACTCTCAGAATATTATAAACAACAAAAAACATCATTCTCCTAGGAAGAGTGAGCACATGCAAAAGTTCTAATTAACTCCTTAAAGAAGGAGCAAGCAATAGGACAAAGCTCGTTCAAAAAAGGGTATGAAAGACTGAAAAGAAAGAATGCTGGAATAAGATTGCTAAATTACATACGATATAGTTCATGTCCTGTTTGGCAGTAATGACCATAACCTCTTGGGTTGTCTTTGTTACTGAATAAGAAAATCATCGTGACTGATCAGTTTTCTATAGGGTAACTTTACAGAAAAGTAAAATAGTAATAATAAATAGTTATATTCTCCAGGAGAGTAGAATGATAATAAACCTTTTAAATCATGCTTAGTATGACCTCGGAAGGTGAAGCAGTTATTTTTGCCTCATTTCCCAACTTGGTTATTTTTTTCCTTAACAAATACAGAAGCATCTGGAAAAAATTAAAACATTTGCATCTTTCCATAGTAGATACTTTTCAAAAGTGAAAGTCACATCTTGTGAGTTGTGTTATGAATTAGTTATATAAGACAACATAAATGTACTTTTTGTAAAAAAGAAAAAACAATTAAATTTTATTTTCCAGACATAAAACTGAAATCAAATTCACCACAATTTCAAAAAGGTCCCCACTTCTAGCTTACAATCAATTATAAGAAATTCCTTGTGGAAAAATATAGAAAGATAAAAACTAGGGTATTCCAAATATGTTTATGGGGAAATATAAATAAGTATTTTTCACTATTTTGAAGTGAGTGATGTCTCATTGAAAGTGTCACAAGACTAAAATTCAGACAAAACTTTTCTGCTTTCATTCAATATTTTATAAATCACTATAGCTTCCTTTTTTTCCAAAGCACTGACAACTGTACTAAAAATGCCCTTTGGGCAGAGGTTATTTTAGATATTTCTCTTGGGAAATCAAAATAATTCTCCCACCCACTACTATTTATACCTATCTCTGCTATTCCAACCATTATTTTTTAAATAATGGACTGAGGTTACAGATATTAATTACAGACAATTTCTTCTCCAAGTACTTGCCTTTGGTCTATTTCAGAAAACGTTTTTATATCTACCAGAAGAGGGCAGGGAAGGGAAGAGGAGGTAAAATAAATTAGAATGACTGTTGCTTGAGCAGAAAAAAACAGAGCTCATTTATTCCTTGTTGTTAGTTTGTAACATTGTATCTAGTATTAGTAGACATTGAATAGACATTTTTTAGATTAAATGGAATCACTTGGTAATGACTTTGAGAATGTCTACTAGGGGAAGAAGTTTTAACAACAACAATAACAAAAGTAACATTTGGGAAATGTTTTGAAATGCCAAACTTTTGGAATTGTCTTCCTTTCTTTAATTTAATACCTACTGAAATCATTTTAAACATCATAGTCACTAAATAAATACTTACTGTTTAAATTACAAAGGGTCAAGATTTAGATGTGTTTAAGCAAGGAGTGGGGATGCAGGGGACAGTCTATATCACTAAAATGTACACATGAGATACTGCCATACTCAAGTTTGATCTTGACTTACTCATTTGTGGTCCTTACAGCTTAGCTACATCAGAATAGAAAAAGTTCTCTAATGGGCCTCTAACAACTTTTTTTTTTTTTTTTTTGAGGCAATAGGGATTTAAGAAAAGGAAAAAAAAAAAAGTTTCCCCTGAAGTTCCTCTGGAGTCTGGAGGTGGGTAGCACCATGTGGGCCAAAATGTACATTACAGACACACTTCCACTAAGGAAAATATGCTGTTTATCAATTTTTTTACATAGTAATTTCATAGTTCTTTCATCCAACATTTATTCAAATTTGTTGAAAAACATTCCTTGACTATCTCTATTATGGCAAGTATACATCCTCTCCTCTAAAACACTGTGTCAGTAGGTAAAAACTCTCCTAATAAAAACCTGGGCACCATCCGAGCTAGCTTCCTTTTCTTCACCCCTGCCCTGGCCCCCCATTCAATCTTGGAACAAGTCCTGCTCAGTCCACCTGCTGTGCAGTTTTCTCGTCTGCTCCCTACCCTCTGCATCTCTGCCCCTGTGGAGGCATCTTTCTTCTAGTTCACAGTCATAGTCTCCTCCCTGGATATAGAGTTTCTACACTGCTGCCGGGTCAACTCCGTAGAACGCAAAGCTGACCTTGTCATTCCCCTGCTTTAAGACCTTCATGCTTCCTGCTTAGTTTACAGAATAAAACACAAGAGTTTTTGCATTGTAAAGCCCTCGGTGTTGGCCCCAATGGATCTTGACAGCTCATCACATATTACTCCCTGGTAAAACGACACCAGTTCTAATTTCACAAACACATCAAGGACTTCTCAAGTCTACATCATTACTTGTAATGTTGCCTCTGATATGAGGGCACTTCCCACATTTATTTGCCTATCTTTCTCATTACTGAACTGTCAAGACTCAGATCAGAAATTACCTCTAGCATAACTTCCCTGAACAGAGCACTGAAAATTTCCCTCCTCCGGACTTCCTGGCACATGCCTCTTTTTTCACTCACATCATTGCTGGTAGTCTGCCTCCCTCCTCAAGAGCCACACTTGAAAGGTGGCTGAGTGTATGACTGAGCAATTGATTGTTTTATTTTCCTTTTATTAAATTAAGTAACCATATGTGGCAAGTCCTGTTCTATAGGGCAATGCAGTCCTACATTCTTCCTGAAAGGGGGTTTCATGCTATGTTGCTCTTCTACTGGGAAATTAACACCAGCAACTCTGTATCTTTTCATGCCCTTTGTTTCTATGGTAAAAAGCTCAGTAATTAATTATAAGTACTTTATGTGTATTAATGTTATAAGCATCAAAAGGGTCATTAAAAAAAAGGAAGGACTTCATTTTTACTAATTTTTTGAATAATTTACTGTGGCAAATATACCGAAGTGATTTTGTATTATAATAAGCCCCTGCCTCTGAGGCAGCTGAAACATGCTTTTCTCCATGGGCCTTTTTAACCACTGTGAAAAATTGATTACACTTCATTTGATCTCAGGTTTGCAGTATCAGAGTATTTATGTATTTCTGGACATTATCGGTAGTTTTATAAAACAAGGAGAAAGCAAAAGCTGTGAATAATTTTCAAACTTCAACCTTAATTTCAATATTTTTAAATTTAACTGACAAGGTAATTATCCCAGAAATTGTCCTAACTCAATGATTTGTAAAACTATGATTGTCCCATTAAAATGACAGAGTAGTCAATCAGGAGAGAAAAATGGTTCTCTGAGGTTTGGCCCTATTAAGCCGGTTCTTTATGTTATTATCCACTTCTCCTTTGGAATATAAGCAGCTGTGTGTTTCCGGGCACATGAGGAAACGTGTCCCAGCCAGAAGATGGCTGGTGTTAGTGTAGAGCATTGGAGCAGAGGGTGAAGAGTGCAGATTCTGCGGGCAGACTGCCCGACCGGAATCCCACAGGGCTACGTCACACTGGCGGTATGATGGAAACGGTTCAGTTGGCCACTCTCCACCCGCGTTTCTTCATGTATAAACAGGGACAATAACTGGATCTGTCATGCTGATCTGGACCATGCTACAGTAAAACCCCTCATGTCTGAATTTTTACAAAGCACAGAAGGATTATTTTTTGCTAATACTGCACGCTCGTTGCAGATCAGCTGTGTTCCACATCACGCTTATTCAAGGACCCAGGTAGATACAGCAGTCATTGTCTGGACGATTGCCAGTCACCATACCAGAGGGGAAAGAGCTCAGGAAGGTTGTCTCCAGCAAGTGCACTCACCTAGAAATGACCCACTTCACTTCCCCTCATAAATCATTGGCCAGATGTGGCTCCAAGGCCAATAGTGCAAGCTGACCGTGTGCACGAGAAGGAGGCTGGAATGTTCAATGACAAGGCATTAATGATTACCACAGTAATTATGCCTATCGCATATACTAAAAAGTTACTTTACACAAATTACCTAGAACGGGACCTGCAGTAAGTTATTATTAACTAATGAAGAGCAAATGCGTGAAGTATGAAATTAGATGATTCCAATTTCACATTAAAGTACACGATTTTAGGACTCCAAGTCTGCTAAAACCAGCTAATCTGGAGGGGTGGAGGGGAAGATAACGTGAGGTAATCCAGAGTTACTACTTTACTTCCATCAAGTATGATCTATTTTATTTTTATTTTATTTTTTATTTTTATTTTTATTTTTTTAAAGATTTATTTACTTATTTGACAGAGAGAAATCACAAGTAGGCAGAGAGGCAGGCAGAGAGGCAGGAGGAAGCAGGATCCCTGCCGAGCAGAGAGACCGATGCGGGGCTAGATTCCAGAACCCTGAGATCATGACCTAAGCCGAACTATTAATGAACTATTAATATAGAAATGGTTTCTGCCTTCATGGGAGATTGGATGTTAAATATATAACATGCATATAGTCACTTAGGATTGCAATAAGTGCCACAGAGAATTTCTATATAGGCAATGGAATGAATGATAAGTATTTAGGAATTTTATACATCTTTAAAGTGTACATTACATTTATTCCTCCATCATACGTACATTTTGTATTAAACATCGATGAATCCTGTGGTCAGGACCTATACCAGGCACCAGAAAACCAGAGATCATTGAGGCAAGGTCCTTTCCTTAAGACTATTTCTAATAGTCTCCCTCAGAAACTTCCACAGAAAGAAATAATCTTAATATGACACAACAAATACCAGGAGTTAAATAAACTGAATACCTAGGACAAAGATCTATTATATAGTGGGAGAATGAATATGAGAAATAGCTTCTGCGAGGAGCATACACTTGAAATCAGCTTTGATGTATCATTAAGAATTAACTAGACAAAGATGATGAAAGCCATTCTGAGTGGAACATATGCAGAGGAATGAACTTGGAGATGATTATTACAAGTAGTTCACAGAGCTTGGAGGGAGGAAGTGGTAAAGAGTCAGTTTGGAGATCCTACTAGGCTAGGTCGCTGGGTTTCTAATGCTGTGCTCAGTTTGGGTCTTATGCCAAAGGCCATAAAGATAAATTAAGGGAGTTTAATAAAAGAGTATGACTAAGATTTGCATTTTATAAAGATACCTGTAATAGGTAGGTGGCTTGATGGAGACTGAGATGGGAAGAAGACAGACCAGTTAAGAATTTGTTCCAACCATGACCAAGTGGGATTCATTTCAAGAATGTAAGGGTGATTCAACATACAAGAATCAATGTAAAACACCGCATCAATAGAATAGAATAATGGGCAAAAATTATATAATCATCTTGGTAGATTTAGGAAAAACGTAGATTTAGAAATTGGTAGATTTCTTGGTAGATTTCTTGGTAGATTTAGAAAATTTGACACAACAAACTTAGAAAAAAACATTTGAAGATATTCAACACTTCTTCATGATAAAAACACTGAACAAACTCGGAAGAAAAGAAACTTCATTAATCCAATACATGTGAAAAACCAGTTAGCATCATACTTAATGGTGAAAGAAGAAAGAATGCTTTCCCCCTAAGATCAGAAACAAAATAAGGATGCCTACTTTTCTACTTCTATTCAAGATTGTACTATAGGTTCAATCCAGCTCAGTTAGGCAAGAAAACAAAATAAGGAACATCCACATTGGCAAGGAAAAAGTAAAACTATCTCTATTACCAGCTGACATGATCTGGTACAAAAAACAAATCCTAATGAATCCACTAAAAACTTATTAGAACTAATAAATAGTCTCAGCAAAGTTATGATACAAAATACCAAAAAATCAAGAATATTTTTATTTTTTTAATTTTAAAATATTTTATTTATATATTTGACAGAGAGAGAGAGAGATCACAAGCAGGCAGAGAGGCAGGCAGAGAGAGAGGGGGAAGCAGGCTCCCTGCTGAGTAGAGAGCCGGATGCGGGGCTAGATCCCAGGACCCTGAGATCATGACCTGAGCTGAAGGCAGAGGCTTTAACCCACTGAGCCACTCAGGAGCCCCAAAAAATCAAGAATATTTTTATCCAGTAGCAAGGAGCTACCTGAAAAGAAATCTTAAAAAAAAAAAAGACTTAAAATAGCATCAGAGGGGCACCTGGGTGGCTCAGTCGGTTAAGCGTCTGCCTTCCACTCAGGTCATGATCCCAGGGTCCTGGGATCAAGCCTGCATTGCACTCCCTGCTCTGCGGGAAGTGGTACTTCTCCCTCTTCCACTCCCTCTGCTTGTGTCTCCTCTCTTGCTATCTCTGTCTCTGTCAAATAAATAAAATCTTTAAAATAAAATAAAATATCATCAGAAAGAATAAAATACTTAGAAATAAACAAAAAATGAGCAAAACTTATGTTCTGAAAACTACAAACTAAATTTCTCAAGGAAATTAAAGAATACCTAAACAAATTGAAACATATCCTAAATTGAAAGAACTTAAATTATCAAGATGGCAATACTACCCGATTTGTTTTACAGATTCAGTGCAATCTCTATCAAATTTCTGGTTGACTTATGTACAAAAATTGACAAGTTCCTAAAATTCATATGAAAATTCAATGGGTCCAGAATATATAAAACAACTGTGAAAACAAAGAACAAAATCAGAGGATTTAAACTATCCACTTTCAAAACTTTCTACAAGGCCACAAAAATCAAGACAATGAGATACTGCCATAAGGAGAGACATATGACTCAATGAAATAACACTGAGAGTCTAGAAATAAACCAGTACATTTATGATTGACTGGTTTTCAACTAAAGTACCAGTACAATCAAATGCGGGCTGGGAGGGATAATAGTCTTTTCCACAAATGGTTCCGCGATAATCAGATATCTACATGAAAAAAAATTAACTCAAAATGTACAAAAAAACTAAATGTAAATCTTCATGATGTTTGGGTTAATTTTTTAAAATATGAGCCAAAAGTGCAAGTGACCAAAGAAAAAATAAATTAGATGAACAGAGTTATAAATGATTTTTGAGACAAGTACAATCAGAGTCCCTCAAGGAGAGAAAAATGAGAGATAAAACATATTAAGGCAGGGGCGCCTGGGTAGCTCAGTCCCTTGAGCATCTGCCTTTGGCTCAGGTGATGATTCCAGTGTCCTGGGATTGAGTCCCATTTTAGGATCCCTGCTCAGCAGGGAGCCTGCTTGTCTCTCTCACTCTCCCTGCTTCTGCTCTGTCTCTGTCAATAAAATTTTTAAGAAAGTATTAAGGGATATGAAATATTTTCAAATTTGATGAAAACTATAAACCTATATATTCAATAAGCTCAGTGAATTCAAACAGAAAATACATGAAGAAACTGCACGATGGCACATCATAATGAAGTTACTTAAAATACTAATAACAGAAAAAAATATGAAAAATAGGCATAGATAAAAGGTAAATCATGTACAAATGCAAAGATAAGAATGCCCACAGACTTCTTGAAACAACACAAGTAAAAGAGAATAGAGCAACATTTTTAAAGTAATGAAGGAAAACATTGTCACCTCAAAATCTACACTCACTGAAGTTGTCTTTCAAAAACAAAAGTGAAATGAACATGTTTTCAGACATAAAATAGGTAAAAGAATTCATCACTAACCGACTGCTCTCCAACAAATAGAAGAAATTCACCAGGCTGAAGGAGATGATAAGGGATGGAAATCTGGATTTATCTAAACCGTGAAGGTTCCTAAACACTGGAAAGGGTAGAGATGACAAAGAGCAAATAGGTGGTGGCTGTGGCTGGGACGGGTCTCAGGAAGGAGCTGGACAGAGTTACTATAATGGAATTTGAGGAAAGTTGGAGGGTGTTCCTTATCTTTATTACGGAGTATGGTTTCATGGGAGAATAATTTGCCAACGCTTAACAAATTATACACCTTCATTATGTGCAGTTTATTGTATGTCAATTATTGCACAATAAATCAGTTAAGTAAACAAAAAAATTTTTGAGTTGTCAGTGAAATATCCAAGTAGACCAGATCAGGATTAAGGCAGTAGAACGGTTGGCTTATTGGATAGAAGAGCCTACAACTCAGGGGAAGAAGTAGATTTAACAGTTATTTGGGTTCAGAAAATCTTTGAATTAAATGAGAGCATCATGTTGACAAGGCTGAGTTGTGGATTCAGTCAGCCTGAACTTGAGCACTCGCTTTGCTACTTACTACCCATGGAACTTAATTTTTTTTTTTTTGATTCGTCATGCCTCACTGCAAATGGGCACACTGATAATACCAATAACACAAATTCATTACATTAAGTCCTTAATAAAGGATACAGAAGCAACAATGACAGAAAAATCTTGGGAATGGATTAGAACTCACACAGGAAGCAACGCATTAGAGCATGTTTTTTCATAGCCCTTTCTTTCACTATTGATGCCCTAAGGAGATTTTCTGAAGAAGTTTTCCTAATTCTTGCTACCTCATGAAATTTTAACACCACAGTTATACTATATATCTATTTTGTACTGTGGTCTTTGGCGGGCCCCATATCTTTGTAATAGACATGATATTTTTTCATCTCCCAAGAATCAGGGTTTACTCCCCCAAGGATAATATTGTGACTCCCCACCCCAAGTTGAGAATAAATGGATTCTTGGAAGATAGAAATTAGATCATTACATTTTGGATGAAGAGTCGAGGATAAATGGCATAGGAATATGACTGAATTCCTCATACTTTTTCTAAATAGGCCAAAAACTGTGGAAAAATTAAATCAACCCAGCACTGTAAAATAAATGGTACCATTACTAACTTATATGGCATATATAGGTATATTTCTATTCTACATCAGTGGAATATAAGAAATATTAGGACCATTAAGATGATCTTTAAGTATATTTTGAGATATCATATGTGAAACAATCAAGACAACGCCTGAACACAATCTCAAAGGTTATTTTAATTGATATGAAGACTATAAGAAACTCTTCTCCCAGCACAGCCCTACTTAATCTTCTCCCAACACAACACTGGACCATAATTCCTTTTCTCAAGAAATTCTTACGGGCGTTTATTGTGTGTGAAAATTAAGACATCTCAGTTTTTCACTTCTATAAATAATAACATAATGAATATCTGTATCTAATAAAATCTGTATATACAAAACTACATCCATTTCAATGTTAGTAAAGTCTTCAACAAAATGCTGGTTAAAGTTACCACATGAAAAAATGGTAACTATCTTGTCTTGTAGAATTAATTGGCACATGAGCAGTCTTTGCAATATTGCACATTTTTCAGCAAATATAATAGGCTTATATGATGGATGAAGTTTGTTGAAAGGAACAAACTTCCGGTTATAAGATAAGTAAGTCCTGGGAGTATAATGTACAGCATGTTGACTACAGTTAACTACATAGTATTGTATATTTGAAAGTTGCTAAGAGGGTAGGTCTAAATGTTCTCATCACGAGAAAAAAATTTTGTAACCATAGGTGGCGATATTAATTAAATGTATTCTGGTAGTCATTCAGCAATATATGCATGTATCAAATCCTTACAATGTACACATAAAACTAATATAATGTTATATGTCAATTTTTTAAAAAAAGGAAAAGTGTAAGTTTTGCTCTTTCTTTTCATATTTATTTTTTTTCCAGAGTGAGAAAAACTATGATTATTTTGTGTGGATAACAGAAAACTGGTCAAAAACTTTTTATATTAAATTCTGTGATAAATGTGCATTCTGCTGTCACGGTCTAGTGGCACTGAACTACAAATGATATATGGATATGAAAACACCTGCCACTTCTTATGTGCAAAATGTCTCCATAAAGCTCTTTCAGCAGAAATATAGACAGTGGACTATCTAGCACTGATACAAGACCTTCTGTTAGAAAAAGCTTGAATACTTACCAAAACTACAGATACAGAAAGATCACATGGACCGTCCTCTGAGTGGGCAAGAGAATATCTGCTGCTTTAGGACAGAAGAGGAAGAAGTTGGGACCAGGAAGAAACCTAGGGGACAATGTAATCACTTGCTCCTCCTCCCCTATGAGTTGTAATCAATTGCTAAAAAAGGCACAAGAAGCCAAACATTAGTTAAGCATCAGTTTAGACATCTAAAGTACAAAATTCACTGTTCATCCTGTGTGGGAGGATAATGACTTAGTGCCTGAAAGGAAATGAGACTATTAGCTTTCCCTGAATTAAAAATCACCTGCACAAATAAGAGACTTAACCTGAATTACCTGCTCAGCCAGAAGAGAAGATGCTAGAACAGAGATGGTGGAGACTCAGATAATAAGTGAAAAAAAGACTGTTCCAGTTTTGTCTAACGCAGTTCTCAAAGTGGATCCAAGGACCGCAGCATCAACATCACTTGGAAACCTGTTAGAAAGGCAAATTTTTGCCCCAAATTTTACTGAATCAAAAATTCTGGGGAAGGTGCCCAACAATATGTTTTATGAAGTCTTCCAAATGATTCTGGTGCCCATCAAAATTTGATTGACACTGGTCTACATACAGAGAATAGAAATACAAGACCCACATGGTCCATGTCAGAAGGAAAGCTCACACCTTACTCACACCTGGGATTTGGCCTGTGACTATGAGGTTCTCACCAATCAGATGAATTCTCTTTGCTTAATCGAGGAAGAGTGGGAGGAAGCTCGTGTCTTCAGAGGCCAAAGTAGAAAGAGAAGGAAATTTTCTGTATCTGGGAAGAAATTGGCTATTGTATCTGAACTTGAGGTAAATCCAAGCATCTGTTCATGACACAAACGTGAATGACTAAAGAGGGTCCTCTGTTGTGTGGATTTGTCTTTATCTTCTGGTGACGTTGACAAGGATGCATAATCTTTTTTTTTTTTTGGTTGATAACACCATATTATGTTTAAAACAAATAAACAAAAAGCAGGGTATCTCCTGTAGTCTCTTCTAAAGCTTGTTGAAATGTCCAAAACAATTAGATTACAGTCTTCAAAATTTATAGTATGAAGGAACTTCTTCTGACAGTGAGTATGAAAGAAAGAAAAAAAAAGAAAGAAATTCATTCTAAAAACATAGAAATGAGGAGGCAGGAATAAGAAAAAAACAATAGCCTCGATAAACATGTACATAAATTTTTAAAGACAATCATTTTAAGCTAATATTTGCACATCACTTCCCTATCAAATATTCAACTAATAGTTTCTTAATAAAATGGATAAAGGTTCATTCCGTGGTAAAAGTTACTAAAGAACAGTTAAGAAAAAAAAAGGAAGACAAGTAAACTGTGAACTTAAAATTGAGTAATACCAACGGTAATTTTTTATAAGGATTTTCCATTATAAAAAACTTTTTAAAACTTTTTTTTTTTTATTTTAAAGGAAGCTCCATACCCAATGTGGGACTCGGACTTACAACCCCAAGATCAAGAATCTCATGCTCCACCAATTGAGCCAAGCAGGCACCCAAAGGTAATCTTTTTTAACACAGTGTCTTTGTCCATTAGATAATAATAGGAGTACTGTGTGTGTGTGTGTGTGTGTGTGTGTGTGTGGAGAGAGAGAAAGGGAATGCTCCAATAAGTTTGAAAAATAATAATTTAAGCAAAATTAAACAGATTCTTTTCCCACACAACAGTGGGATTCTTTTCCTCCTCAGAGGCTTTAGATAAACAAACTAATGTGTTTTTTAAGTTTCTAAGGTCTGATATGCAGTGTTTCTCAAACTTGTTTCCCTATAGAATCCTTATTTCTCTACACTTCTACCATCTTTGATCATATCCAGCTTACAAAATGGTGACCCATTTTTGCTGTCTTTGTAGGTGTTTGTGTCTTTTCAGATTAGTTTATATCAATGTGGAAACTATCATTTCCCTGATCATTTGAATTCCCAACTGGGTAATAGAGTTATTTAAATAATTGAAAATCAAGTATAAATTTTGCACAATTTATTCAACTGTTATCACATCTGAATTTTTCAGCCTTACTTATATCCTCCCTTCTTTGCTTTTTGGTTTTAGATTACGTGAAATTGATTTTATATTCCAGTTCAACAAATTATTTATGAAATACTTATAATAGGTCCTGAAGTTCAAATGGGGGTAAGTATAGGTAGATGAAATGCAATAATAAAACACATTTCTTAGGAGTTACAACATGGGTAAACTATATCTGGATGCAGAACCAGTGCTGAAAATCACTTTATAGTCAAAATAATATAGAAAAAAACATTTTATTTGAAATATCACCATCTACTCTTGAAGTAGGATAACATTTTGTTTGATATGAAGGGTTGGATTTTTTGTCTTCATACTTCTTTTTACTTCACCCCCTTCAAGCACAGAGTAAACTCATTGCCTCAGGGAGGGAAAGCAGTTTGTCAGAAAGTAGAAAAAAGGGTGTCTTCAGGGCTTTTGGTTTACAAATGTGTCAATTCATTAAGGAGATGTTGCTTAAAGCCTATGAAGCCAACAAAAGATGAATTTTTTTTTTGCCCTGGATGGAAGACAGATGGAGCAGAGGTATTGAGAGGAAAACATCAGAAAGCTCTGGAGGGAGGAATCTTGTGCTCAGGAGCCTGCTGGAGTCCAGGGCCAAGGTCAAATCTCAGGGAGGGCTCTGTGGTATGGCATGTCTGTATAAAGGGCCATTTGGACAGCTTCTCAGATATTTTCATGCTCTAGCTGGTCTGGAAGGTAGCAGAATTACTCCAGGGCCATCAGGACCTAACTTCAAACACCATGATCTGCAGATCCTGAGAGTTTCAGACTTTTCCTAGACATGCCTTGGCACCGTGTAAAAGTTCAAAAACTTAGAAGCCTAAAGAAAGAAGAAACTCCAAAATAACTGTCTACTATATCAGGAAGATGGGAGCTCGTATTAGATTGTCATAAAAAGATTTTGTTTGACTTTGTAGACTGAAATTTGTAACTGCTATACATGACAGGAAATGCCTTCTTGGTACCAGAGAAATTGAATTTTACTTAATAGCCAAGATTTAATGGCTAAAATAAAATGCTACCCTCCCCCTATAGTCTATAAAAGTTTTAAAAAATAAATGTTAAGAAAACAAGGAAAGAAACTCTTAGCTATTATATCGTATTTCAATTGTAATAGATTATCTATTCTGCCACTTCTGGGATTGAAAGGTAGAAAAAATTTTCATTCAAAAGAAGTGATGGGAGTCAACACAGAAAGCTCATGATAAGAAAGAGTGGTCTAGTTGGGCCCCAAGATCATAGTTCTTAATCTGTTAAGCTCCTTCTTTAGTCCTACTTCAAAGGTAAGATATTTGGCCTAAAAGGGAAGATAGAAGCAAAAATATCATCAGCTTGTCTTCATGAGTCATAATTTCCTTAGTTAAATCCTTTCCTAAATTGATTCAAGTTTATAACATTCCTTTAAAGAGATTTTGACAGGGTCCACCTCCATCCCCAAATTTCATTCCCAACTTCAATGGGTTTTGCTACCCAGAAGATTCCTCACAGAGAGAAAGAGACAAAGACAAGAGGAACATCAGAAATTCTTCTTGAAATTGAACGGAATGGATTTCCATTGTTGAATGGAAAACAACCAAACAACAATCTTTTCAGCTGTGGTTGTCAAATTTGGCTGCATATGAAAATCATTGGAGATTAAAAAAAACAACATTCCTGTTATTACTCATACTAGATGTGGCCATGTGCCTACATCAACTGAATAAAAGTCTATGTCAGAGATTGCCAGCTGGCTCTTAATACATCCTCTCATCTTTGTGTGCATACCAATGGCTTTTAGGAGGTGGGCACTATTCTAGACACCAAGGATATGCAAGGGAATAAAGCAACTAAAAGTTTCTGCCTTTCTGGAGTTTTTATTATCGTAGGAGCAAAAAGATGAATAAATTACCAAAATATGAAATATGTCAGATAGTAAGAAAAGCTGTGACGGAAAATAGAGAATTTACTTACTTTTATAACTTTACAGATTTTAGAAGTAAAATTATTGGGTAAGAAACCTAGTGAAGGCAGGCAGATTTGGTGTGTAAACAGGTTAAATAACTGAACTTAGCAACATAAGGCCATTATCAAAGTCTTGTAGATGCCCTTTAGAATACTTTACCAGATAAAGTAGTTGGAAGTCTTTGGAATACGGGTGTTGCTTAAAACATAGCACCTTAGGATGTCAGTGTCTATAGGAAAATGTGACACCACTACTCCCAGTCTTGGTTTATATTCAAGCTTAGCTTCTCAAAAGGAAGTTTTCTGATTTTCTAGTTTCTGTGGATTGAAGAAAAATCACTGCCAGTTTTTCAAGTAGAAGCATGAACTTAGCCCTGAGATGGGTCAGGTCCTGGGTGGTTGATGAGGGCAGTGAGCTGGGAAGATGTGTTGAGCTAATGGCCCTAAACTATTGGTTAGGCTGGGTTCTAAGGAGAATGGCCTGTGGCCCAGTGGGGAGGGAAAAGTTCAGGGCCCATTGGCACTGGTTGTTGTTTTTTTATTAATTTAAATTCAATTTAGTTAATGTATAGCATATTATTAGTTCCAAGGGTAGAATTTAATGATTCATCAGTTGCGTATAACACCCAATGCTCATTACATCAACTGCCCTACTTAATGCCCATCACCCAATTACCCCACCCCCCCACCTCCCCTCCAGCAGCCCTCAGTTTGTTTCTTATAGTTAGGAGTCTCTTATGGTTTGCCTCTCTCTCTGTTTTTATCTTATTTTATTTTTCCTTCCCTTGCCCTATGCTCATCTGTTTTGTTTCTTAAATTCCACATATGAGTGAAATCATGTGGTATTTGTCTTTCTGACTACCCTCTAGTTCCATCCATGTCATTGCAAATGGCAAAATTCCATTCTTTTTGATGGCTGAGTAATATTCCATAGTATATATGGATTCATATTAGATAGATATAGATATAGATATAGATATAGATATAGATATAGATATAGATATAGATATAGATAGATGGGCTGGGCTTCTTCTTTATCTATTTATCTGTCAATGGACATCTGGGCTCTTTCTGTATTTTGGCTATTGTGGACATTGCTGCTATAAACATTGGGGCATGTATGCCCCTTCGGATCACTATTTTTGTATCCTTTGGACAATACCTAGTAGTGCAATTGCTGGGTCATAGGATAGCTCTATTTTTAACTTCTTAAGGAACCTCCATATTGTTTTCCAGAGTGGCTGCACCAGTTTGCATTCCCACCAACAGTGTATGAGGATTCCCCTTTCTCTGTATCCTCGCCAACATCTGTTGTTTCCTCAGTTGTTAATTTTAACCATTCTGACCAGTGTGAGGTAGTATCTCATCGTGGTTTTGATTTGTATTTCCCTGATGCTGAATGATGTGGATCAAACATTTTTTTCATCTAGCCATTTGTACATCTTCTTTGGAGAAATATCTGTTCATGTCTTCTGCCCATTCCTTGATTGGATTTTTTGTTTTTTGGATGTTGAGTTTGATAAGTTCTTTTTTTTTTTTTGAAAAGTTCTCTATAGATTTTTGGATACTATCCATTTATCTGATAATGGATTATCATTCGTGAACATCTTCTCCCATTCCATAGGTAGCTTTTGGTTTTGTTGATTGTTTCCTTCACTCTACGAAAGCTTTACCTTGATGAAGTCCCAATAGTTCATTTTTGCTTTCGTTTCACTTGCCTCTTGGAGATATGTCTAGCAAGAAGTTGCTGCAGCCAAGGTCAAAGAGGTTGCTATTTTCTCCTCTAGGATTTTGATGGATTCCTCTCTCACATTTAGGTTCTTTCATCCATTTTGAATTTATTTTTGTATATGCTATAAGTGGTCAAGTTTCATTCTTCTGCATTTGGCTGTCCAATTTTCCCAACCCCATTTGTTGAAGAGACTTTTTTTCCATTGGATATTCTTTCCTGCTTTGTTGAAAATTAGTGGACCATAGAGTTGAAGCTCCACTTCTGGGTTCTCTATTTTTTTCTCTATTTTGTTCCATTGATCCATGTGTCTGTTTTTGCCATTGGCACTGGTTTAATTACCCAAGGGAATGGAGGTTCAGTGCCAGTGTTTCAATGCAGTGGCCATTCTTGACATCAGGTTGATCCAGGGATCCCCATTAAGGTTGCAGCTTCATCCTGGAGAAGGTGGAGATCAGATTCCCAGCCTCCGCTGAGATTTGATCAGGACTTTATGACATCAGTAACCTTGATCATGCCAAGAATCCACTTCCCTGTGAAGGGAAAATGCATGGATTTAGAAGGCATGTCAAGCAGGAGCTGCACAGAACAATTACCTATATCCTTACCACTCAACTGAACTGAAAGTATTTAACTCACATTCCTCAAACACCTATAGATACCAAGTACTGAACTAGGTACAAGAAAACAATACAAAGGATGAAATATTTAGTCCTCACTTCCAAGGAGCACATGCTTCATGGGAAAGGCAGGTAAATAAATCAGCAATTACAATCTCTTGTAATGAATGCAGGGCAGTGAGAAGCCCAGGGCATTAAGGGTACATCTTTAACAACATAGGAAGATCAGGGATTGAAATGGTGATAGCCTTGAGATGATTCTTAAAGGACAAGTAAGAGTTCCTGAAGAACTGTGCATCAGAGCTGCAAGCAGAGGATGAAACAATTGCAAAGCAAAGATAGCTTTGGACATTGGAGAATAGTAAGATGTTTAGTACGGTGTGAATTCTTTATTCAAGAACTACCAGATGGAGAATTGAGCAAGATGAGTCAGTTCATAAACAGTTTTAAGGACCTTCTTTACAAATTAAGGATGTCTCCTCAGGCAAAAGTCTGACTCAATGGATTTTAAAGAGAGAAAACTTTTGATTAAATCAATGTTCTAAAAGGTAACTCCAGAGACTAAGTAGAACATATGATAGGTAGGAAAATAAGAACGGGGATAGTAAAGTTGGTTTGGAGATACTAGCATGGCTTAGACAATTTATGATATGCTTTTCTAAATGAGGGAAGTGCACTGAGGTCAGAGTGAAGGTGGAAAATCAGAGAGAGACTTTTGAAGCTGAATTGTCCCAACTGGTGTGAACAAGGGTTTTTAGTAGAGAAAGCTCTTTAAATTTTAAGGTCCTGGCCCTAACTGGAAAAACAGAGAGAGGGGTGGGGGAAAGAGAGAGAGAGAGAAGGAAAGAAGCAGAAGAAGCAGAAGCAAGAGAAGAAGAACATGGACATCACCATGTGTCTTGCCTTGGTCAGCCTGGGTTCTAGGGGAAAAGAAAAAGCAGGTGAAACAGAGCTGCCTCTGGATTGTGATAGACACATGATATATATCACTGGGCTTTGGGTGTTAATATCACTGCATACTCCAGTCTATCCTCAGGAAATCTTGTTTTTCAATAATATTATTTCTTTATTTTTGTTTTAAAATATTTCCGTTCATAATCATTACATACTTGTTTTGAAAATATTTAAACAATATAGGCATTTATAAAATTAAAAAAATGAAAACTTACTTGACCTCTTCCCTAGATGCCTACTTTCCTCTCTAGAGGGTACCACTGAAAGAATGCTTTCACATACATTTGTAAATGTATTTATATCTACGTAATATACATGTAAAAATAAACATAAATTTTAATCATACTATATATCCATCTGTATATTGATCTCTGCCTTTCCTTTTTCCATTCCTTTTCTATTTAATAATGTATCTTGGAGATAGTCAAATATTAAAACATACAGCTCTTTCTCATTCTCTTAACTCTTTGCACAGTATTTTATGATGAAATTTATCATAATTGAACTACTACTCTATTAATAGACACTAGTTTGATTCCAGTTTTTCTGCTAATAAACAATATATAACGAACATTTTCTGTGCCCTTATGCATACTTGAAAATATTTCTGTAGGTTAGAATCCTAGAAATAGAATTATTGGGTCAAGGAGTAAACACATTTTAAATTTTCATAAATACTGCCAATTTGCCCTTCAGAAAGTCTATTCCAATTTATATTCTCATCAATAGTGTCTAAGAGTTGGAACTTTTTTCTTACTTTAACATTTTCATTTAACATTTCTCTCTATTCTTTCTGCCCAAAGTCTCAGATTTTTGCTTTCCAGTCATCTTGAATCATGGATTTGGGCTGTGTGTGTGTGTGTGTGTGTGTGTGTGAAAAATGATTGAATGGCACAGAGTTGTTTAAAATTTTAAACAACCTTCATTTTCTTGCCTTGCATTATTTGTGAAGATAATGTTTCTCATCATCTTTGTTAAAACTTGTAATATTACTCACCAGTGCCTCATTACAAAATCCTTTGCTATAATGGTGGTCATTATATCCTTAATTCAATACACACTCATATTTTATTTCTCTTCAAGAATATTATGGAGATTTTCATATGGAATAGTTAGCTACTCACATACTATTGAACAGAGTATTCCTCTCCCATGTCAGAAGGTCAAACCTTTGAGAGACATATTCAGAGTTCCAGTCAAATTGAACCTATTTTAATATCTGAAAGATAGGAAACAGATTAAGATCGTATCTCTACTGATACACAGAAAGCCTGTAACAAAGATTCTGTCTGGTTCCAAAGACGAGAATCTAATTAGAATTTTACTAAATTGACTTTTAATTGCAAAATAGTCATTGTTCAAGCTTATTAGCAATATAGACTTCCAGGGTTCTAAACTGGGTTATCTCCAAGTTCCTCTGAGCCAGTGCTTCCCCAACCACTATCTATCTCTTCCTGACAGGGTGGCTTAGGATTGTCTCTCAAGACTGGCTCTCATAACAGGTGACAATGGGTTAACCTGAGTTTCGGGTTTTGCCACACTTCCTTTATCACATGTAACTGAGATTTAACTTGGGCTAAAAAAAAGGACATCTTGCTCTTTGAACTATATTTATGTAGCCAAGTAGTTTCATGCTCAATTGAAAAACCAAGAGAAATCATATCATCCCAATGTACAAAACTGAGCAGTTATTGCTAACAGCTTTTCTGTTGTGTCATACGTATGCTTCTTTACCTTTTGCTTTCCCGTGCCTCATGGATTTTTCAGAGCCTGACAGTACAGATGGTTTGGAGATTATGTCTAACCACCAACTGATCTATCCAGGCTGTTCCTATTTTTTAAATGGTTAACTGAGACTGGTGTTAAGTGTCTCATTTATCAGTCTTTTCTTGGTGAAGGGTAATTTTTCCACTATTTTCAAAATAATCTCGATTCATTTGGTTGTCAAGTAGTCCTCTCTGACTATGGGCAAATGGGTTATTTATTGCCAAGCTAGCTTTTCACACAGGAAATCACTGGAAGGTAGGTTGGAAGCTGAGTCACATCATCCTTGGGATCATTAGAGACAGGGTAATATTTTGTGGCTGTCAGCCTTTAGGCTTCTAGCATGGTAGAGGGGTCATCCTTCGGGGAGAACATAATGATCCCAGAATGTTGGCTGACAGTGTCTTGATCTGTGCTTTTATTATGTTCAATTTATCAGTCTCTATGGAAAGAATTGACCACGGGACTCTTTTAAAACATTTGAAATCTTCGGATAAAAGCTCGGAGACAGGCTCTTCCTACTTCCATTAATTTCATAATCAATGATGTCAATTTGTCACTATTAATAATGTTTCCACAACCACTTTCCCCAGGCTTTCCTGAACTTAAAAGCTTCTAGATAAACTCCTCTTCTTCTTCTTCTTCCTTTTCTCTCTCTCTTTCTTTCTCTCTCTCTTTTTCCCTGATCTTAGTTTTCCCCATTTTGCTGACTATACTCAAATTTACTTCACTTTTCCCCTGGCCATCAAAACTTTTTTTATGCTCTTGCAAGACATCATAGTATAGTTTACAATACCCAGTCTAAGATGAAATTTTTGAAAGCTGACAACCTGAATTATGAATGTCTGTTTTTAACTTTTTACATTTTACCCATGTGGTTAAGTTTGAGCTTTTTGGATTTTCTCACAAAACTGATATATGTAAGCTTGTTTTTCAATTTATTGAGAAATTCTTTTTATGATATTCCAAGTCTCTCCATTCCCATTTGTATGTCCTCTCTTGTACCTTATTAAACCAAAACAAAACATAAGCACTTTTTAATATTTTTATATCTGAATAAAAATATCATTATTTATTAAAATTTTTGAATCTTAAAGATGGCTAAATGTGGATTAATATATGGTAGTGGTTAATTGTAGTCTGGTATCAACACGCTTGGGTTGGAATACAGCATCTGCTTTGTAACTTTGGGCAAATTACTCCACCATTCAGGGCTTTGGTTTCCTTATTCATAAATAATACTCTTAATACTAATCTCCTAGAGTTATTTTTTAAGAATTAAGTGACAGAATGCTTGAGATTATTTAACAGAGTGCATGACATAGTGAGAACCTGACACATCTTACCTATAATAATGACAATATATAAAATATAATTATAATGGCACTACTATACAAATATTCTAGCCAGTAGCATAGATCTTCCAAGTTCCCTTAGCTAGATCTGCTTCTAGGATTTAAACAGGAGCAGGCTTGCAGATCACAAGGAACCAAGAAGCCACACTGAATTATAAACGGCCTCATTAGGACGAGGTATAGATGAGGGTTGAGTAGGTAGTTTAGGAGGAGGAAATAGGAATATCAAGGTTTTAGGTGAGGAAAGGTGAGAGCCTAGCCATCTGGGAATGTGAGAGGGGCAATGGGGGAACTGAGACAGATGTATACTCGGAATCGAGGATGCAGGAAAAGAAATAAGGTAAAAGGAATCCAATTTCTAAACAGAGAGACTAGGAAACAGGAAAAGGTTTTCTTCCTCAGATACAGATGAACTCAGATGTGGGCTGAACTCAGGGAAGTCTCTGGGCCATTTTGCTCATAAAAGACTTGCTTGGACTTGGAGCAGAAATCAACATTTTTTTCCAAAAAAAAAAAAAAAATCCAGAGGCTACCAGAGTTAAATATTTTACTGAATAATTTGTAAAAAGACTGAAGGGGTCTTATATCCCTTAGCACACAATAATTCACTCCAAAATTTGTTACAGTCTGTTTTTCTCCCAAAGTCAAAGCTCATCTTTGGCGTTTTCTGACTACCCTCTTCTTTACACCCACGGTCTTATGATTTCTCACCCTCTGATCCTCGTAACCATCTAATCTGCCATCTTGCTGGTATAAAAACCGCCTAACTGACCTCTCGGCTTCCATGCTGTCCTACTACTGTCTAGTAGTATCTTGACCTTAACCCAGACCTTAACCCAGACCTTAACCTTAAAAGGGTCTACCTTAACCTTAGACCCTGTATAGTTGGGCTCCCATAGCCTCCCAGCTCTGGGCACACTGCTTTTCTCAGCCCTGGCCACAGCTCTCCAGGTGTCTGGCTGCAGATGACCCCCACTTTGGTCACTATGATATCCTGAGCACCTGTGATCTTTGATCACAGAGTTGCTGCCTAGAGAGGGTGGAAGTTTGTGGGTGGGTCATTGGCGTTCTCAGCCTAGGAATTATAGTAATTCTTTTAAAAATTAAGTTATGTCGGGTGCTTGGGTGGCTCAGTGGGTTAAAGCCTCTGCCTTCAGCTCGGGTCATGATCTCAGGGTCCTGGGATCGAGCCCCACATCAGGCTCTCTGCTCAGTGGGGAGCCTGCTTCCCCTTCTCTCTCTGCCTGCCTCTCTGCCTACTTGTGATTTCTCTGTCAAATAAATAAATAAAATCTTTTTTAAAAAATTAAGTTATGTCAATACTATGCTCACAAGCTTCTGGTAACCTCCCATCTCATTCAAAATAAGTCTGAATTCCTACTGAGGTAACAGTCCATAATATGGCCCTCAATGATTCTCATCTCCTGGTATGTATGACTGTATGTAGTTTCCTCTCCCACTGAATAGTGCTGACCTATGTAACCAATATGACATTGCAGAAATAACACTGTGTGATTCCTGAGAGCAAGTCATAAAAGACACAGTGGCTTCTGTCTTGCACTCTCTCAGATCATTCTCTCTCTCTCTCCAGGAAAGCTAGCTGCCATGTTGTGAGGACACTCAAGGATCCCTATGGAGAAGTCCACCTAGTCAGGAACTGAGGCCTCCAAACAATGGCCAGCAATGCTACCAGGCATGTGAATGAGCCAAAATGGAGATGGATTCCCCAGTCCAAGTCAAGCCTTCAGATGATTACAGCCCTGGCAGACATCTCCCTGCAACTTTCTGAAAGAATCTGAGACAGGGCATTCAGCTAAATGACTCTTGGATTTTTGCCCCAAAGAATCTTTGTGAAATAATATATATTTATCGTGTTAAGTTGCTAAGTTTTGGGATACTTGGTTATGCAGCAGTAGATAACTAATACACTTACCATCACTAAAAGGATACCCTTGTTATGACCTCATTACTTCACTGGCTTCATCTCTTGCTAGTCTGTTCTTTTGCTGAACCCACTCCAGCCTCATCAACCTTTCTTTAAATTAATATGCTTCTGCCTAAGGCTGATAGCCCTTGCCAACTTCTTGCCCATTTCAGATTTTTGTTCAGATATGACCCTTTCAGTGCTCTCTGACCATCATCAGAGCCCTTCCCCCTTTTCTATTTTGTTCCCCTTTACACCATTTATCAACACTTGACATATGGTATATTTTACTTTTTTGTTGTTCCTCTCCCTCCATGATAATGTAAGCTCTAAGAGGGCAGAGATGTTTGTCATTTTGTTTGTTTGTTGTTTATTTACTATCTCCCTAGCAATTAGAACAGTGGCTGGCAAATACTGAATGGCTAATAAATATTTCTTAAAGAAATTAATCTTGTCTTCTGGGGTTTTATTGTTTGTTTGCCTATTTTCCCCTCATTTGATTATAAACTCCTTAAACCAGGCACTATGTCTTATTCATCTTTATATTTCTGTCACCTATATGGTAACATATGGAATAACAGATCCATCTACTTAAGTAGAAAAAGCAGTTTGAGTTATTTTCAGAGCTTATTCCACAGGGAATATTTTTAGAAGTTAGATATGAGCTTAAAAATGTATGGATTTAAAAATACTTTGAATGAGTCTGTGATCTCATATAATCAGCAAAGATTACTTAAAAACAATTAAATAGCATGAAAAATTGAATTTAAAAACAGCAAGATCAATTTATTATGTATTTTTAAAACCAATGGCATTGGTTTTTAAATGGCATTTAAACTCTATGTATGAGACATAAAAATTAATTTCGTTGTATTTTAATCCCCTTTGAGAATTTTTTTCTTCATTGAGCAGGTTGTATCTATCAGTTTGGAAATGAAACTGCTTTTAGAAATTGGCAAACTACAGTTCATTAGAAAATAGACATTTTTAATAAATATTTTCAACTTTGAGAAAATGTGCAATTATATAATCATTTTCCCTTACATATATTTTTTCACTTAGTTTCATAGAAAACAAGCTGAGTTGTATATGTTCAATATTTCTTATATGATTTTCTAGTCATTGCTAATTATAAATTTCATGGGGAAAATAAATCAGTGCAAAATGGGATCTGCCAATCTACCTGTCACTTTCTATTTTTAAAAATATTTTATCTATTTATTTGAGAAAGAGAGACAGAGATAGTGACAGAGAGCATGAGGAAGGAGGAGTTGGAGAAACAGGCACCCCGCTGAGCAGGGAGCCTGATATGGGGCTCGATCCCAGAACCCTGGGACTCCGGGACCACCACCTGAGCGGAAGGAAGATGCTTAACGAGCTGAGCCACCCAGGCGCCCCTGCCTGTCGCTTTCTAAGGGCAATTTTTAAAAGATAAAAACTCTATTGTTTCATATAGAGAGACATTGTATCAGTGTTGAACAAGTCCTGGTATATTAAAAAGTTAAGTTGACTTACCTAAAGTCAAATACGTAATTACACGTGGAAATACAGCCACAATTCAGCTGCCTAAACTCCTGGTTAATTATTTTGCTCACTATCCTATTCTGCTTCCTAAAGTTTTTGGGAATGTTTTATAATGGGTATCTCTCCTCTGGGAGTTGAGCCTGCTATTATGTGAAACAAACCCATTACCAAAGAAGTCATGGGGGGAGGGAGAGACAGATATGGGAGGAAGAAAATTATGCATATACTTGAACTAAATTCTGCAGTGTTAAAATGCAAGATTCATAAGTTGCTAACTGTCATTAATATTCAAAGACAACTTGAGGTATAAGTGGGAGATGGAGGTTGGTCAATGCAGGAGGTTATCCTATTTAGTCTGAGAGAAGAGAAGCGCTCTGAAATGCCCAAGAAATATTGGAGAGGACGGGGGAAGTGTATAGCACTATTTAAAATTTTGTATTATTGTATTAGAAAAAAATAGATACATTCCTCTTGAGAACTCACAGGGAATTACACAGGAACCACAATCGTTTGGTTCTTACTAAGTTTATTCACTCAGGCTTTTGGAATCAGATTTTGAGTACTTTCACTGTTGACTACGATATTAGCTGTGGGTTTGTCATATATGACCTTTATTACGTTGAGGTATATTCTTTCTGTACCCAATTTGTTGAGAGTTTTTATCATAAAAGGATGTGGTACCTTGTCAAATGGTTTCTCTAAATCTGTTGAAATGATCATGTGATGGTTGTCTTTCATTCTATTAATGTGGTGTATCATAGTTATTGGTTTGCAGTTGAGCTGAACCACCCTTTTATTTCAGAGATAAATCCCACTTGATTATGGGCTGGAGTTGGTGGTGTACACAGACTCAGCTGCGGGGGCCACCTGCAGGTGTCTATGTAGTGATAAAGGAAATTTTCAACTTTTAATGTTTGTAGGCCCTGCTCCTGGGTTCCCAGGGAAGCTATCCTTTAACATTTACCAAGGTCAAAATGACTCCGCAAAACCTCAAAGCTTGGGCTCTATTTCTGCCCCGAGCACACATTGTACATCTGTTTCGTAAAAGAAAATAACCAAAAAGGAGACTTTTGAACACAAAAGATAAAAAATAAGAAACTTCCCTGGTTCTTATAAGATTAAAGTCATACAGCCCCACATACAGGAGTAACTTAAGGTCTGCAACTTTCTGAAATATTGTCTAATAATCCATAACTTTTTATGTAAAAATTGTGTATAACCCTACACCAAATGTTCCCTTCCCAGAGCACTTTTCTTTGTGAAGATTGTGTATCCCAGGCAGCTGTTTTTAACTTGGACTTCAATAAAAGTATTTTTTTTTTTTTTTAGAAATTCTAAAGGGTTTATTCATTTTCCCTCGACAGTGGTGGGAAGGGCCTATTGCAGACACACATGTAGTGGCAAGGACAAGTGCCAGCAACTAGGGCCAGGGCCAACTTTGGGTACACTAGCAGCTGCAGGAACCCCTGCTCTCCAGATGGAGCCCGGGCTATCCCGGTGCCCTGCTCTAACTATAGGGTCTCACCACCACCACAGTGTGCAGGGCACTGGAGGCCGGAAACAGGATTTTTACTGCTGGATGCCATTACATAGCTAGAGGTGCTGCTTCCAAGTAAGCCATAGGTCAGCTGTGGGTGCCTTGGCTGTTGGGGTGCACTCTCTGGCTGCAATCACATCCACCCACCTACAGAGGTCCAGGTGGGGCACTCGCTGGTTGCAATCACACATACCCCGCCCCCCCGCAGAGGTTCAGGTCAGGAGTGGTCTGAAGGCATGCAGCGTGCAGCTGGAGGGGCTAGTCCTGAGCATGCGCGCCGTGTTGGGCCTCAGCCAGGAGATCAAGCCTGGTACCCGGCACTTGCGCAGCCGCAGAGGCCAGAGATGGCGTCGTGTGGCTCCCTGGCTGGGTGTGAGGGCAGCGGAGCCTGCTGGGAGTAACTCTGGCGGCTGGTGTCTGTGAACCTGAAAACCTGTGGGGTGAAACCAGGTGGAATCTGCAGGCAGTTGCTGGTTGGCTTCTTCAGAGGAGAAAGCTGCTGGGTTCTCTGCAGAGCAGGTAACTGCAAACCTGGGTCGCCTCCCCTGTGTCGCTGATATTGGTAACTTCTGAACTTCTTTGTTCCTAGCTGTCACTGCCCGTCTCAGCTTTGCTGGTCTCTGCTTGGGCCGAACCCCAAGGAGGTCCTTTACTTAGGGCCTGAAAGACTTTGGAAGCGGGTCTTTCACCTGCTCTCCTTTGTGGGAGAGGGAAACTCTAGCAGGGAATTGCCTTCTTTTCGCCAAGCTGTGTTGGCCCGTGCGGGATGAGGCAGGTAAAATGAAGCTGTTCTTCTATTCCTTTTTGGGTGGTTATTTTCAGGTTTGTTGTTCCACTGTGTTGTTGAAGTTTCTTAAGTGGGCTCCTGAGCAATACCAGAGCTGTTTCTGTCCACGGGTAGCTATCGTTGATCTTCATAGGGAGTTGGAGGCTGGAGTCTCCTACCCTATTGTCTTGGTGATATCTTCTTGAGTTCAAGTTTGTTCAGCCAACATGCTCCTTGTTTTGTAAATGACGACAATGCCCAACTAAAATTTTCTTTATTCCACTGAATAAGTTCACTGTTTTGTGTAAATAAATTTTGTATGAAATTTTGTAAAATTCTTTACAGAATCATAATTGGAATTATATTATTTTGTGTAAATTCATTACAGAATCATAACTAGAAAAGGCTTTACTTAAATCAACTACTTAGTGTAACCCATATAACTGCACAAAAATCATCTCATTTTGAAATATATGCAACTGTGTGTCTAAAATCCCAGGACTTAATTTTAAAGGCAACTTTTATGCATGGTTGAGCAACCCATATGTTTGGTGGATCTGAAGCCTGTATGATTACCCGGGACCATCGGGTTATAAGGGCTGCTGGGTGAATGCTTCCCCCTTCCATTCCCTAAGCTAACAGTGCTGAGATGCATTTCACGAGGCCTCAGTGAGGGTACCATGGGATTAAGTACCAGTGGCCCACTTGGTAACACATACCTGAGTGTGGAGATAATATACTTTTTTAGGAATGTTTTACATCTGCCAAGTTTTGTATTGTGACCTTTTTTTTGCCTATTAAATTTAATTATTTTGATAACTACTCCTAGATATATTTAATGTAAAGAATTTTGTTTCCTAATTTATAAAGCTATTTCTAAGAAAAGAGGTTTTAAAAAACATACATTCAAGTATCTCAACGTGAGATTAAAAAAAAATAATGGGTATTCCAAAACCTAGTGTCTGGGGGGAAATTTGATACTTGTGTGTGTAAATATGTAGTATATGGCAAAATCTTATATGTAGATAAGCAAATGGAACTAACTTTATTTTTAATAATCATCTGCCCCTAAGAGTTGGCATACAATTATACATTTTATTTGATCAATACCACCATATTACAACGATTCTTGTCCTCTTTTTCTTATATGGCTTCAAAAATTTTAATAAATAGTTTTTATGCCTTTCAGAAGATGAATAGATTTCATTAACACTATCCTTTTTGTAAAATAATAATCTTAAAATTAGTCTTAAAGCCGCATTTAAAAAGGCTTAATAGTTTAGGAGAAATGTAGTTTCATCTTTGATTTTAAAATTGAATTTTAAAAAAGTATTCACTCTACTTGTCCAAAAGTTCATTCACCTAATCATCCTTTCCTTTACTTTGATCACAGACATAGAAAGCATGTCTATGCTTTCTATAGCATAGACAAGAAAGCAAATTCAGTTTTGGTCAATTTAAGAAGGTATAATTCTGGATGGGTAGATTCAGTCTAATATCTCACATTTTCCATAGCTATAAGTACTGGTTTTGTGACCTTCCAGCAGAGTTGTCAGATAAAATACAGTACACATACTCAAATTTGAATTTCCAATCAACAGTGAATGATATTTTTAGTATAAGTATGTAATTGTTTATCAGAAATTCACATTTAACTAAGCATTGTATATTTTTATTTGTTAGATCTTGCAATCCTACCTCCATGTAATCCAGAAAATAGTTATTTTTATTGAGTACATTTGTTTAATATACCACCATGGATTTAATGGACTGGAAGCTGGGAAGTCTTCCATAATAAACAGGTAAAATAAAGGCTTGATAGTCACAGAATTTGTAGTAAGTAAATTCTGTGGCTTCAATTATATTTAGCTTCAATAGTGTAGTTCTAAGCCAGTGAATTAATGTCCAAAATTAAGTTATTGCAATTTATAAATAAGACTTTTTTCCTAGATTTGATAGGTTAGCATTCATTTGACTAAAGTAGGGTTTTGGGGTGAGAGAGGTGTTGAAGGTAGTTGCATCTGTTAGGACTCAGATGTGAATTTGCCTTGTGATCAGTTTCATCAAATAGGTGTTGTCAATGTAGCTAGGAAGGTTGCAAACGAAGGTTTAAGTAAAGGCCTACTGCAATTCTGTGCGCTCTGTAGGTTTTCCTTATCATTAATTTCGTAATTGGAAGAATTTCAACATGTTGCTAGAATGGTTACTGACTTCCCAGAAGTTCTGTCAGAAGTTCCAGAAATCTTCTGGGAAGTCTCTCTCCTAGTCATTTTTATTTTTTTGATAGAAAATTAGTCTCCCTTCAAATAGTGGAATTTAGCACTAGTTTCTGAACTGAAACTAACGAAGGCCCTGCTTCCCCACTTGTAATTCAGATCTCTGAGAGTAATGAAAGTATTTGCAAATATTTAGCACCTGCACCTCAAGTCTTTCATCTTCAAAAATCTTATTTTTATTTAAGAGTAGAGTGTATGACCAAGAACAACAGTTTACAGTGTTCACTTGATTAAACAAAAACATTCATGGAATTCGAGTGGTTCCATCTGAAATAGACAGTTTAGACTGATGCAGTGTGGAAAGGATGTGGAATCACAGAAGAATTAATGTGAAGTATACGATTTGGCACTGGGAGGGCCTTGTGAATACCATCAATTTGAGATTTTTAAAAAGTATCTAAATGTGTTTACACAGCTGGATATTCAGTTTCAGCTTGATCTCTTTTCTTCATGTTTCCAGGTTATTTACAAATGTGTTTCCCTCTGCTTTTTCCTTTATGCATTTTATTTTCCAAGTTTGTATTTTGAAAGCTCCGATAGCAACATAATATTGTGAAATACTTTGTGGAGTTATGTTTGTTGCTATATGATCAGTATTAGGAGAGACATCTGGAACATAAACATTTTTTTAATACAGTCTTACAGTTTATTTAATTAAAGAAAATAAGAATTAATTTTATAAAACATTTCTCTGTGGATGACTAATTTTTCGTATCTTGGGTTAGTGTTGACAATATCCAAATTTTAGCAGTCTTCTGAAAATAGCAACTCTATTTAATAGTTATGTTTTTCTCTTCGTATATTCTTGATTTTTGCCAGAATTCTTTAAACTTAATCTAAAGACAGTGCGATGTAAGGAATGGAAAATGTGATGTGAATTTTAAAGATCTCTGTCCTTGTCCCAGGCCCAATTCCTGGCTGTTTGATTTAGAGAAGTTATTTAACCTTTCCATGCCCCAGATTTCTCTCTTGTGAAATAGAGTGTTATTTTTCAGCTGCCTTCTTCATTTAGTATCAGGAGGCCTAATGAGATAATGTGCCAGAATCGTTATCCTGAATCATCTTTTTTGGGAGAACCTAAGCTCACAGGCACAAAGGCCAATCCATGGGAGCTGGATAGAGGCCTTCCTCCTCCATCTAGTTACATGTAGATTGAGAACCTGCTGAAACTATTCTTGGCCGCAAAATCCTCAAGGGTGTACATATATCCAGGACAGGGAAGGGCAAAGCTCGGAGAAATCCAAGAATGGAAGGTAGTAAAATATAGCAACAGAAAAATGATTAGAAATCCACAAAGACCTGTGTTAAAATATTTTATAAGCTACAGCACTTTGTGTTTTGTTCACTAAAAAGTTTGTTAGAACAATGCCTGACACGTAGCAGAAGCTCAATAAATATTTCTTGGATGAAGAAATTACTATGAATTTATTTCTCTGATGCACTAAATTCTTCCTGTAATTGACCTTTCAGGGGCTTTCTTTCTTTGGCTTGAGAGGTCTTAGCAGGCCATAGTAGGTAAATGCAGTATTTGTCTGACACCAGACTTTTTGGTGCAGTTGTCTTCCTATTATTACTTGGTGTTTGTTTTTTTCTAACATATTTCATATCTACTTTATGATTGGGATCGTTTCTATATATTTACCCCATTCCGTAGGAGATTTGCCCATTCATGTAGAGCAAGGAATTGTTTTAACCAACAAATCTGTTAGAAGGCAGGCAAATAGAATACATTGCAGTTGGAGCTGGAACTTTCGCTTCACCTGAGAATAAATATGCCTAAAAAGGTGACCTTGGCAGAGCAGCTGGGGAGAATGTCTCTGTTTTAGCCCCTAAGGGAACATGTATTCCCTGGCACAAAGGGGAAAATCAAACTGTCTCAGTCTTCTAAATGAGATGAATGCATTTTTTTCTTTACTAGTGGTTCTCAATCTGTTTTGGCATGAGGCCCACCATGGTCCCTGCTTCCTGCAGTGTACTTTTACTAGAATTCCCATAGCAGTGGCTGCTCTAGCTTTCAAAAAAGAAAAAAAAAAGTCCACTCTCTTTCTAAAGAAAACCTTAGTTAATAAATGTGTAAACTTTCCTTTGCTTAAACCCATGTTTCTGGCTGATGATCGCATCATCTTTTCCAGATGATAGCAATTTCAGTGACTTCACAGCCTTCCATGCATCCCTGTACCCCTAGGGTCCATTTCCATATACTATCATGAAATGCAACTCCACTTTTCTGTGCCAATTTTGCAAGTTCATTTTTCCTTGAAATTTTGTCTATGGCATGTCTGGCAGCCAATAAAGGACAAAAATGAAAAATTATGGGTCAAAGACTTCTGTTTCTGGCATTATAGAGAACTAGCTATTTGGAGAAACCCCTCTCAGTATCGAACACCTAAAAAAATGCTGGATTAAATATTAAATCTTATTAAGAGCGTGCTAGCTGAACTAGCCGTACAGTAAAGGAAATCATCAGTGGCCAGAAATATTTAAATCCAGATGTGTAGGCAAGTGTTAGATTTGGCATTTGTAAGCAGCTTTAATTACTGTTAATAAACATATATATATATATATATACACATATATATTTTAGAATAGCATAAGAAACAAAAACTCTTATGGGATACAAGGTGAAATAAATAAATAAAGAAATAAATAAACATATATATTTTATTTTATTTTTTAATTAAATAATTTATTTTTTTAACATATATATATTTTAGAATGGCATAAGAAACAAAAACTCTTATGGGGTTCAAGGCTGAATACACACACACACACACACACACACACACACACACATACCCATATATATTTTAGAATGGCATAAGGAACAACGACTCTTATGGGGCATAGGGCTGAAGCAACTTGTCTATGCCAACCTTACCTCTTGCTGGGAGCAGGGAAAAAAAGATCTTTGAGGATTCTTAACCACAAGTTTGCATTCACACAGATTTGCAGCTGGAGCTCACACAGCTTGTGTGACCTTGCCTCCTTCAAAAAAAAAAAGCTGAAAATTCAACTTAAAGTGATCCTAGGTTGATAGTAGACCTTTAACAGCAGGTATAAATCAGGCGTGGACAATCAGAACTAACTGTTGACCATAACCCCGGATGCCTACATAGAGCCAGGCATTGTGGGAGGAATGGAGTGTCCCAGTGGAGGCACTGGGATGGCAGGTAAGGGTGTCACTCCAGAGTCAAGGCCAGAACTATTTACCAGTTGGCATTCCCATATTCAGTTGTAATAATTGATGTAGACTTGGTAAATCACTCACATGTTCTGAGTCCTAGTTTCCTTCTCTTTTCTGGCCTGCCTACCTCACAGAGTTATATAAAATAATGTCTGTGAAAACACTTTTTGAAAAAACAAGTAGCAGTCAATGAAAGTAGAGCTTTCACACAGTTTCGCTTCAGTGTACGAGGTAATGCTTTATGGTCTGAAATAATTTAGTTAGTTCCTCAAAGTGCCTAAAGTGGAGATTTCATATGATTTTCTCATCTGAGTTTTCTATTGGATGAATAGAGCTTGCTGTTAAAGGAAATGTGGTGAAAGATGGTCAGTAAAGTATGCTTTAGGGAGAAATTTCACAAAAGCATAACTCTCTTCTTGGAACAGAGCTCTCACAAGTACTTAAAAATGGGGATGAATGTTGGAGGTGTTAATCAGGAAGATGACAAGTATAATGGGGACAGTCTAGGGGGAGGGCATTGCTGAAGAGGTGCCAATATCTTTGGAGCTGCTGTGAAGGCCAAAGGGAAAACTGCTGAAAAGGGTGGTGAATTGGGTGGGTGGGCAGCTTCTCTGAAAAAGAAGCAGAGAGATCAAAGGGAAAAGGTTAAAGCCCATTAAAAGAAGAGATATTAAGGAAAGGTTAAACATTAAACCAACAAACAAAAGATCCCAAACTTCCCCACTGCACTTAACACCACCTATGGTACTAAGTGCTTCAAAGAAAGCCTCTTCTTTAAACTGGTAACACTTTGTTTCCTTTTGTTGCTGGGAAGTAGAAACTGGGTCATAAATGGGGGTCGTCCGGGGTGAAGAATTAAGCAGCGAGGGTCTGCGTGGGGCCAGTCAGAAAGGTCTCCACCAGGGTACAATACAATGTACAAGATGACATAGGTCATTCAGTGAACCAACTCTCACCCCTGGCTCAGGCTTGAGTACTCCAGAATTTCCAAGTAGGTATGTTCTTAAGAAACAGTGGAGTTGGAAGTAAGTTGTGTAGGAAGGGAATTGTGCCAGAGAACTTGTCTTGAACAATGCTTTTGAGTAACAAAGGCTAGGTTTCTATTTAGATTTTAATGTCACAGCTGATAAAAGAAAGTAAATCACTCTGAATACATGCATACACACACACACACACATATATTTTAAAGATTTTATTTATCTATTTTAGAGAGAGAGAGAGTGCAAGTGTGAGCGGAGGGAGGGGCAGAGGGAGAGGGAGAGAGAATCTCAAGCGGACTCCGTATCAGACATGGAGCTCGACATGGGACTCTATCCCACAACCCTGAGATTATGACCTGAGCCAAAATCAAGAGTTGGCCGCTTAACAGACTGAGCCACCCAGCACCCCTCTAAATATATTTTTAATCACACTTGGTGAAATACTGAGAAACTCAGTTGTCTATATTAAAGGATACTGAAGAGGGATGGTAGAAATTATGGGTAAGCTTAAGATCTGCATCAACCTTCTACCACCACTCTGTGACCTCACTAGTCAGAGAAACTAGAAGGGGAAAGAGGAACACCTTTTGTGTCCCTGACTGAAGTAGGTATTTCTCCACTAGTCTACTTCCTTACATTGGGTTTCTTTCCTTCTTTTCCCTTTCCAAGGAAAGATTCCCTTTTCTTGGAACTTCTGTATGCTCACCTCTGTTCCAAAATTTTGAAAACCTGTAACCATAATCAACCCCCTACCAAAAGATTTGAAAATACTATAATAAGATATAAACCAAGGAAGTACTTTGGGACTAACTCGCCTTCCTCTCCCTTGAACAATGTATAGGGAGTACTCCTTTAGAGGTCTTACTACCTGGATTTGAGTTTTAGTTTTGCTATTTATGAGCTATGTAATCCTGAAGCCTATCATGTGACTACATTGGGTCTTAACTTTTTTCAGCTATTAAATAAGGACTTGGAGCTTTAATAGTTGACCCAATTGTCCCCTTTCTCCTAAGCACCTTGATACTAAGTTATCCATATGGGTCTGAGCAGTATTTTCTTTTGTCCTTTAAACTCTAGGACAGGAAAGTAACTTTTTTTTTTTAAGATTTTATTTATTTGACAGAGAGAGATCACAAGTAGGCAGAGAGGCAGGCAGGAGGGGGGAAGCAGGCTCCCTGCTGAGCAGAGAGCCCGATGCAGGGCTCGATCCCAGGACCCTGAGATCAGGACCCAAGCCAAAGGCAGAGGCTTTAACCCACTGAGCCACCCAGGCGCCCCAGAAAGTAACATATATTTCATAGAGCTTCCTCTTAGTTTATCTTGAATAGGCCAACTTAGTTTCCCATTGGTATTTCATCCAACTCTTTTCCTGTAAAATTGAAATTGAGTATTAAGTTAAATCATATTACTCTAACTCCCCAAGTAGTATGTACTGTTCCTTCAGAATTATTCATCACATTTTTAATTACTTGTTCAGTGTCTATCTTTCCTGCTAGATTGTAAGCTTGGTGAGGCTAAGAAAAGTATGTGTTGTTTGTCATCATATTCATGGCACTTAGTGCCTGGTATATACTAGTTACTCAAAATACATTGGATAAATGAATGACTGAATGAATAATTTAATGAATGAGAGGGATTAAAATATGAAGTCCAGTAATCTAAAATTAAAAAAATAATTAGTCAACATTGCTTTTATTATATACAGACTGTTAGAAATAATTATCACATTCATCAAACAGGACTGGGACTCTGGCTGTTTTGATGAAAATAGTAAGGAGATAAGGGAATATTTATCCTAGTTCTTTTGACTTGCTGCCTCACAATTACTGATCTCTGTGGATCTCCAGTGTCACTTAAAGTTCAGAACACAATCTCCATCTGATTATTCCTCTGCTACCTAAAGGCCAACTTGATGGCATCTATAGCATCTTATTGTGCAGGTACAATTTCACAGATGGTCCCAGTCCAATCACCTACAAGTAGCTCATTTGCCTTCATGACCTATTTATGTCAACTGAGGTCATCAACTCTCCTTTGTGACATGGCTTGGGTTGGTAATATAGTTTTCTGACATGGGAATTTATCTAAGAAAGTATGTTAGCCTATTTTTGAAGCTTTATTAATAATATTTTCCATTTATTATGTTATTATTATTTTTTAATATTTTATTTATTTATTTGACAGAGAGATCACAAGTAGGCAGAGAAGCAGGCAGAGAGAGAGGAGGAAGCAGTCTCCCCACTGAACAGAAAGCCCAATGTGGGGCTTGATCCCAGGACCCTGAGATCATGACCTGAGCTGAAGGCAGAGGCTTTAACCCACTGAGCCACCCAGGTGCCCCTTATTATGTTATTATTAAGGAATTATTTATCCTTCACTATTCTAGGATGTATAATCATGAAACTCTTATTTGTCGTGGTAGGGTTCTTTTATTCATTTATTTACAGAGAATCTTTTAAGCTCTCAAATTGAGCTTTAAGGAAGAAACTGTGTGTGTGTGTGTGTGTATTCTAAATATATCTAAAAGTGACAGCCAAAAGTATAGAGGAAGAAGAACTCATGGCATATTTTGTGAAAGAATGAGTAGTCTGACATGTTTGGGGAGAAATATTTGTAGGACGAGCACTAGAAGATAAGGCTTTATTTATTTATTTATTTATTTATTTATTTATTATTTTTAAAAAGATTTCATTTATTTGACAGAGAGAGAGAGAGAGAGAGAGATCACAAGTAGGCAGAGGCAGGCAGAGAGAGAGGGGGAAGCAAGCTCCCTGCCGAGCAGAGAGCCCAATGTGGGGCTTGATCCCGGGACCCCGAGATCATGACCTGAGCTGAAGGCAGAGGCTTTAACCCACTGAGCCACCCAGGTGCCAAAGATAAGGTTTTAAAGGTCAACCTGGGCCAGTTTTTTCAAAGCTTTGACCATCAGATTTAGGAGTTTGGACTTAATGTGGAGGCATTTGGATTTAATTTTTAATAATGAAATATTGCATTCCCTATCCCATCCATGTCACAACTTAAGATTCGTTATATGCATATGAGGTACCTCATGGTCTTTTCAGCTTTGTTTTACTACTTAGAGCGTTACCAGCATATCATTTGAGTTCATAATTAGAAGCCTTCACATATAAATGGGTGCTCACCACCTTGTATATTAATGGATTCTTATTCAGATTCTTGTTTTGTAATATCCTTGTGAATGTTTCACCTCTCCTGCTCTTCCCCCTTATCTCCCATACCTCTAATCATTTATCTTCTTATGATCTTTACACAGAATTATATATGATTATTTACTTATTTGCATATATATTATCCCTAATAGACTATAAGATATAGGAGGCTAAGGACTTTCCCTTCTTGTTCTCTGCTTCCTCTTGTTCTTCCTCCTTTCCTTCTCCTTCATCCTCCCTTTCTTCCCCTGCTTCTTTCCCTTCATCCCCTTCTCTGACTTGACACTTTGGATCTAGCTCAGTGCCTGAATGATAATAAACTCCCTCTATGTATTTTATCTGCATTAATCTAAAGTGCTATGTGACTGTGGGGAATTTATGACACCTCTCTGAATCTCATTTTCCTCCTTTGTAAAATGGAGATACAAAGTACTTTATCCAATTACCTTGGATATTAAATGAGACTAAACATATAGACTGCTTAGAATGGTAGTGCCTTGTACATAAGATATATTCAGAGCTGTTTTTCTATTAGTTATCATTAGGATGTTAACTGAATGTAATCTTATAGATGTGAGCCCTTATTTGGTACAATCTTAGAGTAGTGTTGCAAAAAAATAAAAACAAAACCAGAACAGAAAAAACCCCAAAACCAAAACCAACCAACCAACCAAACAAAAAAACCTGGTCCTATAGCCAAGAATAACTTAGATCCTTTACGTTTTTTTCTGAAAGAATCTCAAAGGGGACCCAGATGTAATTCACTTTGTAACATCCCCTTTCCTTTCCTTCCTGTTTTTTTCAAAGCTTACATATGCTCACTTTGCAAACCACCCAAGTGAGTGAAAAATTAGAAAGGGATATTAAATTATCTTTGGCAGGGCGTGTCACTTTGTGCACGTACATACACCCAGATGTACCTATACCTTCTTAAGTGTTTTTTAACCTTCATCTGATTATATAATAAGGTGCCAGAAGAACTCAGAATAGGGAAAAATCACTGTTAACGGAAGTGATTGGGGAAGGCTTGATGGGGTAACTGAGCCCAGGGTAGAGTTTGTCTAGGCATGTAGGGAAATAGAAGAAGATATTATGGGAGTGAGAAATAGAATGGGCTATACACATGTAAAGAGCAAAGGATAATCAAATATGTAAGGGATAATGTGTAAAGTGGCTGGATATTTTGGAAAATTCGATAAATTAAATCAACACTTCTATTTAAACTGAATTGTTTCTCATACCATTCGGAGGGAACAGTAGTGAATAATTATAATGGAAAGTGAAGACCTACCAGATTTTCCTGGTTTGTCAGTGTTTTGAGTCTAAAACAAATACGGAAATCTGTGGTATCCTGGCTGCTCAAATTCCATGAACCTTTAGAACACTCAGATCTCTAGGTCCAAACTTTTAAAATTAATCACAAACACCTTATGCCAGGATGTGAGCTAGATGGGCCTTCAATTTATAAGTGACTCAGCAAACATCAAAGCAGCATAAGGTTTGCATTTTATCCAATTATTTTTCTTTAAAGACTCAGTGCTTTATTCATGTTCTTAGAGTTGCCAGAAAAAATACAGGCTGTAGCAAGTAATTTTTGAAAATATAATTATGTCCCAACAGTCTCATGGTGTATACTTACAAATAAAAATTTGTCCATTGCTTATCTGAAATGAAAATTTAACTGGGCATCCTGTATTTTTATTTGCAATAGTAGGCAACCTTACACACTGTATGCATATTTCACAAAGATAAGCGTTTATAATATTTAATAAAACAATTCACATGCCCAGTCAGATTTTTTATTTAAAATGAATTTTAAATAATTTATTTCAACCTCCATCATACATACACACCTATGGATAAAGGGGTGGAGGAAAGTCTACAGTGGAGTCTAAAGTGTTTTAATGAAAATACTTAGCTTTTCTTCTCTGACGCCTTTGTTTGATGAATATGATTAAATTATTCTTTAAAATAGCTTCATTTGTATAATATTTTAACAACAACAAAAAGATCTGGCATAAAAGTCTAGTTTTAATAATCTGTTTTCCTGAAATAGTTGCCTGTGTTCCAAAGCTGCTATCTTCAAGCAGAATTGGATCACATGCAAAAAATAGACAACTATATTAAAGTGTTCCATGTCTGAAAGGAGTTTTAAAAAAGCATACTTTGTCTTAAGGATAATTTTGTTGTATTATTCAAACATTTTGTATAAATAAAAGATATTAATTAACATGGAATTCTTCAGATTAATACATTTCTTAGGAAAACCTTCCAAACTGGAACTTAAGATTTGAGTAGGGAGTAATTCAATGTCCTCCTGTAATTTCTTATTGTTGGAGGGCTAAGCAATTTTGCCAGGAAACAGTTGCAAGTAAATGCAATTTCTCTCTATGTCCTACACTGACGCTCAACAAATTAGTTTCAAAAATGGCAGTGCAACATTTTGAAAACACAGCGTGAGTAGAATTTCAGCCTTCTATCTTTGGTTGAGAAAAAGATACTTGCAACAATATAGATGCCTTTGTTTTCCTATGCTTATGTATTTATTATATTTTCAGACTGTAATTATTGAAAGAACTGTAAATATAGAACTTGCTGATTTTTCAAAATAAATTTCCCATATGTAGAAAGAATTAAACTTTTTTTTTTTAACTGATGGTAAACCTGTATGTAATCAATGGGGAAATCTGTTACTTGTCTGACAGAAGGGCAGAAAGGATACCCATTCCGTTTCTCTGTCTCTAGGCAGGAGGGCAGGAGAGCTATTGGAGAATGAAGTCTGAAGATTTTCATTACAAAAAAAAATTTGCAAGAGCAAAGACTGTTGTTTGAAAAAGCTTTTTTAGAGCTCACAATAGTGCTTCCATAATTGAAATAAAATGTTAATTGAGTATTTTATGATTGTCTTTCACTGTTATGAGGACATTCTTATGAGTTGGAGAGATAGTATTGGCAAGACATATTACTAGATACTAGCTATAAATTAAGATAGATTGGCATATAGTAAGCATTTAAGAAATGTTTATAAAATGAATGAATGATTTTTCTGATGTTTCTAATGCATATACAAGTATAGAAAAAATGTCCACAATGAAAACGTTTCCTTCTGAAAAGGATTGGATAATTTGATAAGCTACTTGTTATAGAGAGGTGAAACTAAGAGAAATAAAATGATTGAGGAAAAATCGATAATGGCTGGAGGTCTTTTGTTTTTCTGAATGGTATATGCAAGTTGAAGGTAAAAAGTTAAATTGCTCAGGATGATAGAGGGGATTTTTCAGAAACTAGGAAAAAAGAAAGAAGAAGAATGAGAAAACAGTGCAGAGGAATAGAGATATCTAATGTGAAATTTTTATTAAGTTACTATTGTATGAAACAAATTATTTTCTGAACTTCTCTATGAAATTTTCTGCAAAATACATGCATTTCTATTTAATGTGTTGTGGAGTTGGATTTATCTTGGGGATTTAGTCAAACTGTTAAATATAGTTATAAAATAGGTTTTCCCTGGACAAGACATTGGACCTCCAATGTCCATGGAGGTCTTATACATCTGGATATCAGTCAAATATCTATTCATTTCCTTGCTCAGAATTCATCAATGGCTGTCCATAATCCACAGCAGTGATTTTTCAAATTAGGTGGAAAGGAGGAGATGCTGTATCAATCATCTGAGACATTTTTCAAAACACATATGGTAACCATGTGTTTTCAGAAAAGGGTTCCCATGTGATTCTCCTATTTTCTTGCCAGAGCCTTTGTCCATTTGTGAATGAATGACCTACAGAATAAAACCCAAAGTAGCATACTATAGTAAGGCTATCAAGATGTGGTTCGTTTTTTTCTGCTTAGCATTATATTGTTATTTCTGCTTCAAGCTTTATATTCCAGAAATAGGAAACAATTTATACATTTTGCTTCCACTCTTAGCCTTCGTTCTCTCCTCTTGGAATATCTCCTTCTCTACTTTCTCTCCTGGTCCTTGCCTATTCATCCTGTAAATAGTAGTCCCTGTTCCTGTAACACTTTCACCTAACTGGTAATCCATGCTATATGCCTGCCTACTTTTGTCTAGGCTATGAGATCTTTTAGGGCTGAGGCTGACTTTTTTATCTTTGTACTGCCAGAGAACATTATAAGGTCAAACATGTAGTAGGTTCTTAATAAATATTAGATAATATTGAAAGAAGAAAACAAAAAATACACTTGAGGTTAATGGGGCCTTGGCAGAGGCAGATCCAGTACGCCTCTGCTGCCCATTTTACTTATAAGAAAGCTTCAGAGATAAACCCCATAAGTGTATGTGTAAACTTCAACCACTTATTTTTTTAAAAGAACATTTCAGGGGCACCTGGGTGGCTCAGTCAGTTAAGCATCTGCCTTTGGCTCAGGTCATGATCCTGGGGTTCTGGGATCGAGCCCCATGTTGGGCTCCTTGCTTAACAGGAAGCCTGTTTTTCCCTCTCCCACTCCCCCTGCTTGTGTTCCCTCTCTCACTGTCTTTCTGTCAAATAAATAAAATCTTTTAAAAAAATTAAAATGAGAATTTATTGTAAGTTTATGAATAGGAAATATTTGAAAACCATTTAGTTACACTTTTGCTTCCCACTATATTGATTTAAAACTTCAGAACACATGATGCCTTGAATAGTCTCAGAACTAAGTGATGGTTATATATAACTCTGAATTAAAAGTTTGTAAATTTATATTCTTTATGATATCTGTGATGTCTTCAGAATGGGAAAATAGCAAGTCTCTTTGTAGTGTTAATTCTAATTACCAAGTTTAGTTCTCCAATATGTTGGAGAGGTTATAAAGCTATATGAGATTGCATGGAATTAGTATGTTACAAAAATGATATCCCTTTTCTTGTTATGTTCATCAGCTGGAGGAAAGATTATTGGATATGGAGTCTGTCTGAGACTTCAGCTCTGGTCCTGGTCCAATTTATAAGTACTTGTGCAAACTTTGGCAAGACACATCTAGGTTTCAGTTTCCTGTTATGTAAAATGAATGGGTTGAACTTGAGAATCTCTAAGGTTCCTTCCAACTCTAATGGTTTGAATCTGTGATTCTATCTATTTTCTCCTATTGCATATATTACTGCTAACTGGCTAATGTCCAGTGAGGGTCAGCACTTCGCTGGACTCAACAAATATTATTTTGATATATTACATTTCCTGGGAAGAACAATAGACTTCCATTAAATAAACAAATCATTAAATGGAGACCAGTTCACTGAACAGAGGCATAATCTACACATTTGCTGAACACTCTCAGATGTTAACAGGTTATAGGAAAACTAACTGGCCAAGCAAATATTTTTACATGTATCCAAGATTTCATTCATTTGCTTTATGTATTGCTACCTTGGCAAACTCCAGGGTTATAGAAATCAATTCAGAAATTAATGGGCAAAGACATTCTATTGATAGAAGACAAAACACTTTGTGGTTGAATTCTCTAGGCTGCCTTCCAGACATTTCTTGAATAGGGAAGATCTAATAGACAAGAATAAGAAATAAATTGTCTCATGATATACCTAGAAATGACTTTTTTCCTTATTATCCCATCTCAGCCCTTCTTCCCAACCAAGTTAATATCTTTAATTTAAAATGAATCTTAGCTATTTTTTAAAAGTAAGCTTTTAAAGCATTAAACTATTTAAAATATTTTTATTATCTGTTAATAAACATAATAATTAAACCTCCATTTAATATTTTTTGCATGTGTTACTTTTGAAGGAACTTAATCAGTTTTTAAAAAAACCAGTATTAACTTTAATCTAGAAGCTCATGGGCATTTAGGAACAAAACAAAAATAAACTTGGGCATTCATCAAATTATAAACGGAAGTTAAAGTTGGGGATAAATGTCTTTATTGTGTTTGTTTGTTTTTGTTCTTTTTTAAAACAGTGAATTGTGCCTTTCATTATAAAGGAATGCATACTATTGTGGCTTCATATATAATGTTAATTAGTTATCCATATATGTGTGTATATACCCACACCAAATGTTATTTGATGTACAGAATCAGAGCTGGTTGGAACTTTCAGATGAAAAGCTTTAGGCCACCCAACTTGAACTCGTAATTACTTCAGCAAATAGCTGTATGCTTTTGTTTAGGCAATGTACATTTGAGAGTGTGCATTTCAGTAAGTTTTTGAAACAATTCTTTAATGCCTACTCCTTACAAAAACAAATGCAAACTTTGGTGTGAAATTGTGAATTTGACTCTCAAGCAAACATGTCATGTAGTAAAAGGAATGGCCTATACCTTTGAAAAATGTTCAAGTTATATCTCTGATCTCATTCTTTATGGAAAATCTAGCCTTCTGCTTAATTAAGGTAGTCAGGGATGAATTAATCTACAACTTCCACTATATCCACCTCTTCAGAGATGGTAGTGAGTTAATCTCTCTACTTTTTACAATAAGTTTTTAATTTTTCTTATCATCCAGCTCAAATTTTAATAACCTGTTGCCGTTCTAAGAAATACTTGTTCTGGGGCCCCTGGGTGGCTCAGTCAGTTAAGTGTCTGACGTCAGCTCAGGTCATGATTTCAGGGTCCTGGAATGTAGCCCAGTCCAGGGTCAGGTTCTGCGCTTAGTGTGGGGTCTGCTTCTCCCGCTCCCTTTCCCCCTGCTTGTTTCCTCTCTCTCTCTCTCTCAAATAAATAAAATCTTAAAAAAAATACTTGTTCTGGGGGCGCCTGGGTGGCTCAGTTGGTTAAGCAACTGCCTTTGGCTCAGGTCATGATCCCAGCGTCCTGGGATCGAGTCCCACATCAGGCTCCCAGCTCCCCAGGGAGTCTGCTTCACACTCTGACCTTCACCCGTCTCATGCTCTCTCTCACTCTCTCTCTCTCTCTAATAAATAAATAAAATATTTAAAAAAAAATACTTGTTCTTTTGTCAAAGCTCTTAGCAAAACCCATTCGTTATAACACCCAGTTATTAGTACAGGTTACATTGAGAACATCTAAGTATTACTGGAGATGGTCACACCAGAGGGCACATTGGTTTCATTGGAATGACTACATTCAAATGAGATTTTTATACTGGTTGTCCATTCCCTGCATTATTTGGTGAAATATCTGTTCTGCTGTCTTCTCTGGCCATTTTATAACCTTTCTCTCTTCCTTAAATACCATAAGCACTGCCTCCTTCTTGTCACTTTTCAGCAGACACAACCTCCCATAGAAAATCCGTGGGCTCACTACCACCAAACTAGAGATGCTCACAGCTACATTGATCATTTCCTTCTCCTTGCCAGGAAAACCAAAGAGCTTTTATCTTTTTTTAATGAGGTAGAATCCAGAGCTTTGGATACAGAGTTTTGGATCCAGTTCCTTCCTGCTTTCGCAGGAACCATACATTTTACTCTTCCCTTCTCTTTTCTATATGTCTACTCTCCCTTTCTTCAGGTTTGTTTGTTTTTTAAATTCTCATTTTCAAATAGGCCCAAATGTTCCTTTTTGAAAACAGCAACAACAACAAGTCAGTCATATAGGACCTCATACCTACTCCCCCATTATAGCTTTCCTTCCCTTTTCAGCCAATTTTCTCATAAGAATTATTTCTACTTGTGTTTACAGTTTTCTGTTTTCACTTCCACCTACTATGATTTGGATCTACTCCCATTAGTTCACCTGAACAACTTTTGTTAAACCAATCTGTGAACTCAGTAATCTGTGAACTCATTACTTACTGAGTAATGAACTCAGTAATAATGAACTCAGTTGTAGTAATATAGTAGAAGAAGAATTAGGGCGCCTGGGTGGCTCAGTGGGTTAAGGCCTCTGCCTTCGGCTCAGGTCATGATCTCGGGGTCTTGGGATCAAGCCCCGCATCGGGAATCTCTGCTCAGCGGGGAGCCTGCTTCCTCCTCTCTCTGCCTCTCTGCCTACTTGTGATCCCTCTCTCTGTCAAATAAATAAATAAAATCTTAAAAAAAAAAGAAGAAGAATTAATAGTGATAGTCGTGATGAGATGAGTTGAGTTACAAAGTGATGACAAGGAAATTTGGGACATTGAGGAGATGAACATTTCTAGTGCTATCTCGCTGATGCTGCCCCAGTAGTGGGTACTAGTGCAGTGGTTAGGAAAATTTTAGCTGAGGCTAAAAAAAATGAGGAGTGTGTTGGTGGTGGTGGCAGGAGTTAAATATTTAATATTGTCACTGTGAAAATATTGAAGTATGAAATAAGCTTTGGAGTGTCCAAATGAAATTTCTCTAAGTAATATATTCATATTTCTTGTTATGCATCATATTATATTCCCATCCTGCTTTTGTTATTTTTTCCTGTCTATACAAAGACTGACAAAATTTATAAGCATTCAGGACTGTCAAAATATATTCGCTTAACGTAAATATAGCAATGAGCCAGTAAAAAATGTGACTTCATGTCATAATCTGATTAAAACAAACTCATTTTATCTATTGGAGAATTATCATTCAAACAGCACTTACCTGTTTATATTGGTTATTTGTTGTTAAATTGCCCACAGAGACCTAGTACCTTTTCTTTTTTTCTCTGTGTAGTGTGTGAAAAACTACTGAGAGCAGTGAGCATATGTCTTATCAAAACAGTTTGTGAATATACTTTAAATGCTCTTTTAAGATAGGAAAAGAAATTAAAACATCAAAAATATATTTTACCTAGGTTTCAAAATGTATTTCTTGTTTATTCATTTGCTCACATAACTGTTCTGATCCTTCTCTTATGCATAATTTCACCACAATTTTTGGGTGACTGTTATTTTATATGTTTAGTCTGTTTTGGGTGTGGGGTTTATATTGAGGATAGATGGAAGTGGAGAAGCCAAGAAAAGGCATGTATGTGAACTGACATTGTCTATTTCACATCATACTACATGTCAAATTTACATATGAATTGCAGAAGAGTTAAAATGGTAGAGGAGAAAATTATCTTTTACCTTATCTAAAAATCTTTTTAAAAACAATCAGGCAGTAAAGAAGGGTAAAAATGGAGACCATTAAATCTTCAGTGATATAAGGCGGTAGCTCCACATCCAAAGCAAAAACTGGGTTGTATACTATATTATTAAATTTGTATGTTAATGAAGGAAGATGCTGAGAGTTGACATATTCTTTCTCAAAACTATAGCAGAAAAATGTTTCCCTAAAATTGTCTGAAAAACAGCTACATAAGGATCTACTTATTAGAATAATGAAATATAGGGATGTGGGTGGCCCATGGGATAAATGGAAACCATTTCTGTAAAACCAGTTGGAATTCATAGAATGGAGTGGTAGAGCTGGAAGAGCCACTACGATGTAGACTCATGATGCTCTTGCTATCATCTCTTATTAGTTAAGGCAATCAACATTGGAAAACCTACAACTGTCAGTGACTTAATAATTTTTTTGCTTGTGTAAAGTTTGATACAGGTCAGACAACTCTTTTCCACTTTTATCTTTGCCATCTGGAATGGGACCTTTGAGGAAGTGACACATAGAACTTCTGCTCACAATCTGTTCTCTGTAAAGAGCCACATGGCTTTCATCCTATTTGCAAGGGAAACTGGAGTTGTGAGGGGAGGATGTGGATATTCCATGAGCCCTAGTTTTCTCTGCCACAATAACAGCCTTATGGCAAAAGGAAAGTGAGGAATGGAGGGAGGAGCAGTTATCATCAAGTCTCAACAGAAAGTGCTTGTAACTTAAGTCGTTTTAATGGTTTTAATTGAGATTCACTAACCTCTTTAAAGGAAAGAAAAAAATCAGAAGGGAGACATAAGAGAAAACAAGACTATAGCTTTGGTGAACCAAATGTTCCAAATGAAATATTCTGAAATCCTGGTTCGGAGTTACAATATATACTTGTTCATAGTCTCTTGCTTCACCCATATTGTGCTCATTCAAATATATGCCGGAATCGGAAGGGTACAAGCACCAGAATTTTGTGAGGATGCTGCATATGCCAGCTTTGGTCTTTCGGACCTCAGCCATACTTTACCTTTTTGTATTTTCTTCTGTATTTCCAAGAACTGGAAACCCATTAACTATATTTCACAGGTTTCCTTTTTAGTTGGGTTCTAGATAGGATGTTCCAATAGGAGGTATTGACAGGAGATGAAAAAGCAAGGATAAAGAAATCATTTTTTTTCTGTTATTTTTGTTCTGGCAAGTGGTATTTGGTAGGTGGCTGGGGCCTCCTGGAATAAAGGTGTTTGCAAGAAGACTGATTGTCAAATACAGTGACTGCATTGGTGTCAGCATTACATTCCAGTCACCGCAGTGACAAAAGTATCACTCCAGCAGCCTCAGAGATGGTATACTTATGGGCTTTGGGTTTACACTTTTTTCTCCTGTTCGCTTCTCTAGCCCTAGAGATGAGAGTGGCTTCCTCTCCTTAGTGACCTGTGTAGCATTACCATCACCTATTTGCTTTTCCTGACCTTCATATACACTTGTATTCTTATCCACTCTGAAATACCTATGGTAGTACTCCCTGATGATACCCTGATGATGTACCATCATCAGGGGTACCCCATACCCTGATGATGATTTTTGTATTGTGCTGCAAAAATTTAAAGGAAGAAAAGAACATAAAGAAGTCACATAAAAAATAAACATATATCACTAAAGGATTTATCCAAGAAAATAGAAGATATATTCTGACAAAATTATTCCAAGTTCTTCAATTGTAGGCTAATTCTTCAATTGTAGCCTAATTGTAGGCTAATTGTAATTAACTGCTGAAAGAAGAGATACAAACATTCAAGATGAAGGCAACACACACACACAGCAAAAAGAAAGAAAGAAAGAAAGAGAAAAGAAAGAAAGAAAAAGAAAAAAGGAAAGGGAAAGAAAAAAGTTGCCAAAATTCATGAAAGAAATGGAAGAGAAATGAAACAATGCTGGGAGAAAATTATATTTTATGCAGTAAAATATATTAAAAACAAATGAAGATCAATGAAAGAGATCACACAAAACAAAATTTAAAAGAAGATAAATATAGAAATAATAGAGTAATTGATATGGAAAATAACTTGGAAACTATAATTGGTAAAGAAGAAAGCAGAATGAATAGAACAGATAACAATAAAAAATTTCCCTAAGGAAATATTCCTGACATGAAGAAATACTTGAATCCGTAGATCAAAATAAAACCAGGAGATACTGTGGTAAAGTTATTGAACATTATCATGAAGAAAGAATTATAAGGCACTGAAGCAAGAAAAAACATACAAAACAGCTCAATAGGAAAAAATTAGGTTAACCAAAAATGCAGAGAAGGACTCAATACCAGAAGATAGTAGAGCAACATACACAAATTTTCCAGGGGAGAAAATAAATTTCATTCCACAATTTTTGTTTGTTACCCCATATGCATAAATGGTAAGAAGTAATTGTTTTCAGGTGTGGAAGGATTAGAAAGCACCTACTATCTTTCTTGAAAAGAAAAACTTGACAACAAAATTCTTCAACTAAAGATGAATCAAAGAGGAGAAGCCATAGAACTTGAACAGGTAGAGATTATTATTATTATATCCATCTAAGTATTAACTAAAACCAAGAAATATGGAAATAGTAGTTACTGGAGTGAAGTTATAAGACCTCTTTATATAATATACTAACAAATACACACACACACACACACACACACACACCCACCCTTATATCATTCTAATTAATAAAACCAGGAACTTTTAGGAGGAAAAATAAGAGGAAGAATAGGGAGACTAATTTCCTTATTTTTAAATACTCAGGAGATACTATATTGGTTGAACTTTAGGCAAAAACCATAATTTTCCCTCTACCTTCTCGGTTCTGGGCTGAGATAGCCCCCTTCCCCTGCCTTGTGATAAAAGACAGATTAATAGGAGAAAAATTAACAAGTTTAGTAACATGCATACCTCCTGTTCATGGGAGATACCCAGGAAAACTGAGTAACTCCCTGAAATGGCCCAAGCTAGCATCTTGAATGCCATCTCCAACTAATAACAAAAGATGCTGGAGGTGGGGGAAGGGCTTGTTAATGAGAGGTTACCAGGAAAAGTACAGTAACAGGTAATAATGGTAAGGTTGTTATGCAAATCTAAGTCATTGCCTTTGCACTGATAAATTTCTGGAGATTTAGTCATCCTTCCCTTCCTGGTACTGGGAGGGAGACACCTTTAGAAATGGAGATTTCCTTTATATATGGATATGTCTTTTATAAAAGGATATTTTTTACTTGGTTTTCAGAGCTTCTCCTGTGTTTGCAGTTTCTGAAAAATAATCAGTCCAAAATAATCCTTGTGTCAAAAAGACATATTTTGGGGCGGCAAATTCTCCTCCCCTTTACAACATGTAGCTTGAAAATTAATATCTCATAGTTTGTTTTTTTATAACATTATCTTATCCAACTGGAAGACTGTTTTAAAGAAATTCATTGCTCTTATAAAGAAGGCAAATTTATCTAAGTTCTTGTAATAAGGATTTTTCAAGTCCTCAGAAACAAAGGTTTTTTTCTAAACTATAAAAGAAAATGGGAGAAATTTCAAGACCTCCATGTGAGTAAACTTATTTTAATTACAAATCAAGCCCATAGGGGAAAAGTATCAAAAGAAAACAAAACAACAGTCATCCACACACACTGCTTATTTGTACGTTCTTTTACTCTGTTATGGAGAAAAATCATAAGATTAAGCCAGAGAATTGGGCACAAAAATGTAACTACTACAGCATATTGAGGGTACCCAAATGAGCTCTAGCAAAAATTACAGTGATAGAAATCCATTTCATGTTCCAAGCTTCCTGCTGGGATGACATTCTTTGCATTTTGTTAATTTGGACTGTGTTATACGATGTTCTGTTAATGAGTGGAATAAACGTATCTACGTGGTAAAAACTAAACCAGGAATTTAAAAATCTTTAATTATTTAGAGTAGTACATGAAAGGCTGGGCAGCGTTTCCATTAAAACCCACAATGCTGATGGGTTTAATACCAGACTGTAAATATTTCTTTCAGGATGCATCTAGAAAATCAGAGTAAATGCATATTTTACATGCTTAGAGAGTTTATATTTACACACACACACACACACACACACACACACTCATGCACACAGACACAAAAGTTCAACATGTTAAGTTGCTTTCGTTAATCTTTGCTCACAACCACCAGAAAGAAAATTAAGGACTTTGGGAAACATTTAGTCTACAATTTGACCTAATTTTTTTTTTATCATTTATGAATAGAAAAAAATTTAATTAAGTGAGTATTCTTGTAGGCCCGCCAATTTATCAACACTTGTAGAAGCATAAAAAATCTACTATGCTAATAATCCCAAAGCTGAAAGGCTTTTACATGGAAAAAAAAGTAACGGGTCCAAAAGAATTATTACAATTTGTCTTGTCAAAAATCCATTCATTGAATAGTGTGGAATGAAACATAATAATTTCTTTACAAGTCTAATAGCTATAGCCAAAAAGTAGTATGTTCATTGAAATATGTGGTTACTTATTACACTAATGCTCAAATACTTCACATACTTTTAATATTTTCACTTCATTTATTTTAAATGTTGATGAAGAAGTTACTCTGAGGGAAAAAATGACTATGAATACATTTTATTAAAATAAAAATCAATGTAAGTCTCAAGGAATAAGAGGGATTTATATTTTATTTATTGATTCAACTTACTTAGAGCATACAGTTCCTTTTGGAAAGAAATGATACTTTCTCAAACATTTTCTCTTTCATCATTTTCACTATAGAATTTAGGCTTGTATGTGAATAATGTATGTAAGTGTGAATGTATTTTAGCACATACCTTTGGGATATCAAACCATATTCTCATAACACCATTGAAAAGACTTCCTGTTCAATTAAGAAATTGCTTTGGCTTGGGGCTTCTGAGTGGCTCAGTCAGTTAAAGCCTCTACCTTCTGCTCAGGTCATGATCTCAGGGTCCTGGGATGGAGCCCCGCATCAGACTCTCTGCTTACTGGGGAGTCTGCTTCCCCCTCCCCACCCCCACTTGCCTCTCTGCCAAATGATCTCTCTCTGTCAAATAAATAATAAGTAAAATAAAAAAAATGTTTTGGCTAATTCTATTTAGGCAAATTTCTATTTGTATCTCTACCTAACTATAAAGACTGACATTGTAATGGTTAATTTTCCTATAATTGAATAATTGAAATAGAAAACAATGTTGCCTAAACCTTGCCAAAAAAAGTATATTTAGCCAAGAGGAAGGAGAAATATTTGGATATTTCAATTCAAGGATGTAGAAACATGTTTATTTTTTATTTAACTTAGGCACAATCCTAATGTTATTTAGAAAATACATGGAAAGTGAAAACCAAAAGAATCTTAAAACTTCTTTGGAAATATTAGTTTAAATTCTAAACTAAAAATAGTTAAAATATTAGTATATATATATATATATATATATATATATATATATATATCCAGAGTAGAAAGAATACTGAGACTGGAAAGATGGTGGGAGAGTAGGAAGACCCTAGGCTCACCTTGTCCCATGAATGTAACTAGATATGCAATAGAAGGCAACTAGATAACTATCAAATCATTCTAAATACCCCAGAAATCAATCTGAGACTGGCAGAACAAATACCACAACTAAAGTTAGAGAAGAAGCCACATCAAAGAAGGTAGGAAGTATGGAGACATAGTTTGGGAGAGAAATGGATCATGGCCACTGTTGTGGGGAGGGAGTTGTGGTTGTAAAGAGCAAAAGACAGACTAACTTATAGGGGAGCACACAGGGAAAATGAATCCCCATAGAAATTGGCTCAGAAAGCAAGAGGGGCTGAATTTCATGACTTCTTGCAACCAGCAAGGCTTAAAACCTAGAGGTTTTTGTTTTGCTTTTTTTTTTTTTTAGATTTATTTTTAATATAGTGACACAGAAAGAGAGAGAGAGCACAAGTAGGGAGAGCAGGCAGAGGAAGAGGGAGAACAGAGTTCCTGCTGAGCAGGAAGCCTGATGTGGGGCTCGATCCCAGGACCCTGGGATCATGACCTGAGCTGAAGGCAGATGCTTAACTGACTGAGCCACCCAGGCACCCCAAAGCCTGCAGTTTTAAAGGTCCATGTGTTGGCTCTGGGAAAACTCAGAGGATTTTGGAGCTGATCTTGGAAAAAAGGCAGGCACACAGCCCACAGATTAGTGTGGAAACACCAATCTGAAGAGTGCCTGGAGCACACACTGGGGAAGTTATTTACTCATCTTGGCGTGTGTCCCAGAGAGATAGCATTCATGGAGAGATTCTCCTGTGAAAAAAGGAACTGGCAGATGACATTGCCCCCCTCACCGCTCAGTATAAACACAGAGCCACTTGTAGGAACCAGCACAGCACCAACATCTGTTGCCCTGCGCACTTCAGAAGAACTGCCCTCTCTGGTCATGCTTGCCTTAGTCCCAGTGCAGTGGGCCTTCTTTCCCAGAAGACCAGCCCCAAACCCTACCAACACTACATATCCTGACTTAGGAGTTTTGCAAGGCCTCAGTTCTGGTGGCAGAGGTGACAGGTCTCATTTCACAAGAAGACTAGAGTACATCTAATTACAGTATGCCACGTTCAAGCCAAGGACCAAACACTACCCATGACAGACAGAAAGAGCCTCTATAGATAACAAGCCTGAAGGATAAAGTCACCAGGACACAACAGTAGAATGCATACAGCACATATTGGAGACACTCCCAGAAGTTCCAGGGCCTGAGGAACAGGGAACACTGCACTGCAGGGGAGTATAGGATCTCTTCTTGATAAAGCTATAAACCTCAAGAACAGGAGATATAGCTGATTTTCCTAACACACAAAAATAGGCACAGAGACGTAGACAAAATGAGAAGACAGGTATTTGTCTTAAATGAAAGAATAGGACAAAGCCGTGGCTGGAGATCTAAGTGAGACAGATGTAAGTAACATGCCTGATGGAGAATTTAAAGCAATGATCATAAGACTACTCACTGGATTTGAAAAAAGAGTAGAGGACATTACTGAGACTATTAACGCAGCAGAGCTAAAGGACTCAAAAAATGAAATGAGAAACACATTTGATGGACTGAACCGCATACTGGAAGCAGCAGAGGAATGAATTAATGACCTCGAAAACAGTACTGGAAAGTAATCAAGCTGAGTAAAAGAGAGAAGAAAGAATTATGCAAAATGAGAATGGACTTAGGGAACTCAGTGACTTCATTAAATATGATAACATTTGTATTATATGAGGCCGAGACAAAGAAGAGAGAGAAAAGGGGGGGAGAAAAAATTTATTTGAAGAAATAATAGCTGAAAATATCCCTAATCTGGAGAAGGAAAAAGATATCCAGATCCCAGGAAGTGCAGAGAACCCCCAACCAAATCAGCAAAAGCAGATCAACACCAAGACATATATGGCAAAATATAGTGATAAAGAAAAAAATATTAAAAGCAAAGGAAGTCTGTTACATACAAAGGAAACCCTATAAAGCTGTCAGCAGATTTTTCAATAGAAACTTTCCCAGCCTAAAAAGAGTAGCATGACATATTCAAAGTGTTGAATGGGAAAAACCTACAACCAAGAATATTCTATCCAGTAAGGCTATCATTCAGAATAGAAGGAGAGAGTTTCCCAGGCAAACAAAAACTAAAGGAGTTTATGACCACTAAACCAGCCCTGCAAGAAATATTAAAGGAGACTCATTGAGTGGAAAGGAAAGACCAAAATTGACAATATGAAAGTAGGAAACACAAAAGCAGTAAAAATGAATGTTTATGTTAAAAATCAGTCAAGGAACTCACAAAATAAAAAGATATATGACACCATATACCTAAAATATGAAGAAGAGAGGAGTAAAGAATCGGTTCTTTAAACAACCATCAACTTAAAAAAAATTCATTTATTTTAGAGAGAGAGAATGTGCAAGCAGGGGGAGAGAGGGAGAGAAGCAGATTCCCTGCTGAGTATGCAGCCCCGTGTGGGGCTTGATCTCATGACCCTGAGATCATGACCTGAGCCAAGATTAAGAATCGGATGCTCAACTGACTGAGACACCCAGGTACCCCAAACAACCATCAAGTTAATATAGATTGTTATATGCAGAAGATATTAAATACAAACCTAATGGTAACACAACTCAAAAACCACTAATAGATATGCAAAGAATAAAGAGTAAGAAATCCAAATATATCTTAAAAGAAAACCAGCAAACCATGAAAGAGAGAAAGATGAGAAAGTGTCAGAGAAAGTCTTCAGAAATAAACACAATACAAGTAATAAAATAGCAATAAATACATTACTATCAATAATTACCTTTGAAGGTAAATGGAATAAACCTTCCAATCAAAAGACATAGGGTAACAAAATGGATTAAAAACACCCATCTATATGCTGTCTATAATAGACTAATTTGGGACCTAAAGACACCTGAAGATCAGACAAAATTGACTTTATTTTTATTTTTTAAAGATTTTATTTATTTATTTGACACAGAGAGATTATAAGTAGGCAGAGAGACAGGCAGAGAGAGAAGGAAGCAGGCTCCCTGCCGAGCAGAGAGCCTGATGTGGGGCTCGATCCTAAGACCCTGAGACCATGACCTGAACTGAAGGCAAAGGCTTTAACCTGCTGACCACTCAGGTGCCCCGACTTTATTTTTTTCTAAAGATATTATTTTTTTGCGAGAGACAGACACAGCTAGAGAGAGCATGAGTGGGGAGGAGAGGGAAAAGTAACCTCCCAGCGGAGTAGGGATCTCAATGTGGGGCTCGATCCCAGGACCCTGAGATCATGACCCAAGCTGAAGGCAGATGCTTAACTGACTGAGCCACACAGGCACCCCCAAAATAGGCTTTAAAACAAAGACTATATCAAGGGACAAAGAAGGGCACGATACAATAATGAAGGGGACAATCCAACAAGAAGATATAACAATTTTAAATATGTACTCAACATGTGAGCACTCAAATACATAAAACAGCTAATAACAAAATAAAGGAACTAATTGATAATAATACAATTGGAGTAGAGGACTTTATCACCCCACTTACATCAATGGGTAGGTCGAACAGGAAATCAACAAGGAAACGTGTCTTTGAATGACACACTGGACCAGATATATTTAACAGATATATTCAGAACACTCCATCCTGAAATAGCAGAATACACATTTTTTTTCATATGCACATGGAACATTCTCTAGACTAGATGACAGGGTAGGCCACAAAACAAGCCTCAACAAATTCAAGAAGATCAAAGTCATACCATGCATCATTTCTGACCACAATGCTATGAAACTAGAAGTCAACCACAAGAAAAAGTCTGGAAAGACCACAGATACACGGTGGTTAAGTAATATGCTCTTAAACAATGAATGGGTCAACCAGGAAATAAAAGATGAAATAGTAAAATACATGGAAACAAATGAAAATGAAAACACAACAGTTCAAAACTTTTGGGATGCAGTAAAAGTGGTTCTAAGAGGGATGTTTGTAGTAATTCAGGCCTATATAAAAAAACAAGAAAACTCTCAAACCACCTAACCTTATACCTATAGGAGTTAGAAAAAGAACAAACAGAACCCAAATTCAGTAGAAGAGAGGAAATAATAAATATCAGAGCAGAAATAAATGATATAGAAACTAAAAACAAAAACAAAAACAATAAAACCAGTAGAAGAGATCAATGAAACCATGAGCTGGTTACCAAAAAAACCAATAAAATTGATAAACCTTTAGCCACTCTCATCAAGGAAAAAATAAAGTAACAAATGAGAGGGAGAAATAACAACAGACACCATAGTAATACAATAAGAGAATATTATAGAAAATTATACGCCAACAAATTGGACAACTGAGAAGAAATGGATAAATTTCTAGAAACCTATAACCTACCAAAACGGAAACAAAAAGAAATAAAAAATTTAAACAGACCAATTACCAGTAAAGAAATTTAATTAGTAATAAAAAAACTCCCAATAAAGAAAAGTCCAGGACCAGATGCCTTCACAGGCAAATTCTGCCTAACATTTAAAGAAAAGTTAATACCAATTCTTCTCAAACTATCCCAAAAGATAGAAAAGGAAGAAAACTTCCAAATTCATTCTGTGAGGCCAGCATTACCTTGATTCCAAAACTGGATAAAGACATAGCAAAAAAAAAAGAGAACTACAGGCCAATATTTTTGATGAATATAGATGTAAAAGCCAAGAAACTACTAGCAAACTGAATCCAGCAATAAATTGAAAAAAAATCATTCACCATAATCAAGTGGGACTTATCCCTGGGATGCAAGGGGTGGTTCAATATTTGCAAATCAATCAGTGTAATATATCTTGTCAGTAAAAGAAAGAATAAGGACCATATGATCATTTCAGTAGATGCAGAAAAAGCATTTAACAAAAGACAACATCCATTCTTGATAAAAAAAACCTTCAACAAAGTGGGTTTAGAGGGAACATACTTCCATATAATAAAGCCCATTCAATAAATAATGAAAAACCCACAGTCAACATCCTACCCAATGGGGAAAAACCAAGAGCCTTTCCCCTAAGATCAGAAACAAAACAAGGATATCCACTCTCACCAATTTTATTCAACATGGTAGTACTGGAAGTTCTAGCCACAACAATCAGACAACAAAAAGAAATAAAAGACAACCAAATCAGTAAGGAAGAAGTAAAACTTTTATTATTTGTGAAGGACATGATGCTATATATAAATAACCCAGAAGACCACCAAAAAAACCTGCTAGAACTAATGAATGAATTCAGTAAAGTCACAGGATAGAAAATCAATATACAGAAATCTGTTGCATTTCTATACACCAAGTATAAAAAGAGAATATAGAAGTGCTATAGAAGTACTTCTCTGTTACAGAAGTAGCAGAAAGAGAAATGAAGAAAACAATCCCATTTGCAGTTGCACCAAATATAATAAGATAACCTAGGAGTAAACTTAACCAAAGAGGTGAAAGACCTACACTCTGAAAATTATAAAACATTGTTGAAAGAAATTGAAGATGGCAAACAAATGGAAAGATTCTCCATGCTTATAGATTGGAAGAACAAATATTGTTAAAATGTCCATACTACCCAAAGCAATCCACAGATTTAATGCAAGCCCTGTCAAAATACAAAATACCAACAGCACTTTTCACAGAACTAGAACAAACAATCCTAAAATTTGTATGAAACCACAAAAGAACCTGAATAGCCAAAGCAGTCTTGAAAAAGAAAAGCAAAGCTAGAGGCCTCACAATTCTGGACTTGAAGTTATATTATGAAGCGGTAGTAACCAAAGCAGTATGGTACTGGCACAAAAATAGATGCATAGATCAATGCAACAAAATAAAAAGTCCAGAAATAAACCCACAATTGTACAGTTAAATAATCTCTGACAAAGCAGGGAAGAATAGGCAATGGAAAAAGACAGTCTCTTCAGCAAATGATGTTGGGAAAACTGGACAGCACCATGCAAAAAAATGGAACTGGACTACTTATACCATACCACAAAATCAAAATGTATTATAGACCTAAATGTGATACCTGAAACCATAAAAATTCTGGAAAAGAGCACAGGCAATAATTTCTCAGACATTGGCTGTAGCAACTTTCCTTAGGTCCTGAAGCAAGGGAAACAAAAGCAAAAATAAACTATTGGGAATATATCAAAATAAAAAACTTCTGCACAGTGAAGGAAACAATAAAAAAAACTAAAAACCTGTGGGATGGGAGAAGATATTTGCAAACAATATGTCCGATAAAAGGTTAGTATCCAAAATATATAAAGAACTTATAAAACTCAACACTCAGAAACCAAATAATCCAATTAAAGAATGGGGCAGAAAATATGAACAGACATTTCTCCAAAGAAGCCATACAGATGGTCAACAGACACATGAAAAGATGGGGATCATCATTTATCAGGGAAATCCAAATCAAAACTACAATGAGATATCACCTCACGCTTGTGAGAATGGCTAAAATCAAAAATAAACGAAACAATTCTTGGTGGCGATGTGGAGAAATAGGAACACTTGTGGACTGTTGGTGGGAAAACAAGCTGATACAGCCACTTTGGAAAATAATATGGAAGTTCCTCAAAAAATTAAAAATAGAATTACCCTATGATCCAGCAATCATACTACTGGATGTTTACACAAAGAATGTGAAAACCTAATTCAAAGGGATACATGAACCCCTGTGTTTATAGCAGCATTATTTATAATAACCAAGATATGGAAGCAGCCTAACTGTTCATCAATTGATGATTGAATGACGAACAGGTAATATATATATATACACACATGAGCATCACATGATTAAAATAAAAACTTAAAAAAATCAGAATAATCTATTAAATAGACGATTTAAAGTTCACCTCCATGTATTTCCCATGACTTCATTATAAGACTATATCACAGAAGGAGCGCTAGAGCTGGAATTGACAAAGGTCCCCATAGAACAAATCTGACTCTGGCACCAACATTTTTTGTAAATAATGTTTTACTGGGATACAATCATGTCTGTTCCTTTACACTTTCTCCCATGTCTGCTTTCTCATTTTAGTGGCAGACTTGAGTACTGGCAACAGAGACTTTATGGCCTGCAAAGCCTAGAATACGTAACTGTTTGCCTCTTCACAGAAAATCTTTGCCACCTTCTGATCTAGGCTGTCCTTCAGGAATAAATAATTTCCAAATTGCTGTATCTGACTATAAGAACATTTTTTTCTCACTCATGCTACGTGACTAACGTGGGTAGACACACATGCCACGGCATGGTCCCAAGTTGACAGAGTTTCATCTTGACACAAGCTTCCAGATCCCTGGGAATTGCACTGGGGCTCTGAAAATTTTCATCTGGAAGTGACACATCAATTCCACTTGTATTTCTTTAGCCAAAGCAAGTCAGAGGACCATGCATATCTCCAAAGGGAATGGGAAAATGGAATCCTGCCATGTATCCCCAAAGAGAAGTTGAATATTTGTGAGTAGTCCCAACAATTACCACAGAAAAATTATCGGTATAATCCAAAAGGTAATTATCGTTATAGTTAGTGAGAGGTGACAATAATCTGGCCTAGAAAACTAAACGTGAAACACAAGTTTACAATAAAATTATAATGTGTATAGCAGTCATAAAAGAAACTGTTACTCACCTTGTAAGCGAAGGATTTAAATGCCTCTATGACATATATTTATAAGAAGATAATATTACATATTAATTATTAATATATATCTGTAATGATTTTACAATCTATACTGTAAATTATAAAGAGGTGATTAAAGATGTTGCATAAAAAATTTAAACCATGTGGTGAGTATTGCTATTTCATAACTGTTTAAAACTTTAATGAAGGCTTGAATAGTTTTCTAGATCTATGGAGAATGCCATGGATAATAAACTAGACAAAAGTCGGATAGTCAAGTTATTAATTCTGCCTACAAGCTTACATTGTAATGCCTTGCAAATTTTCAGTGTCGTTAATGCAGTAAATATAGCAGTCTATTTTATAATACAAGAAAAATAATCAATTTAGTCAATTTTTATACATAATTTTAAGGCATGAAGGAAAAGTTGATTGCCACTTAAAATCCTATGCTATCCCTGTATTCATTAATAAGTTGTTAAAATGAACATTGATAATAGGACTATTTATGCTCATTTTTTCATTCACTAAAAAGTAACCATTATGTTAAAAGACTACATCTCTATAGAGTGTAACTTCATAGAAACTCCATAGAAAGTAACTTTTGTTCCTCTACCTTATTACGACTGTGTGTTCAAACCCATTCTGTTGGGCTTATTCTTTTTATATCTTGAGTTAATTTTTGAGGCAGATCTGTGACTTTTCTAGTCATTTCACATAATAAAAATTTTCCTGGCATTTTCAGTCACAAAAAAAGTTTCATTTAAATGCCTCATTGTATAATTATTAATATAAATATATATAATAAATATTTATATATAAATAAATATATTAATTATATATAAAAATATAAATATATATAATTATATATTTATATATTATAAATATAATTAAATGACTTCATTGTGTAATTATTTTCATTCCAACATAAAATTAGAATTCTGAGCTTAATAGGAAATTATTGTTTCTTCAGCTAGGATCTGCTTCAGGCTGGAATCTGCAATCTACAGTGGGAAAGGGGGATTTTCCATTTCAGCATTTTCTTTTTCCTATTCCTATTCCCCCTCTCCCCACTAGTCTGCCACTCCCCCCCCCACAGGATTAGAGATTGGGAAAGGATAGAAGGGAGATGTGAGAGAGGGAAAATCCTGCTGGAATTATTCTCCCATGAAACGCTAGTACTGATTCTGAGACACCTTCCACTGGGAATGTTCATCCAAACATCTTGTGATATGGATTATTCCTCTCACCTTGGGCATCTTGCCCTGTGCATCGAGGGCCTACCCCTTTTGTTAGGGTCACATAATCATTTTGCAAGAGGAGTCCTTTTGCAAAGAATATGAAATGATTATAGCCTGGCAAGAAAAGTCATCTGTCCTCACTGCCAAGACAGCCCAGTCTGAGAGCCATAGCCTCTTACAATTCAGTTTCTTTGGTGTGTTACAGACATTTGTCTTGGGTGCCCTAAACTCCAGGAAATACATATTAATCATTCCATTGGTGTTCTCGCAGCTCTTCTTGTAAAACTCTTTCCTGTGTTCTACTTTCTTCCAGTATCTCATTCAGGCTTTTCATATGGCTGTCACAAATTGGTCTTTGGCTGCTACCTTTACAAGTCCTGTTTTGGTGGTCTAGGGAATCACTTTGAAAGGTGGGCTTACTTATAACCTGTTGTTTTGTTTTAGGCATTACATAGATTCAAATAAAATGAAGACACAGTGGGTCTACACAGTTCATATTTGTGTGTACCTAATATATGTTGTTATATTAGGCACAGGGATGCACTGAACAAGGTCCCTCCCTCCAAATAAATGATGGAGAACAAGGCAACAATCAGAAAAACATAATAAAATCATTTAAAAAATAATTTTTATTCAGGGATAATTAACATACAGGATTATATTAGTTTTAGGTATATATAATGATTCAGCCATTACATACATTACTCAGTGCTCATCAAGGTAAGAATACTCTTGATTCCCTTTACTGTTTCACCCATTCCCTGACCCACTTCCTCTCTGGCAACTGTCAGTTTGTTGTCTGTATTTAAGAGTCTGTTTTTTTGTTTGCCTCTTTTTTTATGTTTGTGCATTTGTTTCTTAAATTATACAAATGAGTGGGCGCCTGGGTGGCTCAGTTGGTTGAGCAACTGCCTTCGGCTCAGATCATGATCCTTGAGTTCCAGGATCGAGTCCCACATCGGGCTCCCAGCTCCACGGGGAGTCTGCTTCTTCCTCTAACCTTCTCTCATGCTCTCTCTCACTTTCTCTGTCTCTCAAATAAATAAATAAATAAAATCTTAAAAAAAAAATTATACAAATGAGTTAAATCAGATGGTATTTGTCTCTGACTGACTTATTTCACTTGGCATTATACCCTACAGGTCTACCCATGTTGTTCCAAATGGGAAAAAAAGGTTATATCTAAAACAGCAATAAAAAAAAGTCTCTCTCTCTGTCAAATAAATAAATAAAATCTTAAAAAAAAAAGCCCCAATGTCTCCATTCATGAAGAATGTAATAAATTTTTTTCTTGCAATGGCCATATGTATTATGAAATAAAGTATAGGGAAGAATGAGAGTACATAATGGTGGTCAAAATTTAGAGAGGCACTCACTTTCAGTATTGTTTTTAACTGCCCCTGAATGAATACTTCCTTAAATTTTGTACTGTAGGTATCTCATTTGCTTCAACCCAGTTTCATTCCAGAAAGCCACCACACTGATAGAAAAAGAGGGACTGGATTTAGAGTAGATACAAATAGTAGAACTAGGAAGTAAAATTAGAAATGACTACAACAGCATAAATGTAGTATGTGGAGAGAGGCGCCACTCTTTTTTCTCAAAAAGAGCCTTGAAATTAAAAAAAACCTTTTTTTAATAGACATTATCTAGCATTATCATGTGACTTTCATTTTAATGCTTATCACTTTATGTAGACAAGATGACTGCTGAGCCTCCAGCATGATTGTAGGCTGGAAGAGTAAGGAGGTCAAAGGGCAAAAGGGACATAGCAATTTAGTCTCCTCCTTTGCCAAGTCTCCTTCCTAGAAGCTCCTTCCTGTTTAAACCTTTCTCTTTCACTGATATCTCATGGATCAGGACCTAGCTTTTCCTGCTTGAAAGGAAGATTGTGAGATTTAGTTGTGTTTTGGGGGAGGTGAGTATATTATTGACATAAACAGAATCAGGTGAGAAAGAGTGTATATTAGAATAGCTATAAATAATATCTGCTACCATATTGAATCATTCGTTCTAGCTTGTCAAAACAGTTACAAATTCTTTTCATACCTGTCTTTCTGATTTCTCTATTAATTTCTTTTCTACTCTTTGCCTTTCCTTTCTTAAAAAGTCTAATCTAGTTTTGCTGGGTTTATTTTCTTCATCAGAAAATTAACATAATTAAATCTATATATACCTACTTGTGTATTGCCCCAGTGATGAAAAAAAAAATAGAAGGGACATAGAATGAAGAAGAGAGGACATGAGGAAGTCAATTATTACAAATAATGATTATATTAATGATTTAACTATGTCTGTTTCTATGCCTCTATCAACCTGCTATCTCTCTATCATCTATCTATCTATCTATCTAATGTCTGTGGCATCTGTTTAATTTATATAATTTACATTATAACATTGCTTGGTGCAATTGAATATAACAGGAGACTTTGAAAGATAATTTACATGGATTTAAGTATACTAGTTACATCTGGACAGTCCCAAAACAAAACAATACAAAAACCAAAAAACAAAATATATACCATGGTTTTAGGTAAGCTATATATATAACTCAATCAGATGAGATGTGTTATTTTATATTGTCCCATTTTGTTAAAATTAGAGACTTATCTAATTTTAATTGTATTGAATAAAATAAAAAGCAAAATAAATTAATTCAAGAAACATATAGTGATTGCCTCTTCTGAATTTTTTCACAAAGAGTATTCTTAGTTGAAAATTTGTGTGTTAAGGATGTGTTTGCATGGACATCAGAATTCAAATTTATTTTTATTTATTTATTTATTTTTAAAAAAGATTTTATTTATTTATTTGTCAGAGAGAGAGAGAGCACAAGCTGGCAGAGTGGCAGGCAGAGACAGAGGGAGAAGCAGGCTCCCTGCTGAGCAAGGAGCCTGATGTGGGACTCGATCCCAGGACCCTGGGATCATGACCTGAGCCAAAGGCAGCTGCTTAACCAACTGAGCCACCCAGGTGTCCCTCAAATTTATTTTTAACTGAAATATTTTTGTTCCATATTACTTTGAAAAATGTTGAACACATTACCACAACTAATGACATGTTTACTTGGCTGATGCTATACCTGTGAATATCCCTGGGGGCAAAATACTGTTTTTTTAGTACTTATGACATAAACAAAGCTCAGTATAAATGAAAGCATCAAGAAAACCATTTCTCTAAGCTAATTTTTGACTCCAAAAGTCACAATTAGTTAAGTCCATTCCTCTGATTTTCTTTAACAAAATAATATTCTTTGAATATATTTTCCTGGTATGTGGACCAATGTAAATTAGGCAATTGGTTGTATTAAAATCCACAGATTATAGTCTGCCAAAACTAAAACAGTGTCATATCATCCCTAATTAGCTGTTGCAACATAGAGTTGAGCAAATGAAGATACCAAGTGTGAATCCGGGATTTTTTTTAAGTATTTGAGTTGAAATGCAAATTAATTCATATTCATCCAACTATAATGCATATATTATATCAATCAATCAAGAAATATTTACTGAGTGTCTACTGCAAGTCCAGAACTGTAGTAGGAATTGTAGCAGATTTTTGAAAAGTGATAAATGGAAGTTATTATGAAGAAAATTGTCATGCAGTTGGGGAGTCAGTAGGAAAACATCTGAAATGTTTGCGAGGTAAATACCTAGACCTAACACAAATACTAGCAGTACTAGTGCTAGAACTATTTCCTCCACCATCCTTGCAGTACAGCAGAAATAGTAATACTAAGAGCTTCTATTTGCTGACTCCTTACTATGCTCCAGGAGTTGTACTAAACATTTCACCTGGATCATTTCTCACAACAAGCCTGTGAGTTATTTATCATTATTAGCCCTACTGATTGCGCAGATGTTACCCATTTGAGCGTTAGTGAGCGTTAGTAGGGTTAGTGAGCGTTAGTTAGTAGCGTTAGTGAGCGTTAGTAGGGTTAAAAGTAACCTGCCCAAAGTTACAGACATAAGCATGAGTATAGGTGGGATTGAACTCATCTACTTTGCATTTGAAATCAGGCAGTATGCCTACAGGACATTAACTTATTAGTACTCTGCTACAATACCTCCTGTCATTTTTTTTTTCCTCCTGTCATTTTTGATGTGTAAATGGATTCTCTGAAGAAAGGAAACCAAATACTCTTAAGTGCCAAAGTTTAAAAAATAAATAAAAATACTTTTGATTGTGACCTATGTTGATTTATTTCTTAAACACAAAATGTTAAGGTTAGTTTGATTACTTGTTGATAATCTGACACGTAATAATGATTTATAAATAATAGTAATAATAAATATTATTTATTACAGTAGGTTTTTTTTTTCCCCTGGACTATCACTTTTGCGGCAGTGTGACTGCCTCTGTCCATCTTCCCTTTTGTCTTTCGGAGCTTTACTGTGCTCTGAGATATCAGATACACTAGAAGTGTATAAAAATGCTTCAACATTCCCCTCTCTCTGAACCTAAGTTATCTGCCAGGATTATTTTCTTTATCTGATATTATTAAAAAATCTGAATTTAACATGTTCCTTTTTCTCCCTCTCAAAGATGAGGGCAGTCAAATAAGCTTTAAGAAGCTTGGCGTGCTTGTTAAAGAAGGGGGAAATTGAAGAGATACATAGAAGGAAGCTTATTAAATGCAACTTAATTAAAAGTCCTTGAGTTTTATTAAAATTCCATCAATTTATCTATCAGTTGCTGAGCTTCTACTATGTATCAGGTATATAGTATGTATCAGGTGGTGGTTTTCTGACAGTCCTGTGAACTGGCTGATCATAGATGTCCTAACTGAGGTGTAGGTAGTAACTTGCTAAATTTATTTATTATTTAAGTTATTGATATTATTAAAAAATATCCAAGTTAGGATTCATACTCAGGCTGCCTGACTCTCTAACTCAATTTTAGTGCTAAAGTGGTTACAGGAAAAAATTTTTTTTTTTTTTTTTTTTTACTTTTTTGAGTTCTCAGCTTCGTTCTCCATGTTGACTTTGCCTCACATTTGATCTCAAAATCCATGAAAAGATTAGCATAGTGCAGTGTGTCACATTTGTGTCTCATGGCACCTAAGTCTCTGTAAGGGAGGCTCCAGAGCAGATCTAAGCAATAAAGAGGAGGCCTGATGGGTGAGGAGGATCTGGACTCCCCAGTCAGGCTTCAGCCAGAACACTCATCTTTTTATAGATTGTTTTTTGTTTGTTTGTTTTGTTTTGTTTTGTTTTGTTTTGTTTTGTGAGTGTCATATTTCCTTAGGGAGATAAACAAAAGCTCTGCTATCACAGAGAATTGAAATCCTTCCCTTTCCCCTTTAGTATTGTACACTGTAATAGACTAGCATCTGGTACTCCTATCCTAAGACTAATTGCCTTGAGTAAAGTTCATCTCCTAAGTCTGTTTCTGATCTGTACCATAATAGGGATAATTTCATCCATGATGACTTGAATACACAGAAATACAACTTGACCCAACTTACTCATGTGATCACAATCCATTTCAACTATTGTCAAACAAAACATAACTTAATGCAGCTACTTTAGTGAAACACAGTATTGTCCATTGTAGAATTTGGCCTTTTCCCGAACAGCATAGTCTATTTGGAAGCCAAGACTCCTGGGTACTCACTGAGTATGGAGCCCAATGCAGGGCTCCATCCCAGGGTACTCACTGAGTATGGAGCCCAATGCAGGGCTCGATCCCACAACCCTGAAATCAGGACCTGAGTGGAAACCAAGAGTCAAATGCTCAACTGATTATACCACCCAGGTACCTCTATATCAGAATACTCTTAATTAAGAAAATATAGGGCAAGATGGTACAAGTGATTATTTTTATTGATTTAAAGCTCTGCCTGTGTTATTCCTTGGCTACTGTCAAATAATGCCTTGCTCTGGAATGGAAATAAAGTAATACAAAGAAAACCTTGGTAAGAAGTATTCAGTGTTAAGTGACTCATTTAATATCTAGATAACAAACTCCTGGCAAGACTCTCTGCCTTATCTATCTATCTTAGAGTTAGGTATCAGACATGGTCATGAAAATGTATATGCTTATTTCAATAGAAATAACCAGCTAGACATTTTCCAGAAGAAAGTCAATCATACTGGGCTAATGAATCTGACAGTAAAAGATTAGCCTTTCCAATTAGGTTATATGGCAGACATTTAAGTAAATTAAATAAACTAAATCTGTAGCTCCAAGATTTTAAAGAACATTTATTGAGAATACATGAAAAGATGAAACTGTTTCATTAAAACCGTTGTAGTGGCATCTTTAGTATGTCATTTGGGCTGGCCAGTATTCCCAGTGACTCCTCAGACTTTCTGAAGTGTCTAAATTATCTGAGGTTGGTGAGAGTGGAAGGTGAACCCATCTTAGTTCATTGCGGTGCTGGAATAGGTCCAGCTGGTGTGCTGGTCACTGTGGAAACAGCCATGTGCCTCATTGAAACCTGCCCATTTACCCCTGGATATTGTCTGGAAAATCTGAGATCAGTGTGCCATGATGGTGCAGACATCAAACCAGTTTAAGTTGGTATGTGAAATGCTTCCTTGTGTTTATGAAGAAGGCTTACTCTAAATGCTGGATCCCAGTTAAGACAACTGTGAAAACATTCATCCCTCTTTTCCAAGGATTTCCTCCTTAAGGACAGACCTTCACTCTGGAAGAAGCAAGAGGACTTTGTAGGCCATGAGAAAGGAATGAGCACATTTGAACCCAGACACCAGAAATGTCTATAGAAGAAGTAGCCAGCACATAGGAACTATGTAGATAATCATGCAGTTGCACCATCATTTAGGCCCCCTTTTCCTCATATAGAAATAAGTAAAAGGGGATCTTAGTTTGGGACCTGTCTTAATGCCTTTCTCCCTAGACATCACCATGTTCCTGTAAACCATCCTTGGGCAAATGAGAGGGGATGCCAGCAGTGCTGTTGACCTCTCAAAAACAACATGGTATGGCTATTTAGGGTTGTTTGAATTTTTTGTGTGTATATGTGTCTAGGACCCTTAGGAGTGAACTTTCTGTGCTTCTTGGTGGAGGTGGAACAACTACCATTCACCCGCCCGATGCTAAGGTGTTGGGGTTAATGTAGAGCATGAAATCAGCCATAATACCTGGCTTGCTAAAATGTAATACAGAGGCTGCTGAGGGCAGGGAAGGTTTCGGAGAAGGGTGTAGGTCTTTGGAATGCCGAGGCCTGCAAGAGCACTCTGCTGTAAGAAAGCTGCGGGGAGTTGCCTAAGCTTTCTTAGCCAAAACAGCTGCCCTGTGATCTAAGAGATCTATGCGTTGTCCCTTAGGCTATGTTTAACAGCACTCAGAGAACATATGTGTCTTTCCCCATAAGCAGATCCTCCTAGTTCCTGTAAGACCCTTTGTCACACATCATGTGCTTGAGGAACAGTGATAAGGATTTGTGATTATCCTGAGGGACCAATAAAAGTGGGAACAAAGAAGAGCAAAGGGTCTTCTTCTCTAAGCATTGACTCCCTTGCCTTCTTCTCTCTTTCACAGCAAAATTTGGAGTAATCTTTCATCCGTGGGTACAGGGATTGCTGGCCATTTCTGGCACTGAGGAAACCTAGTGAATGTGCTAAATGATAGGGTAGTAGGACTTCAAGACAAAGGATGGGTTGTAACTTTTCTGTCTGCCCTTCCTCTGTCGCATCTTCCTACCACTTCTGATATTCATGTTTCTGAGAATTGTGTCTAAGATGCCCTGCTCTCTCCTTGCATTAATGGCCCTCTTCAAGTTCTCACAAAGTGCCTAGACCAGAATAGTAATGTAGATTCCAGTGAGTTTTCAGTTGAGACTCTCAGAATGAGGAATCTTGGTGTTGTCTTGTCATCCCTGTGTTAGTTTTAGGAGTAGGTGCTTCTTGCCTCGGTTTGCCTCTTGTTGCATAAGCGGAACTCAAGCCTGGAATTATCAGCTACTGAATCTACTATATCCATTGCTTCTACTTGAAGCTATTACACTTGAAATGTTAGAATTTTACTGACGGGAGGTGGGATGTCACCTAAATGTTCAGAATCTTTGTCTTGAGGGAAGACCTAGTCATGGAATCATGGGAAATCCAGGTTCTGAGGATTGTCCATGTATATGTGCTCATAAATAAGTGTTTCTCAGGATTTCTAACTTGATTCAAATTATGGTTGAGTTTATATAAAGAATGAGTTTTTGTATAGAACAAATGTGTGCGTTTGCCCTCAATTACAATGGTCTCCATTTCATTTCATAGGAGAGGATCAGATTATCTGAATATAAAAACAACTTGATGTTACTTTTATTCTAAGTATACCTTGATCTGATTGTCCTAAAGAATTATGCCTTTGTTCATACTGTGTTAAGTTAAAAAAAAACAAAACAAAAAACTGTGATAGGACTGTAGCAAAGTTTTTAAGGAAAATAAATTACATAAAAAATTTAAAAACAGAGGCACCTGGGTGGCTCGGTTGTTAAGCATCTGCCTTTGGCTCAGATCATGATCCCAGGGTCCTGGGATCGAGCCCTGCATCAGGCTCCCCTGCTCCATAGGGAGCCTGCTTCTCCCTCTCCTACTCCTGCTGCTTGTGTTCCCTCTCTTGCTCTGTCTCTCTGTCAAATAAATAAATAAATAAATAAATAAATAAAAATTAAAAACATGGTATAGTGGCAAAATTATTGACATTAACAATGCTTTTATATTCTTAACCCTTTCTTGGTGTTTAAATAAGATTAAGATTAACAGATATCAGTAATAGTCTTTTTGAAGATTTTTCACCATATTTTTATCTGCTTTTACAAACTTGAAACAGTTAATGACTCTAATAATCAGGTAACAAATAATTAGGTAAATTAGATATTCGATAATTTGTTCTAAACAAAAGGAATCATTCAGTTATCATATGATAGATAAGTATACTTACTTTTTTTATGATAGCTCACTTTAGAATTTTTGACATAAAACTTAGAAAGAAATTAAAAGAAAATTGAATGAAATGTACACACAAAGTTTTTTCTCCCATCTATGTTTTGTGCTGTGTTGGTTTCTGAGTAAATAAACTATACCATGGAAAAACAGGGTAGGAATAGAATTATCCCTGTTACATTACAGTGATAAATAATATTTATTCACATATGGGTAATCTAATTGGAAAAATCTAGCTTAATTTATCTCATTAAGTGATATGTTTTCATTGAAATGTGTTTTTATGGTTTTTGATTATTTATCAAAATTTATAATATTTTAGAGTCTTTGCCATAGTATACTAGTAATAATTATACACATATGTATCTATGTCAAATATTCACATGGCTCAAAACCCCAAATTAATTGTTAGTGAACATTTTTCTTCCACCCTTGGCTCATCTGTCTAGTATCCTGCTCTATGGCTGTCACAGGTGATGTCTCTGGTTTGTATTATCTTGATTTTAGAGGTTTTTGTTTTCTTTTGTTTTTGCTTAAGAAATTAAGTATACATAGAAATACTCATTGTACTCTCCCTCTTAACATTATTTTGTTCCTTGTTTTTCATGTGACATACCTTAATATGAGTAAATAGAGTCATTGTTGATTTTTAAGCTGCATAGTATTCCATTATGTGGTTATACCGTGTTTTAAGTGGGCTCCTATTGATAATGCTTTTTCTATTTTTTTCACTTAAAGCTTCCCGATCTCAGGAAAATAAAAAGTGGAATTTCAGTTTATATGCATATTATTATAATGAGGTATAATGGGCTGATTAATGAAATATTTTAAAACATAATTTTGTATTACCTCATTAAATTCTGTAGTGAAATTAAAATGAAAACTGTTCAAAGAAAAAATGAATATTCTATTTTAAAATTTCTGACTGATAAAGTAGAGCTAGCAAGTTTATGTAATTTTTTTAACTGATGATGGCAGGTATCAAATCTATTTTATTTAGATTTCATCAGATACACTTAAGAGACTGATGTTACAAGTTTATTTTAAATTTCAATATATATAATATACTAGAAATGGCATATCTTACAATTATTTAAACCAGCATGGAAAATTATAGATGACAGTTTTTATGATGAGCAAGAATATAGCCTTTAAAATTCTTTCAGGAGATGATACATAAGCAAATTATTTTAAAAACCAGAACTCTTCTCTGGCTCTCAGTAACCTCTGTTGGAGGTGCTTGAGGTCAGCATCTAGCTTGGCCTTTGAGCATCAACCTCTGTTTCAACTGTGTCTGCTTTCTAAGATATATATACTTAAAATTATTATTATTTTTTAAACGTTATCAAATCTTAACATTGTTTATTTTTCAAAATGCCCAGAAACTTTTGACAGGTAGATGTTTTTCAAATGCCAATCTCTTAAATAAAAAACCAGTATACACCAGAGCCAAGAAAAATTAATCATACCCTTTTACACTGTTGTGTTGTACACAAATTTTAGGAGAATTTGTCACTGGGAATTGTCATAGTCCTTTTGGGTGGCTCATAAACAAGGATTTATTTCTCTCTGTCCTGGAGGCTGGAAGTCCAAGAGTGGGGTGCAGAGTGGGGTGTGGGTGGGGTCAGGTTCTGGTGAGTGTGCTCTTTTGGCTGCAGACTGCAACTGCTTCATCCTCACGGGAAGATGGAGCCAGGAACTCTGTGGGGCCTCTCATCAGGGCACCGATCCCAAGCCTGAGGTCTCCACCCTGGTGACCTAAGGACCTCCCAGAGGCCCCACCTCTTATTGTCATCATGATGGAGGTTAACACTGGAACGTAGGAATTTGGAGGGATATAAATATTCAGAATGGTAGGAATTTTTAAAAAATACAAGGGATATTAATTTAAGCAGGGATTTGAAGCCCAGGATACAATTTGATTGATATCATGGGGTTAAGATAATGTAGAAAAACTAAAAAATAATATGCCAAAAAGAGCACAGAGGAAGAGTAGAGGGGGTTGTAGTTTCACTAAAATACGTACTTGGTTGTACCTGTAAACAGAACACAAATTTCCCTAAATTCTAGAACTGTGATATTACCAAGTAATTGTGATAAATCATATAATAGAATTTTAAAATATATTTCACATTTCTAAAGTCATTTAAAAAAATCTCTAAGCATTACCTTAATATGTTTTTTATCAGAAATATAGTTTTGGTAATAATCATTTGATTAAGTTATATATAAGTATTTACACACACACACACACACACACACACGGTTGCTGTCTATGGCTGGTGTCTTTCTTGTCTATTCTCTTGCTCTGGTCAAGGCCTGGTGGTTGCCACATCAGTACCTCCTCCTCTATCTTAGTCTCTTCTTTCCAAAAGAAAGAATTTCCTGTTGAAAAATAGTGCAAAATTCCCTTCTATCCTGCTATCCTCAAACTACTTATTTGCATTTTCTTTCATAAACTGCCAATCCAGTAGAGTTTTTCCTATGTAGGGATTCCATATCTAAGATCTAGCTCTACAGTTAAATCTCTCTTTTCCTTTTCTTCTTCCTCAAAATTTCTCTTAAAAATCCACAGGAAAGGATTTCAGCTTTCTGTGTGGCAAAGCAAAAATGAAGACACACTACTAAGTTTTATTCTGATTGACTTTCTATTATGGCTTATATTAACACTATGACAGCTTTCTAAACCAAACTTTCTTGGAATTCAAAATCCAAGTCTCTCCCTCTCAAAGGTGTCTGGTTCTTATAAATCAAAGTGCTTTATATCATACTGTTATACTGACAGCAAGTTGCTAGGGCCTGTATGGAAGTCCTGTGCATAATTATATATTTATTTATGCTTTTTATTTAGTTGGCTTCTTCCATTAGTCTAAAAAAATGGGTACCCAATCTTATTGGAAAGGCCATACACCAGCAAACAGTACTAGCAATAAAAATTACAGCAAATGATACTTGAAAAGTTTTATTTCCATGTAGAAAGTTAAAGTCTTCTGTAACTTGATTTTTTTTAAACTAGGAATTATAATAGACAACTAGATTGAGTCACCAAAAGTTAAAGATATGTCATGTATTGCCAGGCAACTGGGAAGATGTCCCAGGTTTGACTCTTTGCTACTGGCTTTATCTCTGTGACATAATGGAAGAGATGGAGAAAATGGAGTTAGTAATAGATTTAATGACTAAGTACTCTTGATTTTCTCTTTCCATTACCTCCTCTCCCACAAAAAAAACCTCATAGGCTTTTATTAGGAAATAAAGTATGGAAGTAATATCCATTGATTCCCTGGAATTATTGGACCATTGGCACCATATATCTATACCCCTTCCAAAATTAAAACATAGTATGTCCCAGTCTATAAGTTTTTACATTGTCTAAAAATAAAGTGACAAACACAGTTCAGTATTTTTTGTGTCTTCTACACTTTCATGAAGCTTTTAAAGAGTAAGCTTTGTGGTTATAGGTTAAACAGAGGAAAGAGTAACTGTAACTTTTTGATGGAGCAATTGGTTGAAAGCTGGACTCTCCTGCAAACCATCTCTTGTTTCTTCATCAGAGAAGTGTCTTAGAGTAAGTGTCAAATTTTGAACGATGTTTTTTGGCAGAGTTTGATGCATTTTGGGTAGGAGGTGTGAAGTGTAGGTGGAGAGATGGTCTGAAAGAATCAAGAAAGTTTATTCATTTTTTATTTATTTATTTTTTAAAAGATTTTATTTATTCATTTGACAGAGAGAGAGATCACAAGCAGGCAGAGAGGCAGGGAGAGAGAGAGGGAGAAGCAGTCGTTGACCTGGTCAGCAGAAAGCCCGATGCAGGGCTCGATCCCAGGACCCTGAGATCATGACCTGAGCTGAAGGCAGAGGCTTTAACCCACTGAGCCACCCAGGTGCCCCGAATCAAGAAAGTTTATAAAGGGAATATAATGAAGATAATATGATGGCATCAGACAGGTTAGGCATTATGGAGAGAGAAGTGAAATAAAAATTGGGGCAAATTTGTGGAAAGTCTGAAAAGCACTGAAATCACCGTAGAGCCCGAGGGTTTGTATAATACAGTGGCTCAAGCAGGGACAGGTTTTATGGCTTAGGCTCCTTCTTGAGATGCAACTGCATTTTCCCATATAATTTGGTGCCTAATTGTACTCCTACACTCAGTGGATACATTTACAGCAACATGTAATTGTGATTTATTTCAAAGCTATTCATTTCTTACATATCAACAGACCATATTTAATTATTGAAACTGTTATGTTTTCTGACTTGCCATGACTAGATTTTGAGTAACTTATTTTTTTAAATTTTATTTATTTGACAGAGAGAGAGAGAGAGAGAGAGAGAGATAGCATGCAAAAGAAAGCGCAAGCAGGGGGAGAGGGAGAAGCAGACTCCCAAATGAGCAAGGAGCCTGAGGTGGGGCTTGATCCCAGGACCCTGGGATCATGACCTGAGCCAAAGGCAGACACTTAATAACCAAGCCATCCAGGCACCCCAATTTTGAGTAATTTAAAAATGAGCTTAAATACTGAACATTTTAAAGAGTATCTAAATATTAACATTTTTTATGTATCACCAGTTAGCTCACAAAGGTATTGAAAAGTCACCAGGATTTTCTACCAGTGCAGAAAATGAGGACATTGGTCAGAGGATATAATACTTTTAATAATCAAGCTATTTATTAGGAGAAAGATTGAAAACTTCCCTGTCCATTGGACCATTAGAATCAGTAATTTTATTTCTAAGAATTTATCCTAAAGAAAAATATACATACACATATATATGTGTATCTATATGGTTTCAGCTGTGGGATATACAAAATCACATTGTTCAGAAGAGTAGAAATATAGACAAACATTAATGTTTGACATAATATGGAATACTACAGAGACATTAAAATGATACTGTAAAAATGTATTAATTGACATGGGAAGATTTACTAAATACTGTTGATAGAAAAATATGATTTGTGCTTCTAAGTTTATAATAACTAATTAAACAAACACATTAATATTTAATTATATGAAAGGAAAAATGTGGAATACATACAAAAATACTAACAGTGATTTTTCTTTGCCAAGTGTTTGCTTTTTCCCTTACAGTATATGTTACTTTTGTTCTAAAATTTAAATTTTAAAATATTACAATTAGAGACTTATTTGAGTGACACAAAAAATATCCATATGAGCTCATTTATGCCATAATGGGAAGACATGAAAATATGGATTTTATGAGTAACACAAAAATCAGAATTTGGGTATATAAAATTAAATATTTATTAAGTGGTATAGCAAAGTAACAGAAAGAAGGAAAAGAAAAAGGAAAAGAAAGCTCTATAAAAACAACTGGCCCACATCCAGGAGAAATGAAAGCATATTATCAAGAGAGAGAGGCTTCCTTATGGAATGAATTTCTACAGAGACTAGAGAGGACACACAAAAATAAAGCAAGGCCCCATTTCTTGATGAACTAATAATCTGTAGAGCTAGACCAATAATCCCACATTGGTGATTTAAATATCTGGGGGTATGCTATGATTTTGAGAAAATGAGAATTTCAATCAGATTGACTGATCAGATAAACATTGCTAGTGGAAGTGATATTCAACTGAACTATTTTTGAGAGTTAGTATTTGTATTTCCCTCATCAGAAAGGTTACCTGCTAGTGAAAAATTTAAAAACATAAAAAAGAAATAAAATAAATAGTAATTACATACTACCATGTTAGTGTTTTCCTCCTTTTATCCCTCTGTCCCTCAACAGATAGCTGTATCAACATATAAACATATGTATTTGTGGTATTATAAGATTAGATTACAAAAGTATCAGTTTACTTGATTGTCATGTGCACTTCTGGTGTATTTTCTTAATTTGTTGTCCATTGACTTATATTACAATAGTGCTCAACTTTCATTTATTCTTCCATCCACTCAAAAGTATTTATTGGGCTTCCATTTTGTGTCAGACCCTATTCTGTGGTTCTAGGGGCATCAGTCTATATAAAACAAAGATCCCTGACCTAAAGGAGCTTACATTTTAGTAGAGGAGTAGGGGGAGACACAGGCAAAAACAATTAACATAAATAAATACATTATAGTGCATGTGAAAGATGGTAAATTCTGGGAAAAAGAGCAAAGTGAAAAAAGAAAAATAGAGCAGAGAGTGGGGAGCCTTGAGGTGGTTGCCATTTAAGTAGAGTGGTACTTGTCCCTGAGAAGGTAACAGTAAGCAGTCATAAAGGATTAGAGCGAATAAGCCATGAGGGTAGCAGGGCAAGACCATTCTAGAAAGGAGAAATAGCGGCGGTAAGGCTGCTATGTTGGAGGAACACAGCAAGAAGACTAGTGTGATTGGTGCAGAGTGACCCAAGCCGAGAGTGGAGTGGGATGAGTTGGAGAAATAATGGGCTCGGGGCTGGTGGGGCACTGTGAGGACTATGGGTTTTATACTGAGAGAATTGGGAAGCCATTGCAAGGTTTTCATCAGAGGAATGATGGCGATCTGAATTGTGTTTTAAAAGGATAATTGTAGGTGCTGGATGAAAAAGAATGGAAATGGGGAGAAGTAGGAGATACTGGAAGTTGTTACTGAAGCAGTGCAGACCTTAGGTGATGACGGTTTATAGCAGGCTAGGAGTGAAAATGGTTAAAAGCCAGACTCTGGATCTGTTTGAAAGGCAGAGGAAATAAGATTTCCTTTGACTGAAGATGGATATGAGGAATGCTCTAAGCCTTTGGCTCTGCGCAAATGAACAATACTGTGGCCATCAGCTGAGATGAGGGAGAGTGGGGAAGGAGCAGATGTAGGGAAAGAGCAGATGTGGGGAAGTAAGATGTTAGAGTCCGGTTTCATTTATGTCTTATATTCAAATGTTTCACGTCATTTAGAGTCAAATATGCCTAAATACATATTTTTTATAACTTCTGGGTGTTATCTGAATTAAGATAGTCTCTCTAACCTTTACATTGTTACTGTCTTCTGGAAACCTTAGATTTTAAAACATTTTTTCTTTAATGCATTTGAAACTCATTTTTTCATACGTTGAGATGGGGTTCAAGTTTTTTTCTTCCATATATTTAACCAGTTATAAAAGCAGCATGTATTAGATTAGATTAGACATTCATTGAAATCTGCCTTTGACATATATTACATTATTATATAAGGAAGAATTATTTTGGAATTTTTCCCCATCACTTTTTTGGCATTTTCCAGACATTTATTTTTCCATATCAACTTGAATGTCATTGTCTCCAATTCCAAAATTCTGTATAACATTAACATTCTAACTAGAACATTATTGAATATACGTTAATTTTGAGAAAATTGAATTTGATGTATATTAAGTGTCTCCATTTCCATGGATCTAAGCTTTATTATGTCCTTTAAAAAGGATTTTTTAGTGTAATAATTTAGCTTTAAAATCTTAGATAAAGATACTGTAGTTTTTTTCATAAAAGTAGTTTATTTCTCAATAAACACATCACCAAATATTTCTGTGGTTGTTGGTATGGTGAATAAAATATTTCTCTCCGTTCCATGTTATTATTCATATAAAGAAAAGCTATTGACAATTAAAAAATTTTTTTTTAAGATTTTATTTATTTATTTGACAGAGAGAGATCACAAGTAGGCAGAGAGGCAGGCAGAGAGAGAAGGGGAAGCAGGCTCCCCGCTGAGCAGAGAGCCCAATGCAAGGCTCGGTCCCAGGACCCTGAGATCATGACCTGAGCTGAAGGCAGAGGTTTTAACCCACTGAGCCACCCAAACGCCCCATATTGACAATTTTTATATAGCTTATGACTGCTTATGGTGCAGTCATCTTACCTAATTCTCTTGTTAGTTCTTGGAGGATTTTCTCATTGGTATGTTTTCTGTTTTAACTGGATTCTTACAAGTGTTCTGTATGAAGAAGCATAAATACCAAAGAAAAACAACAGTATTTATCTTTCTTGCAATGTTTGTAATAATTCTTTCCTTACTACATTTGCTACAACATTCACAATAGCACTAACTACTGATAGGATAGAAAAAATAAAAATGTTTTTTGATGTTTTACTATTTAGAGTACTATTTGTTCCTAGTTTTCAGTAGTCCTCACCATATTTAGTTTCCTCTTTCTTATAACAAGTTTTAAAATGTTAATCATTGAATTTTTTATCAAATGTCTTTTCAGTATTTATTGATAGCAGTATTAAGTTTTGCTTTAATTTTTGATGTAATAAATTATGTCACTTGATTTTATAATACTGAAATACCCTTGCATTACTAAAATAAAACTTACCTGGTCATAATCCATTAAAAAATTGTATATATATATGTTTATTTGAGATTGGGGGACGAAGGGGTGGAGGGAGAGGGAAAGAATCTCAAGCAGACTCCGTGCTGAGTGTGAAGTCTGATGCAGGGCTCAATATCATGACCCTGAGATCATGACCTGAACTGAAACCAAGAGTCAGACGCTTAACTGACTGAGCCACCTAGGCGCCCCCGTAATACATTATTTTTTATTGAAAATTTGCTAAATCAGATTTCATAATTTTAGATAACAGAATAAAGAGTCAGTGAATTGGACATAGGTCAAAAGAAATTCTACAATCAGAAAAACTGATCTGAAAACTTTTGCTTTTTATTGAAAAATTTGAGCATGTCTATTTATTTGCTAATGTAATATAGCTGGATTTTGCTTTGATCCAATCTTTTTATAAAGTAAGTGCTTGATTACAAACTAGATATTATTCTGATATTTTTGAGATTATAGTCAAGTGAGAAAATACAAATCAGTAGGAAAATATTTTCAACACATGGTCTATGAAGTGCTATGATAGGGCAGGTTAGAGTATGTTACTTTTAGTCTCTCTGTATCCTTATGTTTTATATGTATTTTTCATAATCTAGTTTTGGTAATCTGTGACTCAACTAAAATATGTAGTATATTTATCTTTAATATAATTTACTATATATTAGAATTTAAATCTACCATTTAATTTTAATTAATGTGCTTGGGATTTCCTAAAGCCTCTTGCATATTTGTCTTGATGTTTTAGTTTTTAAAAATTTTCAGATGTTTTCTCTTTAAATGTTTCAATTTGATCCTTATTCTTTTTCTGAATTTTAATTACTTTCTAACAGTAGTCTCTCAACTTTTCTATGTTCTCTTTCTCCATTTTCTCCATTTTTGTCTTTATGCAGCACTCGGAATACTTTCTTCTAATCTATCTTTTGATTCAGTAGTTCTCTTCTTATCTGTATATAGCTTTCCTTTAAAACATGACCATTGAGTGAGCTATTTATTGTAATTCTTTTTTTATTCCAGAAAATGTATTTTGTTTTTAAATCTTCATGGTTTATGGTTATGTAGTCAGTGTCTTAGTTTTTAAATATAGACATAGTTATTAAGAGTTGTTTGTTATTTTTATTGGTTCTTGCTCATGAGGTCGGCTGTCCTTGTGCAACTCAAGATCATTAGCTGTGTGTTATACAATGTATCTGATAAAAATCTTTTTGAAGTCTTATAATGGAATACTTTTTCCACAGAAGATTGGCATTTGTTTGGGCAAGAAGACTGTAGTCACAACTTGCAGTACTAACTTAATCCATTTTCAATGTTTAAAATTTCCCTGGATGACACAGGAGATTAAAATCTCAATATAAATCCAAGTAGGATATACTTCATCCTCACCTTAAGAATATTGTCCATTTGGCTAAGTTTCCTGTTCAGCTTCCTACTTTATACATGCCAGGGTTTGATTTCTGTCCCCTCTTTCTGGCAAAGTTGACAAAACAAATTTGTAATTTCCCTGGATCAACAAATTCTCTTAGGACAAAAGTAGATCCCAAACCAGCTTTCTCCCTTAGTCCTCAATTTCCCTTTCCTTTGGACCTAATAACTATATTGTTTTGTTGTTTCTTTGATACTTTTAAGACTGTATGAATGTATATTTTATCTAGCTGTTCAAACCTCAGAGAACAGGGAATACACTTGTAGGCAGAAACATAAGGAATAGAGAACTGAAACTTTTTGGGTTTTTGGAAATTTCTTTGACAGTATGAACCTGTGCCAAGTTTGCATGTGTTGTTTATTTTATTTTAGAGAAAGAAAGAGAGAGAGAATGAGTGGGGGGAAGGATAGAGGAGGGGAGAGAGAGAAACAGACTCCCTGCTGAGCAGGAAGCCTAAAGTGGGGCTTGATCCCTGGACCTGGAGATTGCAACCTAAGCCGAAGGCAGACGCTTAACCAACTGAGCCACCCAGGAGACCCTGCATGAATTGTTATAGACAGGATCCATTCTCATTGGTTACTACTGTATTTTGGCATTAATCTGATTAGGCATTATCCATATTAAATAGGTAAAGAAATGCACAATATTACCCTTTCTCTGTACTAAAAACAAAAAACCCTTACACTCATACTATAAAATTATCAATGCCAATATGTTAGGTAAGAAAGGAAGAAAAACATAAAATCTTAGTAATGTCAATTTTTCTTCCTGTGCCTGAGGATACATCAGAGATTAACCTCCCTGTAACCACAAACAATTCTGATTGCTATGTTTAAATCTTTCTCTAAAAACACTGTGGGGGTTTTCACATAGCCTCTGGAATTCTACAGATTTCTATATGAATTATATTTACTTTTTATAAAGAATGATTTGGAATTTTTAAATGGAAACTTATTTCAACATACACATTTTAAGTTTTTCAAGATTTTGTTGCAGTACTTATTCATTAATAACAGATAATAGATCAAACCCTGCTGGGAAACTGCTCTACCAGTCCTAGGAAAATAATTTTCAACCTTATGTTTCACATAAGTATCTCAAATGTAATTACTGTTTGGTATTGTGAATAGTTCACTAAAAGAGAACATAAACACACACATAATAAAATAGGAAAACCTGAGAAAAATGTAAATATATGATTAAGCATATTTAAAATTCCCACCTAAAAGTACTATCTAAAGTGAGAATGATAAAGCTGTTAACCTGAAAGATAGTATTTTGCTTGCATTTTGACCTCGTTGCACCTGTAGGAATTTCTTTGAGATGTGGAGATTTGTGAGATGACCTATATCAGAAAAGCTCTTTAAACTGGTAAATGAAAGTTGTAATATTATCTGCACATGTTTAGAATTAAATTTTAGAGTAACTCCAATAGTAGTTGGAACTGCATGCAAATGTGATTCTTTTATGGGGAAAAGAAAACAACAATAGAATAAATACAGCAAGGGCAGCAGTGGGAATATACACAATTTAAATGGCAATGAAATGTTATGGATGGGCTTAGAATCTTTTTTGATAGTTAATATTTGTCATGTGTTACTGAATAAACATGCGTACTCTCCAAAACATACTCTTTGCAATAATAATTTATCTACTTGATAGTTGATGAAATGTTTTTAGTATATAACTACATATGTTATGGAAATGAATCAGTTTTAAAGTTATTTTAGTTCTATCAGTTGACTAAGTTAAAACTTAGTCACTCTGGGACACCTGTTTGGCTAAGTCATTAAACGTCAGCCTTCGGCTCAGGTCATGATCTTGGAGTCCTGGGATCAAGCCCTGTATTGGGTTCCCTGCTGAGTGGGAAGTCTGCTTCGCCCTCTCCCACTCCCCCTACTTGTGTTCCCTCTCTCCCTGTCTCTCTCTCTCTCTTTCTGTCAAATAAATTAAAAAATCTTAAAAAATGAAAAAAAAAATAAAACTTAGTCATTCTGGAAAGTTAAATGATCTGAAAGTCTCAAAAAAAACTCTGAATGGCCATTAATTTGGTTTGCTTTTTTCAGGTTGCTGGAAAATAATTTCCTTGATAATTTCTCTAACATTGCAATTTATGTCAAGAGTATTTTTCCCTTTTGTAAATAAGTTAACTAAAATGTAAGTTCATTAAGTTAATTGTTTAGGGTTTCATAGAAAATTTCTGGCAAAGCTTGCAACAGAATATACAGAATTAAAGATTTTTTTTGATGGGAAAAAAGCAAATGAGCACTGCCGTGCAGATTGCCTAAAAATGGATGTGTGTGTGTGGATGTGTGTGTGCACAAACATCTTCCCAACAAAGGTCTATTCTGGGCATGTGATATATAATTTGGGAACTATAGTGGTTCATTAGGTAGAAAAATGTATTTAAAACAGAAAACAAAGGTTCAAGTATTGTGAGAACACCTTGTATCAGAACATCTGAATCATTAAATCTTCTTTTAAAATAGTCCCAGTGGATTGGTTTTTAAGATTCTAAAGCAAATGTTACTATTTTCATATTTTTTGATTATTTTAAATTGCTAGATTCACAAATTTTGCACTTTAACAATATATTATCTACCTCCAGCTCCTGTTTCCAGAAGGTTCTTTGTGCTTAGCTTTCCTGATACCAATTATGGAATTGTGAGCATTGTATTTGTTAGTCATGCATGGGACATGCAGATCCCATAGCAATCAGCTTCTGCCAAACTGGTACTTCAGAAAAGTCTTTGTATACCTGTTTTTTTTTTTCCTTTTACACACTGAGATTTTTCTAAGATAGGAATATTAATAAATATTTATTGAATATACTATGCCTATGATAATGTAAAAAATGAATCCATTGTTTTAATAGTTAGCATTTTAGGATAGCATAAAAGTAATCCCCAAGATAGCTCCAAGACATAAAAACAGAGCTGAATTGAACTGCTCAATCTAATGCAAGTGGAAAACCTCAACTCCTTTCAAATCCTTTCCCAGAGGAAGCCCGCAGAAAATGATGGCTATTAAAAACAAAATCAATGGTAGTACTTGTTTTAAGATCCCAGCTGTTTGAAGATAAACCCTTGCCTAAACTGAATCCATTACTACTTTAATTTCAGACAGAATTTCTTTGTATTTTAGAATAAGTGAATGAAGGGAAGGAATGATCCCACTGACATGTATTTTGAGACTTCTTGGGAGGTCAAACATACATGACATAAACTTTTGAAAGCCTAAAGAAAAATCCAGAAGGAATGTTCAGTATAGGCATAAATAGCAAAGACAAGCTTTTACCTTAAAAAGGCAAAAGGTAGGATGAATCATGTCTCAACTTACTCTGTATTTTTTTGCCAGGCTGTGACAGTGACAGGATGGTTTTATACCCTTGCTGCTTTTTGTGGAAAGAATAACTTGATATTGAGTTAAATTTGAAAAGCCTTTCCTACAGTGCATAAATCATGGGCATCCCGACAGTCCATATGTAACACCATTAAACAGCCACTATAGCTATAAAATCTAAGTGTTTTCCTTAGGGCATAAAAGTGGAATTCCACTTTAGCAGTTACAGTTCAGAAAAAAATCACTGCTTCCTACACTTTTTGAACCCTGATGAATCCTTATTGAATAGCCAAAAAGCCAATACCAGATGATTCTAGAGCAAAGCTTTCCTTTAAAGTTTATTTTTATTTTTATATTTTCAGGGGTTCCTGCAGCCAGAAAATGAAGATATTTTTATGTTGAGCATATGCAGAGCAGAAAGGTGCACAATTCCAGGGGCAACATTCATGAGGAATGAAGTGTGAATGGCACTCCTTAGAACACAACATTGTAATCTCTGTGAATGCTATTCCCAGGTTCCACAAATGTTTTATACATTTCTCAGGCTCCCTTTCCCCCTGGCTTCATGGAAGGCAGCTCTGGTAGAAGGGAGAGGAGAAGTACTGGCAGTGTGCTGAAGGCAGCTCATACTAGCAAGAATAGATGTGAAATACTTAAATTTTCAAGCAGATTGTTGATTCTTGGAACTTTGAAATCAGCCATGTTAGAAGGATTTATACCATAGAAATGGACAAAGACTGCAAACTGGGGATATTTTTGCAGAGGGAGAACTTGATTATCAACACCCTATTGAACCAGAGTATTTCTCCCCTTTTTTTGTCTACCTGTGTTTCAGTTATCATCCCTAGCAGTGCTGTTTCTCCTTTTGTGGTCCAGCTCAGAGTCGAGAACTTTCCAGAGAGGTTCTGTTACCTACCAGGTATTCTGAATTGTTTCCATCTTCCAGCAGGAGGCTTCAGCTCTCTTGTTCCCTCCATCCTTTGGAGTAGTAGGAGTTTCCTGCTTTTGCTAACTGAGTCTGGGTGGCCTCATAATCCCCTGCTTAGCTTTTCAGCTCTTCAATTACTAGTGTATTCAATCACCTGCATTATTGCCTCTCTTCTTTTTTTTTTTTTTAAAGATTTTATTTATTTATTTTAACAGAGAGAGAACACAAGCAGGCAGAGAGGCAGGCAGAGGCAGAGAGAGGAGCAGGCTCCCTGCCGAGCAAGGAGCCCGATGTGGGGCTCGATCCCAGGACGCTGGGATCATGACCTGAGCCGAAGGCAGCTGCTTAACCAACTGAGCCACCCAGGCGTCCCTATTGCCTCTCTTCTTTAACTACCTTGAGTGGCTTCTGATTTCTGCCTGTACTATTGTTACCATTTCACATATCCTCTCATTTTCAATTCCCATAGGCACTCAGGGGGACAGTATATTTTACTGATTTGTAGGCTGCATTATGGATGCCTGAGCTCTAGGTAAAATTTTTCTAGTAGTATTATTTTCAGATCAACATGAGAGGGGCATTTTTAAAGCTGGATTAGCCAATCATACCTATTTAAGACATCAAGTCTTGGACCTTGTTACACAGGGCGACTTCCATTTATTCATTTAATAAGATTTTATTATTTAAACTACATAACAGGAACTGTATCAATCAGTTCTATAGCAGAAAGATGAATAAGATGATCCCTTTCATCTTTTTTTTTCTTCTTTTTATTAGGCCTGATGACCTCCTAACACCATTGCATTTGAGGAAGCACATTGTGATTGCTGTTTGTCTATTATTTCATCATTAGATGATGAGCCACATTAGGGAAACAACCTTATCTTTCCTATTCACTGCAAATTCACATATCTCAACATATAGTAAGGACCCAATGTGGAATTGAATTACTCCTTCTTATTTTTTAAGTTTCAGCAGAATGTTACCTCCTCTAAAGAGAGTTCCTGACTAACGAAAAGCATTTCTTTTTTTTTTTAATTTTATTTATTTATTTGAGAGAGAGAGAGAGAGGTCAGAGGGTCAGAAAGAGAAGCAGACTCCCTGCAGAGCAGGGAGCCCGATGTGGGACTTGATTTCGGGACTCCAGATTCATGACCTGAGCGGAAGGCAGTCGCTTAACCAACTGAGCCACCCAGGTGCCCCTAAAAGCATTTCTAAAATAGAATTTTTTCCCCACTGTCCTCTGGTATTTGCATTTACTATTATGTTTTAAAATTATTCATACTTTAATTGACTGAACATTCTTGGAGAACATCTGGAACATACAAATGGGGTTCTACATATTAATAGATAAATGAATGGGTAAATGAATGTATAAGGAATTCACAGTCTGTGATTTTCAAAGCAAGGACAATTATGATTCTCAGTAAGGACTAGACTTGTAGTAAAAACCAACCAAGAGAAGTACATATAGTAGTGCACTCACCTAAATGCAGATTGACAAAGCAAGTTGTGACAGTACTGATTCTTGTTGAAACAAGGGCCTGGAGCAAAGTACATTAGCAAAATGCCTTGTCTTCCATAGATGGATCTAGTTTCAATTCTCTTTCCTTTTAAATTTTAGCCTTCCCATGACAGTTAACCAGGCTCTTTCAGGAGCGCAGGCGCGCCTTCAGAGATGAATGTGTACTTAATCATCTCGTCATTCATTCGGCTAATAGTAAGTAACTTGTACCAAGTACCTTCTCAACACAGACAAATGAAACCCAACTTCTACCCTAAAGGAGTTCAGAGTCTATTATAATCATAAGTACAGAGAAAAAGAAATTTCTGCACTATTTGGTGATATGCCAGAATATCTTTTCTTGGCTTAGGGAAAAAAATACTGTAGAGGTTCATGATCAGTACAACTCCTAAACAGAATTGTGATGCCCACACCCACCCTCCCACCCCCAGGACTCTTAGGATGACACTATTGCTGCTTGTCAGCTTGTGTATAATTTAACTCCCAGCATGCATTTATTGTGAAAGGTAGGCATTTGCTCTCTTGAATTCATCTTGTTTTTAGGGAAAAGTCCCATTGGATGATTAAAAGGAGACATGCATGTCCTACTTCACATTCATGATCTCATATTATGCTTACATGTATTTCTTAACAGCAGTGTAGATATTTTGAGGTTAAAACAAACGATATGGCATTGAATATTAAAAATGGAAAAGGAGGTTATAATTAGATTATGTAGAACTTTACCAAAAAATGTAAGCCAGGAATGACTTAGGTGGAATAGATATCAAATGTTCTACTTTTCCTGCTTTTGAGAAAAAGTTTAATTCTATTTTCCAGAAGATTTAGCACACAAATGAAATGTAGAAGAACTAACTAGCTCCCTGTATTAGTTAGCAAATGCTGTCTAAAAATCATAAGTCTTCAGTTGCATACAACAATAAACTGCTGTCACATGTTCAAGTCCCATGTCAGAGGTGGGAGATTATGTGATAAAAGACAGGAACACACAAAGGGATCACCTTTTGTCGGGGGGTATTAATGAAATCAATCTACCACATTTCTCCTTATAACTTGCCACTTGAGGAATCTATTGACAATGTCGTGTGGTAAAACTGTTTTAATGAAAATAAAGCTAGTGGTAAAAACCAGTGTCTTCCCTAAAGATGTATGGCCTTTCTTAGTATTGAGTAGAATTATATTATATCTTATAGAATTTATTATATCAATAGTTATTATTATATATTATCAAGTAGAAATTTATTATATCTTAGTAGATATTATTATATCTTAATTAAGAGCCTGTTATTGGCTAACTACAGCACTAAGAAGTTGGGATATAATGATGACTAAGACATATTTTTATGTGTAATGTGAACTTATTGGGAAATTTCCACGTTCCCACATTCACACATAATTGTATACTCAGTGGTACTCAGTGTAGTCTTAAAGAGTGAATGATGAGCTCAGAAACTTTGTCAAAGAAGCATCTAAGAAAATACATTTCTTAATACCTTCAATGAGTTTTGATAAGCCACAATAGGGATCAAAACTTATCTTGAACTTGGCATTTATGAGTACTGTGGTAAATATAGCAGGGTCCCAAGGCTTTATGGGATGATTCTTTTGGCTTCATTCTCTGGTGAATTGTGACTCTAGGTGATGTAAATTATTATAATAATGTCTGGACTTTATTTTAATACATTTTGAAAGGTTGGATAACATCAAATTCTTCAGTACTCCCCAAAGGAGTCATTTCAAGCCCAGCATGTACTCCTGGTCCAGGTAGAGGCTACATTTAGGAGTTTACAAGTACTTCTGCAGAGTAGATATGTTGGGTGGCTGTAAACAGTAAAGGATAAATAGGTCCTCACCTAAACCTTTCAGTAATGTATGTTAATCCTACCCTAAATCATTATTGTATGGTTCTCTAATAACTCAAAAGAAAGAAAAGGAATATAAGTACCCACTAATTTACATTGTCTTTCCCCCCACTCATGGCATTTATGACAGAGACAATGTTCCAGAACCTCTCTTGCTGCTTTGATAACTCCTAAGTTAAGGAGGACTGAGTATTATGGGACTGCTTTGGAGAACAGTATTTTATTTTCCTTTAGAGAAAAATGCATAGACTCTTTAAAAAGCCTGTTTTAGCATGTGTTAATGGCTGCACATCTGGGAATGTCAGTACCAGCTTTAGTAGGATTTCTTTCTATTCCTGTTCTGCCACATGGAAATGTGAGATCTGAAATATTATTTCATTAGCCTGCATACTTTTTTAGATATGTGTTCTGAATAAGTATTTGCTCAGTCTGCACGAATAAGCATGTCTTTTCCATGGCAGGATGGGCGGATAGTCATTAGCAACTTAGTATGCTGGACGCAAGCAGTGGGCTCTCCTTTCACAGGACAATTGGTAATTATAGAAATGGAAAATTCTTCAAGGTGTGCATGGACTTTGCACTTTTACTAATGGGGGTTTACACAGCAGAGATAGAATGACTTTCACACTGTGAAGAGACAATGCTTTTATCCCTTTAGCAGCCCAGTTGCAGTTCATATTCCAAACCAAGTTTCAATTATGAGAGTTAATGAAGAAGAAAGATAATGAATATAGGAAGAACACATAGAAGATTTAAAATTTCTCATCTGTCAAAAACCTTGTATTAGAGATTGGTTTAAATAGCTTTACCTATACAATATTGGCAAAGTTTATTAATTGGTTTGATTACTATTTTTTTCCCCTGTACTGTTTCCATGATTATTCCAAATAGGAGTGAAGATTTACTAACTTTTCTTTCTTTTTTTTTTATTATAAGTTAGACACATGTACAATTGTTTTGTACCATTCATTCATTTCATTCACATAACAACTGTATGAAATAGGTACTACATCCCATTGACAGTGAGGAAATGAGACATAGATAAGTAATTTGCATGGAGTTTCATGCCTAGCACATGATAGGAGAAGCATTCTAAAACAGTTTGGATTAGAATGAATTTAACCACATTTAGCCATGCATTTAACCACTACACGATAGTTGGTCTTTAGAACAGTGTTTTCCAATGAGGCATGCTCATCAGAATCGCCAGAGATTTGGAAGAGGAAAAAAAAAATGATTCCCTGAGGCACCATGAATCTATCATATTTGAGTCTCTCTATATAAAGCCTGATGATTAGCTCCACATTTTTGAGAGGATCCCCTGGGCCTCCTTTATTCATACTTCTCTCTACAGGATTCCTTAGAGTAAGGGTGCATGCCCACCCAGAGCTTGTGCCTGTTCTTCAGACCTCATACTGGGTACTCATAATTTCTAAATTCCCTGCCTAAGTGGTTCTCTCCACAGGCATGACCTCTTGACCCCATTCCATGTCATCACTGTGCAAACTTCTAGGTACAAGGGGTAGCCAAAGGGTTACTGTTTGTGCGAGTGTGGACAGAGCCTGGATATACAGTGTTGGGTACTTACACATACCTTAGTCTATTCAGGCTGCCATAATAAAATGCCACAGATTGGGTGGCTTAAACAACAGAAATTTATTTTCTTTTACTTTGAAGGCTAGAAGTCTAAGATCAAAGTTCTGATCAATTTAGTTTCTGATGATGGCTGTCTTCCTAGCTCGTAGATGGCCACCTTCTCCTTATGACTTCACATAGCCTTTCACCAGTGTGTGTGGGAAGGGGAGTAGGGAAAGACTGAGGGAGAGAGAGAGAAAACTCTGATGGCTCTTTTTATTAGGACTCTAATACTATTGGATGAGGGCCCCTCCCTATTGATCTCATTTAACTTTGATTACTTCCTTATTTCAAATATAGCCACACTGGAGGATGGGGTTTCAACATATGAATTTTGGGGGGAAGCAAATATTTAATCCATAACAACACATATGTGCATGAGGCCCCTTCACAGTTAGGGGTGGAGTAAGGATGGTAAGAAAAAGGGGGGAAAGCCAGGACATAGGGTAGGAGTTAGATCTACCAGCACCTTTGTATTCTGGTTTGGAACTTCACAGAATCCAGTAAAGCTAAATTCGAATCAATTCTGTAAGTTGATAAGAAGTTGGCAAAACTAAACATATTTTATTTAGCAGCTTGTTAGCTTGATTTTTAACTTAAAATATTTAAGACTAAGGCATATAGACCCCCTCACAAGTATTAGAAATGGACATACTCCTTCCTCTCCTCTTGTCATTAAGAACTCTTAGGATATCTTGCTGTCTGCCTGGACCACTGTCATCTGAGGAATTTGGAGAATTGGTTTACCTAATCAACAGTGCTTAGTATAGTCATTGGAATTTTGAATGGAAAGTCTTTAAAATCACATATAATTGTTCATTTTTTTATTTTTATTTTTTTTAAAGAATTTATTTATTTGACAGAGAGAGAGATCACAAGTAGACAGAGGTAGACAGAGAGAGAGGGGGAAGCAGGCTCCCCGCTGAGCAGAGAGCCCGATGCGGGGCTCGATCCCAGGACCCTGAGATCATGACCTGAGCCGAAAGCAGAGGCTTTAATCCACTGAGTCACCCAGGTGCCCCAAAAATCACATATAATTGTTTATAGTAAAGCTTCATATTAGAAATCTTGTCAGTATAAAGTCTCCTCATTAGGGGCACCTGGGTGGCTCAGTGGGTTAAAGCCTCTGCTTTCGGCTCAGGTCATGATCTCAGGGTCCTGGGATCGAGCCCCGCATCGGGCTCTCTGCTCAGCGGGGAGCCTGCTTCCCCCTCTCTCTCTGTCTACCTCTGTCTACTTGTGATCTCTCTATCAAATAAATAAAATAAAATATTAAAAAAAAAGTCTCCTCATTAATGAATTTGGCCACATTTTTTAAAAAATAGAACAACGAATAAGCAAAAAAAACTCAAGCCCCAAACAAAAATCTTCATAGATCATCAGAGACTGGGCTATGTAGTAGCAGAAATATAACAAATTGCTGGTCATTTCTGCTTAATTTTCTAGTTATTTCCATCTAGTCAAATGAAAGGATAAATCCTCAAAAATTAATGACCCTTCTGAAGGTTGTTGTATTCCTCCCTATCCCTCATTACTTTGGCCCATTGCCTTCTTGGTAAGCATCTTCTCCAATGTTTACATGTTCTTCCTTTCTTCCCCTCTTGCCCACTCTATTAAAACCCATTTAAATAAGGAAAGAGCTATATCTTCAGTTCATTGAACTTTGCCAGCTATTTACACCTTTAGTGAAATGATGTTTAGTTACAGTATAATACCATTGATAATTTGCACTTTTTTTTTTGTTTTGTCCAGAAGCTGAACCCAAACTCCATTCACAAATTAACTCAATAATTGCCACATTTATGCTGTCACTGTTACTGTTTTTTTATTACCAATTTATTAGCTTTATAACTTTACCTCTTTTTCTATTCTTTTGTGTAATATCTTTAGACAAAGTTGAAGTGTGTATCAATCAGTGAATACATAAAATATTAAACTTTTAAACTTTGTAAAGTAAAATGCTTCTCACCTTTCTATTTTAGGTATTTTATATATCAACAAACAAGGAAAAGATTTTGTTTGGAAAGAGCGTCTTTGAAATGCTGATGAAGGAAAGACTTATCAGTTTGGGGCCTTAGAAAACTATATGAAACTTTTAAACTTGCAGTTGACACTTTAAAAAAGGAACTGTTTATAAAAATGTGGGCTGGTTTGGGGGAACCAACAAGAGATAGTGTGGGGACTTCAGGGTTAGTAACAGTGAGGAACTATTATTGGCCCTGGATCTGAAGGACTAAAGGGACAGCAACTACTGGAACATAGAGAGGGTAATTATGGGCTGACTTCAATTAACTATAGTTTTTTTTTAAATTTTAATTCTAGTGTTATTAACATACAGTGTTAAATTCGTTTCAGGTATACAATATAGTGATTCAGCAATTTCATATATTACTCAATGCTCATCATGATAAGTGTACTCTTAATTCCCTTCACCTAGTTCATTCATCCCCCCACCCCTCACCTCCCCTCTGGTAACCCTCTGTTTTTTATGGTTAAGAGTCTGGTTTTTTGTTTGTCTTTTTTTTTTATCCTTTGTATGTTTTGTTTCTTAAATTCCACATATGAGTGAAATCGTATGGTATTTATCTTTCTCTAACTAGCTTCTTTTGATTAGCATTATATTCTAGATCCATCCATGTTGTTGAAAATGGCAAGATTTCGTTCTTTTTTATGGCTAATATTTCACTGTATGTATTTACCATATCTTCTTTATTCATTCATCTATTTATGGACACTTAAGTTGCTTCTGTTACTGTATTACTACTGACTAGTTTCTTTATATTAGTTTTTAATTGTTTTATGTATTTGCATATTCATATGTTGGGTGCATAAATATTTATAATTGTCATGTCTTCTTGTTGGATTGTCCCCTTAATGATTATATAGCATCTTTCCTTTGTCTCTTGTTATCGTCTTGGTTTTAAAGTCAATTTTGTCTGATATAATTATTGCTACCACAGCTTTGTTTTCACATCTATTTGCATGATAAATGTTTCTCTAGCCCCTCACTTTCAATCTGCATGTGTTTTTAGGTCTGAAGTGAGTCTCTTCTAGGGAACATATAGATGGGTCTTGTTTTTTTGTTTTTTGTTTTGTTTTGTTTTCCCATTCTGCTACTTTGTGTCTTTTGATTGGAGCATTTAGTTCATTTAAATTAAAAGTAATTATTGATAAATATATATTTATTGCCATTTTGTTATGTCTTGTGTTTGTTTTGTTACTCTTCTCTGTTCCTTCCTTTCCTTGCTCTCTTTCACCATAAATTGACTTTCTTTAGTGGTATCTTTGGATTCCTGTCTTTTTATTTTTTGCATACATATTATGAGATTTTGATTTGTGGTTACCATAAGGTTTGTATTTAACATCTTCTGCAAGTAGTTGATCTTATGTTGATGGTTGCTTAAGTTTGAACTCATTCTTTACTGCTCTCCTCTCCATGTTTTAGGTATATGGCGTCATACTTTATTTCCTTTTATTTTGTGAGTCCCTTGATTAATTTTTACAGATATACTTGTTTTTACTGCTTCTGTGCTTCCTACTTTTCTTACTCTTACTGATGGTCTTTTCTTTCCACTCAGGGAGTCCTCTTTAACATTTCTTGTAGTTTTGGTTTTATGGTCATGAAACCCTTAACTTTTCTTTGTCTGGGAAACTCTTTATCTCTCCTATTCTGAACGATAGCTTTTCTGGATAGAGTATTCTTGGAGAATAGAGAATTTTTCCTTTCTCCTTTCTACATTTTGAATATATCATGTCATTCCCTTTTTACCTGCCAAGTTTCTGCTAAAAAATCCATATAGCCTTTCACGATTCCCCTTGTATGTAATTGTTTACTTTTGCCTTGCTGCTTTTAAAATTCTTTCTTTATCATTAGCTTTTGCCATTTTAATTACTTATGTCTTTATGTGGACCTCCTTGGGTTGATTTTTGTTGTGGGATCTCTGTGCATCTTAGATGTGAATTTATGTTTCCTTCCCCGAATATGAGAAGTTTTTAGTTATTATTTCTTCAAAAAATTTTTCTGCCCTCTTTTCACTCTCTTTTTCTCCTGAGATCCCTATAATGCAAATGTTATTATGCTTGATGGAGTCAGTGAGTTCTCTAAGTCAATTCCTATTTTGCATAATTTTTTTCCTCTCGCCTGCACAGTTTGATTACTTTCAATTATTCTGTCCTCAAGATTGCTGATTCATTCTCCTGCTTTGTCTAGCCTGCTATTTATTCCATCTAGTGTATTTTAAATTTCAATTATTGTGTTCTTCATCTCTGAGTGGTCCTTTTTTATTTCTGTGTTAAGGGTCTCACCAGTGCCCTCCACTCTTTCTCAAGTTCATTGAATTTCTTTATGATCGTTACTTCAAATTTTCTATTAGGCATATTTATTTCACTTAGGTCTCTTGCAATGATTTTGTCCTCTTCTTTCATTTGGGACATATTTCTCTGTCTCCTCATTTTGCCTAGTTCTTTTTGTCTCTTTTTGTGTGTGTTAGGGAAGTCATCTACATCCTCTTGCTCTTGAAAGTAGTGGATGGAGTGTACCACTTTTAACAAGGTGATGGTGGTCCTCTTTGACTGGGAATGTGCAGCCACTGTGGACACCCAGACTGGCCTGGGGTTGCTCTGCAAAGTCTGTGCAGGTGCGGGGGGGGGAGGGTGCAGTTTTAATAAGGTGTGAGCATCCTCCATGGGAGATGACCAGCCACCTTGCATGGACCAAGGTCCTGCAAAATATGCAGTTGGAACCTGCAGTACTGGCAAAGTTTGTGTAGGTTTTCTGGAGGCAGGGACCTGCAGCATTGGGAATAAGGCAAGTCTGGCTTGATAGGGCAGGATACAGCATATACAAGTTAGGTAGTGAATGCTGGTGCAATCTGGTTCTTACAGGTGGCTCTGTGTTTATGCGGTTGGGGTGGAGGAGGGAAATGGTGCCTGCTAGCTCTTTTGTTCCTGGAGAATTCCTCCAGGGAACTCTGAGATTAGTAAATAACTCCCTCCTGTATGCCACAGACATTTTTCGAAATGCTGCTTCTATGCTATATCTCCACTGGCTGTTTTGCTGTCTCTTTAAGCTTCCTATCACACTCTGGGCTTTCCCAGAGCCATGCCCCTTGATTTTTAAAATTCTAGGCTTTATGTCCTGCTGGCTATAAGAACTCAGGAAATTTAGTCCCTCTGATTTTCAAAGCCAAATACTACGGATATTCATCTTCCTATGTAGGTTCCCTGGGGTGATAGTCTCTTTTTCACCCCTCTCAGCACCCATGACGCTCTCTCTCTGATGGCCAGACCTATGGGTTTTAGCTCCCCACCATGTTTCTGTTCAGTGTGGCCTGTTCTCTACATTTAGCTGTGGAGTCTGTCTTGCCAGTCTTTGGGTTATTTTCTGTGTTATTTACACTGATGTATATGTTATTTAGTTGTATCCATGAGAAGAAGTAAGTCTAGGGTCCTCCTACTCTGCCATCTTCCCCAGAAGTCCCAAGTAACTATAATTTGATGGAAGGATGTAGTGAAGGGATTGATTATGTGTCACAGTGCAGGGGGAAGGTAAGAGAATAAATACTCCAACCTTTCTGACTTCTCCAACATCCAATCTCCTACCACTGGGTAAATCTAGATGGATTACAGAAGGCAAGGAGCCTGTTGATACAGTCCATCTAGGTCAGTTTCCTGTAGCAAAGATCAAGGTGATCTTCAGGAGCAAAACAAACCAGCAAAGGTGAGAGGGTGTTTTTCCTGCATGTCATTCTGGTTTTTTGATTTGTGTTTTGAGGTTAAATATAATCCAAAAACTATGGCTTCTTGAAAGATAATTTTAGATATATTGTGGATGAAAACTTTGACCTTTCATCCTTCTTGTATTGGCTACGTGTTTTCTTTGGTTGTTTAGTATGCATTTTCCCATCTTACTAGAACCTTGAATTCCTTTTTAAAAATTTTCCCCCTATTGGATGTATTCTGTTGGGATTATTGTAAGGTTTTTGATGTCTCTAGTTATGGAAAAGATATCTGCCACGAGATAGATTAATAAGAATCTTTCTTTTTAAATATGAAATTTTAACCAAAAGAAAAGAAATGGTTTGAATTTTGTTCTCCTTAAACATTAGCATCATAACTTCCCCAGTTACTTTTCAAAAAGAATTTTTTTTTTAAGATTTTATTTATTTATTTGAGATAGAGACAGTGAGAGAGAGCACGAGAGGGGAGAAGGTCAGAGGGAGAAGCAGACTCCCCATGGAGCTGGGAGCCCGATGTGGGACTCGATCCCAGGACTCCGGGATCATGACCTGAGCTGAAGGCAGTTGCTTAACCAACTGAGCCACCTGGGCACCCTTCAAAAAAATTTTAACTTGCTTATGTGAGAGTCAGTTTCTGTTGCTTGCAACCGAAGACCCTCAATGGTTTGATAATCTAAAAGGAACCCTTTGGTAGGGCACTTTCTTATTCTGCCTACCTTTATCTGCACAGTTTTTAATTACATTTTTCTCTTTGCTTTTATTTAACCTCTGAGAACTCAGAAGCATAGGCTTCTGGGATGCTTGGTGTTAATTTGGTTATCATTTAATCACATGTAACTCTTCTCTAACATACTCAATGGACCTTCTTGATTTTTAAAAGCCTATCAATTATTGGGAGAGAAATAATTGGCAACTCTGTGCTATATGTATATATGTGTTATATACTACTTATTTAATAATAGCATTAACTCACCCCCTTTTTTAATAGATAATTTGGATAACTAGACTGTTAAATGTGAGGCTTGGTTACATAGAATGATGGACCATACTTTGAACTCAATAATTGACTTCCTCTAAAATCATAGGAGTTTTTATTAAGCCTGTATTACTATGTGCTAGGCTAAACACTTCACATACATTATTTAATTAATCCTTTTAAAGCCCTATGAGGTAAGTGCAGTTATTACCCCATACTATAAATAAAAAAGTAAAGCAATGAAAGTTGAAGCAACCTTATCAAAAACATGCAGCTAATGAATATGGCTTACTTAATATTCTTCTTTAATTACACATATTTTTTGTGCACATAGGTTTGTATTTTGAAGGAAAATTCTTTATCACAACCTTAATAGGAAAGGCAAAATATTGTTATAAATAAAAGACAGCCACAAAACAAATACTGTAAAAACAAATCATGTCAATAAATTTTAGGTGGGGACTGTCACTTGTAAGAACTCTAGACCTGAGTTCTGTTCTCTATTTGTTAATAGGGAGATTAGTAAGTATTAGAGAAATGTTAGTTAAAAAGACAGAGGTTTTAGCATATATTGATAATTTCTCCTTGAATTATTAGGAACTAAAAGAACTGAAAAAGAAATATCTCAGCAAGTAAGTCACTGATTTTTTAATGTCATGTTTGGATCTGCCTGCAGTCACTTTGGTACCATGACATCCTAAACAACTTTTCCTTGATTGACACTGTTCCTGCTTCATAGCCCTGAACCTGCTGACATGTAAGCATTAATACTGTTGACACTGCTTGCTCTCATGGAACCATATCATTTTTCTCTAGAAAATTTATTAGTGTTTATCTGTGTTTTATTTATAGGTCCTTCCCTTAGAACTCAGGCACAATGTCTTATATCTTAGGTCTTGGGGCAAAATGAGTTAAGATCCTGGTGGTAGTGGTGATAGTATTAATATTGACTGACTCTACTTGTCAGGCATCTACTAAATGCCAAGGAAGTGCCAAAGTATTTATAAATATTTTTGTTTAATCCTCACAACAACCTGAAGAGATCAACATCATCCCCATTTTACAGTAAGAGTGAAACTGAGCCTCAGAGCATGAGGTAACTTGTTTTGGGTTATACATTCTTCCTTCTGGTTCATACTCTGTTTTTGAACCACACCTGGATTCTGGAGTGAACTCTAGCTAAGAATTTCTATCCCACATAAGAGACTTAGAATGACATATAAAAATTCTTTCATAGTTATTTTAAGAGTTCTGCAGTTCCTAAGTATAGATTTACATTTATCTAAAAGTTTCATTTTTCTCTCAAACTTTATGTTGGTAAATGATTTAGCTATTTTCTGCCTTGGTCCTTTACACCTTTTCTACAATTTGTCAGTCTTCTTTCATAATGTATTCAAATGGAGAGACTCATCTTTATTATCAAAATGTACTGCCAACTGATTTTTTAAAAAGCACCCTTTTTCCTATAGAACTGATTCCCTTTGCATAATGAAAGCCCACCAGAAGCAAAATTGGTTTATCTGTGGTTTGTCACATACAAAAGACTCATTATTGTTTATTTTTACTTTTCAGCATTTCCTCCAACTTCTTGTTCCTGTTACAGTTAGAATTCTCGATTAAATGCTAGATTAGGTCTGCTGTTCAGTAGTTGCCAAGTCTGAGGCAACTTTATTAAACTTCCTGCATAGCTATGCCCAAGTTCATCTGCTTCCTCTCAGTCAAACTTTAGCCTTCTTTATTCAACATTTTTATCTCCTCATATAATATTCTTTTCCTCACTTTGTGATATTCCCCTTGCAATGCAGAATCCTGTCACCAAATCTGGCCCAGGAAGCAGCATCTGCCATTCACCTTCCTCTTTGGTGAGATAAACCACTTTATTCCTTGTAATCAATTCCATCGCTGAAAATGACTTTCTTTCTTTTGAAGCCTTTAGGATTCCTGTCCCTCTCCACCCCCTCAATTTTTGCAGGAAGCTTTTGATCTTGAGGAGTTCTAAATGTGTCTTGTGAATTTCTTGGAGATTTCTGGGAACACTACTAAACAGAAAATTCTTGTAAATAGAGCATCAGTCTGGCACACGACTCTGAAATACACCTTTTCAAAGAAAGAGGGACATGGCAACTGCCTCAGTCTCAGGTAAATGGCTCTTTATACATCAAGTTGTGATAAAGGCAAACAAAAAGTCACAGTGCTGTTGATATATGAGCCTATCTGTGACAGCTTGCTTTGGCTTTTTGACTGCTGGGTACTTTGTACACTTTTAATAGCATTTCAACACTTGTCTATACTTTAAACATCATCTTTCTAGTGAGAATATAAATGCATGCTGAAAATTTCTGCGTATGTTACACAGTCAACCTCTTGGTATAGCGTTTCCCGATAATAGAAGGTTGGTTGGCAAATAGGAAGTTATCTGAATTGTTCAAGTAGCTCCCCTGGTTGAGATAAACCCTTGTTCGGCAACTTGTTTTTGATTTGTAAAAACAAGCCAGATAAGCTTCCCTTGCCGAGGTTATCTCTGCTCTTTTGGAGAACTCCAGACTAATCTTGCACCCAGGCACTGTCTGCAGCCAAGCCTTCTTTAACAACAGTTTACTGACTTGCAAATGAAGCATGAAACTTTAGGCAAATATGCCTGGAAATATCCAGATTAAAACAGGAAAAGATAAGGCAACTAGTTTGCTGAACTAGATAAGATATGAGAATGAAGCCTGAAGGGATCCTGTTTCAGAAGATTGATGAAGAAGATTCTCAAAGGTAATGAGCCAAAAATTCAAAAGCTTCTTTGAGAGACAAAGGAAGAGTTTTATTTTGTCACTTCCTTAAACAAGCAATTTTGCCTAGACTCGAGAAGCATTACACCTTTGGAATAATCCTATCAGAAAAAAAGGGAGTCAACCTTATGTCCTTACACACTTCACCCTCTTGCTTCCTGGAACACTTATCTGTACCATGGCGTTGGCATTTGATTACCCATTCTGGTGACTTACTCTCACATTTCCTATTATTCTTGTCTTTACAAAGACAATGAACATTTATTGAGCAACTCTTTTATGGTTTATGGTAGTTACTGTCAGTTTGGCATGCTTTATCTCATTCAGCACTTATGACAAATTTGTGAAAAATGTTTTGTTATCTCCATTGTTTTAATCTTGGCAAGAAAATAGAGACTTAATTTAGATGGAAGAGCCTAGACACGAAGCCCCATTTATCTGACTCCAAGGGCTTTCTCTTATACTCCACTTTCCTAAGGATACTTAAATTCTTTGGAAGCACACATAGATCCTAGTTGGATTGAATTTATTGTTCTCCAGTTAGGTTATTTCACTAAACCAACTCCAGCTTGAGAAAGGTAAAGCAAATGGCTACATCACCAATATTTATAATAAATTCTTTATATACATTATCTCATTTGATCTTCAATATAATCCCCCAAATAGGAACTGTTGTTACTAACATTAACAGATGAATATGTGGAGATTTAGTAAAGTTAAGGTTGACTATGTCCACATAGCTGATGAGTGACCAAATAGAAATTCAAACTCATGTCCATCTGATGCTAGTTTCCAAAGTTATATCCACTCTTTTTAACTGTCTATGAATGAATCATTGAGCTTTTAAGCACCTAATCAGATGGCCCCATAACACTATAGATCTTCTGCTATGGACTGAATGTTTGTGTCCCACCCACAGCAGGCCAAATTCATATGTTGAAATCCTTACCCCCAAGGACATGGTATGAAGAGGTGGGGCCTTTAGCAGGGATTAGAGCCCTGAGGGTCGAGCCCTGAATGAGATTAATATTCTTATAAATAAATATTCTTATAAAGGAGAATATTAATATTCTTATAATTAATATTCTCCTTATAAATGTTAATATTTATAAGAATTAATATTAAGAATAATTAGAATTAATTAATATAAGAATATTAATTCTTATAAATATTCTTATAGAGGAGGGCTTAGAGACTCCTTGTTCCTTCTAGAAAGTCAAGTTATAGCTAGAAGGCTTTCTCAGTCACCAAATGTGCTACTGCCTTGATCGTGGACTTCCTAGCCTCCAGAACCATGAAAAACAAATTTCCATTGTTTAATAGGCCTATGATATTTTATTATAGCAGACCAAGGGGACTAAGATACCTTCTTGCTGAAAATACCTCCTTCTTCTTGTTCTCTGTTTCCCTATGACCATGGTTATTCTCATACATCTCTCACCACTGTTTTAAAAATATTATGTATTATAACATGTCTCATGAATCTCAAAAAGCACAGAATAATATTATAAATACTCATGGTAAGGGCAGTGTTTTGATTTCCTGTTTGCTTTGCATTTTTTTAAAGGAAATATTATAAACACTAGTTAAAACTCCCTTTCTTACTGCTCACTTATTTCATTCCCCTCTCTTCACCAGAGGCAATAGTTATCTTGGAGCTGCTATTTCAATTCAATATAGCTCTCATTCACCTTTATGTACTTTTATTACATGAATATTAATTAATCACATATATATAATATTTGCTGATAAACATAATATATGGTATCTTTTGGAATGCCTTATTATGAAACTTCACAAAATTATATATTTATGATTTACCCATGTTGACATATATAGCAGTAATTTATTATTTAAAATGCTAAACTGTATTCGAATATATAAATACTAAAATTTGCCCATTGTTTAAAAGATTTATTTATTTATTTATTTATTCGAGAGAGAGAAAGAGAAAGTGCTCACATAAGCGGAGGGGTGGGGGGAGGGACTGAGGGAGAGAGAGAGAATCTCAGGTTAACTCCATACTGAGTACAGAGCCATTTGACTCCAAGATCATGACCTTAGCTGGAACCAAGAGTCGGACACTTAACCCACTGAGCCATCCAGGCTCATGTTTTTATTAATGTTATTTTTCAAAATTTTGCAATTACCATTACAGCGGTTGAATAGTAATGTTAATGACTTAAAAAGTTGCCCTTATATCCAGAAACTCTTCTGAAGTCTCTTATTGGATCTAAAATTTGCTCTCTAGATTTTCCAAGAGTACCATTATATTCTCTACATATAATAAGAGTTTAAAATTATTGGTTTTTTTTCTAATTATTATACCTTCTTTCTCTTTCTCCCTTTACTCTTTAGTACCTTCAGCACAGTGTCAAAAAAACAACATCAGTAGGGTCATCCTTAAATTGTACCATTTTTTAAAAGATATACTTAGAAGGTTTCATTTTTTGGTATGTTATTTGCTGCAGGTTTTGGTAGACTACTTAATCAGGATAGAGAATGTTCCTTTTCATTTTTTATTTACTAGGCATTTTTTCTAAATTCATAATTGAATGTTAAGTTTTATCAGATGCTCTTTCAAAATCTTTTGAGCTTTGTTTACTCTTCAGTTTCCATTGGCTATTCCTTTTGGAGGCCTCAAAATGTAGGGGGCCCAGAAGTCCTTAGTTAACTTTCCTCTCCATCTGTATCAGTGATTTGTAACCTGCTGTGTGTGTATAAGTGGGGAATTAAAAAAATCACAGATGGTCACAATTCTTCTCAAGGGACTGAATCAGTTCTAATTGGGTCTTGGCTTTGCTACTTTTTAAATTTTATTTTATTATTTTTTATATAAATTTTTAGGATTTTATTTATTTACTTGAGAGAGAGAGAGAGAGAGCACACAGGCAGGGGGAGTGGCAGGCAGAGGGAGAGGGAGAAGCAGGCTTTCTGCCGAGTGGGGAGCCTGATGCCTGGCTCAATTCCAGGACCCTGGGATCATGACCTGAGCCGAAGGTGGATGCTTAACAGACTGAGCCACCCAGGCACCCATTTATATAAAATTTTAATTAATTTTGTTGGGTTTGAGCTTTGGGTTTGCTACTTTTAAAAAGTGCTTAAGAGTTGAGAAGTACTATCATGAAGTTACTTTAAAAATGATTGTGGTAGGAGAGAGATGCGGAGACTAAGAAGGATGTTGTTTTTTTTTTATCAGAGAGGGTGTATTTTTCTTTAAAAACCACATTATTCATTCATATAAGCCTTCTCTCTCTCTCTCCCTCTCCAGTGACAAATTCTTTTCTTGATTATATCTTATAGGACATAGAAATGGAACCTACGGATTTACAAACTGTAGCTGGGTAAGGGCTTTGAGATTGCCTTAACATGGAAACTTAACTGTCTTGATTTTATTCTGTGCATTTGCTACAGATAAAACATTTTCTCTCATCTTCTGGGAGAGTTTTTCTGGGAATATTTTCCCATTCCTTCCCTCGGAGAAGTGAAAGTAATTTTTCCAAGGGCCAGATGCCAAAACAAAAAGATCATTAGGGCCTACTGAGACATAAGAAGCAAAGAGGATTTAGGGGTTAGGAGTATAAAATTAAAAAAAAAAATGCTAAACTGGTTACTACCTCTCTAGACCACAGTGATAAGGAGGAAAAGAGGATCTTGGATCCCTAACTCGGAACTACTGGGTCAGCATGTGCTGTTTAATAAGATTCCTGATAATTCATATGCACATTAACTTTTGGGAATCACTAGTCAAAAGAAGTAGTGATTCTCAACCCTGGATGCACAATGCAATCACTGGGGGGAGTTTAAAAAATGAAATGCTTGGGTCTTCTCCAAAGGTTCTGATTCATTTGGCCTGGGGTGGGGTATACTACAATCACCTGGGGAAGAATTGGTTCCAGTTGATACAGAGAAAAGTGTAAGTTAGGGCATCCCTACTGATCCTTGGTGGAGCGGAAATATCCAAGAAGTTAGTGGAGAAATTGAAGAGAACCCCAGGGATTTTAACAAAATGGGAAAACTGATCATTGATAGTCCTTCCTGCTGTGTCACTCCTGAGATTCCTGCAGGAAAGGTACCTCTTGTTGCACAAGGCATACACATTTAGAATAAATGAAAGGAAGCAGTAACGAAAAAGGAAACTTTTCTCTAAGAGACAACTCAGACTGACACTATAAGTATAGTAATTAGAAAATATAGATAAAGTCGTGGATAACATATAGTGTCACTGTTAGGCTTACTTTTTTAGAATGAAGGAGACCTAGGTTAGGAATTCTTCTGTTTTCATGCATTATGTATTTAAATATTTACTGAGTACCAGCTATATGCCAGTCACTCTTCCATGTACTATGTAGTTAACAAAAGGACCCAAATTCTTTTTTTTTAAAGATTTATTTATTTATTTATTTATTTATTTATTTATTTGACAGAGAGAGAGAGAGAGATCACAAGTAGGCAGAGAGGCAGACGGGGGTCGGGGGTGGAAGTAGGCTCCCTGCAGAGCAGAGAGCCCAATGGGGGGGCTTGATCCCAGGACCCTGAGATCATGACCTGAGCCCAAGGCAGAGGCTCAACCCACTGAGCCACCCAGGCGCCCCAACCCAAATTCTTGTCTCTTAAGAGCTCTTTTTTAAAGAAGAGCTTGTATTCAGTTGCTAAAGTCCTTACTCTTAATGGTATACCGACAACAGCACACTAGTGAGGAGAATTTTAACTGGGGTTTTTAGTGCTATAGATGAAGCAATATCTCTACACATAGATGCTTGTTCCAGATCATCAAACTGAGGCTCTATCAAAGCCACAAAGAAGGTATCAGGTGTTTCTTATCTCTTATGTGGATAGTACTTCTATGCTATGTTCTATGTAAACTGTCCCCCTAAGTGAGTTTTGAATTCATTTAATAATTAATAAATTCTTATTATTTCTTTATGCTCTAAATGATCCTAGAACATTTAGGAAAAAGTGTTCTCAGAAAATTACTTATGTCCCAAGACTGAGGTTTAGTGAGTTTTACTCACTGTATTTTGTTAATTTGTACATTTTCATTAGATGCTGAGCCAAAAATTTCCACTTCATAAGTATTTTAAAACATTAATCAACTGTATATGAAAAATGTTAATATTTGTAAGTGTGTGAAAGAAAAAAAAAGTCTAGACCTGCAATTCCAGTAGAACTAAATACTTTCAGATGTGCTATACAGACTTCTGTCATATTCCAAACCTCAATCTTTTAGAACTGCCATTTAATTTTTTTCAAATTAGTCATTTTTAAAAAATTTAATTCTTGGGTCTTTAGTTATTCACTTTTCACTCATATGTTTCATAATGTCAGAGTTTATTTAGCTCCTGGCTCATTTGGTCATTAAAATGCACATCTTTGCTACTATTGTCTCTTTTGTTTCTTTGAAGTCCAACATGCATTTAAAATGTGTTTTCTTTGTGAGAAGGAAGGGAAGGGTGAATGGGGGGAACTCGGAGGGGGTGATGAACCAGGAGAGACTGTGGACTCTGAGCTACAAACTGAGGGTTTTGGAGGGGAGGGGGTGAGGGGGGTGGGTGAGCCTGGTGGTGTGTATCGAGAAGGGCACGTACTGCATGGAGCACTGGGTGTGGTGCATGAACAATCAATCTTGTAACACTGAAAAATTAAACAAATTTGGGGAGAAAAAAATAAAAAAAATAAAAGAGAAAAAAATGTGTTTTCTTTAAACTTTATTAAATAATTTCAGTTCTTTTATAGTTCTTTCCAAGTTGACAAATAGGATTTCTTTTTTTTTTTAAGTTTTATTTATTTATTAGAGAGAGAGGAAGCACACAAGGAGGAGCAGAGGGAGAGAGAGAATTCTCAGGCAGACTCCCTGCTGAGTGTGAAGCCCAAAACAGGGCTCAGTCTCACCACCCTGAGATCATGACCTGAGCCAAAATCAAAGTCAGATACTTAACTGACTGAGCTACCCAGGGACCCCTAGAATTACCTTTTATTTTGTAGAATATCATGATATAATTTTATTTGTATGTCAGTATAAGAGGAATAACCTTTCTCAATCACTTTTTGGATTATTTTGTAACCTCTTCACAATCAAATATAATATTAGTACCCATTTATACTCTCTACAGACTTAAATTCTCTCATTTTTCTGTTGTACTTCATTTTAAATAGTGCTCAAGCCAGACACCCAGAATTTTACTTTTTTTCTTTTTTCACACATTTCATAATAATGCTGTGTTTCTTCTTTTGCAGACATTCTTTGCATTTAGAATGACATTCTTAGCCTCTTGATCCTGCTTCATAATTGCTTAAAACATTACTGAACTCTTTCTTCTTTCCCTCTTGGTCGTTTCTGACAAATTCCATCTACCTCTACAGCCACACTTGCCATCCATCCTAACGCATCCTTACAACATTATAGTACCAAGGAAATACAATTAATTGATCATGTCATTTTGCTTCTGTTATTTACTGTGTATGTAGTTGAATTCACACTCTCCTCTTCCATGAAATGTCTAACTTTTGGGACCAGGCCCTGTGACTCACATAGTTTTCCTATACTCTGATTCTAAGTATATGGCTCCATTTAAGAATACATTGATTGAATATTTTTACAGGAAGAAATACAACTAAAAGAAAACTATACACTTTTATTATACTAAAAAAAAAGAATAAGCCTTCACTTTTTTTTTTTAAAGATTTTATTTATTTATATGATACAGAGAGAGAGATCACAAGCAGGCAGAGAGGCAGGCGGAGAGAGAGGAGGAAGCAGGCTCCCTGCTGAGCAGAGAGCCCGATGCGGGGCTCGATCCCAGAACTCCAAGATCATGACCTGAGCCGAAGGCAGCAGCCTAACCAACTGAGCCACCCAGGCGCCCCAAGCCTTCACTTTTTGAGTACAAAGTGAATTTGGAGAACTTGGGTAGGCATTTTGACACTTTTCCAAGTAATTCTAGGATTTTGTATAAATCTGTAAATAGTAACTGCCTACTCTGAATGAAGTATAGGAAATTCCAAATGTGCCTGGCATGAGTATCTTTTCTAATTTAGCAGCAGATAAAAACCTCACTGATAAATCTTTCTCCCCTCCTGTTAACAAGAGAAGGCTAATATTCTAAGACCAATATGTTTCTGTATAGTCTGTAAACTTAATGCCCAGATATTTAGATAGGGTGTTCTGAAAACTCACTCCTATCCTCAAATTACAAGGTCATTACAAAGCCATTTTCAGAGCTCCCTGTAAATCAGGTTCAACTCATGTTTCTGAGGATATGTCGGGCAAAGAGAATGGCTGACCTGACCATGGGTGGTTTCTTCTTTCCCCAGCAACATCATAGGCTGTGCTTGAGTTCAGGCAGATGGAGGGGCTAAGTTAATAGGAGCAGCATTCTCAGAGGGTTATTGAGGTTGCCATTTTTGTGACTTAGAGCCTTGAGCAGTGTATGTGAGTTCCCAGTTTACTGGCAGGAAGCGATAACCGGATATGCTTGGTAGATACATGAAAGTATCCTGAGGGTTTTCCAGAAGTATTTGGGAGGAGCCCCTGAACAAAGCGTGGGCTCCTGCCAGTCAAGCTGGTGGGTTCCAAAATGTTGAGATTCATGGAGTAATACTGAAATAAATGTGATCCAATTCTGTACACAAAAGGTTTTGAACTGTGGAACCTACAAGTTGTCTTTATATCCCTCAGATCTGTCTGCACCCAGTGGATCAGAGATGCTATTAAACATTTCTTGAATAAATTTAAATAGCTAAATAAATTTTCCTCAGGTACTCCACAGCTTCTCTGGGTCAGCTACCTAGCAAGTTGATTGACAATCAGGAACAATGCCTTTGCTTAATTTTTTTTTTTTTTTTTGTGAATGTTCTCTACCCTTTGTTTCTTTATATGAAAATACTTAGTGATCTTTATTCTCAATCTAAAAAAAAGAAAAGCAAAGAAAACTGAAAGCTTCATAAAGTGGTATGTATCTATTCTTTTTTCAAATTGTGTTCTGAAAAGCCCTAGAGTTCAGCAAAAATATAGGAGACACAATTGGTACAGGGAGACCAAGGAGGATAAGGAGAACTCTGAATTCCTATCCCATTTCAATCAGATTATATGCACTTCTCCTGTTTTATATATTGAATTTCCAAATAGAATTTCACTTGGAAGGGAGATCTGCTGGGAATAGATAAATGGATGGAAAGAAAGAAAGAAAGAAAGAAAGAAGATAGATGTATGTTGAAATTCAGTGATTGGCAGGATTCTGGGGTGTATATTGGTTGTATTAGTTTTCCTGGGGGCTATTCTACAGCATTTGTTCCCTGCTTTTGTTTGCTACCAGCATGGCATTACAGGATCTTCCACTGGGCGACTCCCTAGTGTTGACAGATCTCCAGCAGCTTTCACAGGAAGCTGGCCCTCTGTAAAGTGTGTATGTGAGGAAGCTGTGTGCTCTCAGATCTCAGTGTAGCCACCGAATTAATTTGGTTGCTTCTGAAGAGAGGTGACTCCATGAAATATTAACCAGACCTAGCTTCAGGGATAAAGGCTTAATTCCTGCTGTGTCATCAGCACTTTTGAGCATAAAACTTTTCAAGTGCTGGAAAGTTTCCTTCCTTACTTCATCTCTGTGTCAGTATTATTCTTCCTGGCTTTTTCTTTAACTTGTCTGAGTGACCTTACAATAAAAATTACTGAACTACACAGAGGTCAAGTTCATCAGGAGGTTTTTTTGTGTTTTTGTTTTTTTTTTAGGAGAGCCCATTATTCTTTGTGATGTCAACTTCAGATGATTAGGAAGAAGTTTATAATTCCAACTAATTTCATCTGAGGTTATTTTCTGCTAATTTGTTGAAATAATTCTTTAACTTATGTATGTTTTTTACCCAAACTGTATTTTCAGATAACTACTTCCTGAACATAAATACAAATTTTATATAGTTTATGGTTTGTCTTAAATTCATTTAATTTTTAGAGAGTTCTCTCTTTTTAGAGTTCCAAAATGGTCGCTGTGAATCTATATTCATGTCATTAATTCCCAGCATGATTTTAAAATCCTTTGTCTTTTTTTTTATTGTGGTAAGAGGAGATATAACGTCTCAATAAATTTTTAAGAGTATATTATAGTATGGTACAATATATTATAATATTGTGATATATTATAAACTATAAGCACAATGTTGTACAGTGAATCTCTAGAGCTTTTTCATCTTGCATGACTGAAACTTTATACCCATTAAACAGTAAGTCCCCAGTTTCCCCTCCTTTCAGTTCCTGACAACTACCTTTCTGGTTAAATGAGCTCAACTACTTTAAATATCTCATATGAGTGAGATCATGAAGTACTTGTTCTTCTGTGACTAGTTTATTTTACTTGCCATAATGTCCTCAAGGTTCATCAGTGTTGAACCATATGACAAGATTTACTTATTTTATACGGCTGAATAACATCCCATTGTAGGTATATATACTACCTTTTCTTTATCCATTCATCTGTTCATGACATTTATGGTGCTTTCTACTTCTTGGCTACTGTGAATAATGCTACAGTAAACATGCTTGTGCAAATATATCTTTGAGATTCTGATTTATTACTTACTGATAAATAGTAAGAAGTGGGATTGCTGGATCGTATTAGTAGTCCTATTTGTAATATTTTAAGAACCTCCATATTATTTTTCACAGTGGCTGCACCATTTTAATTTCCATCAACAGTGTAAAGTTTCTAATTTCTTCATATGTTCACCAACAATTCTCACCAACACTTATTTTCAGTTTTTGTTTTTTTTTTAAAATAGCTCCCCAGCAGGTGCGAGGTGGTATCTCATTGTGTATATGATTTGTATTTCCCTGATGATTAGTGATGTTGAACATCTTTTCATATACCTGTTGGCCATTTGTATATCTTTTTTTAAATACCTGTTGGCCATTTGTATATCTTTTTTTAAAAAATGTCTATTCAAATCCTTTGCCCATTTTTAAGTTGGATTGTTTTTTTTCCTATGGAGTTATAGGAATTCTGTATATGTATACATATTAATTAACATATAATGTAAAATTCCTTATATTTTTTTAGTATCAGTTCTTTATCAGTATTCTCCTACTTCATAGGTTTCTTTTTACTCTGTTGATTCTTTTGCTGTATTTTTTGTTTGTTTGTTTTGTTTTGTTTTAGCTTAATATAGTCCCACTTGTCTATTTTTGCTTTTGATGCCTGTGCTTTTTGGTGTCATATCCAAGAAATCAATGCCCAAATCATTATTATGAAGCTTCCCTCCCCTATTTTTCTTCTAAGAATTTGACAGTTTCAGGTCTCCTATTTAATTGTTTAATTCATTTTGAGTTTATTTTTTTCTTTTTGAGGGATGTAAGGATCTAATTTCATTGATTTACATGGGAATATCCAGTTTCCCTAACACTATTTGTTAAAGAGATTATCCTTTTCCCATTAGTATTCTTGGCACCCTTGTTGAAGATCAGTTAACTGTGTATGTGTGGAGTTATTACTGGGTTCTCTATTCTGTTCTGTTGGTCCATATGTTCATCTTTATGCCAGTACCATACTATTTTGATTATTATAACTTTATTACGTATTTTGAAATCAGGGAGTATGAGGCCTTCAGCTTAGTTCTTTTTTCTCAAGATTGTCTTGGCTATTTTGTATCTTTTGTCTGGGTCTTTTGTCTTTTGAGTCTTCCATATGAATTTTAGGACTTTTTTTCCTATTTCTGTAAAAAATGCCATTGAGATTTGATGAGTATTATGTTGAATCTGTGGATTGTTTTGATAGTGTAGGCCTTTAAATAATATTAAGTCTTCCAATTCATGAACAGAGATGTCTTTCTGTTATGTGTATTTTAATTTCTTATAGCACTGTTTTCTAGTTTTCAGTGTACAAGTCTTTTGCCTTCTTAAACATTTTGTTATTTTGATGTTTTTTTTTCTTAATTTCCTTTTGGATTGTTGTTAGTGTATGAAAATATAATTCATTTTTGTATGCTGATTTTATATCCTGCAACTTTACTGAATTTATTGATTCTAACAGTTTGTGGAATCTTTAGGGTTTTTTACATATTTGGTCATGTCATCTGTGAACAGAGATGACTGTACTTCCTTTCTGATTTGGTTGCCTTTGATTTCTTTTTTCTTGACTAGTTTCTCTGGTTAGAATTTTCAGGACTATATTGAATAAAAATGATGAGCGGCATCCTTGTCTTGTTCCTGATCTTCGAGGAACACTTTCAGTTTTTCAACTTTGAATATGGTAGTCACTCTGGGAATTTTGTATATGTCCTTTGTTAAAGTAATTTTCTTTTCTTAGTTTATTATTTTTATCCTGAATGGGTATTGACTTTTTGAAATTTTAATTTTTTTTAGCAGCAGGAGGAGGGGCAAAGGGAGATGGAGAGAGAGAATGGTAAGCAGGTTCTATGTCCAGCACAGAGCCTGACATGGGGCTTGATCTTACAATCCTGAGATCATGAACTGAGCTGAAATCAAGAGTGGGATGCTTCACTGACTAAGCCACCCAGGTGCTCCTGGGTGTTGACTTTTGTAAAATTATTTTTCTGCATCTATTGAGATGATCATGTGATTTTTATCTTCAGTTCTGTTGATGTGGTTTGCCACATTAATTGATCTTCATATGCTGAATTGTTCTTGCAGCCTAGGGATAAATCCCACCTTCTCATGATATATAATCTTAATATGTTGTTGAATTTAGTTTGCTAGTATTTTGTTGAGATTTTTGAATCTCTCTTCGTCAGGGATATTGGTCTGTAGTTTTTATTGTTGAAGTGTCTTTTTATGGCTTTGATATCGGGGTAATGTTGGCCTTGTAAAATGAGTTTGGAAGTATTTCCTCCTCTTCTGTTTTTCAGGAAAAGTTTGAAGGGATTGGCATTAATTCTTCTTTAAACATTTGGTAAAATTCATGAGTAAAGCCAAGTGGTCCGAGGCTTTTCTTTTTTGGGAGGCTTTCGATTACTGATTCAATTTCCTTACTAGTTACAGATCTGTTTAGATTTTCTAATTCCTCAGGACACCGTCTTGATAAGTTGTATGTTTTTAGGAATTTCTCCATTCTTTTAGGTTATCCAGTTATTGGCATGAAACTGTTTACAGTAGTCTCTTATACTATTTTCTATTTCTGTAGCATTAGTTGTTATGTGTCTTCTTCCATTTCCGATTATTTTTGAGTTTTCTCCCTTTTTTTCTTGGTTAGTCTAACTAAAGTTTGTTAGTTTTGTTGATCTTAAAAAAAAAGCAGTTTTTTATTTTTAATTTTTTTCTATCCTCTATTTTATTTATTTCTGCTTTAATTTTTATTATTTCCTTTCTGCTAACTATGAACTTAGTTTCTTCTTTTTATATTAGTTCTTTGAGGTGTAAAGTTAGATTGACATGTTTTTTCTTTGTAGGTATTTATTGCTCTAAACTTCCCTTTTTGTACTTCTTTTACTGAATACCATAAATTTTGTTATGCTCTGTTTTTATTTGTCTCAATATATTTTTTCACATAAAGAAGCATTTATTTGAGGTTTAACATGAAATAATACAAATGAAATTTGTATAAACACAAATCCACATCGAGTTATAACACAGATAGCAAAAGACAAAGTAAAAACAAAGAAAACTATTGGTGGCTATATACAGTTGGGCACAGTTGTGTCTTGTACACTAGAAAGTCTTTTACAAAATAATCATCTTAGATCAACAGAAGGCCAATCTTGAATGTTGTCCTGCAAGATGGGTTAACTTTAGCAATCTCCTCCTGTTTTCTCCAATATCCTCCTTTAGTATGTCTGGTAATTGTTTTGGTGATTGCCACCCCCTCGAGACGCCTTGCCATAAGTGCTTTGTTGGCCACTGTAGTCTGCATATCCCTGTCCATATCCATAGTTCCCATAGTTATACCCAGTATAATCATAGCCACCATAGGCACTGTAGTTTTGATCACCACCATAGGCACTATTGCAATTTCCATATCCTTGATCATAATAGTTATTAAATCCTTGGTTCCAGTTTTGGCCCTGACCTCATCCACGACCCCTAGTACCACCTCGTCCACCACCTGCAGCACCTCTTCCTCTTTGTTGTTGCTGTTGCTACCTGTATACCTCTTTGGGTTGTGCAACTTTGATTTCACACTTCCCAGAACCAATTTGATATCTGCTTTCTAACAATTTCTTTACTGGCTCTTCGTCTGTATATGTGATAAAACAAAATCCTCTTCTTTCATTTGTTTTTGTATCCATGGGAAGTTCAATATTTTCAATCTCTCTTTAGAGAGATATTCTCCAAAATATTCTTTAATTTGTTCTTCAGAAGTATCCGGGCTCAATCCACCCACAAAAACCTTTTTAAAGCTTTGGCCCTTTTGGGGTCTATCAATTTGCCATCCAGTTTGTGTTCTTTCAGTTCTAAAACCTTATCAACAATAGCAGCATCTTTGAAAAGCACAAATCCAAATCCTCTTGATTTTCCAGTCACTGGATCTGTTTTAATTGTACAGTCTACAAGTTCCCCAAATTGAGACAAATATTCAGTCAGATCTTTCTTGCTTGTATCCCAGCTCAAGCCTCCAATAAACATTTTACCTGATTCTTGCTCACGTTGATCTTGGATCCCTCTGCGAATTCCTCTATGTTGCTGTACTCGTTCATGTCCTTCATGGTGGCGGAGTTGTGGGCCTGGGGATGCTGGTGTGCAGGCCGGGTCGCGGCAGCAGCGCAGAGCTGCATATGGAGCTGGATTTAAAATGGTGGTGGAGGAGAGCTCTCAATATATTTTCTAATTTCCCTTTCATTTCTTCTTTGAACCATTGGTTGTTCAAGAGTGTGTTCTTTAATTTCCACATCTTTGTGAATTTTCCAGTTTCTCTTTTGTTTTTGATTTCTAGTTTTTTCTTATTGTAGTGAGAAAAGATACTTGGTATGATTTCAGTGTTAAGTTTGTTAAGATTTGTTTTGTGGCCTAACATGTGATCCAACTTGGATAGTGTTCCATGTACCCTTGAGAAGAATATGGGGATCGTCCCATATATGTCTGTTAGGTTCATTTGGCTTATAATGTTCAAATCCTCTGTTTCTTTATTGATGTACTATCTGAATGTTCTAGCCATTGTTGAAAGTGGAGTATTAAAATCTCCTACTATTGTATTCCTGTCTGTTCGTCTCTTTAGTCTGTCAGTGTTTGTATAATTATGTGCTCTGATGTTGAGTGCATATATACTTACAGTTTTGTTATATTATCCTGATGAATTGACGCTTATCATCATACACTGTGCTTATATTTTTTTTTATAGTTTTTGACTTAGAAGTTCTATTTTGTCTAAGTGTGGTCATCTTTGCTCTCCTTTGGTTACTGCTTACATGAAGTACCTTTTTTCATTTCTACCACTTTTAGTTTAAGTTTCCTTAAATCTAAAATGAGTGTCTTGCAAACAGCATATAATAGGACCTTATTTATTTTTTATACCTTTTACCACTCTTTTGATGGGGGAGTTTAATCTATTAACATTTAAAGTAATTATTGCTGGGAGAAATGTACTGTTATTGCCATTTGTTCATTGTTTTCTGTCTTATAACTCTTTTGTTCATCTTTTCTTCTCATGCTGTTTTCTTTTGCATTTTGTTGCTTATTTTAGTGACATCATTCAATTCCTTTCTCTTTTTCCTTTGATTAGCTTCTGTAGATATTTTCGTTGTGGCTACTATCAGGCTTACGAAAAATATCTTTTAGTTATTACAGTCTGTGTTCACGACAACTTCAATTGTATACAAAACCTCTACACTTTTATTTCTCTTTCCCTACTTTTTTTATGTTATTCATCTCACAAATTATATCATTTATATGTTGTGTAGCTATTAGCATACTTTTATAGTTATAGTTATTTTTATACTTTTAATTTCTATACCAGAACTAAAGGTGATTTACTAACCACTGTAACAGCATTACTATATCTGTATTTATTTGTCTATATATTTACTTTGAACAGCAAGCATTATACTCATATGCTTCTGTGTTGCTGTTTAGCATTCTTTCATTTCATGAAGGACTCCCTTTAGCATTTCTTGTAATGCAGGTCTAATGGTGACAAACTCCATCGATTTTTTGTTCTTCTGTCCTTATTTTTGAAAGACATTTATGCTGGATACAGTATTCTTGGTTGGCAGTTGTTTTTTTTTTTCCCCCAAGCACTTGGAATATATTATCCCATTGAACACATTTTTCAGGTTAATTATTGTATTCTTCAGCTCCACAATATTTTTGGTTCTTTTTTACATTTTTTGTCTCTTTGTTGAAATTTTCATTTTGTTCAGATATCATTTTTGTTAGCTTGACTATTTTTGTAATAGCAGTTATTTAGCATTCTTGTCAGGTTATTCATATAACTTTGTTTCTTTTGTGTCAGTTTCTAGAGATTTATTTTGTTCCTCTGATTAGGCCATTTCCCCCTGTTTTGTTGTGTTCCTTATAATTTTGTGTTGGTATGCATGCATTTGAAAAAGTAGTTACCTTTCATGTTCTTTATGGACTGGCTCCACATAGGGAAACAACTTCATCAGTCAGTCCAGCTAGAGATACTTGGGGTCTCCCAGACCTTTTCTGTGGATGTGTCTCTAATTATGAATGTACACAACTAAGTCCTTTGTTTAGATTCCTAATTAAAGGGATATGCATCTTTTTTCTTCCAGAGCTTGTAATCTCTTGCTCCCCCTGGTGTCTCTCTGCTATACCACAGGTCCTTGAAGCAGCAATCAGACACCCACCTCTTTTTTGTTCTCAAGAGGCTCTAGGCATTAAGATTATGTCAGGTCCCATCAGTTCCTCAAATTGGACTAGACAGAAACTGGTTCTTCAGGCCTGGAACTCTGAACACATGCTCCACTCATTTTTTCCCCCCCAGGAAGAGGCTGCTGAGCTCTATCAGTCTTTGCCTATTCTACCACAGGTCCTCTGGAGCAGCAGAATGCTGCCTAGCTTTTTGTTGTTATTGTTCTCAGTGACCCCCCTGGAAGTTAAGATTATGCTGGGTCCTGACATCACTCAGACATAGTGAAACATAAGACAATCCTTTGGGCAGCCCTCCCCGGTCAGAAAGTCAGATGTATTTTCCAGTTTTTCCTTTCCCTTGGAGCTTAGAGTTTCTTCCTGATCTCATGCCATTGTGTTGGGTAAAGAGACTATGGTGAGAGAGCTCCAGGGGCTCTCAGTTGGTAGAGCATGTGATTCCTGATCTTGGGGTTGTGAGTTTAAGCCCCAGGTTGGGTGTGGAGATAACTTAAAAATAAAACTTTAACAAAAAAGAGAGAGTTTCAAAAATTGTCCTAACAGCTTCATTTTAGCTGATTTTACACTTAGCTGGGGTGTAGGGGCTCTTAACTGGTTTCTGGATTTCTCATAGAAAGAACTGGTCCATGTATTGTTGTTGAACTAGTGTTTTTGTGGGAGGAAAGATTTCCTATCCTACCATCTTGCCAATGTTACTCTTTAATCTTTCTTATTTCATATCTTTAGAAGAGATTTTATGTTTATAGAATGAATCAACATAAGTAGAGCACCAATTAAGGGCTAGGTGCTGTGGAATGAGTAGGATAACCTATAAGTGGAGGTCTTCTTTCTTGAAAACTTGCCATTTAGCTGCAGAAACTAGCAATAATATTCAAAAGGATAGTAACAGAGTAAGAAATAAGAAAAAAAATAAGAAGTAACTGTTGACAGATACTGCTTTCATTGTCAGAGGTTTCTGTCCTTTGCAGGCTCAGTTTTACCTGTTTCTAGGTCAGTCTAAAGGGAATCTTGATATAATCAATGGTTATGTTGGAAACAGTGACACTAATATTGGTACAATTCATAGGTCCAGTTTTCCCAAGATAACAAATGCTTTCCTTCTGTCAACCAAACCATAATTGTTCAGTCCAATGTAATTGCCCTTAGTTAGGGGAGTAGACTGGAAAGTCTTGCTATCATTCTCACAGTTTTAGATTGAAAGCCTTGGGTATTAATATTAGCTCAAATGAGGCCATATTTTGGCATGCAAAGCTATCTTTTTTTGTGAACAAAACCCTTCTGGGTTGGTAAGCACTTTTCTAGTCCTGGTTATTTGCTCTTCTCCATTAGCCCTCATCACTGAGGCTCCAGCCTCATGTATGCTGGTCTCCCGAGGTCATGACAATTTCATAGTGTTAGCTAATTTACTAGTGTATGAGTTATAATCAGCAATTAATGGTGAATTTCAAAAGTCTTGGAGATTTCAGGTTAGAAAAGACTGACCACAATTCATCATTTAAAAAAAAATCTGAAAAAAAATCTGACATCATATAGAATCATTTAATTTTATCCAGATTTCATAAACATAAAAAAATTAAAAAAGAACTTATCTTAATTCCAACTCTGTCTTTTAATCATGCCATTCTCCCTTAAGCCAAAAAATGATAGGCATTCTACTATCATTTTCATATTTCTCTAATTCACTTTCTTTTCTGCCTTTTCCAGGTCTATTTTTATTTTCTTCATCATTTCAATCAAATGAATCACTTTTAAGTTCTCCCATAACCTATCTAGGGTCAGGTGGTTTACATATTCTTAGAGACTTCTCTGCCCTTTAGACAGATTTTAGAATTTTTCTACTTTAAATCTAGGGTTAGGTATACATAAGGTATTATCTACAGAGATTGATTTACAAATGTAAATTTATAAATGTTGAAGCATTATTTTTAGCAGATCAGCTAGCCTCCTATCTGATATTACTTCTCTCAAGAAATCCCTCCCTTGGAAGCCATCCTACCAGTTATTCCCTGAAGTTGATGGGGTTTTTTTCTTCATCAACCCCTGCATTTACCTCTGTTTTCTCCTCCTCCTCCTCCTCCTTCTTCTTCTTCCTTTTTTTTTTTTTTTTTTTTAAGAATGTCCTTCCTTCTCTTGACTTGCTAGAAATGCTTCTTACCCTTCAAGGGTCAATTCCTATGAGAAACCACTTCTGGACCTCTTTCCCTATTGTTTTTCCTCTTTGTTTCCCAAATGGACTTTCTCTTTCTATTGTTTTTCTTTTTTTGTTTCCAAAAATGGGTTTTCTTGTCCATCTATGGGCTAAGGGATGGTGTCAGAACTAATAAAACATCACTACCACTGCCCTTCAGAGGATAATATTCAGTCATTGCTACCTCTAAGCCTGCCTCAAGTTTTCATCCTGATTTATCTCATTATGTTTAGGTCATGATACAATTTCCTCATAGCTTTTGGATTTCTTTTTTGCTTTCTTATAGTTTCACTTAATTGCTCTGAGGTTATCCACATCCACAGTCACCTCAGGGTGGAGACTGCATGCTGCCCTGCTTAAAAGCCCCAGGTCTAGAGGTTGTCATTGTGAGTTCAAGTATGAGCTCCTCCATTTATTAACTCTATAATCTGGGGCAATTTATATAAGATCTCTGAGCCTCTGTAATCTCATCAGTCAATAGGCTCTTTCATTAGATTAAAAGAGAATTTCTTATGAAACTACTTGACACAATACCAGATATTTAGTAAACACTCTATATAAGTTAATTTATACTTAATTATTAAGTCCAGGTAAAATAATAAAGTCACACTTGTGCTTTTCTTTGTTTTTTTAATATGAACTTATTTATCCTAGTTTGTAGATATAAATTTTATTTGCTTATTATATCATTTATATGTGTTGATATGTCCATGTACAGTGATGTAGATTTCTTTTCCAGAGCAAGGACAGCTCTTATAGAGATGGTTCTGGTAAGAAATAACCCCTAGAGGGGTGCCTGGGTGGCTCAGTGGGTTAAAGCCTCTGCCTTTGGCTCAGGTCATGATCTGAGGGTCCTGGGATTGAGCCCCGCATCGGGCTTTCTCCTCAGCAGGAAGCCTGCTTCCCCCTCTCTCTCTGCCTTCTCTGCCTACTTGTGATCTCTCTCTCTGTCAAATAAATAAATAAAATCTTCAAAAAATGATTATTAAAGAAATAACCAGTAGAAAGAATAGTTTAACTTGGTCAAACTCATCTCATACCACTTGATAGAGATTTTCATCTTTTAATCATTTCATAGCTTATAATCTTGACAATAAAGTAACACAAAGAAAGGCTTATTTTGCAAACATTTGAACAAGAGTCAAATGCTAGGGTCATTTTGTCCATTTTTCTTTTTTTTTTAATGATCGGTGTTGATACTGTATAGTGTGCTTGCTTCAAATTTTTTTTATGTTAAAATCTTCATGTTTTTCCATAATGTAGAATTTTAAGGACTACAAAATCTATTTGTACTGGAGTAAATTCACAATAGTTGTTTGGGGAACTTTGGCCTTATCCATGGGTGTTCCCTTAGATCAAATCTGGGCAAAAATGGTTCAGTCTTTTATTTATACATTGAATCTTTTAAGGTTTCTCAACTTTCACAAGAGGAGTACAAACCTACTTTGTACTTGTCTGATGCATGCAGCAGATTGTTAACCCTCATTTTTCTATCAGAAAAGACTGTATCTTCAGTCTCACAGCTGACTAATACTTATCCCAAATTTATTTGGATGAAATTGTGATCCTGAAGGATTTCCTTTTATTTATCTAGAAACTCAAAATTAGTCTTTAAATTAAGCCAGATTACTACTTCATCAAGGTAAAAAATCTTGCACAACACAGGTTACAGTTAACAACACAAAAAGGCAACCTATGGAATGGGAGAACATATTTGCAAATGACACTATAGATAAAGGACTGGTATCCAAGATCTATAAAGAACTTATCAAACTCAACACCCCAAAAAGCAAATAATCCAGTCAAGAAATGGGCAGAAGACGTGAACAGATACTTCTCCAAAGAAGACGTACAAATGGCCAATAGACACATGAAAAAGTGCTCCATATCATTTGCTATCAGGGAAAATACAAATTAAAATCACAATAAGATACCACCTTGCACCAGTTAGAATGGCTACAATTAGCAAGACAAGGAACAATAAATATTGGTGAGGATGTGGAGAAAGGGGAACACTCTTATGCTATTGGTGGGAATGCATGTTGGTAGAGCCACTCTGAAATACAGTATGGAGGTTCCTCAAAAGTTAAAAATAGAGCTACCCTACAACCCAGCAATTTCCCTACTGGGTATTTAACCAAAGATAGAGATGTTGTGAAAAGAAGGGGCACATGTACCCCAGTGTTCAGAGCAGCAATGTTCACAATAGCCAAACTGTGGAAGAAGCTGAGATGTTCTTTAACAGATGGATGGATAAAAAAGATGTGGTTCATATATATAATGGAATATTACTCAGCCATCAGAAAGGATGGATACCTACCAATTACACTGACATGGTTGGAACTGTAAGGCATTATGCTAAGTGAAATAAGTCAATCAGAGAAAGACAATTGTCATATGGTTTCACTCGTATGTGGCATATAAGGAATAGTGCAGAGGATCATAGGGGAAGGGAGGGAAAACTGAATGGGAAGAAAGGAAAGAGGGAGAAAATCCATGAGAGACTCTTGACTCTGAGAAACAAATTGAAGGTTGCAGAAGGATTAATAGATGAATAAATAATGACATGAGATTTTTCATGGTGAAAACACTGGGTGATTTTAGAAAGAAGGGAGAAGAAAATGAGGAAACAGCAATGAGGAGAAAATGACACTTATGTCACCTCCAATCCTTACTTCTACTTAGAAAGAAGAGAAAGTTTCCATGACTAAGTTTGATTTCTGATCTTATGTAACAAAGGACAGGTAAGTGAGCATATTTACCTCTGCTTTGGCTGCTTCAGAGGAGAGTTGATGACCTTGCGCAGAAATGCTAGAAATGAAGAGGATGCGTATTTGAGAAATGTTAAACAGGTCAATTGTCAGCTCTTGGAAAATAGGTATATAAGGGCAGGGGGGAGAGTGAAATGAGAATGTAAAAGATGTCAAAGGTGAATTTAAGTTTTAGCTTGAGAAAGATGATGGTTACTCAAGATAGAAAATACTGGAGCAGAATTAACTAAGGGGAAATGATGGTCTTCAATTTTAACTTGTCGAATATAAAATGTCATTAGAAATTTAGGTAAATAGGTCTAGGAGGCAATCTGAATTTCTCAGGGGAGGGATTTGGTTTGGAGATTAGATTTGGAAATCATTTCTCTTTCTAGTAGTTGAATCTGTGATGGTAAAGGAGATTGCCATGGAAAAGTTTAAACAAGAAGAGTAAATTAAGGTTTATCTCATTTTTATTCCTCTCATGTAGCTCTGCACCTTCACTGATGCTACTTTACTGATATAATATTCCCATTCACTTCTGTATTTAGTTTAAAGGAATGTTATAGCCAACATTTTTGATGGAGCAAGGAACAAAAACCACTCAGAGTTGTTCAGGTTAGAAGGGAGTGGGAGTTAGCATAAAGATGCAGAGGAACAGGAATGGAAGTACAGTCAAATTTTATGTGCAATGGAACCAGAAATGTTACGGCATGAACTAAGCCTCTGATCTCACTTTTCAGGGGTCTCAAGGACTCTCTCATCTCTTCTACTTGAGTCTGCTATATTTTGTGTTTTCCCTTTATCAGTTTCTTTTCTGTCTTTCTCACAAGTTTGTGTATGGCCCAGCATGACAATCACAAATACCACATGACCCCCCTTGTTTAAAAATTCAGAATTATAAAACAAGAAAGGATTGGCCCAATCAGTCTTTTCTCTCCTTAATAGGTCTCTCAGGTCAGCTAATGGATGGGACCTATCAGGAAATTTACGGTCTAATCATCAGTGGATCAAATGGGCAGCTGAAGCTCTGGGCCTCATATGGACACTGTAGGCCTTCTACAGAAACCCTGGCCAGGTAAGCTCGAAATTCAAATGTAAGTAAAATGCCTTGTAATCCTGCTCATCCTAGGTATTCAATATTTTTAGTAGTATAAAGTAAAATCAGACTTACCTTTCAATTTGTTCTTATTAAAAGGACAAATGGCTCTACATTATAGCTGTAAACTTTGATTATAAGAGTTTAATTTGGTGGAGATTGGTACTGATACTGTAGTATAAGGCCAATGGGCTCTTGACCAAGAGATTTATGGTGCATCATTATACTGGTAAGTTCATTATTTGGCCAATAGAATAGTTTTATCTGTGCTAATTTACTTTATTTGACTATATTAGATATTAGTATAATTTCTTACAGAAGTCTACTGTTTTTTCTATTAGTTATCCAGATTTATTGATCAAGTCCTTACTATATGCAAAACATATTTCTAATCACTCTGAGAAACGAAAAAAGAAAAGCAAGACGTATTCTCCTTCAAGAATCATTTAGATTAAAAAGATATTTGGAAAACTAATTGGGAAATTTTCTTAGATTATATGAGATCAATTGAGATTAAGCAATATATTTAGGTGCTGTTGGGAATATGGGATTAATGCAGTCATGTAGCTATATAAAACAGCTTTTCTTCAAAGTTCAAAAAGAAAGTAAATTGTGAAAAACTAACAAGGCATGTAGATCTTAGAGAAAAACTAAGGAACTAAATTCTGTTATTTTCACTGTCATATAGAAGATCAGAGATTTATGCCTCTATGATATGTTGGAATTAGGGAAAATTTAATTGGCTAGAATGTTTAGCAACATTTGGAAACATGAACAAGTATTTTGATTTGATAATTTGACTTCTGTTCTTCTGAGGTCCTAGAAAGATTAATTCATTTTCCTCAAGCTTAACTTACCGATTTTCCTTCTCTGCTTCTTACAAATATTACAATGTCAAATGTACAGAAGGGAACTTATTTTTTCATTATTTTAATATAATGTGCCCAGTGTTTTGATGTATATATTTATATTCTATTTAGAATAGTGATGATTGAACAATGTTATATATATATTTTTAAAGTTTGTATTTATTTATTTGACAGAGAGAGAGAGAGAGAGAGAGATCATAACTAGGCAGAGAGGCAGGCAGAGAGAGGGGAAGCAGGCTCCTTGCTGAGCAGAGGGCCGGATATGGGGCTTGATCCCAGGACCCTGAGATCATGACCTGAGCCAAAGGCAGAGGCTTTAACCCACTAAGCCACCCAGGCACCCCTGGACAATGTTATATTAATTATATATTGCTGAATAACAAATTACCCTAAAAGTTAGAAACTGAAAATAATAAACGTATCAGCTCAGAGCTACCTTGGATGAATACTTTGGAAGTAGTAGTCTTTCTGGCTCAGGGTCTTTCCTGAGGTTGTAGTAAAGATGTTGGGTGGGTCCACAGTCATCTGAAGATCTGACTGAGGCTGGTAGGTTTGCTTCCAAGATGTTTCACTCACACAGCTATTGGCAGGAGGTGTCAGTTTCTTGCTAGCTGTTGCTAGGAAAACTTGATTCCTTGTTGAGTATTGCCAGGAGGCCTCAGTTTGTGGTTAGATATTCTAGAAGTCTTAATTTCTTACCATAATGGCTGCTTGAATATATTCATACTGTGGCAACTGGCTTTCCCAGTGTAAGTGATCCAAGAGAGTAAAATGGAAGTCATAATGTCTTTAAGACCTAGTTTTGAAAGTTGTACATGGTGGTTTATTCAGTATTCTGTGGGTTACATAGGTCAGCCCTAGTCAGTAGGGAAGAGAACTACACAAACATGTAAATCCTAGAAGGTGGGGTCATCTTGAAGACTGGACCAACATAAAAACTCTTTTAGAAATGTAGCCAGAAAACTCCCCACTCAGGCATAAAGAAACCCTTCTTACAAAGAATCCCCTTATAGAAGTATGCCTTATTTTATGAGGAGTCCACTGGAAACATACTTTCACTTCTGTAGAAGACAAGCAGGTGTGGGACAGGGAGAGTTTTTGTTTACTTTCCCAAGAACATCCTCTGTTATAGTAGTATTAGTTGGCGGAGACAATTATTTTCAAACTTTACTAATTCTTTGCCTCTATAGTAAAAATGTATAGAGTATCTATTCCTCATAATTATATGTTCATTTATATATTATATATCCATGACAAAGTCAAAATACATACCACTGAGACAATTTTTATTATGTTTTCAATAAAAATTAATATTGAAGTTTTGCTATTTTCTCCCCATACCTTAATGAATGATTTTGAACCACATACCCCAATGTGTAGACTGCTTGTCTACATGCTAAAAAGATGATCACTATTTCACATGATGAAAAAATGAAGAAGCAGCAGCAGTGTGTGTTGGAGAATCTGGACAATATTGGTCAAGATGTCAATATCATAGGATAAGATAAGCGAGATGTGACTTATTTCAATAGATTTTCCTCTCCAGTTGCCAATATATCCCACACCTACCTCTCAGTTTTTCACTCTGTGGCACTAGAACCTGGATAGAATATTAGACAGTTCGGTTTCTCTAGCAAACCTGCAGATAAGTATTAACTCTTTGGCTAGTCTTCCTGATGGTACAAAGTGAGAAATCTCATATGTAAATTTGGTGAGGTTCTAAACATAATGAACATTGTAGATCAGTAATTATCATGGCCCTAATAGTCATTAGGTTTGATAGTTATTTGGAATAATTGTAATATTCCACTTTTATCCCAGCATGTATGTTTCTGTGATATGTGGACATCAGAGGAAAAAGAAAAAAATGAAAACAATTTCATTAGCAATGATGTGTTCTTTTGGTCAACCTAGGATCAAGAACAGAAAAGGAAGTGTAAGAGAATCTCTTGACTGTGGACATTGTTTCTACAAAGTTATGTTCTTCCCATGAATAAACCCCAGTGGAGTACAAAACTTACTAAATGACCCCAAACTGAATTTTCTATCCTCTTCATTTAAGTTTGCTTTTTGTATATATGGCCCCTTGTGGTGAAATTGCTTTTGCATTTTAGAAATCAGACAACAGCTTTAGTCTTTATCTGAATGTTATCATATGTTCATGTGTGACACACAGAAAAAATGCTATTTCTTCACTGAACAAATAGTCGTGGTTAATGCATTTTAGGTAATTGTATGTGTTTACAAAAACCCCCAAATGGGTGGATCCACATTCAACCACAATTACTTGGTGTGTGATTTAACTTTAAAAACCCCAGAATTATGAAATATATTTAACCAGGATGGCAAATTTTCTTGGCAAAGTAAAAGGTCAAGGAGAGCTTAACGCCTTCTTTTTATGTTTTTTTAAAAGCAAAAATCCAGAAAGGATAATAGCTTGTATCTTTGTTCTATTGAAGGTACCTTTCTCTCCTACTATCTAAAGAGCGTTATTGATTTCGTTTATTTATTTATTTGTTTGTTTATTTATTTATAAATTAACATATAATGTATTATTTGCCCCACGGTACATGTCTGTGAATCATCAGGCTTACACATTTCACAGCACTTACCATAGCATATACCCTAGTCAATGTCCATAACCTAGCCACCCTATCCCTACCCCCAGCCACCCTCAATTTGTTTCGTGAGTTTAGGAGTCTCTTATGCTTTGTCTCCTTCCTAATCCCATCTCGTTTCATTTCCCTACCCCACCCCCACGTATCCTGCCCTGCCTCTCAAATTCTTCATATCAAAGAGATCATATGATAATTGTCTTTCTCTCACTGACTTATTTCGCTTAGCATAATACTCTCTAGTTCCATCCATGTCATTGCAAATGGCAAGATTTCATTTCTCTTGATGGCTGCATAGTATTCCATCATATATATATATGATATATATATATATATATTACATCTTCTTTATCCATTCATCTATTGATGGACATCTGGGTTTTTTCCATAGTTTGGCTATTGTGGACATTGCTGCTAGAGGGTAATTGATATTAATGTGTAACTTTCTCATTGTACTTTTTAAACTGGAAAAATATATAGCCATGGAAGTGGTGACATTGGTATAATATATGTTCCTCTTTATATTTTAAAATGTTATAAAGATGGAAGAAAAATTCCTGTGTTCTCTTAGGCAGAGGACAGGTGGATATAGACTTTTCATAGACTTCATTTTGAATAGAGAAATATTAATTTTATGGAGTTTAACTGCATGAGAAAATAAATTCATTTTTTATTTAAATAGTATTCGATATTTAGAAAGGAAATATGCTGAAATACAATGAATTTTCTTGGGGAAGTGGGTGATGATATGTGTTATTCTGCTTAATTTTTTATAACGATCTGATTATTAATTTTATAATCAGGAAAAGACATAGAACTGAAAACAGAAATGATGTAATTCATAGTGTTGCATGTAATTAAAAAAGCATCACATTTAAAATGAAGATAGCTGGAGAAGCATATGGGTCTTAGAAGTCTTTAATGAACATTTGAAAACCCTAACACAGAATTTGGAAACCAAATAAAGGAAGTATTAGTTTGGGTTTCAGGAGTGAATACTTTTAGTCTTTGATGATTGTAGGCAGATTTCAGGATAGATGTTCAAGCAGAGCCAGACTATAAATGGATTATAGTCATTCCCCTGAGAAGTTTCATTTTCAGATAAATTTAGAAAAATTCTGAATGTCTTCCTGAGTGAATATCAGTAAAGCTGGGAATCTTTCCAAGAGAGCATAGAGGGATTTATCCAGAGTCTGAATTTCTGTTGCACTAGGCATGTCAGATAAGTACTTGGACTATGAACATCACTATCAGTGGGTTTGCTAGTCTCTATAGTAAATTCTGTATTTATAGGCTATATGTGAGAACTTTATGACCTCAGGTCAGAGACTAGGGCTGGAGTTCTCTCCTGCATATATAACAAATTATGTTAAAAGAATTGACTTTACTAATCCTTTTACAATTGGCAAGCCTAAATATTATAGTCTTCAAAGACAAATAGGAAAGGAAAAATAATTGATTAACAGGATAAGAAGTATCTAATTAGATTTGAATGGCCAAGACTCAAAAGAAATAAGGAAAATGTAGGTTGTGTTAGCTACACAGTAAGGAATGAATTAAAAAAAAAAAAGGAATGAATAAGAATAGGAAGACATTAAGTAGGAAGAAAAGAAGGAAGAGAAAGAAAAGAACAAAAACTGTGAAAATCAACGTTAAAGTTTAAATTTAAAGTTTGATTCAAAGATACGTAAGTATGTTTACATAGCATTTTTCTGTATTATAGACTACTTTCACACCATATGACTGCATTTAAAAAAATATAAAAACATTTTTACTACTGGACTCTAAAGGTTTCCCAACCTTAAAGACATAACATAGTTACAGTAAAACTAAGCCAAATAATAATGATAATCACCACCACAATAAGAAAAGCGGAATTTCCTGGGACTGTAGTTTTAGAGATCTTCACAAAGGGTGTTTGAAAAATGTATGCGGTGCTTTGGTAGTGATGTCCGTTTGCTTCACATTGTAAAGCATTTACAGTGGAAATACAAAGAATTCCTGTTTCCAATCCCACTGTATAACTGAGGGTATAGTTCAGAGAAGGAAAAGTACAATAAAGAAAGCTCTGGTTAAAGTTAGGGCAATCTTAATAATAGCTAGATTTCTGTAGCATTTCCTATGTGCTTGATGCCACCATAAACTTTTAAGTGTGGTAAGTATTTAATCTGTAACAACTATAGAATCAAAACTATTAATTTCTCTATCCTGTAGATGAGGAAACTTAAGTTTCTCAAGATCATCTAATGTGGAACTGACTATGGCGGCAGGATTTGAATCCAGTATGTTTGACTCCAGGGTCAGCATTCTTTTCCACTTGGTTTTTTGTGTTCCAGTTTTAGTAGCCCCTCCATCCCTTTTTTCTTTTCATTTTCTCAAATTAGTCGGGTTATTTCCACCTCAGGGTGTGTATTCTAATACATTATCTTTCCTACCTTCCTCCGTCACCTAAGCCAGATCTGTTTGTTCTTTGGATGTGAATTTAAGTGATAGTTCTTCAGAGAAACATTCTTAGTACCCTGGAATTTACCTACATGTCACTTACCATGACTGTAATGAAATAACTTGAACTTGGTTATGTAATCTCTGTATCACTGCCTGTAATGTTAGTTCCTGAGGAAAGGACAGACGTTGGGGGTTTTTTGCCTTGGTGTTCTAGTTCAATGCTTTGATCAAAGTGAGTACTCAGTAAATAGCTATTAAATGAATGAATGAAAATATATTTGCATTTAATTTCAGTGAAATAGAAGCTGACACATTTTAAAAGAATAATTAAGTATTTTTATATGCCATTTTTGCTTCTCTGTGGTAAACTTGAAAACTTGCACATAACCTCTTGTCTTCATTCTCCTATGATTAAAAAATTTTGCAAATTCAAAACATAAACCAATTTTATTAGTAAGCTTTATATTTCATCTTGAATCAAACTGGTTGGAAACTTAGTAATTTTCCATTCATTGGTTAAATTCTCTGTGAATATTTCTTTTCATAATGAAACTATTTCAACTTAATGAAGTGTTAGTTACTGGAACAAAAATTATAGCCTCAAACAAATTAATGGTCCTACCAAATCATGCCTGCCCTAACCACAGTGCTTTGGTGGTAGAGGGACCTAGAGAGGTTCAAATAGGCCCCAAATTGTGGGAGGGTACAGCTTATCATTCCCAGAGTCACAGTACTTTGGAAACACAAAGCAAAGGTAGATTTTAAAATTAAAACAAAGCAAAAGAAAAAAAAAGAAAAAAGGATTTTTCATTTCACAAGACCCTAAAGACAATTATTTCTGTAAAACCAAAAATCTTGGCAAGTTTATCACCATTAAAATCTATTTCATCTCAATACCATAGGGTTTCAGATGAAAAATATCTACATTTAGAACTTGTGATAAGTTACTTATCTTTAAGAAAAACACCCAACTCAATAACATTACACCACTTTCTATGAGTTGATTTGTATTAAGTTTTTCTGGTAAAGGAAGTAATGACTTTACTTATTGATGTTGATATGCCAGGGGAAATAGAACATATTTTGTTCCCTGTATCAATGAAAAATAAACTCTGTTCATATCTGTGTGAAAAAAATCTGTAATTTTATGTAGGAAATTCTGATATTAGTATTTGCTGAAAAGAATTTATAGTAAAAACAAAAAAGCAAAAGAACACTAGCTTTGCTTGTTTCTCAAAATTGAGTTCAAAGTTAGGTTCCTTACACAGATTTATAAATATTTTTGTCGTAAGTTTGAATTTATTTATTATAGAATGAAATACTTGTTTACCGCTTGCTGAGCACAGGTGAGATTATGTAAGCAAGGACAGAGTCTTGAAAGTGGAATTAACTTTGAGTGTCATTTTAAATATTTAAATTTTGTTCCAATGATAATAAGGTGAATATCATAGTTTTGCTTTACAAGCCTTTCTAAATAGAGTAAATATTATGAATAATATGTTATTTTAAATGTTACATTATTATTAATGACCCAAGCATATTTCACTATTGTTTAAGTTGGATGTTTTCTTAATGATGCATTTATTATATTTACAGCTTTAAAAGCGATTATAACTTTTTTTCTATTCTAGAACTCTATGATTTTTGCAACCTTTATAGGCCTTTTATAGTAGAAATGAACATTGCTGTTGTTTGTGAATAAGGCGTAGACCTTAATCATGTTTTTAGGACAAATTCTAGCCTATTTTCATGTGAATACAGGCATTGAATAAATGCTTTGGGTTATAAATATTTATAAGAAGCATTTTCTGTTTTTATGTATTTTCAACTCTCTAAGTTATTAGGAAAAATTCCTTAAGCCTATTGATAAATTATGTGTGTGCTCATATCCGGGAAGTGTGTAAACTGTTAACCAGGTGTGCAGTAATTAATGTGGCACCGAAATGTATCAGCCTTCAGTTTATTCCACAGAAGTTTTGATCACTGCTAATGACTAAACTATCAGATAAATAACCAATATTCTTAGATAATTAACCTATACTTATATTTTTAGTTTAATCATCCTGACCTAGATTAGAGATCTTTTTAAGTTGTCTCCATTTTATAATTCAGTTTTATTTTGAACTGAAAGAGAAATTAAGTCACTTCTTTTATTCCAATTCTCCACTCTCTTTTCCATTCTAGGATAAATGATCATAAATTCCCTAATTATAACAGTTGTTCTGTCTGCTTTTTCATGCTTTTTCTAGAAACTGATTTCCTTGTAATTTATTTTTTTCTTTCTACTTTGCTTATGTTATCTGGGAATCTTACAACATTTTTATTAAAAAGTGGTTATGGAATTATGGGCTGTATTTATATCTAAGTGTATGCAGTTTATTTGTGGTTTTTAAAGAACAATTGTATGTTTTGATTTATTTAGGGACAGTCTCAGTTTATACCTATCATCCCACATAATTATTAATAGTGCTTTCTTTCACTCTTGCAAGTGTCCCAGCTTGGACAATGAATATGATCACCCTAATGTTACCATCTTAAACCACATGTTCAGAATTTTATAAATAGTTTCATATGCACCAATTGGTATTTTAATTTCCTTGACAGTTCTTAATTACATGGTAATGGATGCTTCTGTTTCATTTTACACAACGTATTTGCCATATTTTAAAAAGAAAAATATTTTCTGGCATTAGTAGTTTTATATCTTTGATCTTCACTCTATGAAATGCTATTTGTGTAATTAGTTTTCACAAATTAAATGGTTTTGAACTATTCCCGTCCTTTTGCCCTTGAGCCATGAGAGGGAGATGAGGGGTTGGGTCTCAGAAAAGGAAGATGTAGGATTACTGAAGAGTAAGTTTTTTGAAACCTACATTCCTCCTTCTTTGATACTGGTCAACTTGGGATACTTACCCTTAACAAAATTTCCTTAATTCTTGAGACTTGCTGCTTAGAGAGCTATAGTTTTACCCCCCCTCTATTTGAGTAGAATAGAAACATTAATAAACATGGGCTATTAACAAAACTGAAGTATTTTCTTTGACGGGGGCTGAATAAATTCGGTATGTATCCTAGATCGGTTATACCACAAATACATTACATACTATAAAATACCCAGATTTTTTAAAAATTAAGAAGTTATCCAGTTACAGGTTTGAGGATGAGAGTTAAGGGATGAATAATAGGGAACAATATGAAGTAGAATAACAAATTATTATTATGGAAGCCCCAAATGAGAATTAATAGAACAAAGAAAACAAAGATTAGAATAGGACAAAATGTCCTGAATTTGGCCAGAAGAAATGCCTCATACAGTGTTACTGTGGTGGGACAATACAGCTAGAAGAAATCGATGACTATTTCTAGTTTTTTCTTCATGTATCTATAATTTAATGTATCTGTGATAAAGTACAAAAGGAATAAAAGTAGAATTAACATAAATTTTGAGAAAGGAAAAATAGGATAATCACAAATGAAGGAGTGAAATTTTAAGGAAAAAAATGAGTAAAACTAGTATAGCAATGTGGATTCTATGCCTAAATTCTGAGAGAGCAAGTGGAAGAGCACAAAAAACACTGGAGCCTAGTTGGGAATAAGAATGTCAGGGCTTTTCAGCTATCTCTGATGGTATAAACCACATGAAGTCCTTTAATAATCCCATTGTAGCAAAATCTTATAAAGCAATGTCTGTCCTTTAAACAGTGCAGGCTGAACCTAGAAGAAGCACTTGGCAAAGATAAAGCTTTAATGTGTAAAAATTAAAAAAAAAAAAACAACACACAAAAAAACCTTAGGCCCTTCTTTCAAAGCATTTTCCATCCCCTTGATGTTCCTCTGCCAAGAAAAAGTTCTAGCCTTGGGAGATTTCACCCTGTGTATTAAAGCTTTGGCAAGGATTACTGTCAAAGGGATCGAGTGGGTGTTCACTTGGAATTGAAATTACAACTGTGTGCTAGACGTCAGAGGTCAGCTTTCTGTCTATTGACAATGCTCTAGGAGTCTAAATACCAAGAAACATGTAGCAGACAAGGGTAAAAAATTAAGTGGATGGGTGTGGAGAAGGGTTGGGGAATTCAAAGAATACCATTCCTTGTCCCCTACAGCGCTGTAAGACTTAATAGGAAGACATAAATACTCATCAGGAAGGTAAAAAATAGTGGGATCTAACATTAAATTCAAACTAAATTTGCCCTTTCCTATTTTTGGAATGTACCTATCTTATAAATCACATTCTTCTCTACATTCCAAATAGAAAAATTATCTTCTCGTATTGCAAATAGAAAAATTTTTCTTGCATACACACCAGAACATTTTTTTCGGTTTTCTTTTTTCTTATAGAAGAATATCTGAAAAGAGTTTCAATCTTCTGCTTCAATATAATTCAGCCTTTAAAAAATTGCTTAAGTAATGGAGATGGGCTTATCAAAAAGAATGTTTATCTATTTCAGGATGAGAAAATGTTTATGATTAACTTGTGTGGTATAGAGGTAGGATATATAATGCTATTCTTGTTGAAGAAGAATTGAGGAGGAGCCAGAATTCTATCCTTTCCTTTCCTTTCCTTTCCTTTCCTTTCCTTTCCTTTCCTTTCCTTTCCTTTCCTTTCCTTTTTCCTTTCCTTTCCTTTCCTCTTCTTTTCTTTTTTTCTTTCTTTCTTTTTTTCTTTCTTTCTTTTTCTTTTTCTTTCTGTTCTTTCTTTCTTTCTTTCTTTGACACAGTGACAGATGGAACACAAGCAGGGGGAGTGGAAGAGGGAGAAGCAGGCTTCTCACTGAGCAGGGAGCCAGATGTGGGGCTTGATCCCAGGACCTTGACCTGAGTGGAAGGCAGACCTTTAAGGACTGAGCGAGCCAGGCGCCTGAGGAGTCAGAATTCTTATTGCTCAACCACCTTTTTGCCTCAGAGGCAGCCTATGGGCATCTTGGCTGAATATAGAGCCTCAGCAGAGCTTAGTTTTCAAAAACAATGTTGTTGGGTTAATCATACTATAGTTCTTTCAATCTAAAAATACTTTAAAAATAGTTTCACTTTCTTGTGCCAAAAGGAATTTTTTTAAATGTGACTTCAGTAGCAACAAGAAGATTGACAAAGGCCAAAAGATCACCTGAGAACTGCTGAAATGATCAGGAGACTATTGAGATTAGGAAGGTACCACATATATTAGTCATTGGAAGAAAGGAGATATTAAATAAAAAAACCCCTCAAGTTCAATTTTGACAAGTCTTAGTAACAACTAACCGTATGAAGTGAAATAAAAGTTTACATAAAAAATATTTGGAATCTTGAGCTTGAGAGACCAAATGAATGGTGGTTTCAGAGAAAGCGCAACGTTTGAGTTCCTGCAGTTTGCTACTAAGTAAGGTACCAATAAATTCCAATCAATCTGGAAAAAGTGTATATACTTAGGTTTTATGAGAATAAGTTGAATGATGTCTCAGTATACAACCTGGAAATAACCCTACTAGATAAAAAGATATCTATTATAGTTAATATAATTACGACGTTCTTATATTTCTGAGTATACACATGTCCAAATTAGTACATATCCCATAGAGATTAGATTTTATGGAGACACCTACCTGCTTCCAAGGGAATATCCATTTGGCTTTGATCTGAATTCTTTAATTATTTGTTTCGATATATAGAAACATCCCCATATGTTGGCATTGAAAGCTACCTAGAGGCTGTGAGGAGCTAGCTTTCTATCTCCTGTATACCAAAGTTTACACGTGCTTCCAGATTTAATTCATGATATAAATTTTTTTTTAAAGATTTTATTTATTTATTTATTAGGAAAGAGAGAGAGTGAGAGAGAGCATGAGAAGGGAGAAGGTCAGAGTGAGACGCGGACTCCCCATGGAGCTGGGAGCCCGATGTGGGACTCGATCCCGGCACTCCGGGATCATGACCTGAGCCAAAGGCAGTTGCTTAACCAACTGCGCCACCCAGGCGCCCTCATGATATAAATTTTGACCAATCAGTCCTTTTTATTTATTCATTTATTTTTGCAAATCTTTACTACCATAAAGTATAATTCCCTCTGTATGTCATATCCTCTCTAAGGAATGAAGATCAGCTGAGATAATTGGTGATTACCTTAAAATTTTACCTTTTACCAATGAGACATTAGAATAAAAAGCTGGACAAATTTATCAAAATTGCTTCCAAAATTTTGAAACTTGTTCTTAAAATTTGGAGCTGGAGGGAACTAATTCTCAGTGTGAGTCTCTAAAACCTGTTGTCTCTAATTCCTAACATCCTCTGGCTATAACCACAATATGTTTGCTCAGTTACTTAGGGACGAAAAAGTAAACATTATAAATACAATTTGAGGAAGAACTGTCTGTGCACAAGAACAAAAAGAAAAGGACCTGGGGCTTGGTTGAGTAAAAGCTGAATGAGTCAGCAATATGATGCCATTGTGGGAATAAGCCTACTTGTTTTAATGTAGAGAAAAAAATACAGCAGACAAAAGGGTTTGAAGTTTAATTTTATTTTGCTGTATTTAAAGAAGATGTGCAAAATAACTTAGAAGATACTGAAAAGAATGAAATGGTAATATAAAGAATAACATGGTTGGTTTGTGGGTTTAGGGATATACAAAGTGTGTTTTGATTTTGGTCTTCATCTGTACTAATAGATGAAATTGAAGAGGTTTGTTGAACAGTTAATCTCTATAATTCTAGGCAAAAATATATAGTAAAAATGAAGAAAGATTAAACCTAGTCACAAGAGAGAAATGTTATAATGTGAGGGTGACGGAATTCAGTATCAAGGATACTGTAGATGTTGAGATTACATGTATTAGGCACTCAATAAATCTTTCCCTTCTCTTATCCCTTCCCTCTCTGAGGTCTTCAAGAAACTAGGTATTTGTTCTGGATGATACAGATATTCACTAGTCTGAAGTATGGAACCAGACAGTCTTTTCACATTCCATGCCCTTCTCTACCTTTATCTCTCCATAGACTTTTTCTACGGAAAACAGTCAGCTCTTTGAGTGAAGATGAGCATAAAGGGCTCTGAGGAAGCTTGGCAGCTTTTTCTCTTGGATATTTTTGAAGCCTACAGTAGTATTCTGACAAGCACCTTGAATCATGGGGAGCACATTGGGATAAATTAGATTAGAATGGTCAGTTAGCTTAGCAGCTGTACAACCTCCAAATTAAGTACACTACAGTTGTCTTGTTTTGTTGAAACAAAACAAAAACAAATACAGAGGCTCACCATACAGTTTATAGTGAGCCTCACTTTTGAGTCATTTCAGAGAAACAGGTTCCTTGGAGAAAGTTTCCTTCTCATTTATTTTTTGATCTACTTTTAGGTGTGTACAGTCATCTTTAAAAATATTCTACCTATCCTTTCTTCTACAGATGTTGGATAAGATTGAGGGTCTACTTAAGGCGGGCATCTCTCTGACATCCTTCCTCGTCCTCCAGTGAGAGCTTTGGAGACACAGTTATTTGCAGACACAGTTATAATATCAACATGCCATTTCTTGCCCACTGACAAGGAGAAATGCTTTCTAAATGGGTGCTTGTGACCATCAGAAGAACTTTGAGCCTCTTGACAATTTTGAGAGACAAGCTAAATACAAAGGAGGCAATAATGAAATCCAGAGATTTAGTATTAAATATTGGAACGATTTTCTTTTCTTAGTGAAAGATCTACTGGCCTCATGTAAACTGTATTTGGACAATGTGAATTCATTAATCTTTTTGAGAATTTAAGTTCTTTCCTATCAGAAGGCAAAACCAGAAAATATAAGCAGTAGATTTGGGAGATTGAAAGTACTGATATGCATTTCTTTCTGTTTTTAACAGGCATATTTTTGAAAAAAAAAAATACTGGGACACATAAATGAAATAAAAACACACGGACAGAATTATAGTGCACTGCAACCTTTAGTTCCAGTGTTTTCAGGGGCATGTTTCTCCCATCAAGAGATGCATATGGCCACAGTAATGCCTGTGGCATAGGGCAAAATAAGATTTGTGAGGTCGTCAGGGAAGATAAAATTTCCTAGGTTGTGGTTTCCATGAGACTCTGTGACCCTAGTGTGCATTGTTTTAAAAAGGAAAGATAAATATCATTGTTCAGAGGTCTCAGGCAATTTTAGAATTTAAGGTTATTGATTCTCAATTTATTTTCTTCTTGGTTATTGTGCTTTGTGCTGCATAGATACAGACTCTTAACAATCATGTTCCATTTTGGTTTCTGAAGCTTTGGGACTCTGCCTCATTTAGTTTCTTCTACAACTCATGCGCCCAACACTTTCCTTTCATTTATTGATTCTTGCCAGGTTTGGGGCATGAAATAAATTATGATATGTAAAAGGTTTGACACTTGGATTTCTCTTTTGGGTTTAGCTTAGCATGCTGTAATGAACACTTAGAATGAAACTTTCCTTTACAGACCTTGGATCACCACCACCATTCCTGGAGTCTCTAGCACCGAACAGGTAAATTTTCTACGTTTCCCTTTTATGAGCTAGGCTCTTATTTTTCTGTCTTCCTGTATGACCATTAGGGCACTAAATAAGGAGAGACGTTTCTAGTTTCTGTCTAGTGATGACATTCCCTTAGTTGTTACCCTCCTGGAAATATTCTCTCTGGGTCAATTTATATCTTAATATCTAACTTGTCTCTTCACTAACAGAGAATGAATGCATATTTGAAATTATAAGCACTCCCCTCTCTTTTTTTTTAAAATAAGGCTCAAAATTAAATGATTTATTTCTGGTCCTTTCTTCCTCCCTCCTCCCTCCCTCCCTTCCTTCCTTCCTTGTCCATTCTGAGATACTAGTAGGAGGAATTTACTCCTCTTTCCTTTCTTTCACTCTAGAATTGATCAGTTCTTTTATGCCTGCACTCTACCTTGCTCAGACTTTTATCATAGTGTATGTGCCATTTCTGGGCCCAATGGCCCTGTGAACTCTTGCTGAACCTTTTCCTTCCTCTGCTCTGTTGTAGGGATCTTGACTGCTGTCTGCTAAATTGCTCAGGCTCCATGGCAGCTAGACTGTAGTTGGATTTGGTTGATTGGCTGAAAATCTGAAAGGAAGTCTGAGAAAGTCGAGATATTTCCTTCCTCTTCTGGGCCTTAGACTCTTTATCTTGCAGCGGCTCTGCCCCTTCCATGGCTTCAGTCTCATTTGATTTGTCTGAAATGGTTCATTTCTGCTAGGGATTCTGGGCCCTTTCTTTTTTCAGTGATTGAAGGACTTCCTACTGATGTTGATCTCTGGTTTATCTACTTGCTCTTTGCCTCTCACCTCTCCCATCACCCATCTGACAATTCCCTGCATTAAATTCTTTCTGCTATACTTAATGTGATTTTTAGTTTCCTGGTTACACACTGAGAGATATAGTACACAAAACATGTTGTTGTGCTTGTTATATGCCTGTCACATTCTACCAGACTGTCAACTTCTTGAGAGAATAGACTCTGTTTAGCTTGGTATCGCTTATACCTAATGTAATAGTTCCTGGAACATAATGTGTAGTCACTATTTGTTGATACATTTTCATATACTTATATGTTGCTTGGCTGAGTACAACCTATAGATTATCAAAGTGCAGTGACCTACAGGTATGTCATGTCTTAGAATATTTCTTGTAGCTCACTATAACCTAGATCTTGAGCAATTTTTGTGATATAAACTTTATTAACGGTCATAAATAAGTAAAGAGCTGCTGTTCAGCAGAGGAAAGGAAAAAGGAAAAAAGGAAAGGTAAGCCTTTTAGAAATATGAAAGTATAAGAAAGCAACAATTATTTGGGTTAGTCTAAAGAGTTAACTAGAGCTTATGGAGTTCCTGAGAAAAATGAACATCAAAAACAATAGAGAAAAAAGTCGGAGATTTTTCTTTTCTGTAGTTCTTTGTAGCTTCCAAGGAATTTCTGCAATGTCTTTAGTGAAAACAGCCACTTGATAGGTGTTTGCATTTTGATTGATTTGTCTACTGAAGACCTCACTCAAGAATTGGAATACATATTGAAATTTTTTAATACTTCATCCACATTACTCTTATATTTGGCCTAAGAAAGATAAGGGAACACACAGCTTTGTGGATAGAGACCCTTCAAGAAAGCCAAAAGATTATTGAGTAAAGATCTATTTCTTGAAGACAAAAAAGCTTGAAAAAGAAAAGGACATTTAGACAGGCATGGGAAGAGAAGAACAGAAAATACTGAGGTAAGAGTAAAAATTCTCCTCACTGATTTCTGTATTTGTGCAGAGGAAATCCATTTTGTAAAAAAGGTAAGCATTATCTTACTTTCATTTTTTGTTTTCTCCACTTAAAAGCGACTACATTACTGTTCACATATAAATATGTGGGAACACAAAACTGACTGATATTTTATGCTTCATTAAATGCTTAGGGGTGAATCAAGTGAGGGCAAGCAAAAAGTTCTAGAATTCAGATCTGCCATTTGGGAAGAGAGATCTCTGAATCTTACGCTCAGTTTTATAACAATTTTTTTTTTTTTGTATAGGCAAACAAAGCAAAGGAAGAAATTTAATTGATCTAAGGTTCATAAGAAACGAGAATGTAACAATATACCTCTACATTTTTCTAATCTCTAGGGTGATAATCTAACGCTTCACCTTTTTAAATATTCTGATCTTGACGTTGTCATATGTGTTCAGGGTTTATGACAATTTTGGGAAGAACCATTCCTTCCATTTTCTATACCAGTAAGAAAACTGCAGTTTAGGGGCGTTAAGTAACTTGTCAAAAATAACACATTTAATAAATGAAAGAACTAAAATTCTAGTCCAGATACTACAGATGTGGATTTTTATATTATGCTATTACACGTCTGTGTTTTTTTCCCCCTTGTGTTCCTATGCTTTCTCTGTTGGATAGAATTTTATCAGTTATAAGTAACTGAAAAAATACCTTAAAACTGGCTTAAAAGCTAAAGGAAACAGATACAGGTGAGGCTGTAAATAACATGAACTCTTCTTGATCGCTATATAAGTGCAAAATGGTATAGCCATTTTGGAAGACAGTCTGGCAGTTTTTTACAAAGCTAAATGTAGGCTTATTATATGATCCAGCAGTTGCACTCCTAGGTATTTATCCAACTGAGTTGAACTTATTCCACACACAAACCTGCACAGGAATGCTTATGGTGGCTTTATTCATAATTGCCCAAACTTGAAAGCAACCAAGATGTTCATCAATAGGTGAGTGGACAAAAAGTGGTCAGTCCAAAAACAGTGGAGTATTTTTTTTAGTGATAAAAAGAAATAAGCTATTAAGGCATAGAAAATATGGAAAACCTTGAATGCATATTGCTAAATGAAAGATGTTAGTCTGAAAAGACGAAATTTTGTATGATCTAACTATAGGATACTCTGAAAAAGGCAAAACTATGGAGACAGTAAAGCCATCAGTGGTTGCTAAGAGTTTGGAGGGAGGGAAAGAGATGAATAATAGAGCACAGGAGATTTTTAGGACAGTGAACTATTCTGTATGATATTGTAATGGTGGGTACATGAATTATACATTTGTCAAAACCAATACAACTACACAATACAAAGAATGAACTCTAATGTAACGTATACCAAACTAATGAAAGACGTTAATAACAGATTAAACTATGTTCGGGGCAGGGGGAAACGGGGGAATGGGAACTCTCAGTACTTTCTGTGAAATTTTTCTATAAAATATTATATAAATTATGTAAGTTGCAAGTTCACATATGTAATTTTACATAAAAATGCTCTAAAAAGTAAAAATTGTGTAAAAGTTAAAAATATTTACCTGGGAATAAACAGGAGCAGCTTGGTCCAAAGTTCATATATAAATTTACCAGGGTTTAGATTCTTTCTGTATTTGGCTCTAATTTCTCAGTTTTGGCCCTATTCCAAAGCAGGTTATTTACTCCATGCCACAGAGTGATTGCCTTTATTTCCTTGGATATTACAATGTCTATTCTCACGTATATGCACATAGAAACAGAAATTCACTTTCCTGATAAGTCACATAGAATTCCAGAACTGATTTTCATTGACTTTGACTGGCTTGACTTATACCATGTGACTGTCTCTGAAGCAACCATTGTGGCCGGATGATGAGATTTTCTTCTGAGAGGAAAGAAAGCGAGGCTTACTTCATTAGGTGGACACAAATTGATTTCATCCAAACCACACAGCTGGGAAAGCCAGAGCATCATTAGTAAAAGGAGAGAAGTGAAATAGTGCTTAGAAGATACCCACCAAATGTCTACTGCCCTATTTATGTAAGGATTATAGATTATCTATACACTAGCCTTGTGATTCAGCAGCTGTATTTATATTTTGCCTTTGAGTGTGAATTCCATATCAAAAATGTTTTCTCTATTGCTTTAATGATTTTTTTTGAAAAAAGATTTACTTATTTATTTGAGAGAGAGAGAGAAAGCAAAAGCATGTGGGGGGAGGGGCAGAGGAAGAGAATCTGCAAGCCGATTCCCTACTGAGTGTGGAGCGTGAACTCAGGGCTCCATGCCTCCATGCGAGGCTCAATCCCATGACCCTTGAGATCATGACCTGAGCTGAAACCAAGAGTCAGACACTTAACTGACTGAGCCACCCAGGTGCCCCTGCTTTAACAATGTTTGAAGTTATTAGCATACATATGTAAAGTGCCTACACTGCTCAGTTGTAGGGAGTATGAAGACAAATCAGACACAGATTAAGACATAACCCCTAGCCTAAGGGGTTCATACTCTAGTAAGAGAAACAGAGAGATGAGCACAGGTATATATAAGAGTTGTCAAGGACAGAGTAGTTGTTTCTAAACAGTACCGAGAGGCTTCAAAGAGGAGCTCAATTTAGAGCTAAGTCTTGAGGGACCAACAAAATTTTGCCAGATGGATCAGTGGTGCAACTTATTCCAGTCAGGCATAAAAACAAAAAAACAAAAGCCAAAAACCAAACAAAAACCTGAACAAAACACAGCAGCATGAAACATTGTGAAGTGTTTGAAAATTGCCTGCAATTGAGTAAGATATAGGAGTGTAGTATAGGAAGAGATAAGGTCAGAAACTAATATAAAGGTTATTTTTATCAAATAGTGAGTGGGGAAATCTTTTGAGACAAAGGGAGTAACAAGAGGAGAATTTCCTTTTAAAAAGACTATACCAGTGTAGTCTGACTTGGAATTCAGGGAAAGTAGGCTACGGAGAAAGGGAGATTGGTGGCTGTTGTAGGAGACCAGATGAGAACTTGTCAGGGTTTGAGCTGAGACAGTAGCAGTTATCATGGAAGAGGAGACTGACTTAAAGCTTTATGCTCAGTTAAATACCAATGGCCCCCACAGCTATAATGCTATATGCACAGCAGTCCTTTATACGTTAGTAATTTATGTCAGACACTATGCAGTGTAGGAAATGGAGGAAATGAAGGAGGGCATGAAGACTTAATGAGCATATTGATAACAATAAGTGGTACATACAATTCAGGCAAATTTTCAGAAATGATGATATAAGGATGGAAAAGGTCAATGTCTTCTATGCTACAGTTTTTCTTGCAATGGCCTAATGGGATGTCAAGAATGTAATAAATCTAGGTGTTATGAAGATAATTAGAACAGATGTTGATTTGCACAGCATAAAACCAAATGCTAAGCACAGATCACAGATTCACTATGATTGGATGAATCTATTTGATGTATAGTGTATGTTTATCTACATATGTCCCCAAATAGAAATATGTCTCCAAATGGATTTTAAAGATCAGTGTCTATTCATGTCACCAAAAATACACCATAAACCAGATGGCAAATATATACACTAATATTTATGACTGATATATTCCATTATGATATTTATTAAAACAAATTATCACCAAAGAAATTTTGAGCAGAATAAAAATATGTCTTTTTGGACAAATTATGTAAATTATTAACGTTGTTGGGTCTTTGCTAATGGAGACAGTAGGTAAGTTTTGCCTATAATTCCAAAAGAATGACTCCTGAAACTTTCTAAATTACCACTCATTCTTTGGATTAGCAATTCTAAGTTTAGAGTGGTAAAAAAATATTGTATAGAATTTCTATGTGGTAAGGCACTGAGGTTCTGAACCTTGTATTTGGAATATTATGGCAAACTGGGGGAACACAAATGTTTTACTGATCATGAACTGGAAAAGAATAGGAACAGTTGGTGAACAGCCCATCACCAGCCACCATCTGCTTATTATAACATAGCTGTATGTTGTCATTTTTTCCTCCTTTTTTATTACTGTTATTAACACACTATAAAAAATACATCTAAATAGCATTAAGTTTGCAATGCAAACCAACAAAATGGAGTGACTCAGTCTTTAAGTTGTTCTGTGGCAATTGCCTTATTCCTTCTTTTAGAAATTGTTTGGAGTCTTGCAATATCCTACTGTTCAGTTATAGTAAACAGGTGCCCAGGAGAGGTAATTGCCAGTATTTCATTTGGTGCTTTATTTTCTTTTGATTCAAAGTTTTTTGTTTATTTATTGTGTCCTCCAGTTGGTATCAGATTAACGTATGCAGCAATGTCTTAGAGTAGAATTGATCACAATTATGAGAGTTTTTGCTTTAGCAGAAGAAATTACAATGTGTCAAATAACAAAATGAATTTTAAAAATCAAAAATCCCATTAGTTTGGGGCCCCTGGGTGGCACAGTTGGTTGAGCGACTGCCTTCGGCTCAGGTCATGATCCCGGAGTCCCGGGATCGAGTCCTTCGGGCTCCCAGCTCCATGGGGAGTCCGCTTCTCACTCTGACCTGCTCTCTCTCACTCTCTCTCTTTCCTAATGGATAAATAAATAAAATCTTAAAAAAAAAATCCCATTAGTTTAATAAACATTTATTAAGTCTGTTATAAGAAAGTCACATTGTAATCACATGATTTCACATTATATAATATTTTATATCCTTTTTAAATATTTTGTGCAGTTAACATAATCTGATTAATGTATATGAAATTTTTATGATATCTTGTGCTCTTAAGATACTTGAATTTTTTTCAAAATGAAAATAGCTTTATAAAATGATGCATGTTTTTAATACAAAAATGTGAGTAAAAGCCATTAATGTGCTCTACTAAGTGATAATTGTTAGTGTGATGACCCATATGGACATCTCTGTGTGTACATATAAATTTTTACATAAAAGGAGTTATATTAAGATATCCTTCTCTGAGAAAAATCTTTAGAGTGTGTGCATGTGTGTGTATAAGTGTAGTATATATACATATATTACCAGGAGTTTATAGATTCTTGTATGGAGGGATGTTCTTGAGTTCCCATGCTCCTGGCAAGCCAGCAGAAGATTGAGAAAGACCAATTAATAGACAAATGCATCGGCCAAGGTCCAGTCAGAAAAACAGAAAGCACCTTAAGTGTTTCAAACAGAGTGAATTTAATAGAGGAAGTTGATTACATAGTGTTGAAAGGGCTAAGGAAGTCAAGAGAAAGTGAGGTAATCCAGAGGAAAATAATAGCAGGAACTAGGGACTAGCTCTGGGAAACAAGAAAGGAGATGGTGCACTAAAACCCAGGGCAGACAGCACACTCTGAAAATGTGGACGAGGGTCACTGAAGCAAAGGCTAGATTTTCAGAGAAATTACTGCAACTTCCAGAGCTGCTGTTAGAAGCAGCAAAACAGGAAAGAATATGGGGGAAGGAGGTGAGGGGGAAGAAGGAAAGAAAGAACAAATGAATGAATGGACAAATGGAAGGAAGGAAGGAAGGAAAGGAAAGGAAAGAAAGAAAGGAAAAGAAGGAGAAAGAGGAGAGAAAGGAGAGAGAGAAAGGAGAAAGAAGGAAAGAAAGAGAAAGAGAAAGAAAAGAGAAAAACATGCCATTTCCATTTCTCTTTCTTAGTGAACTTGCCAAGATTTCCTATTAGGACAGTCTGAAAGGTAAGGGAACCTGAGAAATGTAGTTTACAGAATCCTAGCCCCAATATACAAAGTAGAAGAGAAAAGGATGGGGATAGGTCTGAGAACAATACTAAGTGAAAGCTCCACACCACAAGGGGAAAAAAAGAAGCCCAGAATATTTGGGAAGAGGACCCTGGAGATGATACTTGTCCCAGACTCCAAGATAATTTAATAGGTAGCAGTAGAAAGTCACTAAAGGAAGATTGAAGGACGTTATTTTGCATTCAGAAATGGGATCTGAGTATCTGAGATCTGAGTATCTGGGTTATGTGTGTGTGTGTGTGTGAGAGAGAGAGAGAGAGAGAGAGAGAGAGAGAGAGAGAAAGGGGGGGAGGATCAGGGAGGAAGGAGGAAGGGAGACATAGAAGGGAGGGGGAGGATGGAGTGGGGGGAGAGAGAGAGAGAGAAACTAGTGCTTTTATCACAATAATGTCCCAAAGCATTTTTTTTTTTACTGAAAGCATTTGAAAGCAGTTTTTTTAAATGTTTGAATTTTTTTTTTAAAGATTTTATTTATTTATTAGAGAGAGAGACTGAGAATGAGAGGGGAGAAGGTCAGAGGGAGAAGCAGACTTCCCGCAGAGCCGGGAGTCCGATATGGGACTCGATCCCGGGACTCCGGGATCATGACCTGAGCCGAAGGCAGTTGCTTAACCCACTGAGCCACCCAGGCGCCCAAATGTTTGAATTTTTTCATAGTTATTTTTCTAAGTACAAATAATCACATTCCTTTTCCATCTCCTATCCTTTCTTTCAAAGAAAAGTAATTTCATATGTTGGATTACTTATTTACTTAACAGCAATCAGTTTTTCTTATGCAAAACCAAAGGGATAAGAGTTAATTCTTTAAGATAGCCCCCTAGTTATGTGGACTTCAAAGTGTTGACTGATAGTACTATTCACAAATACTTGCAGGGGACCTTTGATTCCATATGTAGTGCTTCCAGACACAAAGGACACAAGAGATGCTGTCAGCACTGAAAGAGCTTATCTATTTGAGGATGTGGGACTTAGATGTAAAGTGTGATGAATAACCACAAACAGGAGCAAAATGTTAAGTTTAACTATTTTTTCTTCTGTTTGTTTTCTTTCTTCCTTTCATACTTTCAGTCTCTTAAAATCGACCATCATAATTAAGGCAGTATAATTACTGCTTTGCCTGTATGGGTATGTAAATTAAAAATTTACATCAAAGCACATGGGAACATGATGCCTGGTATCCTTTTTTTCTATTTGTATATTCTTTCTTATATTTGTAAGGGGATGGTCTGTTTCATTGTCGAAGATGTGAAGTAATGGAAAGGGAGCAGTTGAAGTAGAGAACACAGTAGTCTGAGAAGAAGCCAAACTAGTGTCACATCCAGAGCAGAAGAACTGGGAGGAATGCTACTTGAAGCCTTGGTCCCATGGTTCTGGAAGTTAGTGTGCTTAGCTACAGAGGCGGTGGAGCACTGGAGTCATAGTCAGAGCCTTGGCCTGGTCGAAAGTGAGAGAGGAAAGGAAAATGGCCGACAACAGGTATATGCCACTTGTAATATACTCTCATACAGGAGCTTCAAAACCTTGTGACCTTGAACTTCTTTCAGTGTCTTAGAGATTTGGAGAAGAGATTTAAAAAAACCACTCCTATCGTTGTTTTTTCTCTCTAGAATTCATTCATAAATTCTTGAGGTTGATCCAGAAGAGGAAGTGGTGGAGACCAGTGGCTTCTATCATAAGCAATATCCAGTCTCACTTTGTCTCCTTAGATATTATCCAGATGGCATTATGCTAGGTATAGGCACAGGAATTCCCCAACTTGCAGTGGCTTCATATTCAAATAGATTTTAAGTGGTCAGTCCCCTAGCCCTACAAACATGCCTAGATAGTTCATAAGCTTAGAGTATATATGCAGCTTATTCTCAGGTTTGGAAACTACATTTATACCTAGTAAGTAATTATTTTAAACAGGTAAACAGGAAGACAAATTAAATCTACGATGAGGGACCATTTTACACTCTTTCGATAGGAAATGATTAAGATATCTGGTAATGACATGTTGGTGCATGTGGAGCCATATGCACTTTTAATTGGTCAGTGAAAATATGTTAGAACTGCCACGTTGGAGAACCATAGCAATATTTAGCAAGGCAGGTGTACATACATTAATAAGCCAGCACTTCTACTCTTTGGCATTATCATAGGTGAACTCTTATGCATGTGCTTAAGGAAACAAAGAATGGCCATGAGGGCACTGTTTGAATCAAGTATAAAGAATGCTTGTAAGGATAATCACCATATTCAACATAGTTGTTCCCTCCATGGCAGTGTTTGGGAGGTAGGGAAGTGGGACTGAGATCAGAAATGGGCATGTAAGTAGAGTGTTTACTGTTTGGCTGAGGAATTGAATTGTTTTGATAAGTGTGTCAATCATATTGGTAAGGTTTTATTTCTTTGGCAGCTGGATACATGGGTCCAATGTTATATTTGCAATATTTATCTATAATATTTTCCAGGTTATGCATTAGGTTGGACAATATTAAGTTTTTTGAGCTACAAAATGGCAGTTTAAAGTGGTGCAGCATAATAGTTCATTATATATTTTTAATTATTTAGAATTTTAAAAGCATATCATACAAAAATAAAAATGCACCTAAAATATTTTTTGAAAGTATTTTGTGAATCTTACTGCAGAAAGTCTTAATTCTGCAGTTCCAATGATGATCAGTCAATTATACCTATGTTATGTTTGGGTAGTTGTGAGCTTGCTTCTTTAAATATTGATAGCAACTACTATCCTAAGATCCAGAACAGCTGAAGAGATCAAAAAGCTTGCACTGATAACTCTTTCAAGACATAGTTCATTAGTGTCAACACACTGTTGTTACCACATTGGTAGGATTTCATGACCTGCAGTGGGTCTAGGAGGTCCCTGCCCACAGTAACAGGGTTCTGTCCAGGTCTTTGTTATTCGTTTTAAAAACTTACTGTGCAGAATTTATTTCCCATAGGAATTAAAGATGATCCAGAGTACTTACATGAGGATAACAGAGGCCACACAGTATGTTTAGTTTCTGGATCATTCCTTACTGGTTTTATTTTGAAAAATTAAAGAAATAATAAGAAAGATGTGAATTGTATCAATTGCAGCGATATTGAATGGATTATAATTTTACTGACCTTTTAAAATAGTCAAGTCTTTATACTTATTGCAAGAAGCTTTTAAATATTATATTTAAAATATTTAATTTTCTCTTGCATGCTTGTTTAATAACTCAGTGGGAAGCCTCAGCTTGTTGTATGAGTGGCTCCCTCTCTCTAGAATTGACTCAGTTGTTGCCTAACAGACAAGGATTGCCCCTGGTAAGTTCTTATTTACCACTAAGTCCTCAACCTCAAAAACAAGGCTTGACACAAAGAGACATTGTTGTGTATTGTTAAATGAATCAACTCATTCTTTATTTAATATTTCATCTCTGATAAAATCTTCCTTTTGAAGCCTTTTCTGAGGGCTTATGGTGATATAATTTCTTCATCTTTTGAAATGTCATATTTCTGCTACCAGAGGGTATGTTTCTTGAGGGAAGAGTCTTTTTGGGTACCTTATAGGACTTGCTATGATGCATTTGATCTGGCAGCACTTAAATTGTGTTTGTACCTGTATTATACGGTATGCTTCCTTTGGTTCTTGTTTGTTACATGTCTTTCTGCTTGAGTTCTTTCTGAGAGCAACAGTGGCAGGTAGTTTGTGTCTAAATTTAAGGGTACAAGAATAGAGGATTTGGACAGACAAAGGAACTATTGTTTTCACTTTAGAGCCAAACTTTTTTATTTTTATTTATTTTTTTAAATAATTTTTTTATTATGTTACAGTAGTCACTATACAGTACATCATTAGTTTTTGACATAGTGTTCCATGATTCATTGTTTGTGTATAACACCCAGTGTTCCATGCAATACATGACCTCCTTAATACCCATCACTGGGCTCACCCATTCCCCCCACCCCAAAACCCTCAGTTTGATTCCCAGAGTCCATAGTCTCTCATGGTTCAACTCCCTCTCTGATTTCCTCCTTTTTATTTTTCCCCTTCCTTCTCCTAATTTCTTCCATGTTATTCCTTATGTTCCACAAATAAGTGAGACCATATAATAATTGTCTTTCTCTGCTTATTTCACTTAGCATAATCTCCAGTTCCATCCACGTTGATGCAGATATTGGGTATTCATCCTTTCTGATGGCTGACTAATATTCCATTGTGTATATGAACTACCTCTTCTTTATCCATTTGTCTTTTGAAGGCCATCTTGGCTCCTTTCAAAGTTTGGCTGTTGTGGACATTGCTGCTATGAACGTTGGGGTGCATATGGTCCTTCTTTTCACTACATCTGTGTCTTTGGGGTAAATATCCAGTAGTGTGATTGCTGGGTCATAGGGTAGCCCTATTTTTAACTTTTTTAGGAACCTCCACACTGTTTTCCAAAGTGGCTGTACCAACTCGCATTCCCACCAACAGTGTAAGAAGGTTCCCCTTTCTCCACAGCCTCTACAACATTTGTTGTTTCTTGTCTTGTCAATTTTTGTCATTCTAACTGGTATAAGGTGGTATCTCAATGTGGTTTTGATTTGAGTTTCCCTGATGGCTAATGATGTTGAACTTTTTTTTTCATGTGTCTGTTAGTAATTTGTATTATCTTCTTTGGAGAAGTGTCTGTTCATGTCTTCTGTCCATTTTTTGACTTGATGTATTTGTTTTTTGGATGTTGAGTTTGAGAAGTTCTTTATAGATCTTGGATACCAGCCCTTTATCTGTAGTGTCATTTGCAAATATCTACTCCCATTCTGTGGGTTGCCTCTTTGCTTTGTTGACTGTTTCCTTTGCTGTGTAGAGCTTTTTATCTTGGCAAAGTCCCACAAGATCATTTTCGCTTTTGTTTCCCTTCTCTTTGGAGACGTGTTTTGAAAGAAGTTACTTTGGCCAATGTCGAAAAGGTTACTGCCTATGTTCTTCTCTAGGATTTTGATGGATTCCTATCTTACATTGAGGTCTTTAATCCATTTAGAGTTTATCTTTGTATATGGTATAAGAGAATGGTAGAATTTCATTCTTCTGTATATAGCTGTTCAATTTCCCAGCACCATTTATTGAAGAGACTGTCTTTTTTCCTTTGGATATTTTTTACTGCTTTATCAAAGATTAGTTAACCATAGTGTTGAGAGTCCATATCTGGGCTCTCTATTCTGTTCCACTGATCTATGTGTCTGTTTTTATTCCAGTACCATGCTGTCTTAGTGATCACAGCTTTGTAATATAGCTTGAAGTCAGGCAACATAATGCCCGGCTTTTTTTTTTTTAAAACACTTATGAAGGAAATTGAAGAAGGCACAAAAAGATGGAAAAACATTCCATGCTCATGGATTGGAAGAATAAACATTGTTAAAATGTCTATGTAGCCCAGAGCAATTTTTCAATATTCAAAATTTCAATATTTCAACACCATCCTGATCAAAATACCAATGGCATTTTTCAAAGCGCTGAAACAAACATTCCTCAAATTTGTATGGAACCAGAAAAGACCCTGAATCACCAAGGAAATGTTTAAAAAGAAAAGCCAAACTCCTTTTAAATGTCTGAAATTGTTGCATGTAATGTGATAAATCTTCCCATCGAAGCTCCATGAAATCACGATTGCAATTCTGTAGCTTTCATTATATTTAAAGATACTATCTAGATTGATGAAGTGTTAGACCTGTAGTTATAAAAAATTGACCATGAATTGCCTTTTTAATTATGTCTCATTCATTAATACATATGTTTGGGTGCATACCAGGTGTTTGGGGAATTAACACAAAGTTCTCATAGTGAAATAGGTAGAGATCATACCCTTAATCTGTCGACTATAAAATTTGTGGGATCATTTTATAGTACTAACATTTTAGGAGAAAACCTAAATAAGTGCTCCTACTGAGAGATTTTTGTATAACCTATTTGTCAAGTACTGGTGCTTTGCTTACATTTTTCTATTTAGTCTTCCCAACAGAATTTAGAAGGTGATATACTAATTTTACTAAATTTTTACAGATTTAGAAACTTATCCAAGTCATGCAAATGTTAAATTGTGAATGATGGGCTTGAACCCGTTTGTCTAACTCCAAAGTCCAGGCTAACACATAATACATTTTAGTTCTTAGGTTCTCCATTGGGATCTCCATTGGGCATTTGTCAACTACTATCCTTCCTTTAATGCTTTATTTGCTTGACTTCCATGATTCTATTCTCTCTTGGATCTTTTCTCTGACCATTTCTTCTCTGGTATCTTTGTGGATTTTTCTTCCTCTTTTTGCTCATTAAAAGTTTTTGCTCACCAATAATTCAGTTTTTTCCTGTATTTCCATTCTTGGACTATTTTTTTTTTTTCATTCTACAAAGTTTCTGGATAGTTTCATTTATTCACATGATTTTAATAATAACCAAGTTGTTCTGCCCATGCCCCCAGAGGCAGTAGGCACTCCAAATTTAGCTAAACCCCTTATCTTGATGCTTGGCCTGGCTTCTCTTACTCTGTTCTCTAGTATAAAGGGTGCCTCATTGTTCCCCTGGTCACTGAATTACAAATAATGGTATCATATTTCTCCCTCACTACACTGGCACATGCCCCAGATATGATTAATCAATGAGGCTTCCATATTTTACATCATTTTGGGGGGTTTATCCTACCTACTTCATTCAAAGTATTACTGCCCTAGGTGAAGTTATCTTTCCTTAGTCAATGCCTGAGTTGCAAAATTTCATCTTAACTATTCCTTCATACCTGTCATCAATGCTGCTGGAAGTAATTTAAAATAAAATTTTGTCTGTGCCCCTTTATAGCTTTAAAGGGGCTTTAAAAGTTTCTCATTACCACTGTAGGATGAACTCATGCATCAGGTCTTCTGTAATTGGTCCCTGCCATGCTTTCTGCCATGTGTATTAAATTTCAGCAATTCTAAACTATTTGTATCAAACCAAAAAACATCATACTATTTCTCAACTCTACTTCATGATTGAGTTTACACTGCTCTTTTTTAACTGGAGTACTTCTCATCTATCATGTTGTGCTCCAGTCACGTCTATGAATCCTTTAAAATTCATCTCGGAAGTCACTTGTCCTATGGAGTGTTTCTGGACAGTATAACACAGGCTTGAGTTTATTTATATGGAAAAGTATTTATTTATTCATATACTTCTATTCTCTACTTCTATACTACTATTCGTATATTTATTCATATTGGATCCCACAAAACACTGTGAACTCTTTGAAGGCAGAGAATATGTCTTTCTCATTTTTGTATTCCCAGGGCCTAAAACAGGGCTGGCACACAGTAGGTTTTTAGGAGATGTTCGGCAATTCCTCAGTCTCTCACATTTTATTACTTCATGTCCACTTAGAGGAAAAAATAACTTTGGAAAATAAGTAAAATGTGGCAAAGTGAATAGAGTCATTCTGTTTCCTTAATAATACAGAAATGAAACTCTTTTTTTTTTAAATTAATATGTACTGTATTATTTGCTTCCTGGGTACAGGTCTGTGATTCATCAGTCTTACACAATTCACAGCACTCACCATAGCACATACCCTCCCCCATGTCCATCACTTTCTTCTGCTACCTGGTATGTTTCCAATCTTCCTCTGATGCTGACTGGAATATGGAGAAATCAACATGCTTCTAGGAGAAACTTAAAAAATATAACAAAATGACATCTTCCAAGCAACCAAATGTTGCCACAAGTATCATATTTTAAAAACTATTATTCTTTAATAATGTTAGGCTTCTGTTTGCAATAATAATAGGTCCTTTGTTAGTTTTCTTTATACCAGGTACTGGTATAAGCACTTTGCACACAATTTCTTATTTGATTCTCATCATTCAAGAAGCAGCATTTAAAATATTGTTCCAAATTTGCATATGAGGAAACTGAGTTAGGTCAACTTACTGAGGGACACACAACTATTAGCAGGTAGGGCAAAATTCCCAACAAAAGTCCTTACTCAGAACCCGAGATTAGGACAGCTGTATGATTCTACCAGGAGTTTCCTTTGTTATGAAACTGTACTCACAATGATTAAATAAAAACTGTGAAGAGACACACTACGCTATGATGTTTCTCTTTAATCCTTTCCTTTAGTTTTAGTCTTAGGAAGGATAGTATTGGCTATACCAAATCATGAGTTCTATCTGTCAATAAAGTACTCATAATCTTAGATCTAGGTCAATAAAGTACTCATAATCTTAGATCTGGATTTTTGTCCAGAGACAAAAATGAATGGGAAAGTGTTTTGAGAGACAATGGAAACTTTTGTGGCAAACATGATTCATCCCAAGGGGAGCACAGGAAGGGAGTCCATAAAATATAGAGAACATTTCTATCTGTGCCAAGTTCAGCTCAGCAGGACAATAAGCAAGTAGGCTGGCCAGAGGGAGCCTCCTCTGCTATAAACCACAAAGTTCTGGTTCAAATCTCTGTACTTAGAATGTAAAGGAAGCATAAACAAGAAGTTCAGCTACCAGATGGGGACCCTTCTAATTAGTTAAGTCTGCTCTAATTTTTGGCCACCAGTTGGCAGATGCAACAGATGCCAAGGGAGTAAACAGAATATGTTGGCAGTTTTGAATTTTAAACCAGTATATCTCAAATAGATTCAGTTTAGAAATATTTTCCCCTTTGGTTAAACTCTGTAACTTAATTTTGTCTGATGCCAGAAAGTTAGAGACGTATTTTGAAGCATTTCTTTTTAGACTTTCCACATTTTTGCCTTTAAATTGATAGTGGTGAAGGGCATGTATTCAGGCATATTATCTCAGAATTTGTAGAGTGCAAGAGTAATGTCTCTGCAAGTAATATTGTATTATAAAAATGGATCAATATGATATAATGTGTTTAGAAAACTTTATAAAATGTGAGAGCTGTTTTTGGGAAAACACATCTTGAGATAGACAGGGACATTAAGAAATTGAAGAGATTTGTTAACTATAATCAGTTGTTATGGCTGTATCTTGTTGTGTTATAAGCAATTGTCTATTGTCAACAAAATTCCATAACTATATAACTGATAGGAAGAAGAACAGTATCATTTCAACTTTTCGGGGATGATTTCTTTCCTTTGAAACAATACCTCTTTGATAAAGTTCTAATTTATCCATTCCCAGGAATGATTAGGAAGTTTTCTTACTTTCCTACTCAGAGCTATTAGCAGGGTGGGGAGGATACTTTTTTTAAGGTATATTTTATTTACTATCAAAAATTGTCCTTGATTTTATCCATATATATTTAAAAAACCTTTGCAGGTGCTTAGTTTATTCTAGGTACTGTGAATGACCTGGGTTCACTTGGTTAAACATGACACAGTCCCTAATGATTGTTCATATAGATAAGAAGCCTAACTGCTACAGTATATTATGACAAGTATTAAATTGGATATAGGTCAAGTATGTCATGGACATTCACAGAAAGGAACACAGAGAAAAGTAAGTAATTCTGTCTGATTTGTTGGAGTATTACAAAAATACTTCTAAAGGCAATGACATTTAATCAGAATTTTTTTTTTAATAGAAAACAGGAACTACCAGTTAAGTTAGTGGAGAGGAGGATTATAGTCAGTGTTAGAGATGTTATTTTTGGTAAAATGTAAATAGTTTGATGAGACATAATATAATGTCTTTATATTATGATTTTATAAGAGATTTGTTAGATTTTAACAAGAGAGTTGTTTGTGTTGGTGGGGAATAAGCCAGGTGACTGTGGGGTGGAAAGAAGGTGACTGAGAAGATATTTTGTAAGGTTTTTGATTTAAAAGAATTAAGTATGTCATGCTGCAATTAATCAAGATAGGAAATGCAGGAGAACAAGCTGGTTTTAGGGAATTAAAGAGTTCCATTTTATAAATATCAGATTAATGTTTTTAATATTGTGTTGATAATGCTAATAGCACTGGTGATGATCATGTAACATTTATTTACCATTAACTTGATATTGTGCCAAGTGTTTTGCACATAAAAAACACATTTAGTCCTTATCACAGCCAGATAAGATATATACAATTATGAGGAATTACAGATACTTTAGATATACAGATATCCGGTGGTAGAGTTGTGATTCAAGCTCAGGTAAGATAACATGGGAGGATCTTGGATGGATTTCAGCAGTCACCCTGAAATTATAGCCAAATGCTGTTGCATGTGCATTTTCTTGAGAGAACGGGTCCATAGATTTAAAGCATCCTAAAGAGAACACATGATTCTACCACTGCCAACAACATTTTAAGAACCTTTTGTATGGAGTGAGAAGAGATCAATATTATTAATAATACCTGGAATTCTTGGTCCTGAAGAAAACCTCTAGGGCTGCCATTGCTCTATTGGATTATCAAAGAAAGTGCTAAGAAGGGAAACCCGTTAGTATAAAGGCTACTTGAAGAACTAAGTCTGATATGTAGAATCCTAGAATATCCTGAGGTATTTTAGTCTCGCATCTGAGTTAACTTCCATCTTGGTTTGCAAGAACGATGTGGCTTCACTGGGGAGCTAACTCTCTCCTTCTTGGTCTTGGTCTGTTTCTTTCATAAACTGGTACTTTGCTTCAGATATAACCTGGTAATCTGTCAACTCTGGGCCTTGGTGTAGGTCAAACTTTGGTCTTAGAACAGATAATTTTATGTATATATTTTCTAGCTATTATACCCTTACCTCTGGGAAATGGCCTTGTGTTTCGTAGCCCAAAGTGGATGATCATGGGGGCAGACGGGCAGAGAGTTGAATAAAGAAATAAGCTGATTAGTCTCTTAAGTTGTTACCCCTCTCTTAGTTTTAACTTTGTTTTACCATTTTATTCCTCGAATGAATTCCGGTTATTTGGCAGAATTTGCACAAAAATGTTCCCTTTCCTCCCTTATTTGTCATGTCCTCACAGAAATTTGTAATTTAGTGATGTGTTATATTCTTTTACAATCTTTTTCTCTGGTGTATAAGGCATTTTAGGAATCAAGTTTAACAACTTGAGAAATTTCTCAGATAAAGCAACTATGTGATATATCTAATTATCTTTATTAGGAAAGCAAAAACAAGAACAAAGAGTAATATGTTTCAATGACTTGAAAATGCCCTGCAGATAAACTCTGTATGTTGGATTGAGTGAATTAGGGTAAGAATTACCGGTACTTGAGCACAGAAGAAAGAAATGCCAAATTTCATCCCTGGTGAATATGTACGTATAAATACTGATGTAACCTTTACCAGACCATGGCTTTTGTCATAAAAATGCCATTTCCTGGGAAGTATTAATGACAAAGTTACAATCTTTCCTCTAGTCAAAACTTAGCCCTGCCTTGACTAATGTTGGATGGAGTGGCACAAAGTGTAGAAACTTGTGAGGGAAGATTCTGAAGTCATTCTAGCATGTTCAAACACACTGCTTCTTGCATACCAAGCCTGTATGACCAGTGTGACTCCTCATAGACATGTCTATTATGGTCATGCTTCACAAAAGGAACATCAGCTACTACAAGGCTGGCATGCCTTCAGGATGTTTTACGCTCCTTTATTCTTCTTTGAGTTTACGAAGTCTACATAACTCTTCTTTCCTTCACAGAAGATAAAATTACGGTGACTTCTCTTAAATCATGGCTTCAGCATCTATCACAAAACATCTTAGAAACTGAAGTGTTTCTTTCTTGGCTGAATATTTAAAAGATAGTTATTGACTGTTTTAGCTTAGAGGTAAATCTATAAGTTGTTAGGCCTTGGTAAAAACTCACAGAGTAGAGATATAGAAAATTGTTTTGGGTTGTTTGTTTTCCAATAAAAAGAGCTATTTTATCTTGAATTAAATATTATTGGAGCTTTTTTTGATAACTATTTATATAATTTATAAATTATAGCTTCAGCAGCATTAACTTTTTAAAAAATATTGAGCCATTCTTGTAACTCTGGCATTTCATGGACAACATTTAGGCAGTATTGTTGAATTCAAGTGTTTGGGTTAACCAGTAGTTGGATTCCCAGCTCCACAACATACAAGCTGTATGACATTGGGTAAGTTACTTAAACTCTTAGTGCCTTAGTTTTCTCAGCAGCTAAATGGGGAAAATAAAAGCTGCTTCCACATAAAGGTTGTTGTGAAATTCAATTGAGTTAATACATGTATATCTCTTATAAATGTTCCTGGGATAACTTAATAGCCAATATTCATTGACTATGTATTATTTCTTTTTGCTATAGTTTATGATTGACAGAAGTTCAGCAAAGCCATTTCGTAAACAATAAAGTTTCAAAAACTTAGCTAATTCATATTTTTCTTTAATTACATATATATGGCAATCTTATTGTGATATTGCTTTCAAAAATAACTATACATAGCATATCCTTTTGGGTTCATACATCTAGAACTGCCTTGTTCTTGTAATTGCAACAAACTAGTCCCTAGAAGGTGTGTATTGTAAAATCTATCTCATGATTGCCATTTACTTTGTCTCCAAATGTTTGCTGTTTCAAATAAAGCAGTCAATAACATTCTTAAACATCCATCAATGTTCTGAAACTGGCCCCCAGGGGGCCACATTAAGAGCACAGATTCATCTGGTTTTGGCTCCAAGTTGTTTAAATTTTTTTTTAAATTGAGTCAACATTTATAAATCAAGAGAATTTAAATGAAAATCCAGGTTTTTGGCTTCTCTTAAAAAAATCCAAAGATCAATAACCACTGTGTCTAGTTCTTGAATTGCAGTAACTAGCTTTGGCAGAGTTGAGGCCACAGCAATTATAAATTCCTATCTATTCCACTTGCCACAGTCCCTACCTTCTCTGTTGCATTGCACCTAGCAGGCTGTCCTCATTTAGAGCACCTGCCTGTTCTCATGGGCCCTTTAGTTTGTGATTCCTAAGGTGTATCATTAAACACTTACACTGGTATTACTAAATGGTAAAGCCTAAGTAGTGGAATTTCTGGGTCAAAGGGTAGAATCATGACACATTTTTTGATAAGTACTGTGAAATTATTTTTCCAGTTGTGTGAAATACCCAGAGTGCTTTTTCCCTCTAGTTTCTCAGCTAGACCTAAATGAAACATAAGTCATGTAGGAAAAAAAGCAAAAACTTTTAAGTCCCTTTGAGTATAGAAACTTAATGCAAGGATTTATAGGCTGATACTTCATGGTTGTATCAGCCTGGGTCCTGGCAGGAAACAGAATACATATTCACCTGCAATCTTGAAGAAAATTGGTTGAGGAACTATTTACACAAGTGTGGGTAGGGTTAAGAGAACCCATAGAGATGTTGAGGCCCCCAACATTAAGAAACAATTAAGAAAGCCATTAATAACCAGGATCTGATGGGAAAAGGTGAGGACCTGGCTTTTCTGGAACCTAGTGTGGGCTAACCTCTGACAACTAGACTGCTCTCCAGAAATAGAGTTGTCAAGGGACACAGCCACTGGTAAAATTTTGCTGCTAAGATAAGATGGAAGTGGGGATCAAAATTTCCTGGCCACGGTCTCTTTCCATCCTTCAGTCATGCCTCCCATTGGCCAAGGCTCTCTGGCTTCCAGAGCCCTATAGACTAATTAAAATAGTTTTCTGAGATAAGAGTAGGAAGCATAGAGAATATATAGGGTGGGAGTGTGCCAAGACAGAACTACCAGCACAAAGCTGTCTGGCCTCAATTGTCCTAGAGGATTTTCTGTATTATCCCTTTTGTGATCATGACACTAAAAAAATATATTAAGTCACCCAATCATAAAAATCACATTTATTGCATAGTTGAGTTTAATTGACTGAAGTACATGTGGGAAACCCCCACAAAGTATTAATAGGATACATAGGAAGTCTTTGTTAATTTGAACAATATTTGTATTTTTTAAAGTCCGTATAGAGGGTGCCTGGGTGGCTTAGGTATTTAAGCGTCTGCCTTTGGCTCAGGTCATGGTCTCAGTGTCCTGGGATCGAGTCCCTCACTGGGCTCCCTGCTCAGTGGGGAGTCTGCTTCTCTGCCCCTCCCCTGGCTGGTGTACTTTCTCTCCCTCTCACACTCTCTAAATAAATAAATAAATAAATAAATAGATAAGATCTTAAAAAAAAAAGTCCGTGTAGAATTCGTTCAACCTTTTTGGCTTTACCAATAATAACATACAAATTTAATGAACACTTCTATATGCTAACCCATGTACTTTTTCAAGGGGAGAAAATCATGTACCTAAGTAATTATATATTTGGGTAGATAGTGATGAGAGTTTCAGGTAAGGGGCTTTGGAAATTTTTAAAAAAGAGAAATGGTATTAGTAACTCCCTTGACAAAACTCAGCTTAAAAGGCTTGCATGGTTTACCAGTTCCCTTCATTCTCCTTGTAAGGCAGACTGATGAATGTTTACTGCAAGCTAACCACTCTGCTTCTCTAACACCTGTGCACTTTTTGCTCCATTTGTGCTGATTTCCTGTTAAGTCAGTTGTAAATCTGATTATGCTGTCAAGTAAACCAAACCTGATTAAACCAGTTTCATTAACTAATAAGACTACTCAAAACATTCAATATTAAGTAAACTAATGAATATGAGTTTTAAATGAAATTTATTTTTACAATAGAATCTAAGCAGAATGCATTTTTAAGAATTGGTATATGAGTTGTTCAGAAAAAAAATTGCTATTGAATTGAAAATTTTGAAAGTTGGGAAAATTCATAAAATATAAGATTGATAAAATGTTCAAGGCTGGACTTTTTCACTGCATTTAGAATGCTTTTCACATTTTAAACATCTTACTGTATCTTTTTTTTTTTTTTTTTAAGATTTTATTTATTTATTTATTTATTAGGAAAGAGAGAGAGTGAGAGAGAGAAGGTCAGAGTGAAAAGCAGACTCCCCATGGAGCTGGGAGCCCGATGTGGGACTCGATCCCGGGACTCCAGGATCATGACCTGAGCCGAAGGCAGTCGCTCAACCAACTGCGCCACCCAGGGGCCCCATCTTACTCTATCTTGAAATTAAAAAATAGGGTTGTCATATATTATGAGTTATGGATGTGTTGTGTACAAAGGGTCAGGAGGTAGAACTCTGATTGATGGATCGCTAACCAAAGAAAAAACTGCCCCTAATCAAAAGTTTGTAACTAGCATTTGTCCAAGTTTTAACATTAACACTCAATGTGAATGAGCATGCAGAAAATATTTGTAGCTATAATTTTTTGCATTATTTAACTAATTAGATGTCTGGAATGAGTTGGGAGAGGGCATCCTCTAATTTCAGCTAGGAAAATAAGGTATACTTCCTGAAGAAAGAATATTTTCACCTGAGCCCTTGTTAGATATCCCATTATTAGTCTAATTTACTTAAGGAAGCAAACTCTTCCTCAGTGAGTAAATCAATTACATTGAGCAAACATTTATTGAATTTCCATTGCCTGCAGGATAAAAGATAAGTTACTGATCAAGGCATAAAAGCATATTCATGATCTGGTTCCTATGTACTTCTTCAGTTTTATCTCCCATCCCTCCTCACCTGACTTATCTTTATGGATTAACAAGACAATATGCTTATGAATTTTAAACCCCTATCATGAGTCAATATTGTATGTTTTTGTACATTCTCTTCCAGAGGCCTAAAGTACCTATCCTGTCATCAGGCATGTGTTGAATGTTGATCATTCAATGAAAACTCTGTTCATCTTTAAAAAAAGATAACATTCTTTCCTTTGTGATTTCTCTAACAAATTCTCATTTTAAATGAGGACAAGGATTTATGAGGACTACTATTTATTAGAATTGTGTTTCTAATAACACTTGGATACTCAAAACCAGAAATAAAAATCCCACCATGAGAGGATGGTCTGGTATATTATAGCAAATAGCTTAATATGATGCTTCTATACAAATCATGTTTGCAAAAAGATTTCAAGTTTACTTGTAAGTTTTTCAAGTTCACCAGGTTGTTTAAAGTGCCTATTACATGTGCTGTCAAAAAACACATTCTAACATAAAGTGTTAGCCAGTGACATAAAGTAGATAGAAAATAATGGAGGAAAGTCTAAAATTTTATCATGTGTAACTCTAGGTGGTGGTATTAGATTACAGGTGCTATTTTATCCCATACTTCCCAGTTTTTCAACAATTAAAATGCATCACTTTGACAATAAACAAATAAAACATTTAAACAAATTTCCATGCTTTATTCAGGGGTCATCACTTTTCTTATGCAGTTCTGATCCATTCATCCTTCCCATTCAATATGCTCTTTCTTCTGTATTATTTTTTTGTTATTCATAGAAACAAGTCTATTGAAGTTATTTCTTTATTTTTGTGTCTCCTCACCCAGACAAACTCTGAGGAAAAAGGCTGTTTCATAATTTTCTCTCCATGATTAACACATGTATATGGGTATATAATCAATTTTTTTTACTTAAAGCTTTTTTTAAAAAAGTTTTATTTATTTATTTGACAGAGAGAGAAAGATCACAGGCAGGCAGAGAGGCAGGCAGAGAGAGAGGGAGAAGCAGGCTCCCCGCTGAGCAGAGAGCCCGATGTGGGGTTCGATCCCAGGACCCTGAGATCATGACCTGAGCCGAAGGCAGAGGCTTTAAGTCACTGAGCCACCCAGGCACCCCAAGGGTGTATAATCTAAATACATGTTTGGAGTTCAACCAATGTAAGTATAACATGATTACCTGCAACAAAATTAGCAGTATCCTCCAAATACCCAAAAGGGAAGGGAAAGGAAAAGGGTGAGGGTAACGCTCCCTATGTGATTTCTTATTATTAGGCATAGCTCCTTTAAGACTTTATGTTCTCTCTCTTTTTTTTTAAGATTTTATTTATTTATTAGAGAGAGAGAGAGACAGAGAGCATGAGGCGCGGGAAGGAGGCAGAGGGCAGAGGCTCAGAGAGGAGAAGCAGACTCCCCACTGAGCAGGGAGCCCAACAAGGGACTTGATCCCAAGATCCCGTGATCATGACCTGAGATGAAGGCAGATGCTTAATCTACTGAGCCACCCAGGTGCCCCAAGACTTTATGTTCTTTTCCTGGTTCTGACAGTGCTAAATTATTTGTAACATCATTAGGCCATTAATGTTGTATATGAAGACAATATTTTTCCTGAATTTTTTTAGTTTCTTTAAATACTTTCCATTATGTGTTTTTAGAAAAAGTCTAAGGGAATTGGCCTATTACTTATTTTTTTAAAAAATTAGTCATAAGTATCAGTTTTATTTTTTCACATTGGTTAGCATTAATCTTTAATTTTTACTTTTCTTTCTTTTTCTAATAAAGAATAATGTATTTTTTTTCTCAGAGAATATATGATATTGCTTTTGGCTCATTAATATTCATTAATTGAGATTTAAGGAAATTTCTTAAGCATTCTACTAACTTTATGAAAAATAAGACTAAAATCTTCATTTTTTTTTAAAGATTTTATTTATTTATTTGACATGGAGAGAAAGAGATCACAAGTAGGCAGAGAGTCAGACAGAGAGAGAGGAGGAAGCAGGCTCCCCGCCGAGCAGAGAGCCCGACGCGGGGCTCGATCCCAGGACCCCGAGACCATGACCCAAGCCGAAGGCAGAGGCCTCAACCCACTGAGCCACTCAGGCGCTCCTAAAATCTTCATTTTTTAGACTAATGAATGAGTTGCCTCTTTTCCTGCTTTTCCAATTTAAATTAATAAATAATATGAGTGTATGTGTATCTGGCTATTTGCTAGATGGTAGAAAAATCAAAGATAAATAAGAACAGGTTGCCCTAGAAAGGGGAACTTGAACCAACTTCAGGTTGAAATAAAGGGCTTCTTTGTGAGCTATGAAGAAGAAGTGAATAATATTGCTTGAGTGGTCCAAGTGTGTGAAGTGGCTTAGTGGAGGAGATGACCTGGTTGCTGAACAGCAGGGTGAGGGTAGACCGTAGTAAGCAAATCTCTTTGCTTTAATCTCTATGATGAATTTGTGGATCACTAATATTTCATTATTAGTTGAAGTTCAGGGTGTGTGTGTGTGTCTGTGTGTGTGTGTATGTGCACTTGTTCAGTGTCATATACTCTATTTTGGGTATTGGTGGCTAGTATTCTGCATTATTGAGAAAAGTATTATCTGCAGAGAGAAGTTCAGATGAGCTGAGCAGATTCATGAGGACAGCTGTCTATGCAATCCAAGTTGCTTAGTGGGGAGGACAGGTAGTGTGTAAATTCTAATATGAGTGTAAAACACAAACAGAAGGAAATGATGATTTGGATTTCTATGTAATAGACTTGGAGAAGGGATGGGACTGTAAAGTGCATGGGAAGAGGAGGGAGCTTATTATATCTTTGGATATATCTTTGGATACAAAGAAGTGTATTAGGAAATAATGTTTGAGCTAATAAATGAGGAATTTGAAATTATTTAATAATGGATTGGATTGCAATCCAAAAACTCTACCCCAGGAGGGTAGAGTTAAGGATTATTCCCCAAGTACTGGTTTGGGCACTTGTGTTAATGGAGATACTCCATTAGTTTGGAAAACTAATTTTGAAGATGCCTGTGAGACATGTCAAGTAGAGATATATACTACATATTTGAGTATATTATGGATCTGAAGATCAGACAAGCTGAGAGTCTGGACTGGAGATGAGATTTACTGAAGCCATGGATATATGTGAGATCACTTAGGGGAGTGTGGAGAGAGAGGTAAGCATGGAGTCCTGAGGGTAGTGTTGGTAAATTTCAAAGTTTAGGAGATAGGTAGCCAAGGAGGAGCTCACAGAGAAACCTGGGTTAAACAGCTAAAGTATTAGGTGGAAAATCAGGAGTTTGTACTATGCTGACACAGGCTAAAAAGTGTGTGTGTGTGTGTGTGTGTGTGTGTGTGTGTGTGTGTGTGTGTATGTTTAAAGGAGGAAGTGGTTCACAAAGTCAAATGCCACTGACAGGTCACGATGAATAAAAACCAAGAAAGAGTCTGTTGGACTTAGGGGTACAGGCGGAGATCATTGGATATCTCAGCAAGAGCAGTGTCAGTGGAACAGGAGCCCGCTTTGAATGAGTTAAAGTGAAAAAGAGAAGTGAAGAAATAGCGATGTCTCTTGTAGATAGCTGCTTTGAGAACTGTGGCTTTCAAAAAGATGAGAAAGGTAGTTTGAAGTCAGAAGAGTGTGTGAGACTGAGGGAAAACTTCTTTTTCTCTTTTTACCTTTTACAATTTGAAGCCCTTGATTAAGTTTATATGCTGGACTGGAGGAGCCAGCAGAAAGGGACAGCACGGCTACAGGAAGGGAAGGCAATGATTCAATATGGGAGAAGCAGAGTAGGGGATGGGATTTCTTACACAGAGATAGCCTTTGTGAGAAAGAGGGACACTTGTTCCATTTGCAGAAGAATGATGTCCAAAAACAAAGGATAGGAGGGAAACTGACAAAGGTGAATTTATACATTTGGTAATGGGAAGCCCATTTAGTGTCTCTCATAGAAACACGGGGCTTCCAGGGGGGACACCTGAGAGAGGAGAGCATAGTGGCAGGGCAAACGGTTTACAGGCATTACTATGAAATACTGGATTAGGAAACCTACTGTAATAATAGCATTTCACAGTGCCTTTAGAGTTCATTAAACTTGGTTTTTGTTCCTCACTCATGAGAGTCTTCAATAAAGAACAGATTCAGTAAATGAATAAATATATGTATTTTTTTGTATTTGCCATCCCTTGTCTTATTTCTAGCAAGGTTATGAAAACTGCCTTGATTTTGGTACATCTATTACTGCTCTTGTTTCTGGTCCCATGGTGGTTTGTTCTCTGTAATACAGCAATTGCTATAGAGAGAATTGATACTACTGTCACTGATGAGTATTTCTTGGAGGAAAGACAGCTTGCAAATGGCAGGCAAGGAACCTCTTTGCTATAAAATCCGAGATTTTATGAAATTTCCTTGGCTGTAAGGAACAGAATGAGCAATGGGAAAGCAAAACTAAAATTAACTAAAATTAAAGAAGTCATGAATCTGACAAAGATCTTAGAAGATATATATTACGGCTTCTTTGGGGCATGGATGTTATCTGATCTTTGGGTTCTCTGTGCCCCACACAAGGTAGTAACAGCCAGTGTTTATTGACTGTTACCATGTGCCACCAACTTCTAAATGGTTTATTTATTTAGGTTAATTCATTTCGTTCTCACCTCAGAGTGAGATGGCCGCTCTTATTGCTTGAGGGATAAGAAATCTGAGGCACAGAGAGGTTAAGTACCTTGCCCAAGGTCATATGGTTAGAGTCAGAGCTACAATTAAGCCCCAAGCAGTGTGGCTCTATGCCTTAGCCGCCTAGAGAATCAGAACTTGCTGAATTGAATAATGTGTACCCTCTTGCCTCAGGTTTCCCGGTGTAATTATTATTCCAATGTTTTAGTTGAGGTCCAAAGTCCCCTTCAAGACTGACCGAGGTCAGACACTGAGTGACAGAGCTGGTATTTAACTTCAGCTACTTCGACGCCTTGTCTTATGCTTTTGCCGCTTTGCCATAATTGCCTCTGTGTCTAATTTCAGGTCTGGTGATTCCCTTTTGCCTTGAGTTTTGTTTGCATCTCCAGCCTGTGTGCGCCTGCTCAGTAATGATCTAATACTTACTGTGTGGGCTTCAGAGTTTATTTGATTTGGAGCAACCTAAACGGCCTGTTGGCAAGAGCTAAATATAAGATTGTGAATACGGGGACAAGGATGCATATTTCTGGCCAGAGGGGATCTTGCAGGCTATGGTAAAACATGGCAAATTATTGGCAAGGTTGCTGTAACTAAAATGAATTCTCTAATTCTGAATGTTTGTGGTATGTAATGTAAATTCATATAAAGAGAGGGAATACAGAATTGAAGCAATGAAGAGTAATGTTTCTAATGCACTGCATCAGTTTAGAAACATGGGATATTAGTTTGAAAAATGAATTAATTTCATAAGAGCCTTACCTTGACAATCACATGTTAAGAGACATTGTCTTGCACAACACATGCACCTTGCAGTGTTCCAAATAGGCTACTTTTGTTGTTACCACCTTAGTTTCCTTGCAACATCCTGCGTTGTGACTGGGCAATCCATTTTGCTGCTCTGATCTGTCTGAGAGAGAAACCACAGCATGGTGTGGTTTAAATGACTCATTCGATTTTGGAAAAGTCTGTGCGAGAGCCAGGATTAGGATTTGAATCTTCCATCTTGAATGCCATGCTTTGTGTTAAACCACATGGTGTTCCAATATATCATTTGGCCCATTTAAACCACATGGTTAATTCATTTTTCAACACCCTGGATACATGTCATCTTAGCTGTCACTTCCATTAGCTGCTAACACACCTGCATGCCGCTCACACCAGCCCCCTTTCCTGCCTGTTCTGACATCAGGAGTGGCGCTCATTAAGCAGGAGAATACAGTTAAAATCACCACCACCTTCTTTGTTCTGCCCTCCTGTATTTTACTGCTGGTTTGGGTTCATATGGAATTCAATATCGCTCCAGTTACATAAAGCCTATGGAGGGGGACTCTCATTGTTCCATTTTGTTGCTTGTAGACTTTGAGAGGCTTTTCCTATAGGAGAATAGTGTGTTCGCATTTATGTCGGATGGAGCTCTGGAGATGTTAGGAGACTTTTTATAACCATCTTGTTGAAGTAGCATGATGGGAGCCTGGGGTGAGACCCAGCGTACAAACCCCTCGTGGCAGATCATCTGTTTTCTGCTTAGGTTCACCACCAGCACATTCTCAGGCAGGGGAGAAATAAGGAACTGCATTTCCCAAGTCCCCATTCTCCATATGGTTCCATTTTAGCGTCTGCCAATGAGAAACATTCATGTGAGATTTGGAAGACGGAAGACAAGGAAAAATGGAATAGAGGAGGGATTGACCTTGGGTTCACACATTTGTGCACTCCGCAGATATTTATGAAGATCCTACGTGTGGCAGGCATTGTACTTTCTGGGGCTATAGCTCCTGTTCTCATAGTTTATATTCTGGGGGGAGGGAGATTAAAAAAAACAAATAAGCAAGAAAATATAAATATGTATTTCAGACCATGATCAGTATTATGAAAAGAAAAAAAATATGATAGACTGGGTATTTTAGAGAGGGGAGTAGAAAATGAGTAATTTTTGGTTAGGACTGTTCTAAAGTTCTAAAGGATGTTCCACTGTTGATTTCTGGAGGGAAATGTTAACTTTCTAAACCTTTTGGAATTTATTCTTGACTGTTTGTGTTTCAGTTTGATTGACTATTGTGTCTTCGCTATCAGTGATTTCTTTAAATATCGGTGTTAATACATGGAGTGCCGTTGCTGGACACTGGCTGATGGGATCAATGTGTTGTCTTGATCGATGGGTTTGAGATGCTGTTTGTCTGGCTCCTGAAAGTCTGTCATCCTCTCCATTTCCATGAAACCTGCTGGATCAGGAAACACATGGAATTTTAAGGGAGCCACTGTGACTTACTAATGGGAACTAGGATTGTGTTCCACAGATTGCTATAAATTTTATATGGATTTACTAGCATGCTGTCCCCAGGTCAGCTTGCTCTTGTACTTTATAGGCTTTCATAGAGTATGGCATAATAAAGCATATCTCTAAATATATATCCAGAGAACACCCTGAGTTGAATCAGAGAGGGGAGATTTGACCCAAGTTTCTCTGTTGCTCTCCTTAGGAAGTGGTGAGCAAACAGGAGGACTTATTTCTACAGATAGGATTGAGTATCTCTTCTTTGGAGATTGACTTTGATTTGTGATGACGTGCATAGAGTCTGTCCTAAGGGCATCAGGCTGTAATTGTTCTTCTTCAGAATGGACTGTTGTGCCCCCATCCTTCAAGTAAAGAGGAACTGTGTAACACCCTGTGTTTGTTTGACTTATGGTTTATTTCTTTAGAAAGGATTATGCCCTTTGTTAGAACATTCTTTTCACTGGGGATGGAGATTTAAAGAATTGAGAGGCTTTGGCTTAGGGAGCTACTTTTTCTGTTAATTTTGCTTATTTCTGGAATCCTTTTATTTAAAAAAAATCCTTAAAGGGGTGCCTGGGCGGCTCAGGCATTAAGCGTCTGCCTTTGGCTCAGATGATGATCCCAGGGTCCTGGGATCGAGCCCCGCATCGGCTCCCGGCTTGGCTGGCAGCCTGCTTCTCACTCTCCCACTCCCACTGCTTGTGTTCCCTCTCTTGCTGTGTCTCTCTCTGTCAAATAAATAAATAAAATCTTTAAAAAAAATCCTTATGACTTAAAGGGCTTTTTAGACTTCTAATAAAAATTATTTTTTTCCTTTTCTTGTCTCTACTATGCATCACTATACTTTCCCTATCTTTCACATCAAATCAGGCTTAGGTGCCTCACTGTGCTGGGAAAATACTCGTTTTCTTTCCTGTTTAGCTTAGAGAAACAGTAGCAAAGGGGTTTGGGTTCTAGTCTAGACTCTATACTTGATTACTTTGGTAACCTGGAACAAGACACTTACCTCAGATAAGGGGATCTGGCTCTCACCACCTTATTTGTGAAGTGGTTTTATTGGAAGAGCAGTTGTTAAACGTTGTGGCTTCAGGACCCCTTTATACTCCCAAAGTTCATAGGGCCCTATAGAGCTTTTGTTGTTGTTGTAGTGCCAATCTGTCTATGTTGTGAGCCACTTGTTAAATAGCCTTGGAGTTAAATCATCGGTAACATGAAAATAACTGTGGAGGGAATGTTTATTTTGTAAATTTATTTATTTTTAAAGATTTTATTTATTTGTTTGTCAGAGAGAGAGAGAGAGAGCATGCACGTAAGTGGCGGATGCTGTGTGCAGAGGGAGAAGCAGTCTCCCTGCTGAGCAAGGAGATAGATGTGGGACTGAGCTAAAGGCAGATACTTAACCAACTGAGCCACCCAGGTGTCCCTTTGGAAGGAATATTTACAGCATGGAACTTGACAAATGCTACCAATAAGGGCTCATATGTGTGTGTGCGTGTGTGTGTATGTGTGTGTGCACGCTAGTTTATCAGCATACTGCTGGTTTACATGAGAAGAAACTAAAGTTGAGAAATTAAAACATTTCTATTTATTAAATAATTTAAAATAAAACAGGCCCAATATATATTAATGTAAGTAAAATATTTTCTTTTTTTAAGATGTTATTTACTTATGTGATGGAGCGAGAGAGAGAGAGAGAGAGCACAAGTGGGGGAGCTGCAGAGGCAGAGGGAGAGGGAGATGCAGGCTCCCTGATGAGCAGGGAGCCCAATGCGGGGCTCAGTCCCAGGACCCTGGGATCATGACCTGAGCCAAAGGCTGCCGCTTAACCGGCTGAACCAGCCAGGAACCCCTAAATAAAATCTTTTCATAAAAAGTACACTTGTAGGAAAAAATTAAGAAAAGTAGCTTTTCCAAGTGTCTTTGATATCTGGTTTAATAGAAGGCAGCAATAAGTATTATGCAGACAGCTATACTCAGTGAGTTGTGATATTACATGTCATGCAACCTTTGGAAAACTTCATTGTCCCTTTGAGAAAATTAAGTTAAGAAAGGCAAACAATATCTTAGTACTGTTATAAAAATAGTTTAACCTAACTGAGCCATTGAAGAGGTCTCAGGGTACCCAGGGTCTTCAGACCATACTTAGAGGGCCGCTATGTCAGAGAACCTCTGGAGTCATTTCCATCTCAGAAGAAAAATCAGTACTTGTGAACTCCTCTTTTATATATATTTTTGGGTGGTATGACTTAAGTTGGGACAAAGCCTCTTGGCAGTTGATCAGTAGGTTTGGAATTGTGGAGCCCACATTAAAAATACGTGGGTTATCTCTACCACCGTTCACTGTTGTACCTGAACACCAATTGCCTTTACACCCTTCTAGATTCTTCTCCTTCTTTCCTTACTATTTTCCTATCTATCAGACTCCCCCACCAGGCAAGGTGAGCAAGAGGTTCGCATCTTTAAGGCATCAAAAGTGTGTACCCACTGCAGGAGAGTTTTGAGATGATGGGAAATGAGGAGCCAGTTAGAGCAGCTTCATAATGGTGATGGTGCAGCTCGAAAGGTGGACCGGGATGAACTGCTCCATCCCTGAGACCAGAAAGATGTTCTGAGAGTGTGCAAGTGTGAGAGACAGCTCTCCTTTTCAGGCATATAGAGGTTCAGCTATCTGTGTTGTCTTTGAATTAAAAAAACAAAAACAAAAACAAAAAAACTGTGAACTATGACCTGGAGTAGAGTTGGGCAAATTTTTTTTTGGAAAGGGCGGGATAGTAAATACTTTTTTGCTTTGTGGACCACATAGTCTCTGTCGCAACTACAGCTCTTTTGCAGCTCAAAAGCAGGCATAGACCTTGTGTAACTGAACAGTAGTCACTATGTTCCAATAAAATGATGTTTGGGGACCTCTGCCTAGGCAACAAAACAAACTGACCTTGTCTACTTGTAAAAATTCCTCTCTCACTTTGGCATGTCTTGGTTGCTAGCATCTCCAAAACTTCTGTGCTGCTTACACCTTTATATCGAACCACAAAGGCGAGATTTCAGAAGTTGTCTGTCTAGCCGGGAGAAGTCTGATGAGATAGTTGTAGAAGTAACAACAGTGTGACACTTGGTCTATGCCCAATACTTCTCTCAGCACTTGACGTGATTTAATCCTCACAGCAGTCCTATAATGAAGCATGATTATTATTCTCATTTTATTTCCCAGGAAAGGGATGCATGGAAAGACAAAGCAATTGGCTCAAGTTTATTTAGCGAGTAAATGATAGAGCAAGGATTTAGACCAAGGCAATGTGTCCTGTGCTATACCGTCCTTGATATATGCAGGTATTATGTTCTGCACATGTGCACACATTTGGAGGTCAGGCAGGTCTGAGGACTAATTATGTTGGGGATCAGCATCAGTTTAAATTTTAAAATGTGAGCATAAGACTTTCTCAGAGCTATCTGATAAATCTGCATAGAAAGTTCAGAAATTTTCTCAAACACTAATCACGTAAAGCTTATGAAGAAGGCACATTATGGAGAAAAATAAGCTCTTAGCAGCAATATTAGTATTAAAAATGGAAGAAAAAAGTAAACATATTGGAGGATGGCAAATGGTACATTTTCAGAAATGGATAAAACTGAACAAAGAAAGGAATAATAAATGTAATAAGAAAGGTAAAGTGAATGCACAGAGTATATTTAAACAAATATTTAGAGTATTAAATGAATCATTCTTTAAATAATATGTGAAAGAGATAGTCCCAATGTAGCATTTTAGTAGAAGCTGTGTATGTCCTTAAACTATACAAAGCTGTGTTTGTACAAATTAAATTATTTGGAATTAAGTTGTGAGGCAAAATTAACCAGAAAAACAAAATAAAAGAAAGAGTAGAACATAAAATTTCTTAGATCCCTCTGTGGATGAACTTTCTGGACTTTTATTTTTAGCCAGTTGCTCATCTGAAGCAGCGTTCTCCAAAGTACAGTTTTGCTCAAAATGATCCATTGTGGGACAAAAAGAATATGCCAGAACTTTTATTTCTGTTTTTCTCTTTCTCGTAGAATAATCTAAATTGTGCAATCCGGGGCTAGAATGGCAGTTCGGTGTTGGCTGGAGACTCGGTGCATTCCATCCTATTGCTCTGTCACTTCAAGGGGTTCTTCTTTATTTGCAGAGTTAAAGACAATTCAAATCCACCTTCTAGCCATCAAGGAAAAGGGATCTGAGGTACGATCAGGTAGTATCCTGTTTCCCTTAACCTCACCTCCCATTTGCCAGCATTGATTCCCATGGTCCTATGCAGCCGCAAGGGAACCTGAGGAATGTAAATCTTCGCTACAAGTCTCTGTGCCCAGACACTCTTTGGTGTGTTCGGTGACACTCTTTTACTAAAGAGAAGAATAGATTTCGGTGGCACCTAGCTGCTCTCTGATAATATTTAAAAGCATTCACAGACTTAAAGATCAGTTCTGCATTTTTCTTTTATAAAAGAGGAGAATCCCAAACTTACTGAACTTTCTGTGATGACTACTAACAGCTTGTGAGAGTGCTACATTAACAGTTATGAGTATCAGTACCTATATGGCATTTCCCTTTAAGGTGATGATGAGAAAGGATTTAAAAAAAATACATGTGCTATGGAGAGAGTATTTTGAAAAAAGAAGCTCGGAATCATTTAGACTTTGTTATTAAATAGTATCCAAGTGAAAAAAAAATAGTATCCAAGTGAGTCTCCTATAAAAAAGAAACCACTCTCCTATTACACAGTGAAAAGGTTGTAAAGAATTTTTTAAAATCTTAAAAAAAACTTCTAAAGTTTTAATACATTTAAAATCAATTTATTAAAAATAGAAAAATGTAACACATTTGTATGAATTTGGATGAATTAATTTTTCATTAGTATGTAAAAAGAGCTTTATCAACCCAATTAAAACCTGAAACCTTCGAATATCCACGGGTGGGAATGAAATATGGCCAACAATGTATTTCTTTCATTGATATGTGCAAACTCTCTGAGAATATTTCCTTTTAAGCTATGACAGACTTTATAATTAGATATCAGAAACTGCTAAGTTATTATATTTATTGGGGCACTATTTTTTTACCATTAATTTTGTACTGACTTTGTACATTATCTGTAGCATTCTTAATATTGTATTATTAATAAATACAACAAAATCAAGTATTTACAAATACTATTCATTTAATATTTACTTCCTTTTTATTTGATATATATTTTTGTACATTCTTTATAATATAATTAATGGTATTGCTTTATATGTCTATACAAAGTAAACCAACAAATATATGAAGAATGCATTAAAATGAATTTTAGTGAGGTAGCAGAGGAGCAAGAAGGTTTGGAGGGCAGTGGTTTCCAAAAGGCTGTATTTGCTTTATAAGGATGTAGCTCTTTTTAAAATGTGGACATAAAAGAAATATGCCCTACTAATATTTAATGTATGGACTGACATTGACACACTCACATTCTGTGTGCGCCGGAAGCCTCGAGGTATCCACAGGAGTCTCTGGGTTAGAAACAAGGATTTAGATGCGCTATGGGGTTATTTAAATGTGTAATGGGCATCCTGAGGGACTAGTGGCACCAGTTTCTTAGACCTGTAGTCTCAGATGCTAGCTAACTATTGCATATCCACGTCAAGTGCTGTAGCTAGCAACTTGCTAGATGGGAACACACACTTTATCCTATTGTGCCCACATCCCTACCTATCTTTTTGTCAATTTGCCTAACCCTTGAGTCTAAAATTCTGAGTCCTGATAGCAGGGTTATGCTTAATTTTAGTCACCCTACAGGAGCAAAAGGAAATATTTTGCTAATGCAGTTAGTGTATGTGTGAAGGATTTATGGTCTTAGGAATTAAGAAAATTGTGCAACAAAGAAGCTCCATGGGTTTGGAGCCCAGAGAAATGTGCGTGTGTGTGTGTGTTCATGTATGTGTATTTGTATAAAAATAAATGCAGTGCTGCTTTGCTATGTCCATAAAGTTACCATTTTCTTGGCCATAGGATGGATTACTTGTCAAACTCTTAGAACTTGCTCTTTGTGCCACCTGGAGACATCATGGCTTCCTAAAGTGATTTTTCTACATTAACTTTTAGTTTAAACTTTTCTGGCATATTTTTGCCCCATGACAGTTATTTATTTTTCAACCTCAATTGACTTTAACTGAAAATCACACAATGGAACTTGGAACCTTTCTCATCTATGTCTGCCATCTTCTTCCACCTTGTAGGGAGCATGGCGCTTATTGTCAGAGTGGTTAAAACCCATGTAAAGCTCAAATTGTTTGAGACTTTACTTCTAAATACCCAGTAACTGGATCTCATTAAAAATTTTAATGCCCTGTTATTTTTATCCATTGTTCCTGGCCCACTCCTCTAGTATTTTATTCTTTATGATAGAATTTAATCATTGTGGTTTTAGCCTACCCTCTTTTAGAGTGAACCACATTCACTTGGTAGCCAGTTGTCTATTGGCTTGGTAATTTTCATCTGTGATGTCATGATATTTTGTTCCTCATTCTCAAATTACCCTTTGTTCTATCTGGAAATTCTCAAAGGAATTGTCAGGGCTTTAGCAGGATAACCATGTGCTTCAGCTCTGCTTTGACTCCCACTTGTCCGTATCTTTTATCACCACCCACCATAAAAAGCCCAAGGTTTTCCAAAACTTAAAAAAAAAAAAAAGAAAGAAAGAAAGAAGAAAAACAGTACAGGGCACCAAATGAAGAAGGGGAAGGGGCATCCCTTCTTCTTTGTGTTTTAAATTTCCTTCAGATGCTAGAAGCAACTCTCTGTCATATCATAAAGTTCCCTCAATAGTTTTATCCATTTCTTCCCTTTTTCTCCAGATTTATGCTTAATCCAAAGGACTGGGCGATAAAGATGCTGTTCTCTCCTCAATTCTTCTTCAATGGTTTCTTCCTTCTCTCACACATGTACACCCATCTCAACGTTTGCATGCTTCCCTGCATAGAAATGAAGACACCTTACTATGGGATTTAGGTGAAATTGTTTGGGGGATAGGTTTGACATCTTTGGTTAGGTATAGGCTGTATGCTACATGGCAGAAATTAAATACGTTCTCTTGTGCTAGTTTAAGCAAGTGTTCAGCTCATTTGCCATCTCAGTAGCCTCTCTGCAATGCTTCCATTTGTCAATATTTTTCTCAAAATGGGACACTTATAAACTGAACCTAATGTTCCAGATGTGACCTGATTAGGTCATTGTACAGTAGTGTAGTTAGTGCCATTCCTCAAAATCAAATCTAATCGAAGAAGTTTTCTGTTTACAGATCTTGTCTGATTCCCTTTCTCGGTCTTTGATAATCATTCTCAATTTATAGATGGCCTTACCCTGACTCATTCCAATTTCCTTCCATACAGCTGATGCACAGACCTCTCAGAATTCTTTGTCTTTTCCTAGTCTTTTCTGTGAATACAAAATTCTCTTTTTCTAGGACGTTCATCTTCTCTTCTCTACCTGAGAAAAATGTTCCTTATGGTCCAAACATTTTTTCTCTTGTCTGGATTAGATGACCCTTCCTCCTTAGTCCCTTCTAAATCATAGCCCTTATCACCTTTTTTTGGTAACTACCTTTTAGGTCTATGTCACCCCAGCTGTAAGCATTTCCAAATATTCAGGGCAGAAAACATAGATTATTTATCTCTGTTTCACCGCTTTGATTGTTTGCCTTGCACAGGTAGTTTAAAAGTTTTCACTTTGTTAGTGAATTATATTATGGCATTAAGTTATGTTAATATTTAATTACAACTGCTTTATTTTTATGCAACTATAAAATGCTAGATGGCTTATACTTATTTTTAAATCATTGAATTACTGAACTTTCTGCCTACATTAATCAGTGAAATACCCATGTTGATGTTGCTCCCACATCAGCCCATTTTGGCAGAAATGGTTGATGGTTTATATTTTCCTACTTTTTTTTGGCCTAATCATCTGCTATTTGTACTATAATCACCATTATCTTCTAAAGATAAGAAAATTGAAGCTCACATAATGTAAGTGATTGCTCAAGTTATCACAGCTAGTTAGTGGTAGAGCTGGCACCAAAACCCAAGTCATCTCTATTTTTGTTCCTTTTTTTAATGTTCATTATTCCACTTTCTATTATTATTTCTAATTAATCTCTCATAATCATGCTTTCAGCCTCTTTTTACTTTTTACTGTGTCTTTTCATAGCTGCAGGATGGTTTGTGTTAACTGCACAGGGTTGGGGACTAAACTGCCAAAGTTCCTAACATTAGCCTTGCAGCTTCTTAGTTTGCTGACTTTGGGAAAATATAATTCAAACTTTTTGAACCTCCTTTTGCTTTTTTATAGAATGGGTATAACAGTAGTACCTACCTCATAAACAATTGTGAGGATTAAGAGATTTAACATAGAAAGGGCACTTTGAGCACTATATATGGAAGCATTACATTGTTTGCTATTATCACGATAATTATCTACTATTCTATGCTCTGATACCCTCCCTGTCACCACCTGTATGGCTCCCAACTGTAGCTGCTGTCATCATGCGCCCAACAGTTGGCCAAATTAACATGGATATGATATTATTGACTATAGACTTTGTTGGGATTTGACCAGATTTTCTGTTAAAATCCCTTTTCTGTGCCAGGATCTAGAATATTACATGATACTTATTCGTGCACTCTCTCTCCACCCCCCCCCCCCTTAATGCTTCTTTCCAAATGGGCATTCGTGATTGGACTTGAGAGGGCTAATAGGGGCAATTTCGTCCAGAGGATAGAGGCACCATTACCTCTTTCATGACCAGGATGCTGTGCTTCAAGCACATATAATCACCCCAGTCTCCTGATGAGACCAAAGTGAGCAGACAGAGGAGATAATCGGTTTCCTGACTTGAAAGTTGCACTTGCAGCAGTTTGGGAGCACGTGGGAATAAATAGAGGGTAGGGAATGGAGCTGCTGATGAGAAAGTCTTGGCAGGCTTGTGGGATTTGGTCCAGGCAGATGGCTCAGGAGAGAGCAAATGTGGAAATCTTCCAGTCTCTCCTCATTCAAGAGAAAGTTTTTAGAGAGAGACATTTGTTCATCTATTCAAATATTTATTGAGCACTTACTATTGTTAGACATTACTCTTGGTGGTAGATAATTGTTTGGAATCTACAAAAACAGTTTATTCTTGCTCAGATTAACTCCATCCAACAATGTAAATAGGCAAACAAATTTTAACTTTTTTTTTTTTTTTTAAGAGTGTGTGGGGTGAGGGGTAAAGGGAAAGGGCTCCATGCCCAGTGAAGAGCAGGTGCTAGGGCTCCATCTCATGACCCTAAGATCATGACCTGAGCTGAAATCAAGAGTGGGATTCTTAACAGATTGAGCCACCCAGACACTCCTAAATTTTAACTTTTGAAATTGAATGGAAGGGGATCAGAATTTGCCCCCCCAAATATGTCTCTTTGGCATAAAGGTTATTTTATAAAGGCTAGTTGTTTTAAAGAAACAGCAGACAGAGAAAAACTCTGAAAACCACCCTCTTATATGGAGAAATTTACATTTAAAAGGGAAATCTCCATTTTTAAGGGTATCTCTCCCTCTGTACCTGAAGAGGGGGTTGACTTAAATCTCTAGAAACTCTTATCAGTGGAGAAACCCACTAACTTAAATCTGCATAACAAACTTGTCTTTGTTCACTGTGCTTTTCCTGGTAACTTTCCCATAACTGACTTCTCTTCCCTTAAACATTGTGTGTCCTTAACTGGAGATCATTTTAAATGGGTGGTTTGGGGCATTTGGAGGAGTTGTGCAATTTTCCTGGTTATCTCCCATGTACACAGGTTTGTGTCTCTCTCCTTAATCTGTCTTTTATTTATAGGGGAGTCAGCCAAAAACCTAAAAGGGTAGAGGGAAAATTACTTTTCTTCCCTTATAGTGTCATTTCTTTCTTTCTCTCTCTCTTTCTCTCTCTTTCTTTCTCTCTTTCTTTCTCTCTCTTTCTTTCTCTCTCTCTCTTCTTTCTTTCTTTCCCTTTCTTTCTTTCTTTCTTGATTTGACAGAGAGACACAGCTAGAGAGGGAACACAAGCAGGGGAAGTGGGAGAGGGAGAAGCAGGCTTCCCACCAAGCAGGGATGTGGGCTGGATCCCTGGACTCTGGGATCATGACCCAAGCCAAAGGCAGATGCCTAATGACTGAATTACCCAGGTGCCCGTGTAGTATCATTTCTTGACGGTAAATTAATTGAAGACAATAGCCATAACTTACTATATTTTTGATATCATTTGATTCATATTTATTGGCTTATTTAATTACAGAATAATTTCATATTGTTAACAGTAGTAACATCAAAAAATTAAATATTTTAAAACATATTTACCATGTGTAAGGAACTATGTTAAGTCCATGTATGTTATCAAATTAAATATTCATTAAGCCCTCCAAAATAGGGTTTGTCTTTCACTTTTAGAGGTGAATAAACAGACTTGTAGAGCTGTGTGAACTTCCTCATGATCCCAAGACTATTATGGCAGAGCTGGGATTTAACACCATTTGTTTTGAAGACCTGCATCTCAAGACTGCATTGCCTTGTTCTGTGAAATCAAAATTTGGGGAGACTTTGCAAAGCATGTAGGTCTCATGAGAGTAAAGAGCAGAGACTTACTGTTCAGGTCTAAGTTTGAATCTGCTCATTTATAAGGGGAGCATGAAAAATGAAATGCAGTTTTGTTTATGTGGTTGAGAGTGAGATGTTATTGAAGGATTAAGGGAATCCGAGGAAAGGGCTATAAAATAAAGTTTAGAGGAGAGAGTGGATTTTCTAAAGAAAAAATAAATTGATCAGAAGCAAAGTCAGTAAATCTTAAGGCTTTTCTGTGGCGGTAAGTAATGAAAAACAAAACACAACCCAAAAACAAAGCCAAGAAACAGAATAGGCCTGGGGAGAGGACTTAAGTAGGTGCGGCCCGGTGGCCCTGCTTCCTTTGCTGGGTCCCGCCCATGCCTTCCTTTTGCAAGAGCCCTGTCTACCTCTGCATGAGATTTGGCAGCACCCCATGGAGGTCATGGATGGGCCATGGGCAAACCATCAGAGAAGCCAGGCTAACTCTATTGCTCTATTCCCCCTGCTCCCTGGGCTGAAGATTTTACTTTTGTATTCAGTAGTAAGACTGCATGCATTATGACATAACCTCCTTAGGCTGTGCCATCACTCAGTGTCCCATCAGGTCTCCAAGAGCACATTTCCAACATGTTCTCTTAGGATGGTAGGGTAATCTCTGATCAGTATCACCCTTGATCAATATCACCTAAATCAATTATCACCCTTGTATCTGATAAGGGAGGGACTATCACATCACCAATTTTTTAAAGATAATCTGATTTCTCTCTCTTTTTCCCCTGCCCATCTGTGTGCCTTTATTATACAGACAACAGCTATTTTGAAAGGAATTCAAGGAGTAATTATGGTAACAGCCAAACTACGTTACCATTTGGCTTTTTTGGGAAGGGTGCTGGTGGTGGTGAGTGACTCCAAATCTTAAAGGATTTCTCAAGATCAAATTAGAATTTGGTCCTCAAAAAAACCTGATAATCCAGTTTGAGAATGGAATGACTATAGTTGGAGTAACTTTAGATGCCATCTAGTTGAACTGTCCTTCATTTTGTGACCAAAAAGATTAAATGCTTTTCCTAAGGCACTAAACTGGCTATGGGCTTCCCTGAAACTTCCCTGAAACCCAGATCACCTTATTTTCAAACCACTGTTTTTTTCTATGATGGCCCTTAAAGAGAAGAAGTGTGTGTGTGTGGGGGGGGGGGGAATCGAGAAATACACTTACAATGAATTTAATTTTTTTTTCTTATTTGGTTGGAACCAAAGTAAATAATTTGTGAAAATTTTAAAATAACTTTTAGAGACTTATGTTGGTTAGACGCCAACATTTTCCACTCTTCTTGAGAGATTTTTAGAGGTTTGGCTGGTAGAATTTGATCAGCAATTTTAAGATGAGGGAGAAATTTCTGGAGGTAAGTCATTTCTATGACTAAGTCAAGCATTCTGCTGAGAAAAAGTATTATATCATGGTTATTATTTTCCCATAATGACTATGGCAGTTCAAGAAAGGTAAAAAGTAAAGAAGCAATAGCCTAATAGAATAACAGGTATCAGCACAGAAACATCTGTTTCAGGTACCTACTTAAGCGGCCAGCTAGGAACATGAGACAAATATTGGCACAGTGGTTGGTAGACCACCACCAATAATACATTACTAAAAGGCTGTCAGAGAGAAATAGGACAAAGCCTCATCTTGTTTCTCATTTTGTGCCCCAGGCATTCAACACTTCAGAAATATATCTGCCATTATGATTTTGTTACAAGCTGTGGTGTTTCTCCTTATTAGTGACAAAAGCAATGGGAAGGGATTGTGTTCTCATCTGCCATTTTGCTCTTTAAAACTTATTCTTATAAAATGTCTATGAATATATATAAATTAAAGAATTGTGCTATCTACAGTTGAATTCTTTATTTCTAATCATGTTTGGGAAGAAAGCAAAGTTTTCAGAAATTCTTTTTTATGGGAGAAGACAAAGCATAGACACATTTAGACTGGTGAGATGCGTTTTCTAAGTACTTAGACTCTGTAAAATGAGGACATGAGACTAGATTTCCTTACAGATAGTTTCCATTATGCAGGGCACACGATTTACAACATATGTTTATCACTATTTCCTTTCTTCTCAGTGATGAAATGGATAGATCTTGAAAATTTATGAGGGAAGGGAGGAACTATGTAGACACAGACATTTTCTTTCTCTGTCTCTTTTACATACATACCCTTGCCTAAATTCATACAGCTATTGGCAGAAGTGAATAAAATACCTGACTCTAAAATCTATGGCTTATATTATGTGGAAGATCAATAGAAAGCCATGAAAAATAGGTAGGAATAATCAGAGTTCAAGCGCCATCACCTTTATTCTCAAGACTGCATTTTATTGCTCTTTCTTGGCAAGTGCTACCAAGCTTCTCTCTTTCTGTCTTTTTCTCTCTTTTATTTACCTCTTTTCAAAGGCATTTTTCGATGTTTTCATAGTCCATATCTCTGATTCCAAAAGAGGATAAACACTTAAGATGAATTCCATCTGTATTTCCTATTTTCTTCCTTTGTTCTCTTAAAAGATTTCAGAGAAGTAACACAATAAAGTGGATAGGACATAGGTTTTGGCTTATTACTCTACTTGGTTTGTAATTTGAGAATGATAAGACATCTCCTAGGAATAGTATGAAGATTCAGTTATATAGCCCATTTGAAGCATGTAGTATAGGAAGGCTAGTATATACTTCATCAAAAAGAGTCATCTTCTTCTTCCCCCAGTGCTGTTGAAATACAGAATGGGGAACACTTGTGAGGAAAGGCGATGTGATAATCTAGCCTCTGTAGTCCTCCGAATGCCAGTTTTCCTTTCCAGAAGGTTTTGACCCTAACAGAAAGGAGATTCTCTGAAGGGAGATAAGGGCATCTACCCTGCACGGGGTCCTGCTATGAGCAACCTGAGCTCTGCTGTCAGCCAGTGCAGCTGAAATTAAAGGGCTTGGTTTCAGGCCAGTGCCAGACCAACTCTGTTTTCACACATCACTCAGTTTCTGTCTGTTATCATCAAAGATACTCAGTATCTCTTTGTTAACCAACAGAGATTGATTACCACCAAGTCCCAACTAGCACTTAAATGCTTCAGGGAAATTACAAAGTTTAAGAAGTAGAGTTATTGGAGATCCAGATGCCACAGATCTATTCATTCCTTTGTTCCTTTTTACACTGGACTAATCATCTCTTTATTCATCCAACATTTCTTGAATATTATGGTGAAGGAAGCACGGTGGTAGAAATACAACAAATACCAATAACAACAACGATAGCTGACATTCACTGGGTATTCACTATGCCAGGCATTTTATATCTTATGTACTTTATATGTGTTGATCATTTCATTCTTTGGAGTAAATACTGTTACCGTCATTCCATGTAGAAGTAAAGACACTGAGATTACACAGTTTATAAGCAATGGGGTGGGGCATGAGGATGAAAAGGACATCAACTCTGTCTCCACAGAGAGCTCATACTTTAGCAGGGAAAATAAGGGGAATGATGAAATAAACAGTGCTTATTATACCACAACACCATCCCTTTCCTCTTCTGTGGGAGGGATTAACCATGGAAACATTAAAAACAAAGTGTTCAATTTAAGTTGCATCTCCAAAGATGATAAAAATTGGTAGACAAAATAGAGAGGAGCATTCAGACTGAAGTGCTAGCAGAAATAGTTATGGGTATTTTTGGCAGAAACAGGAAAATGCAAGTAGTTCAGAATAGTTAAATTGTAAGGAGAGATTGAAGCTAGAAAAATCCAAAGTATGCTGATCATTAAAGGTCTTATTTTTTTTTCAGTGTGGTTCTATTTTTTTATTGAAGTATGATTCAATAAATACCCTATACAGTATTATATTAGTTTCAGGGACACAATATAGTGGTACAGAAATTCTATACACTTCTCAGTTATCTCAAGAAAGTGTACTTTTAATCCCCTTCACATATTCATCTATCCCCCTGCCGACCTCCCTCTGGCAATCACCACAGTTTGTTCTCCATATTTAAGAATCTGTTTTTGGTTTGTCTCTTTGTTTATTCATTAGTTTTGCTTCTTAAATTTTACTTATGAATGAAAAAATATGGTATTTGTCTTTCTCTGACTTATTTCACTTATTATTACATCTTTCAGGTCTATCCATGTTGTTGCAAATAGCAAGATTTTATTCTTTTTTGTGGCTGAGTAATATTCCATTGCATGCATAAATACACATGTACACACACACACACCACACATCTTCTTTATCCATTCATCAGTTGACGGAACCCTGGATTGCTTCCATATCTTGGCAATTATAAATAATCTTCCAGTAAATATAGAGGTGCATGTATCTTTTCAAATTAGTGTTTTCATTTCTTTGAGTAAATACCCAGTAGTGGAGTCACAAAAGTTCTTGAACTTTTTAAACATTTGGATTTTTATTCTCTAGGCAAAGGATAAGATCTTTGAGGGGCTTATAACAGAGAAGTAATATGACACAATTTAAAATGGATTATAAGAAAAGAGGATGAGGATGGGGGGGCTCTTCTGGCAGGACCTTGCATTAATCTTGGCAAGAGATAATTAGGAACAGGTTGGTAGTTGTTGAGGTAAGAACAGAGAGGAAGGGGCAAATTTAACTAACATTTAAGAGTTTAAATCTCCTGAACTTGGTTAGTGAGAGGAAAGATTGAAGCTGAATTGCAGAGAGAAGCAGAGTCAAAAGACTAAGAGGAAAAAGTCCTGGTTGTATTTGATTTCGTATTCTAATTGCTGAGGCTCAGCTGCACCCTTGCCTCTGTGGATTGGTTATATCAGTTCCCTTTTTGTTCTAAGTGAGTTCGAATTGAGTTTTTGGCATTTGCAGCAGAGTGTTTTTGACTAATATACCCAGGAACCACAAACATTTAAGTTTTAGGCAGTTAGAAGAGACAGTTCAATACAAAACCTGACCTCCTAGGGGTATGGATCACAGAAGTTTATTTTCAACTGAACAGATCATTCAACTTCAAAGCCTACAAACTTTATGCCCTTTTACATGTCTTGATATTGTATGGGACTAGAGATGCTGATCCTTAATCAGAACTTGTTCCTTTGCATAGAAGAAATGTGGAAAACAGAGAGGTTCCAGAAGAATTTCTCTTCAATTCACTACTGTAACTTGAGGTGCTGTGATTGATGCTGTAATGAACTAGATTAAAAGGTGGGCAAAATTTGTGACATATTGAAGGAATTGAAATCATTTAGCATAGAGAAAGGAAGGCTAGAGCACAAAATTGCTGTCTTGAATTATTTGAAATGTTCTGAAATGGAGCTTCATGACAAATGTTTCTTTCTCTCTACTGAGGCCAGAGCAAGAGGAAATGGATTCAAGTCGAAGCCGGATCTATTTAGGTGAATTATATTAGAGAGCTTCCTGACCTTGAAGGCTATTTGGCATAGGAATGGATAGCTAAGCCAGGTCAAGGAATCCCTTTCTCCAGAGAGAGAATCAGAAGGATGAAGGGGATTTGGGGAGTCATTTAGGCAGACGAAAATTGATCTTATTCCTAAATACCAAGCCCCCTGAGGAGGAAATGTCATGCCTTCATACCAGGGTCTGACAACCTTCACTCTGCTGTGTCTAACTTGCCATGGCACCTTCAAACCATTTCCTCATTTTCTCTTCCCAGTTGAGGTAAGGAAGAGTTAGTCAGGGGCTTTAAAACTGTTGGTTACCCTATAAAGGTCAGTATTCAATCACCATTCACATCCTCTTTGCAGGCTACATAATCCCCTTTCTATGGCCTTTTCTCATAAACGTTACTTCCTAATCC
>CM052798.1:147647489-147820181 GCA_028533885.1 Nasua narica | reverse complement strand
GCATCAGCTTCTTATCTCCTGGTTTCTCCCGTGACACAGGGTAGGGAAGGATCCTTTCAATAGGAGAGACCTGTGGTTTCTCTTGGACAGTGCTGCATCTGCCTACCTATCCCCATGCCAGGATATACAGGCACTTCAAACATTGAAAGAGGAAAGCTAATATTAGGAGAAGGGGAATTGGGAGTGACTGCTTAAAGGATACAAGATTTTCCTTTGCACTGATGAAAAAGTTCTGGAACTAGAATACTGGTGACGTTTGCCCAATATTGTGAATGTACTTAATGCCACTGAATTGTATACTTCAAAATGATTACAGTAGTAAATCTTATGTTATATATATTTTAGCACAATAAAAAATGTTTAAAAATTTAAATTGAAAAATGCCTTGCTTATTACCTCTTGGCTGAGAAATAGCTGCTAATAGGCATCCTTTCAGAGTATCACTATTACCTCAGGTGAATTTGCAAATGAAGACATTTTGAAAGAAATCAAAATGCACATCTTATTCCTACTCATAAAGCTTTACACATAATTTATCATTGATTGGGTGAGCCTGTTCTAGAACTTCATATAAATGGACTCATTCAACATGTACTCTTTTGTGTAAGGCTCCTTTTACTCAGCATATTTTTGAAATTCAGTTTATACAGTCATATTTTTTCAAGACTAAAATGAAACTAATAAAATCAAGCCTTTAATGAGGTCCTCCAGTGCTTACAAAAATGGCCTTACTTAAATCTGTTGCCTCAGAAAAACACCAGCAATAAAATCTAGCCCTCATCGAGGGATACATAAAATTTTTCTTCAGGAGGCCAAGCACTCAGGGAACATGTATTTGGGAATATTACATGAATCATCCTGACACTGAAAAGTACAAAACTCATTCCTGTTTTGCTCTGTGCCCTGTAGAATTGCATACAGGAGTTTGTTCTGGAGTCAAAGTCAGCAAGAGCTCCTGCTCAGATCAGGCCCCTGAAGGATGGAGCAAAACCAGACACAGGCAGATCTCCATCCCCTGCCACACTTAAAAGCCAGGCATCTGCTTCCAATGATGGGTACCGAATCGTCTGTCTGGATATTTTATCTTTTCTTACCTAAAGTGTGAAGCATCGTTTGCTTTAAAAGCAACAGGATATATTTAACAAAATACTACAGTCCCTTGTTTTCTAGATGAAATTGCAATCACAGCGGACAAAACTGAATTCTATTGCTAAGCAGTTGTATTTCAAGCTTCAGTTCAAGTGCTTCGAGTTTACTTTAAATGACCTGATGCAAACATATGATTTAGATCTTTAAGTAAGAACTACAGAAGCTCTGCCAGGCTCCATTATTTAGTCTTGAAAGTTCCATTATTTCCAGACATCCCAAAGGCAGAGGCTGCCAAGAAATGGGAGGAACAGAAGGCCCTATCAAGAGGTGTCCTGCCAGGGAGATGACAAGACAGATATAATTTCAACACCATCCTAATTTGCTTTGCTGACCAGAAGGGGAAGATTCCAGCTTTCTCCATCAACAAAGTCCTCCACAACTAAGAACTCTATTTTAAATCTTGTCAGCTGAATTCTCCTCCCACTCTGCATGCATGCTTGTATTTTCCAGGTGCAAAACACTACTTAAATTTTGAAAACCTTTTGTAGAGGTGGGGGGGTGCAGCGAAGGAAGCAAGTAATGAAGAATTGCAATAAGCGGGATCTTCAGGAATAAAGCTTATTTGTTTTGTTGCCTTTGTGGAACACACTTAAAAATCTAATTTTAAAATTAAATTAATGCAATTAGAGAATTTGAAAAAAGTTATAAAGTAATCCAGAGCTCTAGACTGGATATCAAAGTGATTTCTTAAAGATTGTGGGACATCTCTGTTCCTGGACATACTTAAAACTAGATTAAATTTTCATCTGTATGAATGTAGGAGATATGGCTGATGGTAGGATATGGAATTAGATGATATTAAAATTTATTAAATTTATTAAATTATATTTATAAATCCATTGAAATGAAAGAAAGTATTTAATCTTCCTCTCAGTACTACATCACAAAATTATTTTATCACATACTTTCTGGAATAATAGTAATTCTCCAGTTATAGAATTTTATGGCACTTTTAAAAAAGTATTTTAACTTTTTTTTTTTAAGATTTTATTTATTTGTTTGACAGAGAGAAAGATCACAAGTAGGCAGAGGCAGGCAGAGAGAGAGGGGGAAGGAGGCTCCCTGCTGAGCAGAGAGCCCACAGGCAACCCAGCTCTCTGCGGAAACTCTTGAAGGTACCTCCGTGGAGGCCAGGAGGAGTGCGAGGTGGCTGGCCTGCGGCACGGGTCTGGCCTGGACAACCCTGGCCAGACTGGGAAGGCCAGGGTTCCCTGGGGACCGGATGGTGTCGAAGTAAGGGGGAGGAGGGCATTTCTGGGGGTGCTCCCCCCGGAAGCTCTGATGCAGAATTCGATCCCAGGACCATGAGATCATGACCTGAGCCGAAGGCAGAGGCTTTAACCCACTGAGCCACCCAGGCACCCCAAAGTATTTTAACTTCTTTTCAGTTGTAGATTTTAAACAATAATTTGGTTGATGTATTAACATGTTAAATTTAGGGGGAAGAGTTAAATTTTAATAAAATCAGTATTGGAATTCTCTCTTTTTATTTTAAAATGATCACTTGTTTTGCATTTTCCTTTCATCAGCAGTGTTTCCTTGTGGTTTTTTGAATTATTTCTTGTAGATTTAAATTTTATTAAAAATACAAGGGGCGCCTGGGTGGCTCAGTGGGTTAAAGCCTCTGCCTTTGGCTCAGGTCATGATCCCAGGGTCCTGGGATCCAGCCCCGCATCGGGCTCAATGCTTTGCAGGGAGCCTGCTTCTCCCTCTCTCTCTGCCTGCCTCTCTGCCTACTTGTGATCTCTCTCTCTCTCTCTCTCTCTCTGTCAAATAAATAAGTAAAATCTTTAAAAAAAAAATACGAGACACTAACCTAACTTTTGTGTGCTTGACCTTTTCTGCCTCCATTTATTCACTTACTCAGTGAATAACTTCCATGCATCAGGTTTCTGGGACAGAGCAGCCACTGGACTCCTGGAGATTTCATTTGAGTAGGAGGATTATTATTATTATCCGAAGATACATAGCGGCTAGTTCTACCTTAGTGAAGCGATATTTGAAAATGCTGTAAGAACCTAAGTACTTTAAAAAAAGATGACGAAAGTATATATATTTCTCAACTGATATAGAGGATAAATTATGAGTCCCTTCTAACTGAGAAAATGAAAATTATAGCCAGAGCACTTAGTAGGGTTTTTTTCCTAAGTGGCCGTGATTTGGGAGAATGTTGATCAATAAGTATGCATGCTGACTTTACTGGAAAATCATTTTCTTCTTGGTTTATCTAAATGTTGTATTGCTCTGTTCTCACCTCTTAAATAAAACTTCCTTGCCTCTTTTTGTAGCCCATTCTTCTCACTTTTTTTTTTTTTTTTTGCATTTTTGTTATGCTGGTCTATACTAATTTGACAAGACATTGCATTTTCCAGTATTTTTAATTGCTGTTTTGTGTTTTGTTTTCTACCAGGCTATAAACTCTATCTAAGGAAGAAAGTTGATCATATCTTTTTTCCTTTTCAAGATTTACTAGAAATTCCAACAAATATTGATTACACAAGTGCAGTTAAAAGGTTTTTAAGATGACTATTTCCATTACATAATTACACATAAAATTTGAAAATTACAGAAAAGTATAAAAAAGAAAAAAGTCACGCATAGTTGAATTTTCCTTTCCTTCTAAAATTTTCCTTGTGTAAGCTTTACTTATACATGGATGTAATCTCAGTATATATTTAATTTGTGAAGTAGTTTTTCTCCGAACATAATATTGTTAACATTTTAAAAATATATAACTGATTATAAAAGTCATTTTAGTCATTAGTTAATGTTCTTTTGAGTAAATCTTTCAAAATATACTTATTTCTGAGGTTATGACAGTCATATGTTTTTCTTTCTTGTTCCGTATTATTTCAAAAAGTGCTTTAAAATTGTAAAAGTTGGGACTCCTGGGTGGCTCAGTGGGTTAAAGCCTCTAGCCTTCGGCTCAGGTCATGATCTCAGGGTCCTGGGATCAAGCCCTGCATCCTCTCTGCTCAGCGGGGAGCCTGCTTCCCCCTCTCTCTCTGCCTGCCTCTCTGCCTACTTGTGATCTCTGTCTCTGTCAAATAAATAAATAAAAACCTTTAAAAAAATTAAAAAAATAAAATAAAATTGTAAAAGTTATCTTTCACATTAAGTCACTTTCACTGAGAATGGATTTTTTAATATGTAGTATGAGTTAAGAATTTAATTTCATTTTCCAGGTGTTATTGAGTAATTTTTTCCCATTCTCCAGTCATGTACAATGCCACCACTACATACACAAGCTTGTGTTTGGCTCTATTTCTGGATTCTCTATGATTTCTGATTGCTTAATTTTTCATCCCTAAACTAATGTCAAATTATTTTAGTTACATTTTTTTTTTTTAGAAAATGTGTCCATTTGTTCTGTTTTCAAAGTTATTGGCATAAAGTTATTTAAAAGTTCCATATTACTTTTTAATGGCTGTGGGATCTCTAGTGATGTCCCCTCATTCATTTGTGATATTGGTAAATTGAGACTTCTGTTTTTCTTAATCAGTCTAGCTGAGGCTGACCAGTTTTATTGATCTTAAAATATCATTTGGTTTTGTTGATTTTATCTATTGTTTGTTTTCTATTACATTTGTTTTCTCTTATCTTTATTATTACCTCCTTTCTACTTACTTTAGTACTGCTCTAGTTGTACCCCACAAATATTGATATTTTATGCTGCTTCTTTTCATTCTGTTCAAAAGATTTTCTGATTTTCCTTATAATTGCTTTATAAAATAATGGAATTTTAAAAAAGATATTGCTTAAGTTTTGAATATTTGGGGAATTTCTCAGACAACTTTCTGATACTGAGTTTTAATATAATACCTTATGATCGAAGAACATATCTATATGATTTCATCCTTTTAAATTTATTGATTTTTTTTAATAATTCAGACTATGGTCTCTCTCATTTAATGTTCTAAGTGCTTTGATGTAAATGTTTTCTCTTATTATAGTGTAGTTTATTATAATATAATTGATGTTATATGAAGTGATACTATTGTTTATGTTTTCTATATCCTTACTCTTTAGTTTACACTACTGAAAGAAAAAATAAACTAGAATTTTATATCCAGTGAAAACATCTTTCCAAAATGAGAGCAACATGAAAAACATTTCACACAAACAAAAGCTGAGAGGATTTGCAATCAAAAAAGAAAAAAGTTACAGTTTACTTTAATTAACAGTAGGGGTATCTCCAAGTAAAATCAGGATATTATTTATTTCTCCAGTGATTTGTCTGTTTTTGTTTGATTTATTTTGAAACAGTAACTGTGGATATGCCTTTATATTTGTTATAAATTGATTATTATTATGACTGTCCTCTTTTGTCACTTATAATATTCCTTTTCCTGGTGTCTACTTATTTTTACTATGCTTTACTTGTGATTATTGCTTGCATGATATATCTTTTTTCCATCTTTCTACTTTTAATGTACCCATGTATAATGTACTGAATTATGTCCTCCTCAAATTTATATGTTGAAGCCCTAAGCCCCAGTGTGACTGCATTTGGAGACAGGACTTTTTAGCAGACAATGAAGATTAATGAGGTAACAAAGGTGGGGTCCTAAATTCAGTAGGAGTGCTATCCTTATGAGAAGAAGAAGAAATGCCAGAGAGTGCTCCCTTCCTCTGTACACATGCACAGACAAAAGGCCATGTGAGGACACAGAGAGAAGATGGTTAATCTTCCACTCGAAGATGGTTAATCCAGACTCCAGAACTGTGAGAAAAATCTGTTGTTTAAGCCACCCAGTCTGTGCTATTATATTATGGCTTCCCAAGCAGACTAATGGAAGTGTGTTTCTTATAGGTAATATATATTTGGGTCTTGCTATTTTTAAAATCTAATCTTACAATCTCTACCTGTAATTGGAGTATGTAGATTATTTATATCTAATGGTATTGTTGATATAGTTGGATTTATGTACCATTAGTTAGACTATTTGTTTTTAATTTTCCCTATCACCATTGTTTTTCTCCTCTCTTGCCCTTTTAAGTGTTATTTTAGTACTTTTTCGTATTCTGTCTAATCTTTTTTATTGGTTTATTTGTTCTTCCTTTTTGTTTAATTTATTTTTAAATGGTGACTTTAGGGTTTACCATATGCATTTTTTTCTTTTCACAGTTTGCCTATAATTACTATTATAATACTTCGTTGTAATGTAATGACCATAGTACACTATATTCACTTATTCTTTTATCATTTGTACTGTTTTTGTTGTGCATTTTCCTTCTACATGTTATAAACCCCCACAATATAGTGTTACATGTATCTTTAATGAAAATTAAAAATTGAAAAGAAGAAAAGTCTTTTATATACTTATCATTTCCTGCTCTCTCTTCATTTGTGTAGATAAAAGTTTCCATCTGGTGTTGATTTCCTTCCAGTGGAAGAACTTCCTGTAACTTTTTTTTTTCAATTGCAAATCCTCTCAACTTTTATTTGTCAGAAATGTTTTTCATGTTGCTCTTATTTTGGAAAGATGTTTTCACTGGATATAAAATTCTAGTTTAACTTTATTTTTTCTTTCAGTAGTGTAAAGATGTGAATTTATTGTGTTCTAGCTTGGGTTTTTTCAGATGAGAAATCAGTTAATCTTTATATTAATCCATTTTATGTAATGAGTCTTTTTTCTCTGACTGATTCACTGGTTTTTGGCAATTTGATAATGATATGCCTTTTTGTGGTTTTCTTTGTTGGTCCTACTTACATTTCTCTGGACATGAGTCTCTGGCTTTGCAGATTTTATGAATTTTGAAAGATGTTGGCCATAATTTTCCACATTTTATTCTGTCTCCCCTTGTTGGACTTATATGGTAGTTTGCTTCAGATTTTCCCACACATCATTGAGTCTCTGGATTAATTTTTTATTTTTTATTTTCCCTTCGTTTTTGAGTTTTGTTTTAATTTTTTACCATTTTGTTCTATGTGCTCCAATCTGGAAGTTTTCCATTGTTGTCTTTATATTCCTTGGTCCTGTCTTCTGCAATATGCAATCTTCTTCTACACTCAGCAAGTGAAGTTTTTATTTTAGAGGATGTCTTTCCCTTCTACTACTGTTATTTGGTTCTTTAAAAAATATTCTCTTTTAGGATGCTTGACTGGCTCAGTCAAGTAGAGCATTCGGCTCTTGATCTCAGTGTTGTGAGTTCAAGCCCTACAATGGGCATGGAGCCTACCTATAAATAAATTTAAAAAATCAATAAATCAATAAATCATTACTTTAAAAATACTGTTTCACTTTTTATTATGTTTATATTTCCCTTCAAATCCTTAAACGTATTTATAGAAACTATTACTTAGTTTTTGTCTGATAATTCCATCATCTCTGTCATTTTTGGTCTTTGTCTATTTACTGAATTTTTTCCTGATGATCGGTCACAAGTCCCTGCTTTTTCACATGTCCAGAAATTTTTTATTGGATAGTAGATGCTTTGAGTTTTATGTAGTTGATGCTGGATTTTATTGTTTTCCTTTAAAGAGTTTCAGAATCAGCTTTGGCCATCAATTAAATTACACATTGGTTAAATTAATTCTTTTGAGGCTTTTATGTTTTGTTAGCAAGTCTAGAATAGTCTTAATTAATAACCAGTTTTGTTCCCCTATTAAGATGTGTAGTAAGTATTTACTGAAAGCCCTGAATGTTCAAATAGGATTGTCCATCCTCACTGGTTAGAAACTGAATGTTTCCAAAGAATCTGTGATCACTGGAAACGTTAAGTTATATTCTGTGCATGCACAGCTGAGATTTTAGCACAGATTTATAAGAATTCCTGGAGCTAATTTTCTGTTTATCTCCTCCATTTCTGATTTCTGCCTGAATTCCTGCCAAATTCCTTTCCTCTCAGCCACATCAAATTCCAATCTATGATTCCTCAATTCAGTGAGCCTACATGTTCTGTTTGGGATCTCCTTCCTGTACTGTGATCCAGAAAGTTTCTTCTGGCCCAAACTAGGGCAAATACAGATCCCATCTCATATGATTTCTTCTCAGGGATCCAAGGCTCATTCTACATATTATTCAATGTTTGAAAATGGTTGTTTTATGGATTTTTTTTTTTTTTTTTTTTTTTGGTGAAGGTGTTTCCTATCTAGTTGATTTTAGTGTTTGTTTTCTTTTGCTGTAAAATAGGGATGCTACCAACCTTTGGTCAGTTTATCTCCCTTCTAAGGTCCCTGACCTAATAGGAGAGTCTCAAGTTTTGCTCCTTCATAGGGCCACTTACCCCATGATTATTCTTCTTCTTGTAGAACTTATTTAGTCGTTTGCCCTCAGAGAAGTCTTTCTTGTGAGTGTGTTTACTGCTAACCATTTTGAACTTAGCTTTGTTTTTTTTTTAACACAGTGTGTGTGTGGGTGGCCCTAGGAGATTTTCCTTGCTTTCTGAAAGCACAGGGTTACAATAAAAAGCATGTTTTATGTCAGATCTAGTTGTTTGTAGCAAGAAGGACTTTCAGATTGTTTTTTTCACTGTGTTGCTAGATAAAAAGTTTTGCTGAATTTCTATTTTTAACTGTTAAGTCAATTTATAGATCCTGTTTTAACATCATGTGTAGATTTTATTTGTGCATTTTTAAACCATACTGTTAACTTATTTCTTGTTTTTCTCCTCATTTCCTATATTGTCTTCTGGTAATATTGTGTTTCTCTTTTGTTTCCTCTGTTAAGCATTGTGATGGTTAATTTTATATGTCAACTTGGCTGAGCTACAGTGCCCAGATATTTGGTCAACATTATTCTGAATGTTTCTGTGAAGGTGATTTTTGGAACATTTAAGTTGATAGACTTTGAGTAATACAGATTGTTTTCCATCATGTGGGTAGGCCTCGTATAATCAGTTGAAGGCCAGAATAGCACAAACACTGAGAACCCTCAAGCAAAACAGAAATCAGCTATCAGACTGCCTTTAGGCTCCAACTGCAACTCTTAGGTCTCCAGCCTACTGGCCTACACCATTGGATTTTGGATGCACCAGGCCTCCAAAGTTGCATGAGCCTATTCCTTAAAATCTCTCTGTCTTTCTCTTTCTCTGTTGCTGTTTCTCTGGAGAATTCTGACTAATGCAAACATATATATTGACATTTTTTCCAACGGACATTTTCAACTTGCATCTGTGACTCAACAATTTCTATAGTTCATCACTCTGTCTACTTTTTCCCACTTCCTCTGTGTCTAATTGTAGGATTGTTTTTGTTTAGTATCTTTGAGATTTGTTTTTCTTGGTGCTAATGATTTAAGACTTATAATATCTATATTGTCTTAAGTAATTTTCTTTTATTTTCATGCTGTATTCCCTTTTTTATTCTCTCTATTGGATGTATGTGGGCTCTTTTCCCTATATCCTATATGTATTTTAACTTCTTTTTCATATGCACAATGTTTTATTTCTCCTTGTTATGTATATGTGATTTCCTCATTTTTATCTTCCAGTTTATATAATTCATTCTAGCTGGGTCAGTTTAAATGCTAAATGTAGCCATTTATTTTGCACCGTAATATTTATTTTCTACTTTTCCATTCCTATATAGTTTTTAAAATTCATATATTTTATTTCTTTAGTTTTTTTCTTTAACGATTTAAATTTTTTTCTTTCAGATTGTTCTGTAATTTTAAATTCGTGAACTTATGACTTTGCTGCTTTTCTCTGCTATTGTTCACTCTGAATGGATGCATCTTTATACATTTTATAGTTTCTGACTGTGGACTCATCCTAAATGCATTGTGTGTATGAAAGAGAAAGACAAAGAAAGAGGAGGCGTAGAGGGGAGAGCGAGACAGAGAAAGACAGAGAGACAGAAAGAGAGAGAGAGAGAAAGACAGAGACAGAGAGAGGGAGAGAAAAACTGTATCTCATGATCTCAGCTGTATGAGCTTTCTTCTAGCTTTGTTTGTTTTGTGCCTCTGCCAGGAGCACTGATCTGTTACAAAGGTTTTTCATAAGTTTTAACCATGAAGTTCCCAAATGGGAAGATTGTAACAAAAACTCAGAACCACGTTAAGCCAAGAAAATGTGTTTTTTAATTTTCAGGAGATATATTTTTTCTATTAGGAGCACAAAATAAGACTTTGTTTTTATTTCCTTTGCTGTGAATATAATTTTTTTCCAGTCTGTTCGTCATTGTCTTGACTTTGACTGTATATGTGCATATATGTGTATGTATCAGTTATGTATCTCCAAATTTCAATTACAATTTCTCAATGTATGTGGCCCCAGGACCTTGTCACTTGCATTCAGGCACTGAAATTATAGTATTGACAATTCCCCAGAACAACTTAAAGTTTACCACTCTGGTTTTCTGTTACCTTTTCCTTTGATTATATCACTCATTTACATGTGAGCTTGGATATTTTATTAAATTTTATAAAATATGCATTCAAAATAATATTTGATATATTTTTAAAATAATTATAGATGTTTGTAATGGAAGGGATTTTTGAGATACCTGGACTATCATTCTTACATTTCAAACAGGTCAGTTTGACTCAGCTAATTGTATAGATATCATTGCAAGAAATATCTGTATAGCAGCTGTACTTCCTAGTGAAACCAGGGAACCATTGCTCTTAGTTGTTTTTCTTCAAGCATATAGAACTCAGAATTAGATCTTTAATTTTATCTTCTCTTCCAGAAAGAAAGGGTTTGGATTTTGTCAATGTTTTTATTACCTCCATGAATTTGAACAGATGACTTTTCTTCTTGAGCTCCGTAATATGGAGGTTTACATGGATAATTTTAATTGTTGAACCAGACTTGCATACTTGTAGTAAATCCCAGCTGGTTATGGTATATAATATTTTTATGCATTGTTGGATTTGAATTTCTAATATTTTTAATTTACATTTGTGAGAGATACTGGTTTTTATTTTTCATTTCTCATAAAGTCTTTACCTTTTTCTTAGGTATTAGAGTAATGATGTCATCATAGAATATTTTTAGAAGTTGTTCACTTCCATTTTCTATTTCTATGTGGAGAATTGTTATTATTTTTTTCCTTCATTATTTGGTAAAACAATCAGCCTGGAGTATTCTTTTCTAGAAGGTTATTAATTATGGATTCAGTTTCTTTAACAGACATAGGGCTATTCAGGTAATCTATTTCTCCTTGTATGAGTTTTGGTAGTTTACATATTTTAAGAATTTGATCCATTTTGCCTAGTTATCAAATTTCTAGACACAGTGGTATTCATAGTATTCTTTTAACATTTGAGTGTTTGGTATATCCTACTTCTTTTCAGATGGGGTTTCCAGTGTATTTCCTTGCAGCCCCAAACCCTATTGACTGTATCTGTCCCACTTCTCCATGAGATACAGCTTTTAGGTGGCTGGGTTGAGAGGAATGCCCTCCCTGTCATAGCAATAAGGTCCTGGTTGTCTTTTCCCACACCCACATTATATATATTTTGTGATCACTCTTCCCTTCAGCCTCTCAGAGCCTTGAAGATGTCTTTCTCAGATCTTCACCATGTGAACCTGTTGGGGTTCCTGTACAGAAGACCCACAAACATGAGGCCTTATTAAGACTCCAGGCCCAGGGAATTCCTTACTCTCACTCTAGACTATGCTCAGTCTCATACAGTTCCTTGTGGTTACCATTTATGTATTCCTGCCAGTTTTTATGGCTCCAGCAGCTTCTGTTCCAGGTAGACAGATCTTGATTGCTGCATCTCTCCAGATGTCACTATCTTTCCAGATTTCAAACTGGCAGTTTGCCCTGTGCCTTCAGTTTTCTGATGAATCCAAGAAAACTTGTTGATTTTTAGTTTGTCTTACTCTTTCCTCTTGTAAGGACAAGAGTGACAACTTGCAAGCTCTTTACATATCAGAGCTAAAACTGAAGGTCTATAAGTGACATTTTGATTTTGTTATTTATCTGTGTGTGTGTGTGTGTGTGTGTTATGTATTTATTTTTGTAGTTAGCCATTTGCCACTGTCAGAAACTCACATTGGTGGAAAATTCTCTATATCTTTCAATAACAGTCTTTGTCAGTCTAACTATATTTTAGTCATATGAATCAAATTTTAACTTTTCCATAGAAAAGAATAATTAGCCTGCTCTAATAAAAAAATTATCTTCAGACTTTGAGCCATGCAGAGTCACAGATGCTATTAAGAAAGCCAACCCGTGCAGTAAAAATTTCAGCTTTTTTCACAGGCCTATTAAAAAACTGCTACCTTGTTATGAGCCAAAAATTGTACAGCCATCTGGGATATAGAGCAACCAATTTATTAAACATTTTGTATAAAATGTGTATATTTTGTATTAGGAGATTTGGATTGATTTGTCTTGAGTCTGGGTGATGATAATACTTTATAGACTTTGCCAGTAGTGATTTGTGGTTTAAAAGAGGAGGTGTGTTTATAATTTGTTCTCTGAAGAGAAGAGAAGAGAAGCCCTTTTATAGGATGTGCACACATTTTTCTATAACAGCATGCTTCAGAAAGTATTTGCACAACAATTTTTACATAAAGGTTTTATAGATTAAATAAGCCTGTTAAGAAATTTGAAAAAAAGCAAAACAAAAAAACCTAGGACAAGAAAATAGAGAGCATGAGATTCTGTATACATCAGTAGGACACATATTTTTCAACTGCTTAACGTTTATCACTAGCCAGGACAAGGACCCTGATGAAATAATATGGCATGGCTTTTGCTCTGGTGTAGCCTCCTGTAAGCTGTGACTTACTGAAGCATACCACTCTCTGAAGTCCTCCTGAAAATTCATTGGCTTCCCATGATTCTCTGGTCTGGTGCTGTGTTTCATTTTCATATAAAAGCACAAGAAATCCTCTCCAATATCCATCAGTTACATATTGAGTCATTTTGTGTTCCTTTGTCATGTGAGGGACGTTGACCAAATTGAACCATGATCTCAAAGTTGGAGTCAACCCCAGAAATTTGCTGAAAGGTGGATAAATAAACCCTTTCAAAAAAGTAAAAGTAAGCATCCATACACCTATGGCCCAACTTTAATGAGACCAAACCTATGTAATTTCCATACATTTAAATAAGAACAAAAAGGAATATGAAAATAATTAATTTGTCATAATAATTAAAGAATACTGTATGAACCTATAAAACTTGATGATACATAAAATATAGCAGGAAAACAAAAGAATTTCTTCTTTTTTCTTCATTTCTTCTATATATTCCTTCACTTGGCCGTGATATTATTTGGTTCAAATGCTTTGGTTTTCTGTGTATATAATGAAGCACAAATTTAAAATTTAAAGAAGAATTTGTAGATTTTTCAAGAAAGGAATTGATACCTTCTTTGCCTAATTATATTAAATTAAAAGCTATATTTTCTTTGTTTACAGTATAATAAACCAACTTAATTTTTGTTAAAGGGCCTGGGTTTTGTCTTAATAATATTACTGACTCTAGTACAGCAGAGGTATTGGCTGTGCAGGATAATTTGAACTTTCCTGCATCAATTGGGTTAACTACTCTTTAAATTAGAGGAATCATATTAGTGCCCTTCCTGTTTTTAGATGCAGCCTAGCCTATTAGCTTTACAAATAGCATGTCTTTCCCCCACCCCCCTGTGTTTTTAGACTGTATTCCAACCTATGAAATTCAAAAATTCCTATTTTTTAGAACTTAAAATTCAGAGGTATTCATTAATTTTCCTCTCAGTTGGAAAAAGAATATTGTTTTGGCAATATGCCCAAGAAGTTGTTTCAATTTTATCACAGTTTAGTGGATGTTGTGGTTTCTTTCCTGTATTAGTTGCATTTGTTTTGGCTGGTTCTAACACAAATGCCCAAATAACAAGAGATTAAGCAATGTAGAAGTTTATTTCTATCTCATGTAGAAGATATCTAAAGTAGAGCAGTCCATGGCTGTTGTGGCAGTTTAGTGGTATCAGGAATTCTGGTTCCTTCTCTGATGTTATTATACCATATTTAGCATATAACCACATTGCCCAAGAGGCTACTTGAATTCTACCCATCACATCAAAAGTCGAGGCAGCAGGAAAAGCAAAAGTCATCAGAAGTTTAACTCTGTCTCTTTAAGATGACATTCCAGAAATCCCACAAAGTACTTCTACTTACATTATATTGTCTAGAGCTACATATAGTTGCAAGAGAAGTCAGGGAATATAGTCTTTTACCTAAATGACAATTCATCCAGCTAAGATGGACATTTTTTTTAAACCGAAATAGAAAACTGTCTCAGCAACTGTGCTGGCTTTCCAGTGTGTGAACTTAGCCAGGTTGAACTACAGTTCCAAGTCAAGCACTGAGTGAGGTGCTGCTGTGAAGGGTTTACACATATAGGATTATAATCCCTAATCACTTGACTTCAATCTAAAGGAAAGGACAGTATCCTGGGTGGGACTGACCTAATCAGGTGAGCCTTTAAAAGAGGATGATTTAGGCCTTTTCTCAGTTTAAAGACTACAAATGGCCTGTGTTCATAGGGTTCAGAGTATTCATCGTGTTCTTTTTCTGGTGTTCCTGTAGGCTTTCAACTTGCTAAGCCAGTCTCCACAATCACAGCAATAACACAAAACAATTCCTTATAATACATCAGTCTCTTTTTACCATTCTCTGTCTCTCTCTACACACACACACACACACACACACACACACACATACACACACACACTCACACTCCTCTCCTGCTGCTTGAACCCTGATTCACAATTTGAGCAAAATAAGTATCCATTCCCAGTAGTTTATTAACTCCCTCAGTTTTTTCCCCAACCATCTACTTTACCTGGAGCTACCCATATGCTTTCAGACTGTTATTCTAGCTTCAGAGAATGGGGAATGGAGCATTTCATTCTCTGGCACTGATTATTGGTTCCAGAACAACCATTGGATCTAATTTTAGCCACTGTGGTATAAGAGGGATTTAATTCATGTTTCCCAAAAAGATAATGTCCAGCAACTCTGAGATAAGTTTTAGGAAACAGCTTTCTCTCTTGGCTTCCCTGTGAACATGGAAGAACAGAACCCCCAAGAAATTGTTGGCATTAGAAAGAAAGGGGAAGGCAGTCTAAGGATGAAGCTAACGCACAAAAAACAGAATATATAGTCAGAAAAATTTGTTTTATAAAAGCTCTATAATCTAATCAATCTTGACATTTTATATCCCCTCAGATTTTTTTTCTTTTTTAAGAGATAGAGAGGAAGCATTGCATGTGATTGGGAGGGGTCGTGGAGGGAAAGGGAGAGGAAGAGAGAGTATCTTAAGCAGGCTCCACACCTGGTACAGAGCCAGACACAGGGCTGATCTCATGACCTTGAGATCATGATCTGAGTCCCTTGCTTAATGGACTGAGCCACCCAGGAGCCCCTATCCCTCAGCATTTTTATGTTAAGTGAGCCTATATATTTGGCTAATTATTTAAACAGTTTAAGTTGGTGTTTTGTTATTTGCAAAAAAAAAAAATCCTAACTGATAAAACTAGCAAAGAATTCATTTTATGTACAATTAAAAATAAATAGATATCTAATTTTGGCATTGCTTAAAGTAATATCTGAGAATTTCTATAGTGTGTCAGACAGTGGCAGACTGCTGTTTTATTTGGCATGCAGACAATTTTCAATTTAGAGTTAAGTACCAAAACATAATCATTTGCTGATAATTCTGAATATTGCGTATGAGAAATCAGTTAATTAGAAAATCACACAGAACCCTTATGTTTTGCCATAAAGATCAATGTGAATTATAACTGTTCCTCTTGATTTTTTGTGGGCCTACCAAGAGATTCTATACAAGGAAGATAATAGATGTGTTACGAGTTAAACTGTGTCCCTCTGAACAATATGTTGAAGTCCTAACCCCTGGTACAAGTGAATATGACCTTATTCAGAAATAAAGTCTTTACAGATGTAATCAAATTAAAATGAGGTCATTAGGGTGAGCCCTAATCCAATATGACTCGTGTCCTTACAAGAAGAAGAGAATGTTATATGAAGACAAGCAGAGTTGAGAGTGAGGCAGCTGCAAGCCAAGGAATGCCAAGGATTGATGGCTAATAGCAGAAGCCAAGAGGAGGCAAAGAAGGATTCTTACTCAGAGTCTTAGAGTGTGACTCTGTTGACATCTTCGTTTCAGACTTCTAGACTGGAGCTTTGAGAAATTTCTTTAGTTTTTAGTTACCCTGTCTGTGGTAATTTGTTCTGGAAGCCTCAGGAAACTAATATAATATGAACATACCTTTTGAAAAAAATACAGAGGAAGAGAGGAAGAAAAGAAAAATAAGTGGGAAGAGAAACCAAGTCATATTCCAGAGGGTTGAAGAAAAATTCTATTATAGGAGATATTGACCAGATATTTTCCAGAAAAATGAAATATGGAAAGGAAGGGAAGTGAGGAGGCTCTCAACATGTACTGAACACTTACAATGGGCCAGGCAAGATGTTGAGTGCTTTCCACATGTCACCTGATGTAACTCTCGTATCTTGGTGAAGTAGGTATAATTATCATTATTTTACTGATGAGGAAGAGAAAACATAGTGAGAATAAGTAATTGTCCATTATCACACAGATGTTAGGTGGTAGATATGAACTGTTTCAGTTCTAACTTAAAAATCTAATCTCTTTCCTCAACCAGGAGTCAGCAAACTATCGCTAGCCCCTAGGGTCAACTCTGACTTGCTCTTTGTTTTTGAAAATAAAGTTTTATTGGGATAGAGCCATGCCCATGACTGCTTTTACTCGGCAGTAGCAGAGTCACTTGTCACCACAGAGGCTTACAGCCTGCAGTGCTGAAAATCATTCCTACCTGGCCCTTTCCAGAAAAAATTTCAAACCTTCTTGACATGTACAAGAAAATCTGGATGTGAGGCTCTCTAACCTTTCTGATGATCACTCTTGAATAAATCATTTTATGTCTGAGGCTGTTTTCCTATCTATAATATGTAGATAATACCTTATGTTTTTCTGAGAATCATTTGATAGATGGAATGTTAATAACTTTGTAAACAGTATAGAAACATATAAACCTAAGTAGTTAACACTTAAAAGCAATAAAAACCCATTATTTTAAAAAAATTTCACTTTAATATTAGAAAAACCACCATTGCCTGGCTTTAGGTTTCTGTAAATTTATTTTATTGGGTTTGTCTTATTAGCAAAAATTATAGGCAGATTGACTTTCCAAGCTGCCTTCCTTGTAAAGGGTCCCTCTGTGCAGGGTGGTCCTTCTCCCCTGGGGATCTGTTTGTTCTGTGATCAAACAGTGACTTTTTTTCTTCAAAAGGCAGAATTTAATCTTTGTGGTAGGCCACCCTGAGAACATTCCTCAGATTCCAAAAGAGAGAGTTTTTCAAGTATAAAGACTTTGCAATCCCCTGATTAAGTCTAACAAATTTGATGTATTTCTTTAAGATTCATGTTTAGGTGGGAAGATCTAAAAATGTAAAGCCTGTATCATTTCATTCCATGTCCTGTCCAGATTCTGAGACTTAATTCTTTCCATCTATTTTGACAGGGTATTCCCTTAGGGTCTACATTAAAGGCTGCTGGATCATAAAAAATGTGTGCTCATTTTATCAGAACTCCCTTGATTGCTTGATGTAGGCACATGGGCTAAAGTTTTAGGCTCAAAGTCATCTTTCTGTATCCATACCAATGCTTAGACTAAAACCCATCCTCATCTAATCCCCTTTCCTCACTGTGTTCTCAATTGACATGTTTGAGCCCAGGGTTGGTGCAGCTACCTGTGCTCTATTAATAAGACACATTGTCACCGTGCAGTACAGCGTAAGAAACCACTTAACTGGAAACATTTGCAAAGCCTTTCTGTTTGAATACAGTAATGTTAATACCATCTATTTCTGTCAGTTTTTTGATATTTCAAAGTTCAGACTCTGCAGCTTCTCTCCAAATGTTGACTATCTGCTTTACCTTGCTCAGTTACATATAAAATAACAGATGCTGAAAATTATCTTTTGGGAAGGATGGTGCTTGGGAAGCTGTGGTCTACTAGCACTGGCTGGCTGGCTCATGAGAACTAATTGTCAAATTATTGGACATTTGTGAGCTAGTTGTTAAGAATAGCCATTAATAAAAGTGAAATTACATAATTATACAGTTCAGTAAATTATAATAAAAACAGAAGTTATAAAGACTCAAAACTTGTCACTTCCTAATTGTTATACTCCATCTTACTATTCTCTCTTGGAAGTATTTTCATGTATCTCTACCTTGGAAATACTGGGTAATGGTACAGCACTGTATATCTCTTCCCACCTGCACCATTTAGTCATGTCACATTAAAACTGCTTGAAACTGGCCAGTGTGGAAGTATTTACACTATGGAAATTAGCAGATGCTACAAACCAGAGTTTTTCTACTGTTGTTTCTCTAAAAGCAGGTAGTTAAACCTTTACCAGTTCATCACTGTTGAAAAGCCCTGTAACAACAAGAACAAAAAGTCCTGTAATATTTCCTTGTTGCACACCAAGAGTTCCCTATGTCACATACAATGAGTTCCCACTCATTTTCATACAGGTAAAACTAATAAGGAGTTGCTTTGTTAGAAAGAAACCTCTCTATCCATATGTGGAATGGCCTTCTTATCCTCACCATAGAATATTAGCTACATGAGTACAAGAATTTTGTCTTACTCACCATGAATTGTCAGCAATTGAGCAGAGCATAGATAAAGAAATTGTTCAACAATATTTGCTGATTTGCATGGCTATGTGATGATATCATGAATAGTAATATTATCAATATCACATAGAGCACTTATAAAACACTTACTATGTACCAGAGGCTGTTCTACATAGATTTACTCCATTAATCTTTACAGCAGTTTTATGGTGTAGATAGCATAATTTTAATTTACAGTTGAGGAAATTTAGGTTTCCCTAAATTTAGGGTAGGTTTCCCATAATCACACATGAATAACTATGCAGTTATCAGAAGTAAATAGTTTCTATAACATTGTAATGAATAATAGCTTTCTTATAAACGAACTATTGCACATTTTCACAATTTTGCACAGTTAAATAAATATCCAAATTCATTTTAGTGTGGGCTTTAGTCAAGTTACTTAGAAGCTTTAAAGTTTTTTTTTTCTTCTAAGAAGGCCAATTTAAAAACTATTAACCTTACTGTACTTAAATGCTGTTCACATATATTTTAGCACTTTTAGAAGTCTTTTAAAATTATATTTTGTATGATTTGAAAGCTTTGATTCTTCTCATGACTGATCTCCATTTCATTCTAATGGAATTTCTCACCCCTGGAATGATTTGTGATCTAACTAGTCCACATTCTGGTAACTATCTACCTGTGCCAGTTGGTTCTGTGACTTAATTTCTTCGTAGGTATCACCGTTGGATTAAATGATTTAGTCATCAACATCTCTAAGCAGATGGCAAAACAGTCATGCAGTTGTAAGCAGAGGACTATATATGTATGTATGTCTAAAGATTGCAGATTGGAGACATTTTTTAAAAAATGAAAAATATTCTAAATTGGAAGGTTTGTTCTTGGCAATTTTGTGGTTGCTAGACTATTCCAAGCTTCATTAGGAAGAATGCTGCCTGTAATCAAGAGCTCGGCATTGAGAAAATTGCCCATCACTTCCAGTAGGTAGACCTACCTGCTTTCTGCTTGAATATTTCAGTGAGCTGATGACAGTGACTCATCTATGTTCCTCACAAAGGTTAAAAACTAAGCAAAAGGTTTTTGATAAGTTAAAAGTTTAATGCTGTGAATTATAGTTAGTGGAAATTTCTTTAAAAGTTTTCAGCAAATGAGCATTTTGTAGACACTGTCTCATTTGACAGCTACATCCCATGAAATTACATTTTTACAATATGAGTTGGGTAGATATGACAGTTTAAGTAGAAAATGGCATTAAATCTTCTGATTTTTTTTTTTTTCATTTCAAAGAAAAGAAAGAGAGTGAAGGCAGAGGCTTTGTGGAACATGCTGGTGATAAGAAATGGGAATTTTGCATATAGTTACCAGTTACCAATATTTCTGCTTTCAAATGATAGCATGGAATGATCTCTGGTTGTGAGTCAGGGAGTGAAAGGAAAATGACTGAGGACAGAGTTAGGGGAGTATTCCAGTTACACTTACATGCATCTGAGAAAACAAGGGGTAGCAATTATGCTGTACCTACACTTAAATATCTTTAAAGATTATTTTTTTAAAACAGTAGCAGTAGCAAAAATACTAGGTGCCAAGCGGTCAAACCTGTGCTTTTCCCACTTGAATGTGTCAATCCCCCAGTAGTCACCCATCATTTGCTTCATCTTCCTCAAACAATACATCGCCAGACTGACCTGAGCCTGTCTAAACATAGCTTTTCTGAAAAGGCAGATTTCTCCTGGAGCCAGGCAAGAAAATTAAAAAAAAAAAAAAAGTGATTTTTGTACTTATATTTATGCCTGAAAAAAATATATCTAATTTTTCATTTACTTCAGGTAGTACCCTTTTCCTAGGTTAATTACTGCAGTTTGTGCCTATTGAAGGTCTTTATTGCGTATTTATTCATCAGTGTCTATATGTCTCTTACTGAAGAATATTGATGGGGTGTCATCACTTGCTGAAGTTTAGAATTTCTCTGAAAATATCAACACACAAACCTTATAATTCCCCTTTTCATATATCACTCTAAATGCCTCCTTTGGCTGCTTTTATGCAGCAGCACCGGGACAAATTGTGCCCTTGTGGTGGGCACAGATATAGTGAGAGCCTTCATTCCACCTGACGTGCCCTGGCAGGCCTAGCCTTGGACACACCTCATCATGTCTCGCCTTCTGGCCACATTTTCTGGAGGCTGATTTTATGTGGTCACCTCACAGATTCAGTGAAAAGGCCTCCACTGTACTCCATTTCTATGTCAGTATCAAAACAGCGTGTTCTAGTGAGTTGCTTGATAAAAGGTTGCAAATAAAGTGGTGGTTCTTAGGTGATTTTCTGTCCCAGAGGAAGAGGCTCAGGGCGCTATGAAGAGGTTTGTCAGAGTCAGAATGTAGTCCAAAGTCAGAGAGCACAAATGAGCAATTAGAGCTCTGCTTCCAACCGAGATTCAGAAACAGAGAATGGTAACCAAAGAGAAGCAGAGTTGTCTGAAACACACATGACTAGAAGCAGGTTGTGTTAGGCCTAAGTAAAAAGCATAGATACCATCTAAAATTGTCAAGTCGGGGTGAAGAAGGTTTTATGTCAGTGACAGGTGACACTGGCTAAGGAGATCCCTATAGACCTATAGATTACTTTAGGTCAAGAGAGATTTCTAGAGGAGAGAGAGAACTCAATTTGCTCAAGTTGCTGAAGTGCAATTAACAGATGCAAGTTTATAGGTAAGTTCATATAATTCCATCCAATTTCTTCTAGTATTGTTAGAATATTCTGCTTCATATTCAGATGTACGAGAATTCTGAATTAAATATGGTATTATTTTTGGTATCTAAGCAAAAAGAAGATCAGGAATTTAAAATATCATTCACCTTTTATTAGTGGTGGAACAATATCAGGAAAAATCGTTGGTATTGATTGGGGCTGCCCACTTTCTTACAAGGCAGCTTTTATTATCTAAGATTGTACTTTGAGACAGTTTTTAAATTTCTAGATTTTTTTTTCTATCCTGGCCAGTTGCCCGAATCGGAGTGTTAGTCTGTTTTACTCTCCATTTTTTCCTCCTGGAACACTATGAAAGCTCTCCAAGGAAAATCACCAGTTCTAACTTATTGTTTCTATTTCTTTGTTTCAAGCAACAGCCATTGTTCCTGATTAATTTATTTAATAATACAAGACAGTTTATTGTAACAGTGTTAGATAATTCACAGAAAGAAGGACATGCTAAAAAACTAGACCCTTGGAAGAAACAAAATCAGAACAGCTCTAGTAGCTCATTAGCAGGAATACCTGGGCAATCTCTTTAAAGTTCTGTCTATACTCTAGCCCATCTCGAACCATCTTTTGTCTTTGCATTTTTGATTCCCCCAAGAATCAAATTTCAGAGAGAGAAAGATTTTTATGGTTTGGGTAACATTCTGGCTTGGGTATGATTCTGTCATACTGGGTTGAAGTCCACTGGATTGTCCACCAAGATCATGATGGAGTAACAGAAGAAGAACTACTCCAAAGAGTTGCAAATCATTAAATGAGGATTGGGAATATTACCTGACAAACTAAAATTCTGCTTGTAATTCATCATAAATATAATCTGTGTGCTTTAAATTAGTTCTGTATGCTTAAAACCAAATGGGGTAAGTTAAAAAGGGTCAGGGACAGTAGGAGGGAATTTAGTGATTTTTTTTAAGGTTCTTATTCTTTTATCAAAACGTATGTATTACATGCCCAATTGTCTAGCAAATATATAGAGAAGTTAATAGATTGGGGTCACAGTCAAGTGACAGGACAAACAAGTTTATAAATGAAGTGCCATACTTATTTCTCTTTCTTTTTTTTAAAAAGATTTTATTTATTAGAGAGAGAGAGCGAGAGAGAAAACATGCATGCATGCAAGAGCAGTGGTTAGGGAGAAGGGCAGAGGGAGAGGGAGAACCAGGCTCCCTGTTCAGTGCTGAGCAGGGATCTCAACATGAGGCTCGTTCCCAAACCCCAGGATTGCAACCTGAGCCAAAAGCAGACCTTCCCCCAAAGCAGACGTTACCTGACTGAACCAGCTAGGTGCCCCACCATACTTATTTCTAACCATGATCATTTTAGAAGCCTATAATCAAACAACAGTGGTATAAAGATTAAGTGCAATGACTTTGGAATCACTGGTGTAAATGCTGGCTCTGCTGCTTGCTTGTGGGACACTGGGCAAATCTCTCAACTTTTCTATTTCCATTTCTTCATCTGTAAAATAAAGATAAATAATATCTTCTTGTACTGGTCTTTTTCAGTATTAAGTGGGATAATAATATTTGCAAAGTTCTTGTATAGAATAAATGATAGATGTTATATTGTTATTAGTATTCTTCAGAGTATGCACCACAAATCATGAGAACACCAGTGTATTAGTGTTCTAGGGCTACTCTAACAAAGGACCACAAATTAGGTGGATTAAACAACAGAAATTTATTATGTCATAGTTGTGTAGGCTGTAAGTCAAAGATCAAAGTATTGGCAGGGTTGATTCCTTCTTAGGGCTCTGAGGGAAGGATCTCTTTCAGGACTCTTGTGTTGCAGATGGCCATCTTTGCCCTGTGTCTCTTGCCATTATCTTCCATCCATGTGTGTCTCTGTGTCCAAAGATCCCCTTTTTATAAGGACACCAGTCATTGGTTTAGGGCCCATTCCAAAGACTCTGTTTTTAACTTGATTACCTTCGTAATGACACTCTCTCCAAATTAGGCCACATTCTGACATGCTGTGGTTAGGACTTCAACATACAAATTTGTAGGGGGGTGGGCATAATTCAACGCATGACAACAAAGTTAATTTCAGAGTAGTTGAAGGACCTGTGGCTATTTAGTCCTGAGGAGAATATGCTGCAGCATACAGAGGAAGAAGTCTGATAAATATGTTCAAATGATATAATGCGGGGCGCCTGGGTGACTCATTGGGTTAAAGCCTCTGCCTTCGGCTCTGGTCATGATCTCAGGGTCCTGGGATTGAGCCCTGCATCGGGTTCTCTGCGCAGCAGTGAGCCTGCTTCCCCCTCTCTCTCTCTGCCTGCCTCTCTGCCTACTTGTGATCTCTGTCAAATAAAGAAATAAAATCTTAAAAAAATAAAAATAAAAAAATAAAAAACCCCAAATGATATAATGTACAGGATTTAAGGAGAATAATACAATGTTTAACATATAATAAACATTCAATAATTGTTAGCTTTCTCTCTTTCTCTATTTCTCTTTCCCTCTGTGACAAACATTTATTGAGTACCTACTATGTATCAGTAGTAGTAGTCTAGGTGTAGTAGTCTAGGTGATGCAGATGAGAAAAAACCAGGTATGCTAGATTAGAGGTGTTTTGTGTGGCCCCAGGATTAAACTCCCAACTAATGTGTACCAGTTATGTAGGCACGTATTTTTGTTTCATCGTAAGAAGAAAATTTCTAAAAGCCAGAGCTAGTCAAAGGTGGAATGGGCTGCAAACCTCTCAATTATATATTATATATTGTAATATATTATATATTATAATATATATATATTGAAACACATTTTGAAAAAGAAATACGTGGAATAATTTTATGGCACTTATAGAGCCAAATGAGAAGTAAAGGTAATTCAGTGTCCTTTAATATTCTTTCCTATTCTAAATTTCACTATTTAGTCATTTTTTAAGTAAACTTTACACCCAACATGGAACTCCAAATCACAACCCCAAGATCAAGAGTTGCAAGATCAAGACTAAGCCAGCCAGATGCCCCTAGTAATTTGTTTTAAAAGGGACTATGGCAAAAGTAGCAAAAAAACTAAAGAGAACAGGTATACGATTTTTGTTGTAAAGCAAAGTACTCAATCTCTTCTTACTTACATGGAAGACTTGCTCTAATTCCAAGAATTTAGAAAAGAATCAACTCAACCAGTGTTTTTTCTGGTCTTTCTCTGGTTTTTCAACTCTGAATTTCAAGAAAATAGCACTGCTGAATAGATGGGAAGTGTTCCAGCTGAGAAAATCTCAGTATAGTTGCTTAAAAAGACTGGGAAAGGTTACATAATAAAGCCATATCAAGTTCCTTCCAGGGAATACGCTGACATGACTTCTAAATAAAGGCAGATGTTAAATTTATTTTTCTCTAATCCAATATTAAGGAATATTATACCACACAAACTTACATTTCAAAATGAAAACAATTGAAAGACTGGTAAAATTTTAATTTTAGAATAGAGGTTAAGGACACAGATGATGTTATGTATGAAGCTTCAGGAATTTAAGGAAAAGTAAATGCACATCAGTATAAAAACCCATTATTTATATGGGTTTTATATTTATATGGTTTTTTTAATAAAAACCCAGAGTTTTATTACTTAATTTATAGGATAAGATTATATAAGAAAGTGTCTTATGCTTTAAGGTTGTCTAGATTAAATTATGCTTGCATTTCAGCTGATGGAGGGTTGATATTTGCCTTTTCATAAATGATCAGATGACAGAAATATACAAGCTTAACCTGTCTATGGTAGACTTATATTGGTATTCTCTAAAGGTCATGCTTTCCAGTTGCCAGAATTTTGTGTAGTTTGGTCTCACATTGGCTTGGACTTGGTCTTGTTACTGCTTTGGCCAATGGGACATTTGTAAGTGTGATGCTGCAGAGGCTTGACAAAGCACTTGAATGTTGGGGCTTGTTTCTTGGAACCAGATGCTATTCTCTAAAGAAGGTTAGGCTGGATTTTGAATGATGGGAGATTGCTATGAAGAGAGACCATGGAGGATGAGGGCCATCTTAGATGTTATGGCCACATCTGAGCTCCCAGCTGCATGTAGTCTCATGAATGATTTTAGTTACAAAAGAATCATCCAGCCAGTTAATCCCAGTCAATTCACAGAGTCATGAGAAATAATTAATTATTATTACTTTGAAGTCACTAACTTTAGGGATGAATTGTTACTTAAAAATAGGTGGCAGGGGCACCTGGGTGGCTCAGTGGGTTAAATCCTCTGCCTTCAGTTCAGGTTGATCTCAGGGTCCTGGGATGGAGCCCCGCATCAGGCTCTCTGCTCAGTGAGGAGCCTGCTTCCCCCTCTTTCTCCCTGCCTGCCTCTCTGGCTACTTGTGATCTCTGTCTCTCTGTCAAATAAATAAATAAAATCTTAAAAAAAAATAGATGACAGAAATACTACCATTTATTTTATTTATAACTTTTGTTTTCAGTTTTGGTTTTATTTTTTTTCAGTAACTTCAGAAGAAAACTATGTTTGATGAGGCAATGGTTAAATTAAATACCTACTGTTGAATTAAAGTATATTCTAGAATCCAAATGGGTAGTTTTTAGGCAAATTATATGAACATAGTCTAAATTGCTCCCTAAGAAGAAGGGATTTTATAAAGAACTATAACATTTTAAAGGCTTCTACAGGAGCTTTGAGTAGGTTGCAGCAGTTTATTAAATGATGTATTTAGCCATACATTTTAAATATATGTAGTAACTAATTATATTTGTACTTATTCTTTATCATGAATCAAGTCACTAATGATTTTCCAGGGGGCGAAGGGCAATATAGAATAGGAATTTCTTCAGGAAAACAAACTAGGGAAATTTTTTCCCTACCAAACTGAAACTAAAGTTGATTATTTGTCCAGAGATAATTCCCTTTTTAAAAGAATTTGCCTTAGGGTTCCTGAAAATTGTGATTTCTTCCTTTGTTTATATGAACTACTATTGAATTTTTTAAAATGACATATTAAACCTAACAGAAGCCCTGTTACATTATTCATTGTAAAAACCAAAATAGGCCTGTATTTTCAGATTTTTTTTAAAAGAGCATGATTCTGTGTATCTTGTAAATCAATGTTACATATAATGACTGTATAATTGTAATTTCAACAGACAAAACCAGAAGAGAAGCTTTTTTGAGTTATAGTTGTTTGTGAATAATTGCTCCTCCTCAAACATAAATGTAAATAGTAAATCCAATAATGTGACAATAAACTTAATGAAATTTAAATTGTCTATGCCCATCTTTTATAAGAATTTTAGTAATGTAATATTATTACTTTCAATTATATAATGCTTAACAATTTATACAGTTCTTTCTCAGACTTTTTAATTAATTGGTTACTAAGCATCAAACACTGTGAACATTCTAAGGTACCCAACTTAAACCCAACAGATACATTAACATGGATCTTAGCATGTATGGTCAGTCTCATCAAAGTGTAGAAAGTGGTACATATTCTTATATACTGACTATGAGAGGATTTCATCATGTGGACACTTGTTCTAAATTTAAGGTAATGTTGCATGGGAAGATAACCAAATGTGACAGTCTAGGGATGGGAGAATATGGTATGTGTCCTCCCCCCAGAAAAAGAGGGGAAAATAATAGTTTAAACACATTAGTGTACAGCTTATAGGAGGGAGATGGCAAGGATTGAGACTGGAGGTATTAGTACCATCTAGATCAAAATTAGCTTTTTAAACCAAACTTCATCTCAAGAAATTTAGATTATTTTTTAAGAAAATAGGGAAATAGGAAATAGGGAGCCACTAAGAAGAAGACATGATCAGATTGTGTTTAGAAATATTAGCAGCTTCACAACAGATTGAGCAGGGGCAAGAATGTTTGCAAGGAGCCCAGTTAGGAGGCTTTGGGGGGAATCCAGACAATAAATGTTTGAGGATATAACTCAATATAAATGTTATAGTTATGTATGTAACTCATTATATGTAAATCCAACATAACTATGACAGTAGAGAGAAGTCAGTAGAAGTGCAAAGAGGTAGAGTCAATAGCACTTGGTGATATATTAATAGTACTGTGTTGAGGAAGGGGGATGTGAGTTTATTTTCCAAGGTTTATGGTTTGAGCAACAGGATGCATACTGTTTCCTGTCGCATAAGTCATAAATGTGTGAAGTAGGAATGTAAGAGAAAAAGTGAGTGTGGGTTAATATTAATAAATTTCTGTTGATGGAGTTGGACTTGTACGTACTTGTTGAACAGGTAAGTAAGATTAAGAGTAAAGAATTGTATGGAAAATGAGGGGAAAAGAGAAAGGGCAGGGAATAGAAACACATAGAGAACGTTTAAAAACAGCTCTGAAAGGGAGAAGGAAATAAAAGATGGAGCAGGATGTGTGGACAAGGAACAGATTATGGTTACATTACTTTGAGCAGAAGAGAAAGAAATTGAAGACAAAGGACAGGAAATAATTGAAAGTGTCTGAGGACACAGCAGGAGACTGATTAGAGAGCATATTATCTCACTTAAGTCTATCTCTAACACACACATGGTGATAACTACAATGTTATTAGTTTGTATATCACAGGGTTACAACAATCCCTTGGGGCTGGACAGCTGAATCCAGAGCTCATTCCTCTAGAGGCAGGTGGCACAAGGACTATTTAATATTGAGCTTTAGCTACCAAGTTAAGTCAGTCCGTTAAAATAATCATCACAAGAGGCACCTGGGTGGCTCAGTTGGTTAAGTGTCTACCTTCAGCTCAGGTCATGATCCCAGGACCCTGGGTTGGAGCCCTACATCGGGCTTGCTCCTCCCTCTCCCTCTGCCTGCCATTCTGCCTGCTCATGCACTCTCTCTCTCTGTCAAATAAATAAGTAAAATCTATAAAATAAAATAAGCATCACAAGTAATCCTATAGCTTGATAGTGAAAATTGCATTTTCCTTTTGAATCTAAGTTTCTAGTAACATAATTTTTGTATGATCTAGACTGGACTGTCTACAGCCTTACCACCCTGGAAGCATCCAATCACATCTGTTCTAGACTGGACTGGGTTAGTCTGACATGTTTGTAGTAAAGAAGCATTAGTCATTTGTGTACTAACTATATTTACATGTCTTGATTCCAGCTGTGTATCCTTTCCACTGTTTGTGCTGCTTAACGTTGGTCTGGAATGACCCAATCATTATCCAGTGCTCAAAAAATAAACACTTTGCCTTATGGTTTTAAAGCAAGACTCACTTATTTGAATAGTTATGAAAATGAATAGCAGAAAAAATATAATGAGAGAAGTGGAGAAAATTATTTGTCCTTATTAATTATCATCATCATCATCATCATCATCATTATTTATATAGAATTAACCCAGTACCTCCTTTTACTTCAAGGCTTTTAGTATCAAGCACAGAAGTTTTATTCATGCATTTAATGTAGACTATTAGATGTTTAGCATTTTCTTCTTATTTTGGGCTTGAATTGCATAGGACATGCATTATTCATGGGCAGAAAATGTGGTAGTATGCACACTTGCATAAACATCATATGTAGGGTATTTTAAATTTAGAAATAGTATTTGGCCTTATGCTTCAGGAAACATCCTACTAAATCATACAATGACTAAAGCTTTTGATAGACATTTATCAATCCACCATAGGATGCCTGCTGTGACAAGCTGTCTTCAGGAACTGAGGATTTGTGAAGATAAAGTTACACTGGGTTTGCTCTATAAAAGGAAAGTCAAATGTAAATGTACTTGCATTGTAACGTGACAGGATATGTCTTAGATGTGCTGGAAAAGTTTTAAGTTTAAATGTCCTGACTCCTAACAGATGATATATAAAACCATATATCCTGGATTTTTGTTAGGAAAATATAGTCACCATGCTGTAACTGTACTTGCTGTTGCCAGCCCGTCTCCTTCAAAATCTCTCCTGAATTCATTCTAGTTCAAATTCTTTCCCACCTGTGAATGAAAGCTGCCCAACACTGATTCCCAAGTGTCTGTGTGATATTATATTCAATGGCTGTTTCTCGTTCCTTATGTAAAAGTACCTATCAGATGCATTTGACACAGTTTATCACTTTTTTCCTTCTCTTCAGACATGAAGAGGCCTTCCTCACATGGCCTCCATTTCCTAAGTTCCTCTGTATCTTGCTAGATTCTCCTTCTCAGGCTTATGGTCTTATTGGATTCTTTATGGCTCAGTCCTTGAACTGTTACTCTTCTCATGTGTATTCACTTTGTTAGTGATCTTGTTCATACCTAAGGCTCTTAGCGGTCTAAAGCTAATGGCTCCAAACTTTGTATCTTTGGGATGGACTGCTCACCTGCATTTTGAACTTACATATTCACTGCTACTTAGATATCTAATAAACACCACAAGTTAACAAATTCAAAATCAAACTTGATTTTCTCTTTATCTTCTTCCTCCTCTTCTGTCCTATCTCAGAGTGTGGCAAATCCATTTTTCGGTTATTCATATTGAAAACCTCAGTCACCTTTGATTCCTGTCTTTCTGTCACAGCTCATATCCAAGCTGTCGTTGTACCTTGTCACTCTCACCTTTAGATATTTCCATTATCAGAGGGCTTCTTGCCTTCCACCGCCACTTCCCTCAACTGAGTCCCCGTTTCCTGATAGCGTCATTGCAGTTGCTTCCTAACTCCTGTTTCTACACTTGCTGCTCTACACACTGTTCGTGACTTAGCTTCCAGGGTGATCCTTTTATTTTATTTTAATTTTTTTTTTAAAGATTTCATTTATTTATTTGACAGAGAGGAGAGAGATCACAGGTAGGCAGAGAGGCAGGCAGAGAGAGAGGGGGAAGCAGGCTCTCTGCTGGGCAGAGAGCCCGATTCGGGGCTTAATCCCAGGACCCTGAGATCATGACCTGAGCCAAAGGTAGAGGCTTTAACCCACTGAGCCACCCAGGTGCCCCGATCCTTTTATTTTTTTTTTTTCAGGGTGATCCTTTTAATGCAGAAGGCAGATCATATCTGTCCCCCACTCAAAATTCAACAGCTTCTTGTTTCATACTGGTGAAAAATTCAGAGACCTTACTGTGACCCTTATGGCCCTACAAAATCTGACCTTTTCCTGCTCACATTGTCCCCACTGTCACAATGTCCTATTGCTACCCCTCTTCCACCACTTCCTTCATGCCCACCTAACTGTGTTCCATCCAGCTCGGCCCAACTCCTACAGGTTTTATGAGTGTACCAAGCCTGCTCTCACTTCTGGACCCTGGCACTTGCTACTTCTTCAGCCTGGGATGTTCTTTTCCTTGTATCAGCCTGGTTCCTACCCTGTTTTCTTTCAAGCACCTGTTAAAATGTCAGTTTATCTTGAGAGGCCTTCTTCTTCTCCTTCTTTTTTTTTTTTTCAAATGAACATATAATGTATTATTTGCTTCAGGGGTACAGGTCTGTGAATCATCAGTCTTACACAATTCACAGCACTCACCATAGCACACACCCTCCCTAATGTCTATACCCCAACCACCCCAACCCTCCCAGCCCGCTCCATTCCAGCAACCCTCAGTTTGTTCCCTGAGATGAAGAGTCTCTTATGGTTTGTCTCCCCCTCTGGTTTTGTCCCATTTCATTTTTTTCCTCTCTTCCCCCATGATCTTCTGCCTTGTTTCTCAAATTCCACCTATCGGTGAGATCATAGGATCTTTTAATCTCTCTCACATCCACCTTTTTGTACTTACCACCCTTTGACATGATATTTACTACTTTATTTATTGCCTGTTGCTATTAAGTAATTACATATATAAAATAAGAATTGCATATGTATTAGACAAATAGAACAGTTAATGCCATGGAAGCAGGGACTTTATCTGCTCAATACCGAATGCAGTGCCTGATACCTGGTAAGTTCCCCATAAATATTGATAGATGCATGATTATAATTATTATATATGTATCCTTGCTTCCTGAATGGAACACATATTTTTCGTAGATTAATTCAGCCAAAGCAAAACTCTCCAACACCTCCCAACTCTTGCTTCCTCAGTAAATCACTTCTTAGCTCTCTGGCTTTGACTTCTGCATAGACCGTTCTCAGCCAGAAAAGACAGGACTAGCAGGCAGTGTAAATGGAGATTCTATTTCATAGGAATATTGGTATTGAACTACAAACACAAACAGACTTAACCTCTTGGACCTGGGTTTTGAGTCCTGATAACTGCACAACTCACAGTAAAGGCTCTGATCTACTGGCAAATTGTGAATTAAAACTGTGATGTGAGTTCTGTTACTTATAATACTTTCTTTCCAGGAGTGAAATGTCCATTGCAAAATTTTTTTTTTAATATGACAAAAATGCAATTTACCTAACAACATCCTCTTATTCTGTAAGTTGAAGAATTCTGCATATATATATGCTGTAGAATGACAGAGCCCAGGCTTTGGTTTACCAGGGTGGCTTCAAATGGCAGCTCTTCTAGGTACGAGTTATGTGAATTTGGGCAAGCTATAACCTTTCTCGAGTTTAGTTCCTGGGCTATAAAATGGGGACAGTAGTAGCATCACACCATAGAATTGCCTTGAGAATAAGTGGGGCGAAGCACTTAGAAAAATCCCAGAGAAAACTCTTGCAGCTTCTTTTTCAATTATTATTGTTAGCATTATATTTACTTGTGTCAGTGTCTTTAAGCCAAATGTCCTTCCTCCAGTGGCTCTAGTTTTCCAGGACATGGAGGGACAGTTACAAATGCAGTCTTTTATTCTGAGAACATATTTTTATGCAAAAACTGAGATTATCACCTGAGTGTGAGAATTACATGTTTTTCAAATTCTTTTTAAATTCTAAGGGGGAATTAAATTAAATTTTTGTATTCTGTTGCCTCTAAAGTGTACAAGAGTGTTCTATCCTCCCACATAAAGAACAAAATAACTTAAAAATGATTAAAATTAAAAAGTCAATTTAAAATGTTTTAAAAAAGGGCTCATATGTCTTTATAACATATTTTCCACCTGCAAACTAATGCTACAGAAGTTTCCATCATGTGTTAGCAAGTATTTCTGTAAGAAAGTGCTAATGTTTCCTAAGGAGCATATGGGCCATTAGATCTGATACGTGAGAATGAGTGTGTAGCAATCTTTGGAAAATTATTCAAGGATCTGTTACAGAAAAAACAGAATTTCTAGAGACACAAAAATCAAAATACCAGCTTGAATATTATAATGACACTTTGTGGTTGTATATCACTTTTCTCAAATGCTTCACACCTATTTTCTCATCTAGAAACATTTCTGTAAATTAATAAAGTGGCAGGTATTAGTCTTCTCCTCAATATGAAGGGAAAATATATTCTAGAGTTCACTACTCTGTTTCAATTTGTACCATTTGAGATCTTCTTGTTGTATCTCATATATTTAATATTCATATTATTTTACTGGAAGCAAGAAGGTTGGCAACTGCAAGCATGATCTTCTGATATAGAAATAGCAAGTTCTGAAAATATACCCTAGTTAATTCAGATTCTCTTATGTGTGCTAAAGCTAAGGAGCTATTAGCACCAAAAAATAGTGTTCTATTATTCTGTTGAGAAAAATAATTTACCTTAACTAAAGGTGAGAATATTGAAAGATATAATAACTCTAAATCAAATAAACATTTATGTGTTTACTTATTTATCAGACATTTAGTATGCATTTACTATGTACCCACTTAGTGTAAAATACTGAAGAAACAGGTTAGATTATATTCAATCTCTGCTATCAAGAAAATTATTTTTTGGTTACAAAACCAAATTATTTTTTGGTTACAAAGTAAATCCATCTAATGATTTTACTAGCATCATTGAATTTTAAAGGAAAATATCTAATATAAAATGAAATAATGGCTTAACAATAGGTGTAAACAGGAGCCAAATAAATGAGTTTGAAAATTTGTGTTCTCTAGGCATTTTTAGGTTTTCAGCTGTATACACATATATGTTCACTGGACTTGGGTAAAATCTGTGCCATTGCTCACCTGTCAGTGTGAATTCAGACCTAGAAGACACATGAAGAATTGTGACCTTCTTTCCTAAAAATGTAAATAATGATGGCCACTGCTATCTTTATGAGGGAGTGCCCAAGGTGATTGATAACTGGTCAGAATTTCCTTCCATTCTGTATGTATATCCGACTGTACATTCTAAATGTTCTGTTCTTCTTGGTGTAAACCTGAAACCAACATTTATCTCAATTTATGGTGCATAAAGTAAAAATGAACCCATTAAATTTATTTAGATGATTTTCTGTAATGCAAGCATACAGGAATCTGTATACAATAAAAGAAAATTTCCTTCATTTTTTCAAAAGATTTTATTTATTTGTTTGTTTGTTTGTTTGTTTGTTTGTTTATTTGAGATAGCATGGGGGGCAGTGCAGAGGGAGAGGGAGAAACAGACTTCCTGCTGAGCAGGGAGCCTGGTGTTGGGCTCGATTCCGGGACCCTGGGATCATGACTCAAGCCACCCCAGTGCCCCAATTTCTCACATTCTAATATTAAGTTTACAAAAAATGTAAGAATCAAAGCACATTCATTTAGTTCTTTCATTCAGTTATTCCCAGTTTTCCTTTATCATGAAGACCTGCTCATCTCCTTAAGTTCTGTCTCCCTATTCTTTCTTTGAGTCCTTGTCAGTCTAAACACATGAGCCATTGTTCATGCTCACTATTGTTTATAAGACTAAACTTCATCGCTTCATTCATTCTTTTTTTTTTTTAAGATCTTATTTATTGAGAGAGACAAGGAGAGAGAATGCAAGTTGGGGAAGGGACAGAGGGAAAAGGAGAGAGAGAAACTCATGTAGACTCCATGCTGAGCACAGAGCCTGATGCAGGGATCCATCTCACAACCCTGAGATTGTGACCTGAGTGGAAATCAAGAGTTAGTCGCCTAACTGACTGAGCCACCTAGGCACCCTATCCTCATTCTCTTTTAATTGCACTTGTCTAACATATCCCTAACTTAGAATGAATGAATATATTAGTTTTCTACACTCCTATGCTTGGCAGCTGAAAGAGTCTTGGGAACATTGCAGAAGGCCCTGGTTTGGCTTTTTTATTTTTTTTTTAAATATTTACTTATTTATTCATCGGAGAGAAAGGGAGCACAAGCAGGGGGAGTGGGAGAGGGAGAAGCAGGTTTCCTGCCAAGCGGGGAGCCCGATGTGGGGCTCGATCCCAGGACCCCGGGATCATGACCTGAGCCGAAGGCAGATGTTTAACCACCTGAGCCATGCAGGTGCCCCCTGGTTTGGCTTTCTTAACCACCCAGTCTGTAGCCACAGATATCACCTTTGTCAAAGTCCATTCAAAAATTATGTCCACCAGTGTAGAGAATAGCCAATGACCAATTGACACCCATAACTTGAAGTAATACTTTCCCAGCTGGCAGAGTTTTTCCCAAATAGTTTTTCCTAAATGGAAAGAGAACATTTGGCTGGCTGACTTCAGTGTACATTTCTTGAGCCATGGGTGTTGTTACATAGTCAATACAAATTTTCCAGGGCTCCCTGCCAGTCTCCCATGGCCTACTTCTGGACCATTTTAAAGGAGCAGCTTTTTTGATAGTGGTGGGAGAGATCATTCTCCGTGATCTTTCATGTCTTCTCATTCTTAAGTTGGAAATAATTGATCTGGCAACAGTAATATAAAATATGTCAACTACATAAGGAGAAATGGTCACCTAGATAGCCTGAGACTTATAGGTAAGCCAAAAAGTTATCTGAGCCTAGCCATATTTGCATGGGTCACCACTACCAGAGAGTTAAGATAATCACTTTTCTGTATTCACAGACAACAATATCCAGATTCTGAAAATATTTCTCAGAGCTCTTTCCTCTAAAAGGCCATTCCTTACAACCCATGGCAAATTAGGTAACTTAAACCATAATGGGCAAGGAAATTGGATTTCCCTCATTAGCTTGGACTTACCTGGAATTTGGGGGGTGTTCAGCTGTCTATGAATATAGGGATATGTTCAGGAGGGATGGATATCTGGAAAAATTGAATTCTGCTTAGAGAATCCATTGGCAAATGGTAGGTAGGGAAACAATAGTGCATGCTATAAACCGATATGAATCCTTTGTGAGGCTAGTCTCGGTTTCTAGATATTTCCAGACATATCAGAGCCCAATAAAAGACATACTTTAATTTTGAACTTTCACAAATTTTATAAAGGTTTCAGTGACATGGATTCACTTCTAGCTCCTCAGGAGGACCTCATTCTTGGATACCTCTATGCCTTTAAACATCACTATTACTGGAATCATTAGGTTGAAAGAATAGAATTTGACAAGAAACATGAAAAAAACAAAAGCTTTTTTTTCAAGACCTATTCAAACTTTCTCAGGGGGTGCAAATACTTTTCTGTATCTTGAGAGAAATTTAGAGCATGTTCAATTACTTTTTTGGTGATTTTCTGATCATAAAATTTCAGTAAATTCTGGACAAACATATAATCTCATTCCAGTAAATGTCCAGACCATATAAAACTCAATATCATGAACTATTCTTAAACCCAATACTTACCCTCTCCAAGCTCTGCCTTGTATTAGGCAGGATGCTAGGATAGAGGGTTATGGATGACTTCTCTATCTCTTCCTCTGCGTGTCTCCTCTTACCTGTTTCCCCATTCCATCCTAGGCTGTCTTTTGGTTCCTCTGAGTTTAAGATTAAAGGCAAAGAGAGGTAAGAGGCAGAATGTTCTTCATTGACAGATAATGTTATGATCCAGCATTTGGGTTTTCTAGGGTTGATGGCTATTCAAAGGTAGCATTTTCATAGAGCTTTCCTGGGGATTTCTTAAAGGTTTCTTAACTGAGAACATATACCTATATCTCTTCTGGTTTGTTGTATATGATTCTTTCTTAACCATGTGGGTGACCAGCAACCTACCTGCTCTGTTGGGATTACAAGTTTAAAGTGAACTTCTCAACTGATGGTTCCTAATGACAAGAAACTCTCATATATCCTTGTTCTCTAGAACAGTCAAAGAGTGGCCACCAGCAAATGCATATCAGTCTTTTCCAGTTGTACCACCACAATTTCATAGAACTTTGAAATTTTGTATCGCTTAGGTAGGAATCCACAATGAGTCTCCCCTTTTCCTCTCAACTCAAGGAGAAAAACAACACTCTCTAAAGTATTATTTTTGGTTACTTCCTATACTGCATTTGGAAAAAAAATGGATGGGCAATATTTTCTCAGTTGTGGGGAGAGCAGAAAGATGTAAAACTATGACATTATCATGGGCACCTGAGTGCCCACAGTTGAGAGCCAACTCTTGGTTTCAGCTCAGGTCGTGATCTCAGTGTTGTGGGATCTAGCTCCTCATTGGGCTCGGTACTGGGTATGGAGCCTGGTTAGGATTCTCTCTCTCTCTCTCCTTCTGCCCCTGCTTCTCACTTACATGGTCTCTCTCTTTCTCTCTGTCTCTCTCTCAAAACAAACAAACAAACAAATAAATAAAATAAACAAAAAACTATGACATTATGTACAGTAGTAAAGGTGAGTATTTTAATAAAACAATATTCCCTATTTAACTTCAGTGCCCTTTCGGAAATCAAGTCAGAAATGAGAGCAATGATTTCTTTCCCTTAAATTGCTGTTTGGAGCACATGGTAATATTTTTCACCATAAGCTATTGGAAAAGTGATACCAATTTGAAATGCTGCATGAGTTTTACTGATGTAGGAGTAGAGGGATTTTCTTATGTGGGCAGCTGATAAATTGCAACTAAAACTGAAAAAAATAAGAAGATTAGAATGGAAAAGTTAAAACTCTATGGTGAATTGATGTGCAAATTTGAGGTGAGAATTAACTATTTTAGGGAAAGTTAACTAGAATGTTGACTTACTCTGTGATTATGGATCTGAAGGAGATTTAGCTCAGACCACCTGCATTCCATGGGTTCCCAGGTCCAATGCAAGTTTGGCAACTCTTCCATTCCTTTATCCAAACTCCATGTATTTACTTACTAATATTTACTTACATTAGGTCCTGATCAACTGTATCAGATAAAAGATATTAATGCTAGCTAAGATCTCCAAACTAGCTTTCTGGTGATGTTTTGAAATATAGACAGAAGTTTGGTTCAGTTCAGAGAATTATCTTTGATCTTTGTTTTTGTAGTCTGTGCCAACCAGTGTACCATAACAATGATGATACTAAGATAAAGACATGACCTCTGCCACTGAAGACATCCATTTATGGTGAGACAGAAAAGTCAGTTGTGAAATTCTCCGTAGCAGATTTGCAGAAAAGATATTACAGGAAAGAGTGGTGTGTTTGGAACCCTATCAGGGCTATTCTCTATGAATTGTGCCCTCTACAGTTGTGCAGGGCAGTGGCCTTTGGGCATAATTGATTTTCATATTTATGAAATCCTTTCTTCCATTGTACTTTTAGGGATAAAAACTTACTCTGGCAGTAGTGGGGATGAGGATGATGGCACTGGTGAAGATCAATTGACTTGTTATTTTGATTTCAGTTAAAATTAATGGACTTTTTAAAAATGCAACTGCAAAATCCTATAGCAGTAGTTGATTAATCCCATTAAAAAGAGATGAATGAAAGAATATGTTTTCTTGGGAGAGAGAAATGTAATTCAGACAGAATTGTATTTGATAGAATTTTATCCTAGATTGTGCATATTTTGTTCTTTGCAAATCAAATGGAAGAGTTTCCCATATGAATAGGCTTAAATGTATATTTAGTAAGTACTAACTTCAAAATAATTGGTTGCTAGACTGGATTCAACTGATATAGGGTGAATACAAGATAGGAGATTTCAAATACATATTGACTGTTCATTTCTCTCATTAAGTAACCCTACACAAAGTAGATTGGCTTATTTAATTTATTGTACTGGAAAATTACCTAGGAGTTGTGCTGTGTATACCTCTGTTTTTTTTTTATTTTTCATATATTTTCCTGGTTATTATACTTTTTTTCATATCTCAGCCTCTAAAGCTAATATTTAAAAATTTTGAAAACATAGTAAGAAATGATTGCTGTGATATGACATTTAAATTATGGTAGACTAAATAACAGTAGGGCATTGGAAAATTGAGAATAGTTAGTTTATATTAAGTGAGATAAAATGCTTTAGATAAGAAGAAAATAATTTCACACAGGAGAAAAATAAGGGGGCCAATGTAGGTATATTGGTTAAGGATTGGTGTGGCCATAAAGAACAGAAACCTCTACTGTGAGCATTAAAAACGTAGTAGTTTATTTTTTATTATATCATGAGCAGCCTGAAGGTAGGCTATTGTGATAAATATGGGATAGTTATCCAAGCATAATGATAATTATTTAAATTTAAATTTAAATGATTTCCCATGGTTCAGTAACTAGGAATAGAATAATTACTTATAGAACATTTAATATTATTACTATTATTTACATAATCAAAGCTTCATTACCGTCATTAAAAAATTCAGAGTATATATATATTATTTATATAGAGAGTATATATATTTATATATTTTTAAATAAACTTATTTATAAATATATTATATAAAATATATGTGTATATGTATTTTAAGATTTTATTTATTTGAGACAGAGATAACGAGTACACAAGCAGGGAAGAGGATTAGAGGGTGAGGGAGAGAGAGAGGCAGACTCCCCACTGAGCAGAGAGCCCAACATGGGGCTCTATCATAACACCCTGAGATCATGACCTCAGAAAGCAGATGCTTAACTGACTGAGTCACCCAGGTACTCCAGTATATATAAATATTTAAGGCCTCCCACTCCTTCCCTGAATAACCCAAAGTTTCTGGGGTCTTATTCTTATCTTGGTAGAGATCCTCTACCAAGTTTCTCAATTGTACTTCTGGAAGATCTATTCAGTTTACCAGTTCTTGGGATTTGTTGTTAATGCATAGTATCCCAGTTAGTGACTGATTTCTCATGATCTCCTAGAAGTTGCTCATATAATCATGGAATGAGTCCTGGCCTAGTCATAGTGACCTCTGGCTTCACGTTTCAATCTATTTCATTTAAATGTATGTGCTTAACAGATTTTCAAAAGCCTGAAAGGCAGTCAATTGACAGATGTTTGAGAAAGTCAGCAATGATTTATTATTTATGGTGGTATTAGTAAAAATGGAGAGCAGACAGAATCAAAGGCCTTTTAGTTGGTAGAATCAACAAGATTTGGCATTTTCTTGGGAATGTTAAGAAATGAGAGATAACCGTAGCATTTTTGTCTTGAGAAACTGTGGATAAAAGGACCATTCATGGAGATAGGAAAGATGTTTCCTGAGTTAGGAAGCACTAGAAAAAGAGCAGGTATGGAGAAGGAAAATGGATTTACTTTGATATATTTAAATATATCGAAGTTTTCGTTGCTCCTAAACAATATAAGAATATAGAGGTATCAGTTGGATGTCTAGATATACAGTTCTGAAGTTCAGGTGAGAAGAAGAGATTAAAATTGAGGCTTTGGAATCATAAAAGTATATACACTATTCCTTCCATAGGTATACTTTCTAAAGTCTAGAAATTCACCTTATTGAATGAATTGCCTTTAAGGTGTTGATCTACTCCCACTAAAAAAATTCAAGCAGAAACTGAATTATCTTTAATTACCAATATAGTGAAAGAACTCATTGGGAAATTCCAAATTCTCCCCATTATTTTCCCAAATTCTTTCTTAGTTATGTAAAAATTGGGAAATTCCAAATGCTAGTAGATATGAACATCTTTCCCCCATAAAAGTCAATACTTATGTAATTCAGTAAAGGTCTTGTTCAAAGACCATGAAGGGAACTCTTATGTAACCCCTAGAGATAAGGCTCAGACCATATGCAATGTGTAATTGCTTAGAGAAATGACAGATGAGAAATACAGTCCATAAAGTAGGAAAGGAGGAGCTGCAAAATGAAAAGGTCATGGGAGTTGAGAATCAGGAGGATTTCTGTTTAAATCCTGGTTATGCGACTTATCTGCTACTTAACATTGGACTACATATTTAATCTTTAATTTTTCTCATATGTTATGTAAGGGAAATGGTATCAGTAGTGGTGAGGATGAAATATAGTATCTATAATATGCTTTCATAGTGACTTTCGTAAACGTGGGGCCTAGTAATATAAAATGGTTACTGCCACCAGCAGTTCACATTTTATGACTTAGATTAAACAAATTAAAATAATTCGTACAAAATCAGCATTTTGGATAAAGAGCTTATGTATAAGTGTGGGCGGTAAATTTAATGTGTATATATATTTTAGTTGAAAATATGAGCATGTGGAAACAATAAAATTTTTACGAAATTTTTATGGTTGTCTGATACTGAAACATTTTTAAAAGCTTATTTACTTACGTATTTTTCTTCCTTGTTATGATTTATGTAAGTGATGAGATGTTCAATTTCAGGGATCAAGTGAGAATAAAAATTGTTAGATTAAGTTTAGAACTAATATTAAGATACAGTGCTCACCTTTAAGGTAGTTAAACAAGGACCTAGGCCATGCACAATGTCAATTTTTCTGTTAGTAAGGGGTCCTGCACTTGATCTTAGCTAAAAGGCCGAGAAGCGATTAGTAAGGGGTCCTGATACCAAATTGTAGAAAGGTAGGAAAGAAAGAGAATTCGATGTCTTTTTGGCTAGTCTCCTGCAAGGCAGGTTGAAGGGTATAGCTCTGAGATCGTAGGACAGGCTCCCAGACTAAAGTTTCCTCCCGTCAATCCTTACCTCTCCTTCCTACACCTGTGCTCCTTTCATCAACTGCCAGACAGTCTACAACACAGCAAAACTTTGTCACAAACCTACACTGTGCCCCTTTGGATTCTTAAGCTTGAGCAAGCATGTTGGGAAAAGCTGTGTTGAATAAAACTTAGGTTGCCTTCTCTTTAATCTAGACAATTATTCAATGAATACATTATGATGAGTGCATTGTGTTAATCCATAGTGATCCATACAGTTTGCTGGAGTTATAGTTACAAGGCTATGGTTTGGTTTATCATGATTAGATCTGTTTTGTTGACTTTGAATTTTCCTAGGTCTGAAGCTTGTTCTTGTTATAAGTCTTCAATGGTAAGTGATACTACCTCTGCACCTGAAATCCATTTAAATTCTCAGCTGCCCATGGGGGTACAACTCAGTCTCTGCATTGTTTTGAAATGACCAGCTCCAACTCCCAGGACACCAGGCCATCTAGATAGCTGTTGAGTAGTAGCCAATTATCTCGCAGATGTTCCAGCCAGACACTTCCCGGCTTCAGGGCAGGAAATGATATTTAAAAATGGAGATCTTACTTCTAGATACAGATATATTAGCAGATACTGTATCTTAGATATTCAAGAAAGAGCATGATCTAAAAAATATTTTCATGGGAACCATTCACACAAACAATGAAGTACTTTGGCTAGTTAACGCTCAAGTTAAAAACTTATGAAAAACTCCCCATGTATTTTTCAGTTGTATTTTGGGGAGGGGGTTTAGCCTACTTCTACTTTATTACTTTTTTCTCATATAAATGTGGATATTCTCCAAGATTGTGTTTTAATTTCTTGCCTCTCTCTAACTAGGGTTTCTTAATTTACATGGATCCTAGGGCAATAACATTTAGTTTTCTTTTGGGGGGGAGGTGGGTATTATCTCCATTTACAATATAGTAGAAACGATGGCACCTACTCCTAGAAAAATGCACATATATGTGTATCTACAAATTTTTTTGCGTGTAATTTTGGGGTTCATTGACTGAAACCTACTCATAAACTTGCTAGGAGTTGAAGCCTGAAGACTGGGAAAGCAATTAAGAAGCTTTTGCAATAGTTTAGAGAAGTAAAAAGCAAAGCTAATGGAGAAGGTGATTAGAACATTTCAATCATGTTTCTGCAACATTGCATAGACTGCCATCCTCACATTATTGAAACTCTCTTCTGGTTTTCTATGTCTTAATCTCTGTTTACCTCATTTAATTATCAGACCCCATTGTTCCATTTCTTATGTGTTTTTGAAAATGACAACAATACAAAGTTTACATTGCTTCAACTTTAAAATTTAAATGAAATAAAATTAAAAATTTAATTTCTCTGTCACACTGGCCACATTGCAAGTGCTCAAGAGCCACATGTGGCTGGTGGCTACTATATTGGAGAGCTCAAGTTTACAAGATAAAACTGAAACTCTGCTATAGAATATGAAAAATGGCTTTGGATCAGGGTGCTTCCTCTTGCTGCCCCCACCCCCTTACAAAATAGCATCAAGTCCTAGAAAAGACTTTGCCATTGCCCATGTATCCTGTATCATCATGCTATTTACCTGAATATCCTTGCCTCATATTTTTGCAATTCTCTTCACTCTCAGATATTTAGTCTCAGTGTATTAAGACTCCCATGGTAACTCTTTTTATTCTGTTGTCCCAGCTTGAATCTAAAAAAAATAATTCTTCCTTTATTCTCCCATGGAAATACACTGTTACTGAGTACCTGCAATGGGTATTAGTCTTTTTCAAATCTGTTTTCTCCTATTACCGTGTCCATACAAGGGGAAACTGAAACTAAGAGAAGTATGTTTTTCAAGATCATCTATCTGGAAACTAGAGAAGGAAAAAGAAGCCATTAACCAGAAATTGCCAACATTTTCTCAACACCAAATGTACAGATCTATATACTTTTGCACCCACCTTCTCTCTTTGGAGGGAATTAATTGCCATTGTAAAAAGATTTTTTTATTATTGCACAGTAAATAATAGTATTTGTGTTGCTTTCATAAGTTATCCACAGGACATCACTTTTCACATTTTCAAGGATTTTGTTTGTTGCTAGAGTTTGGTGTCTTATGAGAAATAGAAGAAGCTTCAACATTTGTGTGCTTCATGGTCTTCCATCCTCCTCCTTCCCTTCCTCCTCCTCTTCCCATCCTCTTCCTCTCCCTCCTTCTACTTTAACTTCCATAATATTTTGTTCCAAAATATAATGTTGAAGATATAAAAACTAAAAGCATAAAAGATGATAAAGAAGCAAATATATTGTCCAAGACCATTAGCATATGAATAGTAGAACAAGGACAAAATGTGCATCTTTTAATTCTTGTTTAGTGCTTTTTCCATTTTATTGTAGCTTCTCTTCCCAAAGCCCTTAATTCATGAAAAAGCAAACTGTTCCCCTTAAATTTCAGTGGGTGGAAATATGTATCTGTGGAATTTCATCAAAAAAGCTGAAGAGTTATAAAAAAAAGTTACAAAAAAGTCTAAGAGTTATAAAAATCAAATTTTTATAAAAATTTGGTGCTAGGTATTGGTGTTTTCAAAATATAGGTAATTCAAATTTCTGAAACCATCAGAACACAATTATGTATTCAGCAGGAGTCAAAGGGGTGATATTCCTTTTTTTACTATATTCTATTGGCCTCCAAGGTGATATTTGTTGGGTTTATTTATTTATTTATTATTTTTTTAAATATTTTATTTATTTATTTGACAGAAAGATCACAAGCAAGCAGAGAGGCAGGCAGAGAGAGAGGGGGAAGCAGGCTGAGCAGAGAGCCGACGCGGGGCTCAATCCCAGGACCCTGAGATCATGACCTGAGCCGAAGGCAGAGGCTTTAACCCACTGAGCCACCCAGGCGCCCCTGTTGGTTTTTTTTAATAGTTAAATTTTATTTCTTTCTAATGCCTACGGATTATCATTATGTCTGTCTGTAATTTACATAATAAAAGAAAGGGGAAAATGATTAAACATGGTGAGTCAAAGTGCTTTCAGTGTATCTAATTGTTAAAGTATTTGCCAACAACTATTGATACTTAACATTCAGCTTTAGTTCTAAACAGTGATAAGTTAGAAAGCACTCATGTGTCCAAATAAATACCCAGATCTTCTAGCCAGACATTTTTATCAGAGTGGAGTGTGTATTCTGGTTAAAGTCAATGAATGAAAGAAGAATGGGGCCCATGTCAAATTGTCCATAAAAATGTTCTCAGAATTTCCCACTTTATAAATGCTATGGTCCTGCATATGAATTAAGAATAAGCAAAAGGGTTTTCAAAAGACATATAAGAGATAATCTTAATTATCCATCTGTAAAACGTATTTGTTATTTTACATTATTTAGGATATTGGGGTCAGGCAAAGTGACTGAATATTACTTAGCTAAAACATGGGAGATGTGGGTACATATGGTACCCAATTATCATGTGAGGATTGTCCTGTCCTTAGTGATTGGATAAACCCGGCTCAAACTTTCAATTTCTCAGTTTTAGAAATGTGTGCCCTTCTGTGATTTTTGCAAAGTTACAACCTTAGATCATCTTCTTTCATGTTTGTCCTCTTGGGTACAAAACACTGCCACTTGATGGCCATTAAAAGAAATAGAATCTCAACAAGCAGGACATTATTTTAGTTACTTTACTGAAAATATGTGGGGGTTATGTGCAGTAGGTTCCAACTGAAACACGAGCTACTGTTTTTCTATTTTCCATCCCTGTTTTCTCTTTTTGGAGACCAATACATATCCCACAGGCAGCATGAATCCTGAGGGGCTGAGAGCAGCTCCAGCTCTTTTCATGGGGACCTGCCTTATTAAACCCTTAGTATCTTTTCTAGCCAGCAGCTACCCCATTCCCGACATCCCACCCGATGGGGAATTCTGATGAAAATTGTGTCTTCTCCCTATGCAAATTCTGAGATCCACCTCTTTTTATAACCCTTCGTAGTCCTCATTTTTACTTTTTTCCCCAAAAGTTTGCTTTAAGTTGATATTAAGAAAAACCTTGCTCTAGCTCCTTTACACACACACACACACACACTCTCTCTCTCTCTCTCTCTGTCTCTCTCACTCTCTCCAGTTACTTCCCCTGATTCCTACATTATAGTGGATATTCAAGGCCTATGAGGCTCTGAGGAATGGATATTATACTACACTACATTATACTATACCACGACACATCATGATTTAATGTAAAAAGGCAACAGAGCCTTTTAATAGTTTTCTTACTATTGACTCTCCTGTCAGTTAACTGCCCAGACTAAGCAAAAGTTCATTATTCAATTCCACAAACATTTCTTTAGGGTCATCTGGGTGCTGTATTTTGCATGCAAGGAATAGTACCATTGATGAAGTTTTAGAATATAAGTGAGGTTCATTGGGGTCCAGAGCCCATGACCAAGAAATAATTCTTGAGATGTCTCTGGTGCAAAATGGTGGTTTATTAAAGCAGGGGGACAGGACCCATGGGCAGAAAGAGCTGCTGCACTGGGCTTGTGAGAGGTGGTTGGTTATATACTATGGCATTCAGGGAGGTAAGGAAAAAGGGAGGTTTCAAAAGAACTTTCATATGCTAAAGGTGACCTACAAGATACGAGAAGCCTTGCCTTTGTCAAGTTAAGGTTATTTTCCCCTTCTTAGCAAGGTATTAACATTAAGATAGTTGGGAGATTCCTAAAGAATGTCATACAAGTCCCACCCAGGAGTGGGAGGTGGGGGGAGGTTGCTGGGTATCAGCTTCTGCTTTGTCCTCAGCTTGCCTTCTGCCTTGTGTTCCCTCATCACCATGAGGAAGACCTGGTTTCTTACCTTAAGCAGTTCATGGTTTGATGAAAAGAATCACAGATACTACATTTCTATTACTTTACTGATAACAAGCCATCAGGCATAATAATTCTCTCTCTCACCTTTCCAACACCCAGTGGGGGAAACACTCTTATCCCAAGTTTGCTTATGATTACTCCTCAGTGAGCTACTGTTACGACTAGGTTCTCTTTCTCCCTGGCTCTAGAAAGACTCTTTCTAGTGCTAGTGAAGGTTGGATCCATGAAATGAAGGGAGAGTTGGATTTTTCAGCAGTTTCCTCTGAGCCATTTATTTCTGCAGCATCATCTGGGAAATCACAGAACCCATGGAAATGACTGATCAGGGATGGAAGCACAAGGCAGGGAGCAGTGTGGCAGGACAAACTACAGTGAATATGGTCAGTAGAAAATAGGTCAGGTGAGTAGTTAGAAAAAAAAGAAAGGTCAGGATTTCCCATTTCTCATTCCACAAGTAAGGAGTGTAGGGCCTAGGGCAGGCTTCACCAAGATGGGCCACTTTGACATAAAGGTGATTTTCAGTTAAAAGTAATAGAACCCCAGGCCTGCTGAGTGACTCAGTCGGTTCAGCATCGGGCTTTGATTTCAACTCAGGTCATTATCTCAGGGTCTCCATGCTCAGAGTCTGCTTGAGATTATCTCTCTCCCTCTTCCTCTGCCCCTCCCCACTCCCTAAAATAAATAACAAATCTAAAAAAAAAAAAGGGTAATAGAAACCCAACAGGTGCAGGAAAGGCTCTCTGCTTCCCCCACAACTGCCTAAATTTACATTGGAAAGGAGAGCCTGCACCAGGATGAGAAGTATCATCAGAGATTTCTCTTTACCTGACGAATTTATCTGCATAATAGAACAATCTTGTTTTTCCCAAACATCTCCTTTCACCCTCTTGCTAATGAGCTTTATCCTGTCTGTATTTTCAGCCACCCCACCCCCCACCCCTCCCTAGCTCCTACAAGCTTCTTATTGCCTCGTTGTCTTTGGAATTTCATATCTCTGTGGATTCTCTGTACCTGTGCCTTTTAAATTTGATTTTCTCCTGTTAATCTGTCTCATGTCAATTTGATTCTAAACCCAGCTAGAAGAACCATAGGGCAGAGGAAGGTCTTTCTCTCTGACAGTAGGTTGGGAATTGCCACTCCACCCTAAGAAGTAAAAAGTTGATGAGACTGAAAAATCAACAACTCTACTTGGACCCATAAGGGGGCGGGGGGATACGGGGCAAACCACCACCCCAGGACTGGAGAGACAGATGAATACCGGGAGTCATAGCTTCTTAAAGTCATTAAATGCTCTTCTTTAATGACTTCTTAAAGTCATTAAATGCTCTTCTCCATCTCTTCAGGGTGTTAACATTTATTTATCCTTCATATGTTAGCTCGCTGCTCAGTCTAATCTAACCTGCCCTTGTTACACTTTCTCATCGCTTGCTGCATGAATGAATGTGCAGAAAAATACCGCTTGTTGTACCTTTCCTTTATGTATGTCACTCACAGGAGCCCTCTGTTAACAAACTTATATCTAATGTATACAGCCATTTTGCGCCTTGGACCTTGAATCCATTTCCACTGTATGTCTTGTTTCTGTGTACAAAGTGGGTTTTGTGTTTTTTTTACATATTATGTCATTTGATTCCGTTAATACCCTGTGGAGTAGTCCCTAGCTTTATTATTGTTTTACAGGTAGGGAAAGCTTCAGAAGTTTTCACATCCAATATCTGGTAAATAGAACCCTACGTTCTGATGACGATGCTGGTGTCTGCTCGTCAACATGAGAAATCTTGTGTAGTAGCAATAAGAGATTGTTATGGGAGCAGGGATATAGCAGAGGAATGCAAAAAAGAGTCAAAGACCATGTTAACTGTCTAGTTTAGGCTTTCAAAGCAGTTATTGACATGTTTAAATATTGTCTTTTTCTTTCTTAAAATCAGCTCCTCAGTAAAAATGTTGCTGAAGTAAAATCAGATACCAGAAATGTTTTTAAACAATGGAGACAAAAGTGATTGGAGCCTAAGTAATCTGAATAAATTCTTCAACTATTTGCTTTCATTGAGTAGGAAAATCTAGGTTAAGTTTCAGAATAAATCCTCTTCTAAGATTTACATGAGAGGATGTGAGCCATGAGACAAAGAACATTAAAGGCAAATATCAGAAAACCCTCCATTAAAGCCCCAAATACACAGTGATGATAATGAAAAGGACAACTCTTCTTCCACCTCCCTTAAAAGCAGTGCTACCATAGACACTCAAAAGAGGTATTAAATAGGAGACAAAAAGTGTTCTAAATGTTCTCCCCTGATTTCAATTTTTCAGTGTGATTATAGAAAATAAGGAAATCACTCAGAACAGCTGTGTTGAAATTTCAGATGTTTATCAGCTTGGCATTTCTGGAAAAAAAATTACATCTCTGAAACCTAATCATTCTATGCCATAAGGTTATAGGGAGCCCTAAGAACTATTGGGGCCTCCAGGATTGTGATATCTTTTAAAATTGGATGTTATCTCCATGTAGTTTTGTAATGTAAGAACTAAAGGAAAGATCATTATGATTTTCTCATGTATAATCTTCTCATGGCCATGTGCATATGTTATTATAATATTAAGTGATAATAAATAGTAGATATTTTAATATGTAGGCTCTTATTTCTCTCCCTCTTTTTCTTTCTTTCTTTTTTTTTTTTGTGGAGATAACTAATCTTCTTGGAAATGTCCAAGTAGAAAAATATGTTGGATTATAACTACATGGTCTTGGGGATTTTCAACAGTGTTTGACTCTAAACCTAGATTATCTTTGGTTTCAGAAAAGAAATAAGTTTCAAGCAAGATGGAAACTACTGATTGGAAAAAAAAAAAAAAGGAAAACAACTTTTACTGACCTGTCAAAGTGCAAAATAAATTAGTGGACCTTGTATAATAATTCAGACAACAACTTGTGTTCAGTCCAAATAAGCAGGCCAGGCTATCTGTTAGTGTAAAGTTTTAACAGTTATTTTATCATAAGCTAAATGTAACCTAAAAACTAGGTTTAGCCTAGCTTTTCTTGATGTCTTGAAAAGACATGTTTAACAATTTCTACAGAAAATATTATCAAAAGTCTATTCATACAAATACATAGAAAAACTGTCTTCCATATTTGCTACCAACTTTTGATGCCTGTTGTAGTTTTAAAGAATTCTGGTTGAGTTTTTCACTGTGTCAAAAGGCAGACCCTGGTTGAAGTGATACCGTGTGACTTATGAGACTGGGTCAGAAAGGTAATGCTGTTTCTCCATTGTTCAGTTAAATACTTGCAAATGGAAACCTGAGTTGCTATGTAAGAATCCACCTGCCCTGAAGCCACCACGCTGTGAGGAGCCTAAATCCCATGCAGAGAAGCCCCAAGTAAGTCCCCATGGCAGCCAGTCTCCCAGCCCAGGTGCCATACATGTAAGTGAGTAAATCTTCATGTGACTCTAGCCCCCAGCCTGTAAGTTGTCCCCATCCTCTAGGTTTTCCCAGGGAGGCTCCAGATATTGTGGGCCAGAGACAAGTCATTTCTGCTTTTTCCTGTCTTAGTTCTTATCCTACAGACACTGTGGGAATAATAAAATGACTGATTAGAGCCACTCAGCTTTAGGTAAATTTTGCGACTCAGCAGTAGTTACTGGAACAATTAGTGACTGGAATTTTTTTTCTAGTGACCATAGCCTTCAGACTATAAAGCCAAATAGACTTCCCAACTCTTTGGCAGGCTGCTTCTTGGATGATGTTAGTAAAGAACACGAGCTGACTTTGCAGAAGCAGAGGTGCTAATCCTGCTTTCCCCATGGATGCACCAATAATGTACAAGTGAAAGGGAGACTAGAAGAAGCAATTCATAAGATTGAAGGAATATTTTAATATATTCTTCAATTGCCTGACAATATCAGGAAAATGTTTTATGTACTTTGAATTATCTGGATAATAACTTGAATTCTAATTGTGTATGTATTATCTGATCATGGTTTGATCTGAGCAAATGAATGAATTTGCAAAGAATGAATGGAAAAGTCCTCATCAGTTAATAAATATGCGTTGGCTCACACATAAGGTTTGGCATAGGGACTAGTGAAATGTGTGAAAACATTTGGTCTCCAAACACTTGACTCCACAAAAATCATTCCACAATAGCCAGTCTGCCTTCCATATTCTGTGACCAATGCCCGGATTTAGACCAGCTTAGTAGAGTACAAGTAGAAGTGATACCATTTTAATTGTGTCATTTGGAAGGAATGGTGTTTCTTCTTTTTTCCATCCTAATGATCTATAGAGAGAAGGAAAAATCCCCTATTTTCATATTCAGCTTCTTTCACGCACTCAGTTCTGGAAATCAGCATCGCATTTGTTTCTATAATACTATCAATACATGACAAAGTAATTAAAAAGAATTGAGGCAACATTTTGGCTAAAAGAGGATAAATATTCAGTAGTGAATTAATTAATTCATTAACTTACTTCAGATTAACTCCTCTCTAAGAAAGGACAGAACAATCACTGTGGCTAAAAGAAACTTATTTGAAAGAGCATATATAATATTTAAGAAGTAGCTAAGTCCTTTTCCTATTACACAGAAGAAGCTGTTTAGTAAGAGTATATTGGGAAGGACGTACATTGACAGTGTCTCCCCCCACAAAGTATAAAATTTATTTGATTTTTAAATATAATAGATCTTATTTTTATTCCAACTGTAATTCTTTGGAAAAGGAAGGTAAGGCAGAGTAACATTTGATTTTCTTCTTGAACTTAGTAATGTCTGTCTCTATAATAAAGATAAAATTTTTCTAAGTCATGAATGCATATACATATACACACGGGCAAAAAAGGAGGTAGAGAGTTAGTAAACTGTTCATTTCAGGCTGTGTAGAGAGCTAAATTTGACATCACAAGAACACACATTAAACCCAGATTCATTGTAATGAACTGGGGGCTAAGCAAATTTTCAACTTTGCTTCAGACAACTTGGGTCCCCTGAGCTCTACTAAGCCTGATTACATGTACCAGGCTAACCCAGAACATTGGTGCCTTATGAGTGCAGTGGAACAGGAAATGGCCAGTCCACAGGGGCAATGAGTCACCAAATGGAGGTTTTATTGCTACGGCACTACAGGACAGAGTCCATCATCAGCTTAAACTAAGATCAGGCCTCTGTTTTCGGCTAGCACCATGTGCACTTTTACAGGCAACTTGTGTAAATTCACATTTTTTTCTGGATTAATTGCATATTGCAGGTATTTTGCAAAATAGACCTCCCCCCCAATTAAATAAAGAAAAGGATGGGGCACCTGGGTGGTTCAGTGGGTTAAAGCCTCTGCCTTCAGCTCAGGTCATGATCTCAGGGTCCTGGGATCTAGCCCCGCGTCCGCTTTCTGCTTAGCAGGGAGCTTGCTTCCCCCTCTCTCTCTGCCTGCCTCTCTGCCTACTTGTGATCTCTCTCTCTGTCAAATAAATAAATAAAATCTTTAAAAAAATAAAGAAAAGGAGTAGTTAGTTATCTGGCTTATTAATTTTGTAGTAGAACCTCTGCAACTTATTTTTCAACCTGTGTATACTTATTTTTCAACCTGTGTATGGTGTGAATGTGTATATGTATATGCATAATTACACACAGAGAGATAACACAAACCAACCAAAAACAGCTTCTGTAATTTTCTTCTACAGATTTAAAGAAGTTTCTTGAGTTGAGAATAAGGAATTTTTTATTATTCATGAATAAAAATATTTATAATAAGCCCATGAGTTTCATAAGGATCATTATTGAACTCCATACATTTGTGTTTTGGGGAAAGTGGTATCAGTCATAAATCTTTTTCCCAACATGGACTTTTAACTCAATTGGTATCAAACATGCCTTGGCAACCCTATATTCTTTCCCATACTTTTTACTCAATGTACAGACCCAATCTGCTCTCTTTTGTCTCATTCAACTGTGTGTGTGTATTGACACACAAAATTTTTCAACTTCTCCTTCTGAGTATAGCCTACTAATTATAAATTAAGAACTAGTCATGTATATGACAATGTTCTTTGCTCATTTGAATATACTTTAGAAATAAATTATTGGAAAAATGAAAAAAAAGTGGTTTTTTTTGTTTTTTTGTTTTTTACTACAAGTAATAGCAGCTGTTCAGAACATTAGCTTTGATCATGAGCAGAATGGTTGAATAATCTGTGGTACATTTGTGCAATGAAATACTGTATAACATTGAGCATGAACAAGCATTCTGATAACATGGATGGGTCTCAGAATCCTAATATTGGTCAAAAGCAATCAGAATACCAAAGACTATGTACTATGTAATTCCATTTGTGTGTAGTTCAAAAAACCAATCTATGATGTTTGAAGGCAAGTTATGTTTACCTTTGGCAAAGTAGTACATAAAGGGGGGTTTGTGATTGGTATATAGGGTGCTGATAGTGTTCCTGTTCTTCCTGATTTGGGCATCTCTCCCATGAGCATGTTCACTTTACAAAAATTCCTTAAGCCGTGCATTTATTACTTGTGTATTTTAAAATTATACCTCATAGTTTAATATAAAGTTCACAAAATAAACCAAAACCAAAAAACTTAAAACAAGAAAACAGTGTAAGCCTAACAATTTCTGTATCATTTTGGTGCTAATCTAAAGTAATATTCACGTTCTTATGTCCTATTTTTGATGTGAACTTTTAAATTAAAAGTTTCTTTTCCAAAGGCCTACAGAATGTTTACCTGGGTCAGTAATTTCCAGCTAATATTTACCATTCATGTAGGTAAATGGTGCCTCCATAATTTCCTAGGCCAGGTCCACAGTACATTTTTCTAGGATTATTCCATTTATCTGGACCACTCTTGGCAGTAATTAAAACAGGTGAAGTAAGTTTGTAGTAGCTTTTTCCTACTGTTCCTCTGCCTCATCTCTTCTTCCTCCTTTTCTTTTCTACACTTGCTCATATTTCCTTTCTTCCTTCCCTTTGTAATTTTTCTTCACTTCTTTTTCAGTGCCTTTCTTGATACTGGATTGTTTGAGTTCTTAGGATATGGTGATCCACAAACCTTCTCCCTTGATGAAAATGTACTTTGCTGATGGTGGATACATGTCATTATGCATTTGTCCTGAGCATAGCATGTGTACAACACCATGAGGTACTCTGATGTAAACTGTGGACTTGCAGGATAGTGATGTGTCCCTGTGGTTCCTCAGTTGTAATAAATGCACTACTCCGGTAGAGGATGTTGCTAATAGGGGAGACTATTACATGTGTGGAGTTAGGGAGTATATAGGAAATCTCTGTATCTTCTGCCCAATTTTGCTGTGAAATTAAAACTGCTCTAAAAAATAAAATCTATTAAAAAAAATCTCTATTTTGCTCTAAGGAAAAATTTCTAACAACATTGCATATGAGTTCATTGATTTACACCCCCTCTCCATTTTATTATTTATTTATTTAAATCTGGAATGTCTACTTTGCATTTTTAAAAATTTGAATATAGTTGACACATGATATTACATTAGTTTCAAGTGTACAACTTAAAAATTCGGTGCTTCATCAAAACTTTATACATTATGCTACACAAGTGTAGCTATCATCTGTCATCTGTCTTAATACAATCCTATTGCAGTACCACTGACTATATTTCTTATGCTGTACCTTTTATTCCCATTTATGTATCATTCCATAACTGGAAGCCTGTACCTCTCTGTACCCATCACCCACTTGCCCATCCCCCGCTCTTCTGGCAACCATCAGTTTGTTCTCTGTATTTATGGGTCTGATTCTGCTTTTTGTTTGCTTGTCTTGTTTTTTAGATTACTCATATATAGGAAATCATACTGTATTTGTCTTTGTCTGGTTTATTTCCCTTAGCATAATACTCTCTTGGTCCACCCATGATGTCACAAATGGCAAGATCTCATCCTTTTTTATGGCTGAATAATATCTATTATGTATACATACCACTTCTTCCTTATCCATTTACCTATAGATGGACACTTGGACTGCTTCCGTATCTTCACAATTGTAAATAATGCTGTAATAAGCATAGGGGAACATAATAGTTTCTTGAATTACTGTTTCATTTTGTTTGGGTAAAAACCCAGTAGTGGAATTATTGGATCATATGTTTTGTCTATTTTTCATTTTTAAGGGTCCTCCATACTGTTTTCCACAGTAGCTTTACCAGTTTACGTCCTACCAACAGTGCACCAAGTTCCTTTTTTCTTCACATCCTTGTCAACACTTATTTCTTTTGTTTTTAACACTTATTTCTTATCTTCATGATTCTAACCATTCTGACAAGTATAAGGAGATATCTCATTGTAGTCTTGATTTGCATTTCCCTGGCGATGAGTGATGTTGAACATCTTTTTATGTGACTGTTGGCCATCTGGATGTCTTCTTTGGAAAAATGTCTGTTCAGGTCCACTGCTCATTTTTTAATTGGGTTATTAGGTTTTTTTTGGTGATGAGTTGTATGATTTCTTTATATATTTTGGAATTAACCGCTTATCAGAGATATCATTTGTAAATAACTTCTCCCATTTAGTAGGTTGCCTTGTTGTTTTGTGGATGTTTTTCTCTGCTCTGCAGGAGTTTTTCATTTTAATGTAGTCCCAATAGTTTATTTTTGCTTTTGTTTCCCTTGCCTGAAGAGGTGTATCTAGCTGCAGGTGACGTCAAAGAAATTACTGCCTGTGTTTTCTTCTAGGAGTTTTATGGTTTCAGGTCTCACATTTAAGTCTTTTATCTATTTTGAGTTTATTTTTGTGTATGGTGTAATAAAGTGGTCCAGTTTCATTCTTTTGCATGTGGCTGTCCAGTTTTGCTAGGACCATTTATTGCAAAGACTGTCTTTTCCCCATTGTATATTTTTCCTCCTTTGTCACAGATTAGTTGACCATACAAATGTGGGTTTATTTCTGGACACTCTATTCTGTTCTGTCAAACTCTGTGTCTGTTTTTGTGTCAGTACCGTACTGTTTGGATTACTTCGGCATTGTAGTATACCTTGAAATCTGGGATTACAGTTCCTTGAGTTTTGTTCCTTTTTTTCAAGATTGCTTTGGCTATTTGGGATCTTCTGTGGTTCCATACAAATTTCAGTGTTATTTTTTCCATTTCTGTGAAAAATGCTGTTGGTATTTTGATAGTGATTGCATTAAATCTGTAGATTGCTTTGGTTAGTATGGACATTTTAACAATATTAATTCTCCTAGTCCATGAACATGAAATATCACTGTTCCAATAACTATTTTTTCCCAAGTATCAATGCTCAATTAGTAATATATTTATGTTATAAGAGCTTTCCTTCTAATCTTCAGGGTTTCCCCTCCCCTCTGAATAATAGGAAATTTAATTCAAAGAGGGTTAGCCTAGTTTGCAATCAAAATTTAGTAAGGACCAGGCTAAATTGACCTGGGTGATACCTTTTGTGAGCTCTAGAGAAAGCATTTCTTCCTCAAGTGAAAATAAACTTTGTTTTAAGTGAAGGTATTATTACACAGTCTGAACAGCCTGGCCCAGGAGAGATTTTTAGAGCCTGGAGGCTCAGCATACATATGTTTATGTATGCTTAACGAAAGCAACTCATCACATTCAAAGTGGGGTGAAAGTAAGTGAATGGGTATATTGGGTGTCCGGGAGCTGTGAGTAGGTGAGGGAAGCAACCTCAGGAGAGGGCAGAAGCAAAGAAAAGACCAAGAACAGCTTCTCCGGTGAATGGAAGAGATTGTGCTCCCTGAGTTGTATGACCCTGTGGATTCACAGGAAGTATGTTGGGGTTGCCTCCCTCCTGTTGCTCTAGGCTAGAGACCTACATTTTACTCGCATCACTGAAGCAATCAGAGGTGTCCCCCTAGATGTTGGTGCCTTGTGAAACGCACAATCTTTTGGAATGGTCTAGATAAGAGGAGTCTTAACCCATAAATCCTTTTCCTTCATACTAGCATATGGTGACACTGTTGAGTAATCGTCCTTTAGAATCCAATGGACCCTTTCCTGCTGGCCATATTGCAACCTGTTTTTTCATCCTTCCATGCCCAATTCCCATGTCATAGGACCTAGGTATAAATAAACTTTAAATAATATGCACAAACGATAACAAACAATATCAGCCATCTTCCAACAAATATATCCTTTTTCTTGAACTTAGGTTACCAGTACAAACTCCCATTTACTCAAGGTAATTTTATTTCAGGGAACTTACTGACTTTTCCTAACCTCGGTGATGACCATTCTGGTAAGACCTCTGTATTCCTTTGTTTCCAAAATCCCCTCAATTCTTTATGCAAATTAATCCACTTCTATGCTAGAAAACCTCTTTGAAAATGAGAGATCTCAGAGGGTAGTAACTTTGATAAAGTCAGAAAATATTCTGTTAATTCCACTACCACCACCAATCTGTGCCAGTAGGTAGCTTCCTTGACTTACATTTAAGTAATTGAGAGCCTTGCTAGTGCTTGATTCTGGACAATAGTCTACTTAAAGGTGAAGCATATCTTTGGCTCTAACTATACAGAGGAAAAAAACCAGTTTTTCAAATGAAACAAAATTTTGTCTGTATCATAATAAAAAAAGTTGCACAAACAAGTTTTTGGAATAAAGAAGCTGTATGTAAAAGATTTTATTTTTAAAAGATTTCAATCTTGTTAGTTTCTGTCAAATCAGAGAAGGCCATTTATTTCATTCTGCGAGACCAGCTGAACTAGTTAATTTTAATAAAATAGTTGCATTAGAAAGAGTTGGATATATATTTTTACTGATAGCCATCATTTGGAATGAAGTTGATTTTGATCTACAGTTATATTACTTTTTCCTCACAATTTAGTTTAATTTTCTCTGAATGACTTGCTATGAATAAATAATAAAGTCATGATTTTCTGCTGGCAATTACAGTTTTTAAAAGTGAAAAATGTAGGAAATTAATTGAGTACCTCTCTCTTCTTTTATTCCTATACTTGTATATCTGATTTTATTTTTAGAAACCAAATATCAGATTAGTTGAACATATTTTGATAGGTTTAAATGTCTTTGGTGCAAAGGAAATGTCTGAGGCTTTCTAATTTGAGTAAATTTAAAGAAAACCTGGCTGGAATTAGGCAATCTGATAAATTATTTTCCTGTGGAGAGCCATAAGAAGGTCAGAGAAACAAAACACTTACAAAAATCTTTCCCTGGAGAGATGAGGTGGGGGTGGGGAGACAGAGAGAGAGCTGAGAGCAAGCTTGTTCAAGAGATGTTTGCATCCACTGGGTGTCACTGCTGATATGAGACTAAACAAACTGGAAGATATTCCTGTGGCAGCAAGAATTTCTGAGAGACAGGATGTAAAAACCTAGGGATTTAGATGCTATCACTTTGATCTGCTACATAATTGAAAATACATGCGTTTATTGTATCAGTATGGTGAGCGTCCTGAATAGGATAATGATACTACAAAGGAGAATGAAATATTAGAATTCCTCTTTGTGGCTCCATAAGCCCTGGTAATAGTTACATTCTTGAATGTATTAAAAATGCATTTAGGATGTGTGTCTGTTTGTCTCAGTTTAACAACAACAACAAAAAGAGCATTTAAGGGGACAGAACTCCACTGAGGACTTCGGCTTTGGAACATACCTGTAGTTTATTTTTGGTTTTTCCAATTTATAAGTAATGGACTTAAAAGGTCTCTGGTTTGCCCATGCAGACAAGAGTCACGTTAACACTGGAGCTTTCATCTTTTTTGCTCAAACAGTTGGCAATACCTATTGAAAATGGATCTCTATGATTTAGGGTTCCTCTGGAGGGCTTTTTTTTTTCCTGGTTTGTTTTTTAAACCCATTAACCTTTTGTTAGAAATGGTTTTAGAAGTGGACAGAAATGGAATCATTTTTCTCATCAAATGATGTTCTATATCTTGTTTATGAAATAAGACTAAAATTTTGAGACAAATAATGAGGTACAAATTTCATGGTAGGAATGGATAGAGGGTGCATCCAAAGATACAGAGGAGCAAGGACTATCAAATCAAGAAAGAAATATGGAGAGAGAAGAAAATAAATAGGAAGTTCAGGAGGAGGATAAAGGAGGAATGAGAGAAGGAAATAAGGAGATGAGCAGGAAAAGATTTAGGAAGAGAAGGTGAAAGGGAACAAAAGAGAAGGGAAGAGGAAAGACAGGAAGAAGAAGAGGAAATAGCTCCCCACCCTGTCATTTAATGATTTTGAAGGGAGTCATTTTAGGTGCTATGTGTACTTTGGGAGGTGACAGGCTAGGGGAGAATGAATGGTATCATCTGGGACTTCAGGTTAATACAGAAACCCAAGAGATGAATTGGTTATTAATCAACGTAACCAGAGATGCAAGTTCAGGGCTGGTAAAAAGGAGAGGAAGTAGTTTGAGGAAGAAATAACAAGGAATCTATGACCATTTTCAAGGCACAGGATTTGGGAAAGGCTAATGGCTAACTAAGCTTAAGTACCAAGGTCTCTACGAACTCAGTGCTTGCTCTACTCCTGCGAGCTTCTTGCATTCGTATTAATAGAACCACCATAGCAGATTGTGGTGGTGGTGATTCCACAGAAATGCCTTCAGGTGAAAAGTGGATCCTATTTAGAGTTCCATAGTCAGCTTCTGGTGTCTTGAAATAAGTTGTTAAGGGTGTAGGTGACAGCTTTATATAGGACATTAACTCCATAAGATAGATATGTTGGCTGTTTGTTCACTCTTATGTTCTCAGCCCTCAGCACATGGTAAGTGTTCTGTCAGTTTTTATTGAATTGTCGAACTGATAAGTCTCCTGGAAACACGAGTTTGCCACATATGACTTGCAACCATCCAGTTACTTCTTGTCTTCCCCAGTATTTTGTCTTTGTTCCTGAAATGGCCATCCTAGTCCATTCTTCAAATGTGTCAATAGCACTAAGACTTGTACATTTTCAGACACTGTGGGATCATCCAGCAGTGGAGGACTTGGAGGTATACTCTGTTATTTAGATCTTGGCAACACTGGGAAAATTGAAAGTGAAGGGAGAGCATGATCTCAAGTCATCATTGATGATGCTCCAAGTATCTTGTTAAAAAGGGTTATCTTGAGTAGGTGACACCATAGATAGTTCTTCCTTCAGCATTAGCTCTTAGTTTCAGAACACTGCTTAATATGCTGCTTATGCTTGCCTGAATATTTTTTCTTTCCAGAAAAATTAACATACTCTTGCATTTAAAGTTTAGAACAAACCTGGTATGGTCAAGGGAAATTATTAAGTCCAATTGCTTTTTAATTTAACTTTAGTTTGAGTAAATGTAGGTACACAGACCTTGCAGCAAATATAATTATTTTTATTTTGTTTCTTTGGGTTGACATATTTAAAATATTTTCCCCTCCCTCACCAAGCATGCAATCTTCTACAATTATTGGCATTGGAAACAGAGATGACAGAATGCCACTACCTATTTTGCTCTGGTTTTTACATGTGAGGCTATGGTTGTGTTAATTGTGCATCTTAAACAGAAATATTCTTGAGAGAAAAAATGTTTTTCCCTGCATATTCTCAACCATGAATAATGTTGCGAACTGTTTTTTGAAAAATTTTATTTATTTATTTGACAGAGAGAGAGAGACAGTAAGAGTGGAAACACAAGCAGGGGGAATGGGAGAGGGAGAAGCAGGCTTCCCCCTGAGCAGGGAGCCCAATGTGGGGCTCAATCCCAGGACCCTGGGATCATGACCTGAGCCAAAGGCAAACACTTAACGATTGGGCCACCCAGGTTCCCCGGCAAACCTTACTGATATTAAAACTAGCTCTGGTTGGCAACTAAGTGAAACTAATTTATGGTTTGGGTCTCATTTCTATCAAGTATGTGTATATACAACCACATGTGTGTGTGTATGTGTGTGTGTGTTGACATATAAACACACACACAAACATAAATACATATGTATTTCTTTATTTGGCTAACTTGTATCAGGAATGATAAGAAAACTAGTCACAAATATACAAAAGCTATAAATAGTAATGAGTGAAGCATTATTACCCATTGCTAGTAAACTCGGAGTAGGATAGTTAGTGAAAACCTTATAATACTAGTGATGGAGTTATAATATAATCTCCAGAGGGCAGAAATATAGACTTTATCACTAAAGACATTTACAAACTAGATTACTGAGAACATTAGTGGGTATATTATTGGAATAGTTCTAGATTGTTGTGGGTATGTATTAAATCCCTTCTTGGTTTTCTAGGTTTACATTAGTCTTTGTATTATTTTTATATTCAGCTGTATTTTCTTCCCTTTTTTTCTATAATTGCTCGAAAATATTACCAGAGGCTAGTCTTTCATTTTTGTGCTTATTGTGCAATTTTCTTTAAGTGCATACACATCTTTATTATGGTGATTAAATGTGTATGATTAAAGCAACAAGATTAAAATTTAATGAAGAAAAATTTCTAAGATCTTGTTTAATAATTTATACTTTCACTAGATATTCTTGGTGTTTTTCACAGGGACAAAGTGGGCATGCTTACGTGTGTGTGTGTATGTGTGTATGTGTGTATGCACGTATATGTTTTCAATAGCAAATACCATTGCGAAATGAAACTGTAAGCAATTCAAGGAAAATGAAGGCAGCAAACAGCAGGGTAATAGTAAAGAGAAAAGAAAAAAATAATTTTTTATACAGCAACATCCTTATTCTGAATACTGACTGGTTCCTGGACACAGGGTGCTGACAGTGTATTAATTCTTTCTACGAAGTACTATTTGGAACTAGATGGGAGGAATGAAGAGTTACCCAAATGTCCCTTAATGAGACATTCTGTGCAAGAAATTGAACCTACATCGCTAGGGTAAAACCAACACATTTTAGGCTGGAATGTACATGCACAAGAGGCTTTATTGATATTTCATAGCAATTTAATGCACGCATAACTTGCAATCTGTAGTGCAGTGCTGCCCAGCACATAATTTTTCTTGACTTAGTAACATTTAAACCAGACACAATTTAAATCTTTTTAAGTAGATCTGCATAAGGGAACAGCCTTATTGCTTACAAGTAGTTTCATGGTGGGGATAAACTTTAATTGCCTCTGTTGGTCAATAATTACTAGTTTTGTATATTATGTGCAAACAAAATCATAACCGACAGTAACACACATAGTTACCTGTTAAAAAGAGTTACAATAGTTTTATTCCTTTTGGTTTGACTATATTTGGTTATTAAATGCTCTGGGCTCTCAAATTGATTAGGTAGGAGCCTTAAAGAAAACAGTCTTAAAAGATAATATTGCTGCTAAGATATATCCTGTACTCTTCCTCATTTGGATTTTCACAGTCCATAAAAGAGATTGTAAACCATGACATCAGTTTGAATTTTTGTTTTTCTAATCTTGTATTTCTTCTATTTTATTTCATTGAGCAAAGGGTTTCCTTTTGTATTTTAGAGAGTACAATTTTGTGGTTTATTTATTAAGATTTTATTTATTTATTTGACAGAGAAAGAGAGAGAGAGAACACAAGCAAGGAGATTAGGAGGCAGAGAGAGAAGGAGAAGCAGGCTCCCTGCAGAGCCCAATGTGGAGCTTGATCCAAGGACCCTGGGATAAAATGACGTGAGCCAAAGGCAGTTGCTTAACCCACTGAGCCACCCAGGTGCCCCAGCTGGTTTTTTTTGTTTTTGTTTTTTATCTTTCATGAGCATTTAGCTATGACTTCAAACAAGAAGCAAAATATTCCCAAAGAATTGGGATTTAAGATCAAGTTCATCTTATTCCCACAGAACAAAAAAATGATATGAAGTCTCTTGAATCCATTAATTTCATTGGATGACATCGATTCATTCTGAACTTATCAGAACCATCTTAGCAGACAAGAGGTTGTGGAATCCTTCAACCAGTGGTATCACCTCTCTTCTTGGCAACATTTGGAAATATTTGATTATCACATGCCTGGGGATTCCTACTGCCATTTCTTGGATGTTGGCCAGGGGGTGCTAAATGTCTTGCAGTGCAGAACAGTTGCACGCAATGAAGGCTATTCTCATCCAATGTGCCAATAGTGCTTTGTAAGAAACAGCTTTACTCTTAACATGAGAGAAAACTCTTATCTTCTTTGATTCCAATAAGGTCACGTTAGGTGTTCTTGTTTACAGTTTCCAGAATAGCATTCATGTATATTTATCACTCTATTCCATTTTTTAAAGATCTTATTTATTGATTTGAGAGAGAGAGAGAGCAAGCGAGTGTGCTCAAGCAGCAGGGAGGGGGAGAGGGAAAAGGAGAAGCAGACTCCCTGCTGAACTGGGAGCCTGTTGCAGGACTCAGTCCCAGGATGCTGGGATCATGACCTGAGCTGAAGGCAGATGCTTACCTGCCTGAGCTACCCAGGAGCCCCTCCATTCCACATTTTTATTAAATCTTTTTTTTTTTTTTAAGATTTTATTTATTTATTTGACAGAGAGGAGAGAGAGCAGAAGTAGGCAGAGAGGCAGGTAGAGAGAGAGGGGGAAGCAGGCTCCCTGCTGAGCAGAGAGCCCGATACGGGGCTGTATCCCAGGACCCTCAGATCATGACCTGAGCTGAAGGCAGAGGCTTTAACCCACTGAGTCACCCAGGCACCCCTATTCCACATTTTTAAAAAAGTTATTATTTTCTGTCTATGCCCTACAGATACTTTTAGACACTTTCAGTATGTGGCTGTTCCTTGTTTATTTTCAAGGTGGAAACTCAGTGCAAAGTTTCTGAATAGAATAAACTAATGGGGCATCCAGGAAGTTTTTTAGATGATATAATTTTTAAAGGAGAAAAAAAAGTAAAATATATTCAAATCAGAAATAGGATCTAAAATTTAATAAACTTTTATTACTCAGATTGAAGGTGGATTATTTTTTTTTAAAGATTTTATTTATTTACTTGACACAGAGAGAAAGAGAGATCACAAGTAGGCAGAGAGGCAGGCAGAGAGAGAGGGAGAAGCAGGCTCCCCGCCAATCAGAGAGCCCGATGCAGGGCTCGATCCCAGGACCTGAGACCATGACCTGAGCTGAAGACAGAGGCCTTAACCCACTGAGCCACCCAGGCGCCCCAAAGGCGGATTATTTTTATTTTTCTTGTGTTGAATCATGAAGCATCATATTTTGATAAAAATGAGGTTTATTCAGAAATTAAGGAAGAAGTTTCCCTCAAAATAATGGAATGATGATAAAGTAGCAGTCACCTAAAATATCTCATTTCACAGATGACAATCCAAAAGTCATTCTTTAACTAATGTGTTTAAGGTCACATGACTTCTGGTTCATATAGATTCTTTATGACAGGTTCAGAGCTAGAATGTGGTAGTGTTAAAACCCATATGGAAAGGGGCTGTGCCTCAGTATCCAACATGGTGCCCACTATTTGGTGAGAACCTGATAGTTTTGATGAAATGAATGATGCTTTCCAACTCTTGATCCAAACTCATTCAGTTATACCACATTGCCTCTCTGGGATAAAGTTAACAGGAGATTATTTAATGATAAAACAGATACTCATTGGTCCAGAAAAATAGTTTGCTTTGAGCTGACATGAATGTCTTCTTTTAAAGAAAATCTTAGATTGATAAAATCAAGCAGCTTCTGAATGGCAAATTCCAAGTTGTCAATTATATTATCAATCAAACTCTGTTACATAATGACCCAAATAATCAAACTACATAGAAAATGATGATATAGAACCTGTTTCTTGGTATTCACCTACGCACGGTAGATGGATTCATTATTGTGTATTGTATGAGCCCTGCTAATAATATTCTAGCAACAACCTGGTTCCTTGCTGTGATTTATATTTTAAAGTACAAAACAAGACTATACATTATCACCTTTTCTCTGCACATTTTCTCCCTAACAACAATGTGGAGCTGACAGAGCAGTGGCTGAATATCTTTAATAGCAAATGATAAAGAGGAGTAGCTTCTCTTTATCCATGATTGATCAATGTACAAAGAATAGCTATATGAATATAGATATAAATGTGCATATAGCTTATTAAGCATATTAACCTCTTCAAGCATACCTTTCAGAGTTGTCTTTCAGCTATTCTCATTTATATTCTAAGCTTTGTTACTTGTTGTGCTGTTCTTACTTTTTTTCCTGTCTCTTATGGTGCAGAGCTCAATGGAGAGTAATTTGATGAGTGAAATTGTGTACACAAAACTGCATCAGTTATCTGGTATGAAATTCAGTTTTCACCAGGTTTCTGTTGATCAAAATGCATGAGCAAAAGGGATAGAATTTGGTGGGTATTTCTGACATATTTGAGTAGTAAATCTAAATTCATGTGACTTTGAAAGAAATAATTACAAATAGTAAAATCAGACTCATATTCACTCATGAATACATTTTGTCACTGGTATTATTAACATAAAAGTTAATTTGTTTAAAATGAACACCAGTGTTTCTGTTATCTATTGATGTGTAAAGGGCTACCTCAAAACTTAGTGGCTTAAAACAGCAATTTATTATTCTCTCTCACAGATCTATGGACTGACTAGACTCATGTGTTCTTCCTCCTGAGTCTGTCATGAGGTTGCTGTTACACAGTACCTGAGGAGAGTTATTTGAAGGCTTAGTTGAGCTGGGTATCCAAGACGGAAGCTTCATTAGGATAGCTAGTGCCTTTCCTGGCCTGGCTGGAACACCGGAAGTTGCCTGGGCAACATCCCCTCTCTCCATGACCTCTCTCCATATGGCTAGCTTGGCTTTTTTTTTTTTCTTACAAAATGGCAGTCTCATGAGGGTCGGTCTAGATCTATGGTGGCTGATGACTCTCAGGGTTATTTTAAGAAACCTAGGCGGAAGCTACAAGGCTACTTGTGACCTGGCTTCAGAAACCAAGCAGTGTCTTCTTTGTATTCTCTTTTTTACACAGAGTCAGGCCAAATTCACTATGGGAGAGGGCTATGAAGGGGTATAAATAGCAGGAGATATGGCCTTTCGGGAAACTTTCTTTAAGAGAGTTGGTGTCTTAGTTTGTTTAGGTAATTTGCTTTCATTGTCTTTTTTTTTTTTTTTTAAAGATTTTATTTTATTTCTTTGACAGAGAGAGAGAGATCACAAGTAGAGAGGCAGCAGAGAGGCAAGCAGAGAGAGGGGGGAAGCAGGCTTCCCGCTGAGCAGGGAACCCGATGCGGGGCTCGATCCCAGGACCTTGAGATAATGACCTGAGCTGAAGGCAGAGGCTTTAACCCACTGAGCCACCCAGGCACCCCTGCTCTCACTGTCTTAGTCACTTTCATGGCCCTCTTTGAAATATATTAATTTATTATAGACGAGTAATACTATATAAGTGGAAAAATGCATACAGTTGTAAATTTCTTATTATTTTCATTTTTATGTATTTCATGCAAATTCTTATTTAAATATTTCTTTAATTTTTATCTTTTCTGAGGCACTGTGTCCAGATGATCTTTTTTCTTCTTGACTACTGTTAGTACAATAATGTGTCAGCTATTGATTTCTAGCAGCAATACATTACAAACAGAACAATAAATACTTAAAAAATTTTGTCAAGATATAGAAAGCAAATTCTACAGCAAATCTGAAAATAAAGATATATGTGAGTTTTAAAGCAGCAGATAGTGCCACTGCCTACCGTATGTGATCCTTACTCATTGATTTATTGAACATTTATTAGATAACTGTCATCTTCTGGAAGATCTGAATACTATGCTGAACACAACATGATTTATGCTATGAAGCTTGTGCTTTTGTAAGGTGTTCTTCACTATCAGTGTTTCTCAAATTTAATGTGCAACAAAAATCACTGGAAGGCTTGTTAAAACACAGGTGGTTAGTCCTCACCCCGTTTTGGATTCATTCAGTCTGGGAAGGGGCTTGATGGACAATTTATATGTCCAACACATTATCAGGGAATGCTGTTGCCGCTGGTCTGGGGAAGGTACTTTGAGAATCACTCTGTTAGCCAACAATCTAATCGTGTGCTTTTCACCGATTAGGTTCAGGACTAGAACAAGGTCAGGAAAATTGTGCTAGTTTGAAACAACCAGTGAAACAAACAGCCCTTGATTTACATCCAAAATGATGCCTGTGGACTGAAGACAATCCCTGGGCTCAGTTTTTCTGAGTAAACCCAGACCAACCCCAGGGGATTTACGCTCTTACTGAATCAGAGTCAGAAATGACAGAAAAAGTCAATTGGTCAAATTCAATTTTCAATATTGGAAAACCCATCAACGATTTCATCATAATTAATTTATACAGACAAGGCCTTAGAGACAACCTAATTTACAGAAAGGCAATAATATAATGGAAAGACCATGAAATTTCAAATCAGAAAACAGAATGAGAGTTCTGATTTTACCACTTACTGGCCTGTGGTACCTGGGAGTGTTTCCTTCCTTTCTGGGAATATTTATTTTTTCCTTACCTCTAAAATAAGAAACTGAGTAAGATTCACATTTTAAGAGTGTTAGGGGCATCAGCTGAAGTAATGCATAGGAAAACTACAAGTTATTATGCAGATCTTTTAGATATTTGAGGTCATTGTTGACTAGTGATTAAGTCACTAGTGCTTTGTTTTGCTGCTAATTGGAATCCACAGACCTGTTGGTCTTTACACCCCATAGTTATTCAGGCAACCTCAGATGATTAATTTAATATATCTTTGATCTCTCCTGTCCTTGCTTTTTTTAAAAAGCACTGTTGTCTTCAACTTCATTTCAAGTCTGGTTAAATGCAGTTTTCTACCTGGAGGCCAATATCTCCCTAAAACCCATCCCACCTGCAGTTTCAGTACTCACCAAAATAAGTACTTTATTTATACTGTAAATGCTCCTTTCAGAAAGAAAAGGAGGAAAGATAATAAAGATAATCAAGTCATTATTTACTAAATACAATGTTCCAGTCATTGTGGTAATAAACTATCCATGCATTGTCTTTTTTAACAGTTGCAGCAACACATTGAGGTAGACTCTCTTATTTTCCTGATTTTTAACTGAGAAAGGTGAGGTATAAACAAGTTTTGAAGATCGAGTTGGAACAGCCTGAGGGCTAGAGCTAGAATGCAAAGGCAGGTGTGTCCCAGTCTGGAGGTCTTATTACTCATATCCATCCCTTGGTTGGTTGACCCCAAGCCTTCTCTGGCTCTAGATAGCATAAACAATAAGGGGGGAACCTGAAATAAAATAATCTAGTCTCTAACAGAATCCTTCCAAGTATAGTTTTCACCACCTGTCCTCAGTCTGGGCTTGTCTCCTTATTGTCCCTTTACTTGCATCGGTTTAGATATTGTTGCATTCTTAAGCTGAAGATCTTGTAGCCGATGATGATGATGATGATGATGATGATGATTCATTTCCATTGAGTACTTGTGATGTGCCAGGAATTTATCTGAGTTCTTTATATATGCTAATTTTGCATAACAATATTTAGAGATAAGTACTATTATTATCCCCATTTTGTACGTGATTAAACTGAACAACAGGGATATTGATAATTTGTCCTAAGTCACATGCTCATAGGAAGTTGATATTCAAGCAAGTCTATCTGACAGCAGAGCCCATGATCTTAACACCTGTGTTATACTTGATTTCTGTGCTACATGCTAATGACTGCCTTTTTCCCACATTTGTCTTCTCCATTTAAAATTGCATCCTTCTTTATTTCTCTACCCAATCAAAATTAAAAAAAAAAATTAAAGATCATGCTAAACTTTCCCTGCATAAAGTTTCCTAAGACAAACCATATCACCTGCCATTTATGCCATTTGTTTTATCTGTATGTGTCTATAAATAGAAATATTCTCTTCCAACTAATCACTAAACAAGGTTAGGTGATAGGGGATATTTCTACTCCTGTTCTCCCTCTATCTAACAGGGTGCTAAGGGATTAACAATAGGTACACAATGCAGTTTTTAGTGACCAAGTGGCAAAGGACCCATGGTTTTTTTTCTGTCTTATATGACTCCCCTGCCATCCACACTGGAAGGTACCACTTTTCTTTATCTGGTCTTCTATGTCTAGCTGGAGTTTTACTTTTTCCATCAAGTTTCTGTAGACTCTTCCCACTAGAATGAATACCTTCTCCTTTGATTTTATAGAAGTTATTGTCACAGCATTCATTTGATTGTTCTGTTGCAATTTTATTAAAAAATTTTCTGATGTGAATTTGACGGAATACTAATCAATAATGAGCCTCCTTAGAAGACATTGGTTGGGGCTGTTTAGTCCTCTGTGAAATATTCTCTTTTTTTTTTAAATTTTTTTTCTTCTCTGTGAAATATTCTCAAGAAGATTGTTAGTTTTAAGTGCTAGTGCTGTAGATGCAAGAGAAAAGTGTACAAAGAAATCAATTTCTGGGTAGGGTAGATATAAAAAAACACATGCAGTGAGTCTGAGAATCCTGTTAGAGACATTATTATACTGAAGGTGCTTATAAGATCCTTCATGTCTTAGAATTGAGAAGGAGCGTTGATGGCTTTCAATGGCCTTATCAGTGAAATATTATCTTGCACTCTAAATGTAGGTTTCCTTGCTCCTTTCTGTGGTATATTAAGACCTACTGCTGTTTTTTTGTTTTGTTTTGTTTTGTTTGTGGGTTTTTTTTTTTTTTAGCTCTTTCTCATTTTCCTTTTCTGAAAGTAAATATTGAGGAAGAAAAGTCTGAAAGCTACAATGCTCATATTCACACCAAGAACATGGACAGATGGATATCCCAATCCATATTACTTACAATTTTAAGAAAACTAATATTGGTTAAAGCAAGATATCTGTATAGCAGATGCCCATCTTTCTCCAACAGCTCTGAACACCAGCTGTTCAGATGAGGTTTTTATGAAGCATAAAGTCTGAGTACTGCTGTTCTATGTCCTGAATATTCTTTTAATTTTTTTTGAGAGCTGTAAAAAAAAAAAAAGGGAAAGAAAAAAGGAAAAAAAAAGAAAGAAAGAAAAGAAAAAGGAAAGGAAAAGAAAGGAAAGGAAAGGGAAGGAAAGGAAAGTCTCCAGGAAGAAAGTGAGGGAAACTGTGTTGAAATGGTATCACACTAATTTAAGTGGTTTTTCTCTATTCATATATGCTCAAAGTCTCTAAGACAGGGCTTAGAGCAAAAAATTGAATGGATACCAAATATTTTCTTTTCATGTATGAAATATGCAGAACCACTTCCCTTGCTTGATGGTAATTCAATTTTATAGGGTTAGCAAATATTTTTCCCTCCAAACTTTAATATCAAGAGGACTTTTCAATTTAGAAATAAATATCCTGCCTCTACCAAGGGCTTTACCTTGATTAACCTTCCTAACTAACTGGGGAGGTTGCTTGCTATGAATGTGTTTGCATGTGAACTTCAAGCTGGTTTTATTGACATAAGAGGTCAATCTAACAAGGTCCCAGCATCAAGGGAGGAGAGCAGAGAAGCTATACTAATTGTGGCCATGAAGAGCATGTAAGTGTTTTCATTAAAAGTCAATACTCATGCAGATTTTCAATTCACCATCTGGCCCTCTTTGCACTGATATTTGAAATGCAAGAAGCTGATTTAGTTACCAGATTTCTTCATCATTTTGTCATATATTCGTAGACTACCTTTTTACTATTTCTAGGTAATACAAGTAAAAACATAGTAACAGACTTTCTATATCTCATTTTATATTTCTTTAAATATTTGAAATCCTTATTTCAAAATACCGCTAAATTTAGTTTCAGTTTACTATCAAAGAAGAATTAACTTGGCCATCTTATTTAAACATATTCACTAATTTTAGGAATTGAGGAACCATTTGGAAATTTATAGTTAATATTGATCTAAATTTACTTGCAAAACTTTTGGTAAAATGTGTGTGTAGGAGTAGAGATGTGGGGTGGAGATGTTGGGGTAAAGATGAGGGGATATTGTTCATTCTCTAATAACTCTTTGGAAATTACAGTGAATTTAGCAGGTGTATGTTAGAGCTACAATTACCTCCTAGTAGCATATATAATCAGAAATTCTTATTTTAGAGCTGATTTTATTGTTCTATTTATTCTCTCTGTTTAACGTGTATGACTCATATGAGGATGACATTATTAACTAACAATTCTTTGAATTTGTGCTTAATTTTTTTATTGCTAGATGATTGCTTCTTTGAAAATTTTTTTATTCTGAAATGTAGCATTTTCCACAATTAATATTTGCATTCTCCATTTTACTGAGAGCAATAAAAAGCACATTTTACCACATTATTCACTAATGACTGACAACAGATCAGGAAGTCCGTAAGAAATCCACATAAGGAAAAGGGCATCTCTCTGATCACAGCTAATCCAATCATTGTACACAAGAAAACTTTCTACAAGTCAACAATTCTTCATCATAAATTGGAGCTATTTTATTGATAAGATTAAGAACTTACACAATGTCATCAGAGGTCTGGTCTCCTGAAATGCCATCAATTTGAAATAGTTTCAAAATGTGAAAATCACAACACAGAATGAAAGTATTTTGTAAGGGATTAGGTTGCTGCTTCAGTGACTTGGGCAAATGTTATGGTGGTTATCTTGAAGTCTAAAAAAAGGGAAGTTAGTAAGAATCTGTCAGTATGCCCCCATCCTGGCTTTGATGACACGGTGCCCTGATCACGGACACAAGTATTCTTGCCTCTAATGAGAGATGACTCATTAGGTTACCATGGCATTATGAAAATATTGTGTAATGCACACTTTATTGGCTAGGAAGTGATTAAACAGAAAGTCTCCCAGCTACTGTTGCCTTGGGAGGTTTTAATGATGCTATGTAGTAAGTGTCATGGTTGCTGCCCGAATGGAGAATCTGTATCTCCCTTCATCTCTGAGAAGGAAAGAACTCCTCCCACCAGAGAGCCTTTAGAACCTCTTCCACACTTAGAGAGATCACATCACTGTAGCAGAAAACACTTTTTTCCTACACACAGACCAGAAAAGAGGTGATAGATAAAAAATACTCAACTTAGAACAATGCAACAATATGTAGCATAGATATTTGAGGGGTTAACAAGTAAAGATTTGGTTTTCAAAATTCCTACATTGACTGTTTATGTAAGCAAAGACCAAGTCTTGGTACTATGGACCTGGAAGTAAGAAGTGAAGGTCTCAGACCATAGGAGAAAAACGTGGAGCACAAAAAAGAAAGGTTGGACTTTACGTTACAGGGAATGACCTGTGAGCTACCTTGGTTCATGCTTAACACTAGCCCATTATTAATTAGATGTTATGTGCCAGACACATGCTAGATCCTGAAAAATCAAGGGAAAGTTAGCAGTTGTGATTCCTCACTCTCATGGTGTTTATGGATTAATAAGAAAGACATTAAAAAAGGAATCATCCAAACAAAAGTATAACCACAAAATATTTTAAGTGCTATGAAGAAAAGATACAGGGAGGGTAATGTTCACAGTGTTTAACAAAGTGACAATACAGCCTGAGAGATGGAAAAGTAGGGAATTTTCCTAAGAAAATATTATCTAAGCTGAGATCTAAAATGAGTGGACATTAAGTAGATAAAAGGGGTCACTAGCAGGGAAGAGGTATTGAGGACTGGAGAGAGGTGGACAGACCATGATGTGCCAGACAGTGTTTTGTGGATCAGAAAGCTAGCTAGAGTGGCTGGAACTAAGAAAGAGTGATATTATTTACAGTTAAAAATATGTTTTTCCATAATATAAACAATAGATTAAATGGTACAAGATGATAGAAGGGAACCAAACAAAAGAAAAGCACCTCCTCATGGTCACCTCCACTGTCAGCAATAGGAAGGAGGGACCTGTACTGTGTTTTTCAAGACATGTACAGATGGGGTTATATGGTATTCTGTCAGGTGAAAGGAAGAGAATGGTGCTGTGAACTTGGTGGGAGGTGCACAGAGTCATATTAAAGAGAAGTCTGGAGAATTTTTCCTGATAGTGAGGAGAGGATGAGAGTTTGCCAGTTGTGAGATTGGCCTGGGTCCTGGCAAAGAACCTCCTGAGAGATGACTGAATCTCTGCTACAAGAGCTCACGAATGTCTGTTGCTGTAGGTCATTCCTGTCAGCAAGGCACTGGCCTTGGGAATATCAGAGCTGGTGCCACTGCTTGTCCTAAGAGACCCTATCCGACTAAGCAAGGAGTGTGGTCAGGGTAGATTGCTTTCTTAATTTTGCACAGCACAAATTGGAGAAAAGAATCTTTAACATTTTGCAGACTGAATTAGTTCTGACTAGTTAGTTAGGTAGATGTTGAGCAGGGTTAGGAGAATTATGAATTTAGTATTTTAAGCCACTAAGTTTGTTATATAGAAACAAATGAATGGAACATCTGAAATTGCTGTTTTTCTATTCATTTGTTAGCACCATCATCTGCCATAACTAATGGCAAACAGTGACTTTTCAGCTTTCCTCTTCTTCCTTCCTTCTCAACTTTCTTTAAGTTTTTTTTTAACTTTCTTTAAGTTTTAAGTCTCCACCAGACTTAACGAATAATAAGTCATCATTAGAAATTGCATTGCTTTTCACTGAAAATTTTGTTGCATTTTTTCAATTACTTTATTTATTGTGGTGTATCCTGTTATGCTGTATTATAAATTCATGTTTCTGTACATGTTCCTAATAACATGTTATTTTGTAGAGAATAATAAGTTAATATTTTATCATTATAATATATTAGTATTTTAGTTATACATGAATGGGCATTTTATGTGTGTGTGTTTTACAAAATTGATTGGGGGTTTAGCTTTCATATGTACTGTATTATAATTTTCCCACTTAAAATAATGTGAAATAAACTCCTGTTTGGCATTTCTTGCCCAGAACATCAGAGTTTTCAGAAATGAATTGCTGATATTAAATGAGAGATGGCTATTTTTAGGTTTTCCGCTTTCTGTAGTGGAAGAATTAAGAGAGAGAAGGGGCTTCTCTGTCGGTACCACAGAACAGTGTCTGCAAGTGGGTGCAAGATACTGAGTTTGTTTTGGATATGTTAGTTGTCTGATGTTTTCACACACAGGTAAGGAAGCCAAGAAAGTAATTGTTTAGTTAAAAAAACAAAAACAGAAACAAAACAAAAGAAAACACCAGGAAATAATCAGAAACCACTGGAAGTCCTTAACAATGACTCAGTTGTATTGGGGTCAGATAAAACTATGAGAGGGAGCTACACACATACAGTGGCCCAGAAGGTCCAACTCCAAAAGTACAGAAGTACTCCAAAAGTAACTCACTTATTTTAAATAGATACCACCTAATATTCACCCCTTTGAAGCCAGAAATTGAGGTTGCTGCTGGTTATAGCAGTGCTTTACAGAATCTTCGGTTTTAACTTATGTAATAAAAAGTCCTCATGGGTAAGAGTTATATTTCATGTGGCCAGAAAGCAATTGACTCAGGTCCCTAGAGAACTCAAACATCACTATGTATAGGAGAGAAATATTGCCACACGTTTCTGTGAAAATTCCATGTATGTGCAAGTGAAATGCAAAGAACATATGTTCAGCCATAAATATGTTCATGTATAGCAGTCTTGTCCTTCTGGAATAATCGCATGCAGGGACATTTGAGGAAATGCAAATAAACTACTTAGAAGTGTTCTTGGCACTTTGTAAGTGCTCATTGTTAACTGCAACAATAATATTATTGTTATTCTTTTCCTTCTGTTTCTACTCCTCTTTCTCCTTCTCTGCCTTTTCTTTCTCCTCATATGCATTGCTTCTCTGGAAAGGCCGTCATAGGACCCACTTTCAGAACAGAGTCATGATTAATTCTCTTCCTTGGCCGTCTGCTTTTCCAATTAATTCCCTTCTAAGATCAATTTTACTCCCATACCCTTTAATTCTCTCGTCTATCTCATGCTCCTTGCCACTGTCATGTTTAATATTCCTATAACTCATCATCTAGAAAGCACCAGCCTTAAAACGAGGGTGGATTGCCCATGGGCAGTGCTCTAACATTAGAGTGCTGCAAAACAGGCATGTGATGAAGATGAAGATAGTTCAGTCTTAATGAACCTTTTCAGGGTTTCTCTGTCAGAAAACCTAGAAACATATTGAAGGTTTTTTTTGCTACCGGTTTCATTCTTTATAGTTAAGCATTGATTTTATTATGACCCACAGTCAAGGGCGGTAATAACATAATATTTTCAAAGTTTAGGGATTCTAAGATCTTATAATCTGACCTAGCTCCTGACTCATCTCCTTCATTCTAGCTGCTTCTTTCTCATGTACACTCCTTTCAGGATAGTGAGTACTTCTGTAATGGAATTGCACTGCTCAAAAATTAACAGTGATTTATAGTGATTAAAAATATCCAACATCCATAAAGATATGGGTTAGGGAGAATTCCATAATATTCTGGGGGTATGAGTATAAAGAATAGGCTTTCATAGAGAAGCCTATATCAAGGGTAAGCAAGAGAAGATCATAGCCTACTGATGTCTCATCATCCTCCAGAGAGATTCTTTTTTTTTTTAAAGATTTTATTTATTCATTTAACAGAGATAGAACACAAGCAGGCAGAGAGGCAGGCAGAGGCAGAGAGAGGAGCAGGCTCCCCGCGGAGCAAGGAGCCCGATGCGGGACTTGATCCCAAGACGGTGGGATCATGACCTGAGCCAAAGGCAGTCGCTCAACCAACCGAGCCACCCAGGCGTCCCCTCCAGAGAGATTCTTTGAGAGCAGGGTATTTTGGATACTACATAGGTTTGTCTTACAGGGATGGGTAACTTTCCATCTGCTGAGCTAACCCTTGGTAGTGCATGTGGGGGAACATCTTTGATACATGTAAGATACCAGGCCCAAGGAAAGCTGAGCTCAGGTGCACCGGGATGCAGGAATGATTGGTCTCTGTCAGCCCATTGAAAGGTAATCTGAGCCTAAGTATTTATTCACTGGATAATCCTGCTTGTCTCTCTCACAACTTCTTAACTACTACCAAGTTTTGACTTAAACCTAATTTTCTGATCCTGACACCCCCTTCTTGCATCCTATGCTGTCTCTTCCCTTCCCTTTCTTTCTTTTCCTTCCCTTACCTTCTTTCTGTTTCCTGTGCTGTTTTTCCTTGAAAGATGTACTCCTATTGGGATATCTACCATCTTGCTTACATCAGCCCTCCACTTCCACACTTATACTTGCCTCCTATATCAACTTCATGTTTATTCTACATAACTTTCAGAAATCATGTTAAATACTGCCCCCCTTCATGGAGTCTTCCTTTCCATTCACCTATGATAGTCTGGATTTTTTTTTGATAGTAAAGTAAAATATTTAGAAAGCTAAGCATGCTGTTTAAAAATTAAAATAGTTTTTGAGTAACTGTATTTTTATTATTTTCATCAAAACTAATTAATACAGTAATGCTTTTGTTTAAAAATTCCATTTAATTAATGAAAAATGCAAGGGACCTAAACTGACTTAGAGATGTCAGGATACTTTGTAGGAACTAAAATTTTATGAACTATATGATTAGGCCAAAACAAGATACCAGTTTCAAGCTCTGGTAGAAGTGACTACAGATTTCTAAGCAATAATTTCTATAAAGCTTTGTTAGTCAAGCAATGAAATATGAGCTTCTTTAAAGAAGTTTATAAAATTGCAGTATTTATAAGTTTGGGAGTATAAAATATGTTAAATAGAAATAAATTTTGATACAAAATACAAAACTCAAGCAGGGCCTGAAAAGTCTTTGAAGAAATGAGACCATACTCGGAATAGACACATATTAAACTTTGCGAAAGTGTTAAGAAGAGTTAAGGTAAAAATTCATGTGGTATCCAATTGCACCTAAGCAGTGGGCACAGAAGGTATTTCAGAATGGTGTAAAATTGCTTCTTGCCTAGGAATATGCATTAAATAAAGTAGAAGTAGGGCTTTCAAAATAATCTATATTTTAGAAAGAACTAGTAAATAAATGTATGGTGCAACAGCATGTACTATTTTTGCTTTGTTTTCTTGAATCATTACTACAAGAAAATATTTCCTAAGTACTTATAATGTATGAAAAAGTATCCACAACACAGTGACAGATGTGGCCTCCATCCAATGGTTTTGCTATCTGAGTAAGTCTGGTAACAAAGCAGATATATAAACACCGGAAGATGGATGACTTACATGGAGGTGATGGAGTCTACCTATGGTTTTATTTTTCTGGTTTCTTCTTTGAGACCTCTCCCATTGCTCTATGATTTTAAAAAGGTGCCATGGGTGGGGGTCACAGAATTGTATTTTGGTCCTGTTCTCTCCTTCATAAAGAGTCTAGTATGAGGATAATATTAAATTGGTATGTTACAAATCAATGCATTCAAAGACCTTAGTTCATAAGACACATTTTTGCTTATTTCAGCTTTATTTGTACATGGCTAAAGTAAATCATGCTTGCTAGAGATCTGTGATGTGATATTAGCAATTTAATAGAGATGCTGGTTTTGATGATGGCCATCAGAATATCTTTTTAAAAATTTTTAAAGAAGTTTTTATGGTCATTGCCTTTAAAATTTCCATGTTGTAAATAAATGGTAGGTTTTTTTCCCTGCAAAATAACAAGATAATAGGAGAAAGAAAACTGCTGAGAAGTAGGTAGCCTTTAGGAAATTCTGTTCAAGCACTATTTCCTGGAAGAACAGAGTCTCTGAGGAATATGTGTCTCCAAGACTGGAGGTCCTCAGGTATATTAATTGAATGCTTGATATGAGGAGGTCCTTAATGTACCACTGAATTGCATCTGCAGCCACAAAATTTTGGAAGGACAGTGGCTTCTTACAGATATCTTGTTACCAACAAGGATAGACTGCAAAAATAAGAAAGAACTATAAAATGGACAGCTCAGATCCAAAGGGGTATTTAATGACCATCCATTTAATTATTTATTCATAAATCATGTAACTGTGAACTAACTCTGTGCTTAGAGATGAATTGATACTTTCAAAAGCACTAAGAAAATGATAATCACCTCTTACAAGTAAGAATTACAAAATTCTTAATCTTTATTGTCTTTTAATTGTGCTTATATTTTAAAAAGCTCTTTGTGAATCCAAATCACAGAGAAAACTAAGAGTGGAAGTAAGTTGACATTTTTGATATTCTGTTAAATACTGCAGTTCCAGCAGATAGAATTGATATCTATCCATTAACTAGGATAATACTTGGTTATATTAGACACTCAGTATTGCTAGATGGATGAATAAATGCATTGTGATAATTGATAGAGTGAAATGCTGGTGTCACAGAAGCACGTAAATAATTCCTTCAGAATAAGGCATTTGCTAGGGGTCAGTTGGTCACTTGAGAAAAGCCATTGTAAGCATTTGTTGAGGAAACTGAGAATGCTAGGAGTAGAGATTAAAACAAAAATCTCTAGGATGACCAGTAATTGTGCTTCAAAGTATGGAAAGAGAGGTGTTGGGGAGAGATGTGGTTGTAAAGATGGGCTGTATTCAGATCTTAAAGAGCCAAAGGTCATTCTAAAGAGTGTGGAATTTTAAGTAGAGGTGTGACAAAATTAGCTTTGCATTTCATAAGAATCAATCTGATTATTATCAGTGTGGATACCACTGTTACCAGAAAACGTATTTAAAGAAATAATGACCCAGTGCTCACTTTGGCAGCTCCTATACTAAAATTAGAATAATACAGAGTTTAGCATGGCCCTGCACAAGGATGACATGCAAATTTATGAATAAACAACAACCCAAACTCCCAAATTGGGGGAAAGAAGTGAACATTCAGATTCATAAAACAGAAAGGATATCGAATAGGATAAATCTAAATAAGTCTACATAAAGACACATTATAAGGTAGTTGACACAATTCAAAGGCAGAGCAAATTTTGAAAATTGCAAAAGAAAATTTGTCACATGCAAGAGAGCCCTCATAAGACTATCTGCAGATTTTTTAGCAGAAACCTTGCAGACCACAGGGGAGCTGGGTGATAGGTTTAAAATGCTCAAAGAAAAAAAACTACCAAACAAAAATACTATACATAGCTGAACAGTTCAAAAATGAAGAAGAGAGAAAGACTTTCCCAAACAGAAACTAAGGGATTTCATCACTTATAATCTGATTTACAAGAAATACTAAAGGGAGTTCTTCAAATTGAAATGAAAAGATGCTAAACAACACAAAAGTACATGAACACTGGAAATTATAAATATATAAACAAATACAGAATACTGTAATGGTGATATATAAATCACTATTAATTTTAATATAAATATAAAACACATTAAGAATAAGTAAAAAATTTATTAATGAATTCACAATATACAAAGATATAAACTGTGATACAAAAATACAGATTCAAAGGGATACACGCACTCCAATGTTTATAGCATTATCAACAATAGCCAAACTATGGAAGAGCCCAAGTGTCCATTGACTAATGAATGGATAAAGAAGATGTAGTACATATATACAATAGGACTATTACTCAGCCATCAAAAGAATGTAATCTTGCCATTTGCAACAATGAGAATGGAGGTAGAGTGTATTATGCCAAGTGAAATAAGTTAGAGAAAGATAAATACCATATGATTTCACTCATTTGGAATTTAGGAAACAAAACAGATGAACATAGGGAAAGGAGGGGGGAAAAGGGAGGGAAGCAAACCATAAGAAGCTCTTAATGATAGAGAACAGGGTTGGTGGAGATGGGTGGGAAATGTGCTAAATGTGTAATGCGTATTAAGGAGGGCACTTGTTATGATGAGCACTGGGTGTTATATGTAAGTGGTAAATCACTAAATTCTACTCCTGAAACCAATATTATACTATATGTTAACTAATTAGAATTTAAATAAAAATTTGGAAGGAAAAAAAAGGATATAAATTGTCATTTCAATAAGAGAAAGTGCATCGGGCAGGAAAAGTAAAAAGAATAGAGTTTTTATATGCTATTGAATTTAAGTTGTTATTGGCTTAAAATAGGCTGTTACAAGATGTTTTATGTAAGCCTCATGATTACTACAAAAAAAAATACAGAATATTCACAAAAGAAAAGAAACAAAAATATATGACCACAATAAATCAACAAAACACAAAGATAGCAAGAAAAGAAAAGATGAACAAAAGAACTACAAAGCAGAAAACAATGCAATAGTAATTTTTTCCCTAAAGATAATTACTTTAAAAGTAAATGGATTAAATTTCCTGATCAAAAAACATAGCACGGCTGATGGATAATAAAACAAGACATGTTGCCTATGAGGGACTTTCTGTTTTTTTTTTTAAGATTGTATTTATTTATTTGACAGAGAGATAGAGAGCACAAGTAGGCAGAGTGGCAGGCAGAGGGAGGGGGAGAAGCAGACTTCCTGCTGAGCCGGGAGCCCAATGTGGGGCTCAATCCCAGAACCCTGGGATCATGACCTGAGCTGAAGGCTGATGCTTAAATGACTGAGCTACCCAGGTGTCCCAGGCAGAACTTTCTTTAGCATTAAAGACACACAGGGTCACCTGAGTGGCTCAGTGGGTTAAAGCCTCTGCCTTCGGCTCAGGTCATGATCTCAGGGTCCTGGGATCGAGCCCCGCATTGGGCTCTCTGCTTGGCAGGGAGCCTGCTTCCCCATCTCTCTCTGCCTCTCTGCCTACTTGTGATCTCTCTCTCTCTCTGTGGAATAAATAAATAAAATATTAAAAAAAAGTTTAAAAATAAAAAAAAAATTAAAGACACACAAAGTTAGTGGGGTGGAAAAATATTCAATGCAAATGATAATCAGAAGAGAGCAGGGGTGGTTTTACTTATGTCAAACACAATGCATTTAAAATACATTTTAAGTCAAAAACTGTCACAAGGCACCAAAAAGGACATTAGATAATGATAAAAGGCTATTCATCAGGAATATAAAACAATTATAAATATATAGGCACCCAACATCAGAACACCAAAATATATAAAGCAAAATTAATAGAACTGTGAAGGGAGAGATTCATAGCAATACAGTACTAGTAGGAGACTTCAATACCAAATTTTCAATAATTGATACCATATCCAGGCAGAAAATCAATAAAGAAACAGCTAACTTGAACAACACTGTAGATCAAACAAACCTAGCAAACATATTTAGAACTTTCCCACCAACAGCAGTAGAACACACATTTTTCTCAAGCATACATGGAACATTGTCCAGGATACAGGATACAGGTTACAGGATAGATCCCCTGTATGGTCATAAAACAAGTCTTAACAAATTTAAGAAGATTGAAATTATACCAAGTATCTTTTTCCAACCATAATGGTATGAAACTAAGAATCAATAAGAGAACAGAAATTGGAAAATTCACAAATATGTGGAAATTAAGCAACATACTCCTGAACAACCAAGGGTCAAAGAAGAAATCAAAGGAGAAATCAAAAAAATTCCTTGAGGCAAATGAAAATTAAATAAAACACAGCATACCAAAGCTAATGGGATGTAGCAAAAGCAGTGATAAGAGAGAATTTTATGGTAGTACACACCCACATTAAAAAAGAAAGTTCTAGGGATGCCTGCTTGGCTCAGTCAACTAAGCATTTGACTCTTGGTTTTGGCTCAGGTCATGATATGATCATGGGATCGAGCCCTGCATTGGGCTCCATGCTCAGTGCAGAGTCTACTTCAGATTCTTTTCCCCTCCCTGCTCTCCCTCTCTCTGTCTAAAATAAATAAATAAAATCTTAAAAAAAACAAAAACATAAAAAACCCCATTAAATTTATACCTCAATGAACTAGAAAAATAACAAACTAATTCTAAAGTTAGCAGAAGAAAGGAAATACTAAATAGTAGAGTAAAAATAAATGAGATAGGGGGCTATGAAAACAATAGAAAAGATCAATGAAACCAAGAAGTTGGTTTTTGGAAAAGAGAAACAAAATTGACAAATCTTTAGCTTGTCTAATGAAGAAAAAAGAAAGCAGATTTAAATTAATAAAATCAGAAATGAGAGAGGAGATAGTACACCTAATACCACAGAAATAAAAAGGATCATAAGAGGCTACTGGGGACAGTTATTTATCAACAGACTGGATAACAGAGGAAATGGATAAATTGCTAGATATGCACAACCTACCAAGACTGAATCATGAAGAAAAACAAGGTCTGAACGGATCGGTAATGAACAAGGAGATTTAATCAGTAATAAAAACCTTCTAACACAGAAAAGTCCAGGACCAGATGGCTTCACTAGTGAATTCTACCAAACATTTAAAGAATTATTGCTAATTCTTTTCAAAGTCTTCCAAAAAACTGAAAAGGAGAGAACACTTCCAAACTAAATTTTATGAGGCCAGATTTACCCTGATAGCAAAGCCAGACAAAACCACCACAAGAAACAAGAAATTTACAGATCAGTGCCCTTGATTAACATAGATGCAAGAATCTTCAGCAAAATACTAGCAAACTAATTCCCTACATTAAGTCAGTACATTAAAAGGATCATATGTCATGCTTAAGTAAGATTTATTCTTGAGACACAAATGTGTTTCAACATACACATATCAATAAATGTGACACAGTAACAGAATTAAGGATAAGACTCACAGATTATCTCCATAGTTACAGAAAAATAACTTAACAAAATTCAACACTTTTTCATGAAAACAACTAGGCATAGAAGCAATGGACCTCAAAATAATAAAGACCTTATATGGAAAATTCACAGCTAACATCCTACTCATTTGTGATAAATTGAAAGTGTTTTCTCTGATATCAGGAAAAAGAAAGAAAACCTACCCTCACCACTTCTATTCAGCATAGTACTAGAAATTCTAGCCAGAGCAATCAGGCAAGAAAAAGAGATCAATTAATTTAAATTAGAAATGATAAAGTAAAATTATCTGTGTTACAGATAAGATAATTCTAAAAGTCGAAAACTCTAAGGACCCCACAAAAAAACAAAAACAAAAACAACTGTGAAAGCTAATAAATGAATTCAGTAAAGTTATAGGATACAGAATCAACATAAAAATAATTTCATTTCTGTGTAATAATAAAGAAATATCAGAAAGAAATTAAGAAAGCAATCCCATTTATAATAGCATCAAAAAGAATAAAATGCTTAGCAATTAATTTAATTAAGGAATAAAAGACTTATACACTAAAAACTGCAAAACATTGGTGAAACTAAATAAAAGAGACATAAACAAATGGGAAAAGTCCCATATTTACTCATGAGGAGGCTTAATATTGTTAAAATGTTCACACAACCCAGAGCAACCTACACATTTGATGTAATAGACATAGAAATCTAGTGGCATTTCTTACAGAAATAAATACCAAAATTCATATAAAATCATAAAAAGTACCCCAAGTAGACAAAGCAGTATTGAAAAAGAACAACCCTGGAGGCCTCACACTTTCTGATTTCAAAATACACTACAAAGCTACAGTAATTAAAACAGAATGGTACCATCATGGATACGGACAGATTGACCAATGGAACAGAATAGAGAACCCAGAAATAAACCCATGTGTGTACAGTCAATTGATCTTTGACAAATGTATGAAGAATTCACAATGGGGAAAGGACATTCTTTTTTACAAACAGTGATGGGAAACTAGATATATGCATGCAAAAGAATGTTATTAGAATATTATCTAACATCATATAAAAAAAATCTGCTCAAAAAGTATTGAAGGCTTAAACATAAGACCTGAAACCTTAAAAATCATAGGAGAAAACATAGGGCAAAGTCTCCTGACTTAGGTTCTTGGCAGTGATTTTGGATATGACACCAAAAGCACAGGTGACAAAAGCAAAAATAGATGAGTGGGACTACATGAAACTAAAAAGCTTCTGCATAGCAAAGAAAACAACCAGCCAACAAAGAATGAAAAGTCAGCCTACAGAATGACAGAACATATTTGCAAGTCTTATATCTGATAGGGGGTTAATTTACAAAATATATAAGGAATGCCTACAACTCAACTGCAAAAAGGAAGTAATTCCATTAAAAATGGGCAATGGACTTGAACAGACATTTCTCCAAAGAAGACACACAAATGGCCAACAGATACGTGAAAAGATGCTCTAAGTTATTAATTGTCAAGGAAATGTAAAACTGTAATGAGATATCACCTCATTCCTGTTAGGGTGGCTATTACCAAAAAAAAACCCCAAAAATAAAAAAACCCAAAAGATAAGTGTTGATGAGCATATGGAGAAATTTGAACCCTTGTGCACATGGAAAATAAAAGAGTGTAGCATCTATGGAAATCAAGATGGGGTTTCTTCAAAAAAACAATTAAAAATACTGCTATCATGTGATTCAGCAATTCTATTTCTTGGCATATACCCAAAATATTAAAACTAGGATCTTGAATAGATATCTGCACTCCTATGTTCATTGCAGCTGTTTAATATTCATAATAGCTAAGAAATTGAAACAATCCAAGTAAACATCAAAAGCAAATAAATAAAGAAAATGTGGTATATACATTTTTCAGCCTTAAAAAAGAAAATACTTTCAAACAACATGCTAAATGAAATAAGCCAGTCACAGGAGATCAAATACTGTGAGATTCTACTAATACAAGACATCAAAAATAGCCAAACTCATAGAAATGGATAATCCAGTGGTGGTTGCTAGGGGCTAGGGATGGGGGGGGTGTGAGGGGTTGTTGTTCAATGCATAAAAGTTTCAGTTATGCTCGATGAATACGTTCTAGAACTCTGTTGTACAACACAGTGCCTATAGTTAACAGTATTGTGCACTTCCAAATTTGTTAAGAAGTAGAACTCATGTTAAGTGCTCTTCTAACAACAACAGCAACACAACAGGCAAAAATGTAGGAGCAAAAGGGAAGTTTCAGAGGTGTTGGATATGTCTGTTACCTTAATTGTGGTGAAATGTCATGGATGTTTGCATATGTTCAAATTCATCAAACTGTACACATTAAATACATGAAGTTCTTTAACATTAATAATACCTTAATAAAGCTGTTAAAAAAAAGAAAGAGAGAGAGAGAAGTGGCTATGATTTGACTCAGGAGCCATAGTTGTGAACCTCTACTATGAATCATCAAATATCTTTACCAGTTTCTTGACATAGGAGTTTTTATATATTTGTTGTCAAATTCCCACATCTAGAATAGGGTTTGTTACATAAGGTGCTTAATAAATGCTTGTAGAATAATCTAAGAAACAAGAACACACTAAGGTCTAAAAAAAAGAAATCTAGTACTGGTTGATTTATAAGAATATCTGCATTCATGCATGGATGAGAGACTTGTTTTTGTAAGAGGAAGATGGCAAGGTTTTATTTGCAATACATTTTGGTTCTAAATATCACTTTTTATAATGTAAGTACCAGTCAAAAGACAATAGAGATGGAGAGTTTTTATAATTCTTTTTTTTTTAAAGATTTTATTTATTTATTTGAGAGACAGAGAAAGAGAGAGCATGAGAGGAGAGAAGGTTAGAGGAAGAAGCAGACTCCCCGTAGAGCTGGGAGCCCGATGTGGGACTCGATCCCGGAACTCAGGATCATGACCTGAGCCGAAGGCAGTTGCTCAACCAACTGAGCCACCCAGGTGCCCGAGTTTTTATAATTCTTAATTGTAGAATGTCATCATCATTGTGGATAAGGTGTTAGTTTGATAGAGGTTTTAAAAGGTCTGTGTAAATTGCCTCAGCCTATCAGGGAGCCAAGCATTGCTTGTCTACTTCCTGGTGTTAAGCAAGTTTTCTTATTAAATTTTGCCAGTTAGAGGGTGTTTCATAAATTATTTCTCTCAACCAATCTTTTTCTTACAAAGAAATAGTAATGACAAGATTTGACCCCAAAGATGATTTCCGAATGTTTCATTTTTTTCTGCTCACCCCAAACAGAAATTAAACTATTTTAAAACTTGAGACCTAAATATCTGTAGACGTATATGTATGTTAAATGTAGGCAATGTAAATTAAATGTAGGCAATTATGTTAATGAATTACATTATTTTACTAACTGGCTATTTCAGGAAATATACACACACACATGTATACACTCATAAATCCACCAAAACACAGTACTTCTATCCCCTTATTTCTTCTGACCTAAAGGGAGGGGGAAAAAAGAGCCTTCTATCACAGCAAAACACATTTAAGAAAAAGAGACCTGAGATAAAAATTTTCACTTGCTTGAAAGATTTAAGCAAATTTCTTTACTAATATGAGTGAATTATAACAGAATTTGTATTTATAACCATCTGAGGTTTTGGCCTTCTTAGTTCTAGGTCACATGTACTAGAAAAAATGAGTCTTAGATATCATATTGTTTACTGTGGAAGAGTTTAATGGTATTACTGTGCAATATGTGGTGCTACACACTCTTACAGTAAATGGATTATTAAAACCCTATCAAATAAAGGTCGTATCTTGGTATCCTGGCTTTACCAGCTGGCCCATAAATGTGGTTTAGAAATGGACTAATTAAATTACACCATTCAAATAATAATACTGATTAAATAGATATTTATACGGTACTTGTCCAAGAGAGTCTGCCATGGTCATTTTCCAGGGAAAAGTAAGATCTAATCAAGTATGTATATTTTTCAAAGTATACATGTTAATTTGAAAGCTGAGTAAGTTGCAGAAGTGTTTCAGGATCAATGACCAAAAAGAGAGGACAAAAAGCGTGGTCCTTGACAAAGTAGAGTTGGGAATCATTAATCATTTTAAAGTAAATGTTTCTCTACCTGAATCTCTGCCAAAGGCCTTGACAGACTACAGACTCCCAGAAGATCCAAACCTGCTGATGACGACAATGTTTGTTATACAGTATGCAATATTACAAAAGATCCTTTCAGTGCTTGAGATCTTGAAGAGATGCCTGTATCTAGGATTTCTGATAAAGCTTACAACTGCTATGAGTGATATTCAGTCTTAATATATGAGGCTGTATGCCGTTACATGCACCAGTTCCATCCTTCATGCTGCATTGGAAGGCTCAGTTAAGCCAACTGGGGCCAATTCTAGAATTCTTCTTGCCAATGATGACATGGCTTCCTTTCCAGAGCCTCTGGTGTATTCTCATGTAGTCTGACTTACAGAGAAGCCAAAAATTATTGGAGGCTCAGATAATTTTTGAACCACACCTTGGTTTTTTAATCAGCAGAACTTGATAGAAGTAAATGCTGTGAACTACTTCATGCTCCTATTGCCTCATTCATAATGTGGTTGTCACATAAAATTATCCACCCACACTTTACCAAGAAGAATCTTTGCCTGCTCCTTCATCCATCAGGAAAAAGCCACTCCAAGTATAAATTTCTTGGCTGCTTTACAGGTCACTACCTATTTTGATCAAGAAAGTAGATGACAAAGCCTTTCAAGTAATGAAGGTTTCCATAAAAAGCCATTTTAACTTGAGATGTTATGATTAAACTTTTTAATATACCGTCTTTTAGAGGTCAAACATTTAGATAAGGGAATTTTTAAAAAGAGAGTTGAACCGAAAGAAATGTGTATATTATATAATTATAGAACTTCCAAAGTACTGGTATTTCTGCTAAAGAAACAGTTCCCCATGCTCCTGCCCAGAGCATAAAACAAAACAAGCAAACAAAAACACACCCCATAGTTCTTTTCCTTTATATATCTGCATCTTAATTTTGCAGATGGCCAGCCAGAAATTAGCCTGGCTTGGTAACATTCTGGAAAAAGCACAGCCTCTGGGTCCAGATATTTACCTATGACACTACCTGGATATACTCTTTAGCTTTTAGTGTTTATTAAAGAGTCCAAGAGGATTGGTAAATAATGATTGAACTCAAGCTTTAGTAAAGGAAACATACATAATATCGTCTACATTAACTAGCGTTATATAACAAAATTAAATTCATGAATGATATAAAATTGTAATATTTTGTTATTATGAAATTGATAAAACCTTTAGTTATGAGACTTAAAGGATTTCTGGTAGGACTGGCTTCCATTTCTCCAATTTCTCTTCTTTGATTATTAGCAATGTTTTGACATTCTTCTATGCTATCTATTCCATCATTATACCACTGCAGTTTTGATTGAGGTGTTTCTTTAAAAAGACCCTTTGTTATTATTTGAGAAGGATCTTTGTTTCTCTATCTACAATTATGAAAATTTCTCTTCAAGTGCAGAATTGATTTTTTTAAAAAGTCAGTTTTCAGCTGTACTTTGATTCCCTGAAAAGCACACTGCAAATTCTTGCCAGTACATACTTATTACAGAATAATAGTATTACTATTTCTGAGACCCTGGGGTAGGTTCATGAATTTAATTTCTGGCCAGGTTTGTTTTTACAAAGTGTCCTGTTCCACTTTGAATCAGACTTAGATTCAAACTCAATTTAAGCAATTTGTTTAGAAAATGTTGCATGTCTTGTTCTGTTTCCAGGGATATAGCAGGTTGGGTTATTCAAACTAATCCTCCCATTGAAACCAACAACAGATGCTGGATAAAATATTTTATGACTACCTTTCAAAAACCATCAAAAAGCTGACAAAGTAGTAGAGAAATACCAAGCCAAGTCTCAGGAAAACCTGAAACCCAAGAGTAAGAGTACTGGAGCTTTTTCTTTTTGGCCATCAAGGCAATTATTATTCAAAGGTAATTTGCACTTTAGTTTTGACGGCTTAAACATGAGGACAATAGAGTTATAGCCCAAGGCCTACCAACCACCCAAGATAAGAAAGCTGATAAGAGATTCTGCCTACAGTAAGCTGGGGCTTCAGAGAATTACAGCATTAGAATTAAAGTAAAACAGAAGTAAATCTGCCCTCCATCCCCTGACCCTCAAACAAAGTTGCCTTACAGGAAAAGCCCTAAGAAATCATAATCATAGCCCACTTGAATAACACATTTGCAGTCCAAATTAATAAGTATCTACTAGTTATAAAATAACCTACAGATTGTGAATACATTTCAAAGTGATTAGACAGCTGTAGTGCCCCTTGGTGCCTTCAAGAAACCAAGGTGGATCTTTTATATCCTTGTTTTTTAACCTTTGAACTATCCACGTAGGGAATTTTTCAAGACTATGAGCAGCACATAAAAATACCAAGCACATAGGATTCATGACATTATATGCCAGAATTAGCAGAAACAAAAGTAACAAATATTCCCACAATGATTACAGGTATTGGGCTTCTTAGAGACAGAGTATAAACAATCCTTACTGTGTTTATTTATTTTTTTTGAAAGATTTTATTTATTTATTTGACAGAGAGAGATACAGCGAGAGAGGGAGCACAAGCAGGGGGAGCATGAGAGGCAGAAGCAGGCTTCTTGCCGAGCAGGGAGCCCAATGTGGGGCTCAATCCTAGGACCATGATCTGAGCCGAAGACAGACGCTTAATGACTGAGCCGCCCAGGCGCCCCTCCTTACTGTGTTTAAAAGAAAGAAGATAAAGTTGGAAATATCTACAAATAGAAAAGTATGAAAGGGACCAAAAGATTTTATTTAAAAAATAGCACCTGAGTAGCTTAGTCAGTTAAGTGTCTGCCTTCAGCTCAGGTCATGATTCTGGAGTCCCCACACTGACCCCTATGTGGTCATTGGGCGCTCTGCTCAGCAGGGAGTCTACTTCTGCCTCCTCTCCCCTCTCCTGCTCTCTTGCTTTCTCTCTCTCAAGTAAATAAATTAAAAACATCTTAAAAAACCCCAAAAAACAGACAACTTCTAGAAATAAGAAAAAATGCAATAAATAAAAGTATAACCTCAATGGATAATTGTAAAAGGAAATTAGACATAGTTGAAGAGAGAACTAAAAGGTTAGGAGAAATTATCTGTAAATTAGCACAGAAAAATATATTTTCTTAATTTAATTTAATTTTTTCAGTGTTCCAAGATTCATTGTTCATGTGCACCCAGTGCACAGAGAGATTTATAGGTGGGAAATATGCAGGACAGGTTAATAGACAAGGAAGAGGATGTGATAAGTTCTAAAGTATGATTAAATGGTGTTCCAGGAGGAGCTGGAGAGATTGGGGGAGAGGTAACACACAAAAAGATAATGAATAAAATATTTATTTAGCTGTCTAAACTGAGAAAGAAACAGATTTAAGATTCCCAGTCTATCTCAAAGAGGACTAGAAATAATAATTATTCCAACTGAGACACATTAAAATGAAATTTCAGCACACCAAGGACAAAGTGAAAATCTTAAAAGCCAACCAGAGCAAAAAAATATAGATTGCCTTTAAAGAGTGGTGTGTAGATTGCTATTTCATTTCTTAAAGACCAAATAGAAGTCAGACATATGATAAATAAAATAATTGTAAATCCATTGAAAATACTCTCAATAATGTTCCCAAAAATGTATACATATATACATATATGTATATATATGTGTGTGTATTTTTTTATTTAAATTCAATTTAGTTAACGTACAGTGCATTATTAGTGTCAGGGATAGAATTTAGTGATTCATTAGTTGCATATATTAGTTGCATACCCAGTGCTCATTATATCAAGTGCCTTCCTTAATGCCTATCACCCAGTTACTCCATGCCTCCACCCACTGCTCCTCCAGCAACCCTGTTTGTTTCCTATAGTTAAGAGTTTCTAATGGTTTGCCTCCCTCTCTGTTATTTTATTTTTCCTTCCCTTCCCCTGTGTTCAACTGTTTTGTTTCTTAAATTAAGGTATATATATATATATTTTAAAGATTTTATTTATTTATTAGAGAAAGAGAGACTGAGAATGAGAAGGGAGAAGGTCAGAGGGAGAAGCAGACTTCCCGCAGAGCCGGGAGTCCGATATGGGACTCGATCCCGGGACTCCGGGACCATGACCTGAGCCGAAGGCAGTCGCCCAACCAATTGAGCCACCCAGGCGCCCAAGGTATATATATTTTTTAAGACAAACAAAAACTGAGAAGGATAATGCTTGAGATATTTTAGGTGTTTAGAAAATGTTTGTTAGTAAGTCAGTTTTTTTAAGGCCTCAATTAAATAGCTCTTCTTTTCCTAATATTCTTGGAGACAGAATCTATTGCAAATCCATTTTAGTTTGGATCTCATGAAGTTACATTAAGCCCAAATACCTGTGAGTTTAAAGATTGGCAGGTCTACATACTTATCATATATTTGTAGTGACTGTGGTCCAGAAAACAATCATACGGTTATTCTCACCCCAGATCCAAATGGGTTTGGAGAGTATCCAGTCTTTGGAATATAGGAAGCATGTTTCATTTGTTTCCTATGTCACATGAGCAGTATTTAGCATTATTGATTACCATTTGTCATTACCAAAACCCATTGTCCACATCAACTACTTCTATTATAATCAGATATTTAGTCATACAAAACAAAAGAATAACTAATTCACTTATCTTTTCTGAATTTAAAATAATTATCCCAGTATTATATTCAGGAGCAAGTGTTTGGGGTACATTATCATTTATGTAGATAATCATATTGCCATAATTTAGCCTATGTATTCAATTAAGACGCTAGGGGTGTGTGTGTGTGTGTGTGTGTGTGTGTGTAATATAATGTATTCCAGAAGAGAGGCAAGTAAGACATTTTGAAGTAGACAGATTTTTTTCGTGCTTCCTGAATTAGGTGGTTTCCCAGTATATGTGCATAGCATTTAAAATAATTGACTTCTATATTGTGCATCATACACAGAAACTTCATATTTGACTCATTTCATCTTTACTAAAATCTTTAAGATTGTCAAGGAGCTCATTGAAAGTTCTATTTTTAGGTAATTACATAAATAGATAATCAGATAGATCATGTGACTTGCCCAAGGCCAAACAACCACAAAATGACGTGCTCAGAATGATGTGGCTAGACAGAGACTGGTTCCAAGGACACCGGGGACAAAAAAATTGATGTTAGAGATTGCATTCAATGAATGGGACTTTTTACATGCCAAACCTTCTCATCACTGGAGAAGGTGAGCAAAGTTGGATACCTTCATTAAGAACTCTCAGTCTTGTATGGACCTCAAGGCCAGTCAGCAGGGGAGAGAGATTATAGTGAAGCTCCAAGAGCTCTTAGAAAAGGGATGAAAATAAATAGTTCCTACACACATACATGGAATGGGCAAAATAAAATACTGACAGTACCAAGTGCTGGTGAAGATAATAGGGCAACAGGAACTCTCATTTATTGCTGATGCTACAGCCACTTTGGGAGAAAGTTTGGGAGTTTTGGTTAAAGCTAAAGATAGTCCTACCACACAAAACCTACTTGTAAATGTTTATAGCAGTTTTATTCATAATTGCCACAACATGGAAGCAACCCAATGATCTTCAGTAGGTGAATGGATAAGACAGCCTTGCTCCATCCATTCAATGGAATATTTATTCAACAATGAAAAGAAGTGGGTTATCAAATCACAAAAAGACATAGAAGACCCTTAAATGCAAATTGTTAAGTGAAAAACGGCAATCAGAAAAGGCTATATACTATATGATTCCAATTATGTGACATGCCAGAAAACATATGACTATAGAGACAGTAAAAAGATCACTGGTTAGGGGCGCCGGGGTGGCTCAGTGGGTTAATAAGCCTCTGTCTTCGACTCAGGTCACGGTCTCAGGGTCCTGGGATCAAGCCCCACCTCGGGCTCTTTGCTCAGCAGGGAGCCTGCTTCCTCCCTCTCTCTGCCTGCCTCTCTGCTACTTGTGATCTTTCTCTCTCTCTGTCAAATAAATAAATAAAATCTTAAAAAAAATCAGTGGTTAGCAGTGGTTGTGAATGGTGGATAAGTGGAGCACAAGGGATTTTTAGGACAGTGAAACTATTCCGTAAGATACGACAGTGATAGATACCTGGCAGTATGAATTTGCAGAGTCCATAGAACTGCACAACACAAAGAGTGGATACAAATGTAAACTATGGACTTTAGTTAATAATGCTGTATTGATATTACTTCATCAATTATAACAAATGTATGACACTAAAAAAAGATGTTAATAATGGAAATTCTGACGGAGCTAGAGGAGATGTGGTCTGTGGGAAATCTCTGTACTTTGATTCAGTTTTTAAACCTAATCTGCTTTAAGAAATAAAGGTTATTAATAATAATAATAAAAAGGTCATAGCCAAGTTGAAAAAGGAAATAGGAGGGGGATCTGACTTGAGGATGGGAGTTCCATAATTAAGATATTGTAGAGTACCTTTTGTCACACCAGAGTTTTTAATGCAATCCCTGTAAGTAAGTACTTGAAGAAAATTGGTGAATCTGATATTAATGCATTCAGGTCAGAACTGAATTTTTATCATCTGACTTCAAATCCAGGACCTATTCCTCTATTGCAAATTACTGGTATAATTACCACAAATCACAAGGTAAATTTTAAAAAGGAGAAAAGTTCTGGAAAAATAGTAAAAGGCAAAAATTCAGGAGGAGAAGCTAAGAAAGTAGGTATAGTGCTTGCAGTGAATTTTGTGGTTTTCAACTTGCCCATTGTTCTTTTTTTGGTTTAAAAAATATTCTGCAAACAAATTCAAATTGCTGGCTGTCAGACTTCTTTGCTTCTTGAGGATTTCACCCTCAGGGGGAAATAACAGGGGGAATGAAAGGTATTCTGGAACGTTCATTTTCTTAGCTGAATAACTAGATCAGTGTTTTGAGTAAGCTCCAGTAGATGGAGCAAGAGAGTAGGAAGCAGCATCCCTTGCAGGGTGCATATTAAAGTAAAGCAGCAGTATTTTCAACAGCTCTCAGTCTGTGTGATTTCTGGCAAGACATTTAGCAGAGGAGAGCAGACAGTTTTATAGCCTCTGTCACTCTTCTTGGCAGAGCCAGAAGACCCTCTGGTCTATTGGATTTGAGGAGTCCTTTTCTCTAGAAATATTTGATGGCAGCCAAGTGATTGCATGTTCCAAGACCCTTGAAAAAGACTCTTTTGCGTCACTCAGATGGTCTTGTGTGCTAGAGGGCCTTTCCAACTCTGTGACTGATGGCATGGCAGACAGCTAGACTAAAATCTGTAGAGCTCTTCTGCTTTTGCCAGAGGAAGTTACTAGAGCATTTTGATTTTTTTTAAAGACTACCAAAACAAACAAAAAATATGACTAACATTGAGACAGTGAAACAATATTTTTATTCATAACTATAAATGCAACATTTATGGTTATGATAGCACATCGTAGCGTTTGTTTCTCTTTTTTTTTAGATTAATTTAAATCGTAGAGTTTGTTTCTCTTTTTTTAATTAGCCACTTTTTGGAATGAGAAAGAACAACATGATGAAGAGAATTGTGTAATTAGCATTTAAAAAAATGTCCAAGTGAGTATATTATCAATTGACGTTGGTTACATATACAGTGATGGAATTAAAATTCATGGGACAGCTGTCCCTTCCCCTACCCCACCAAATTATGGAGGAAAACTCAACAGCTTCACTGAAATTTCTGAGTACCTGCCACTTTCTCTGGGAGCCAAGACCCATGGGACTGTAAAAGATCTGATATCTATCTATCTATTCAGTTTTCTACCTAACAAGTTATCTAATTTTATAGAGTTTCAAGAAGGATAAATATACAAGTTATTCACATATTTCACTATCTGCTAAGTCATATTTTTTGCTTAAAGAAGCTTCTTGCTCTGCCCTTTGTCTTACTGTAGCTTCCTTCTTACAAGGTCAACTTTTGATCAGTGGCAAATGGATTATTTTTGGTTTCCTTCCAAAATCAGTATATAAAGTAATTGCCCCACACTCAGTTAGAAAACAGTATGAGGAAAATAAGTATATGAATGGTCAAACTAATAAGTACTGCCTGTTACATATGTGGCACAGAGGGACATAAAATGAGAAGGACAGGTCTCTTTCCTCTAAAGATTCATGATCAATCAATAATAGCACAAACCCATGTGAAAGAATCACACTCATATAAACATTACTACAATCAAGGTGTAAATATGGCATCATGGTAGTACAGATGAGAAAATACCTATCCATGTTTGCGAATATCAAGACAGGCATTTTATCAGAGGTGATATCTGGGCTGAGAGTTAAGGATGGGCAGAAATTCACCAGGTGGACAAGAGAGAATGAATGGTATTAATGACCCTGAAAAAGGCATGTCCAAAAGTTAAATAATATCCAATTTGTGAAAGATAAGTGATTTAGAATGATTAGAGCACTGGTTAACTGTGGCAGAAAGGGGTAAATTAGATTAGAAAACACAGAGAAGGTAAAATGATGAAAAGCTTAAATATATTGCCTGGGAATCTGGACTTAATTCAGCATTGTTCAATAAACCTTTCTGCAGTGATGGAAATGTCCCATAATCTGCATTGTCTAATATGGAAGACACTAACCACTTGCAGTTATTCAACAGTCGGAAAGTGGCTAGTAAGACTGACACAATTATTATTATTATTTTGCTTCGTTCAAATTTAGATCTAAATAGTTGCATGAGACTAGTAGCTACTCTATTGGGTAGCATTATTTTTTTATTTTTTTTGGGGGGGTAGCATTATTTGAATGATAGGAACTATTGAAAGATTATCGTTAGTGGAATTAAATAGTTTGTTTAAAATTAATCTAAAAATAAGCACAGGTTGAAATGATTCCTTTGGGTTATATGTTCCATTTAAAATCAAAGATCTTTAAATACTACTTATTAACTGAGAGTTACGTTCATTTGTATAAGCAGAACAATTGCAATTGTCCAGGAACTACGATAAGAATGCCTTTCTTGGGGCACCTGGGTGGCTCAGTGGGTTAAAGTCTCTGCCTTTGGCTCAGGTCATGATCCCAGAGTCCTGGGATCAAGCCCTGTGTCAGGCTCTCTGCTCAGTGGGGAGCCTGCTTCCCCCTCTCTCTCTGCCTGCCTCTCTGCCTACTTATGGTCTCTCTCTCTCTGTCAAATAAATAAAAATAAAATCTTAAAAAAAATGAATGCCTTTCTAGACCATTCAGCCTGAGAAGGTGCAGAGAAAATAACTAAATGCATGTAGCTTAAATCTCCAGTCCATACACGAAGAAGTTAGGCATCCATATTGGAAGTGGGGAAAAATGTTATTAGAGAGAATGACTTCCACCCAGTTAGGGAAAGAGAAAACTTTTCCAATGATATGTAAATTTGCCCAAATCATTCTGAAACCATTGCCTTATTCAATTCATAGAATTCGTATCTGAGTGATGAAAAAGACAAAGCCTGATTAGACTATAGGCTCTGAAATTTCAGACAAGCAAGCCTGTGGCAACACTCAAGGCTGGCTTGCTTTTCTCTTCCCTCAGTAGATTTCACTGGAATTGGTACTCTCTCTGATTTGGCTGGCTGCCTGTTTCACTGGCAGGTATTCCTAAGAGCACATCTCTTTTGAGAAGACAGGAAATGCTTAAAATCAGTAGTAACAGCTGGGATCAAAGGGAAAAAAGCACCTAGGAAAGGCTTCTGATCAGTTTGGAAATTTATCTTAAAGGGGGACATTGGTGATTTCATTTTGAATTATTTACTTTCCCCTTTGCAAGGTATGTTTATTTTCTATTGCTAAATAATTAATTATTACAAATTTAGTTTCCAAACTGCTTCAATAATACCTATTTATTATCCTACACTTTCTGAAGGTAGCAATATCTGATCTGTACTATTGCTGAATTCTCATTCAGGATTTCACAAGGTCAAAATCAAAGGGTCATCCCCTCCAGATTCTCATTTGGAGTTCAGAATCCTCTTCTAAGCTCATTTATATTTTGGAGAGTTCAGTGCATTGTGTTTGTAGGACTGAGGCTCTCAAATCCCAGAGGGACCTGCAATTTCCTGATACATGGTCCTCTTCACAACATGTGGTTTGCTTCCTCAGGGCCAACAGAAGAGAGTGTCTGCTACTGTTTTGAGCAGTTGAGTTCTGTTAAGAGCTAAACTGATTAACTCAGGCCCACTAGGGTAATCTCTCTTTTGGTTAAATGCAAGTCAACTGATTCAGGATTTAATCAAATCTGTAAAATCTCTTAGCTTTAAAATGTAACATAATTATGGGAGTGATACCCATTCATACTTACAAATCTGGCTACAACTCAAGAGGAAGGGATCATATAGGCCCTATGTACCAGTGAACAGGAATCTAGGGAACCATCTTAGAATTCTGTCTACCATACATGATGATGGCAGTCTATACACATCTCTATTCTAATGCTTTATTTTCCCTCATATGACTACATATGCTTATATATCTATCTTTTTCATTAACGACAGGGACAATATTGTAGTAATCTTTCACAAAGACTCTACAATAGGTTTTAAGAAGGAAGGAAGTCTGTCTTTGAGTCTCCCTTATTTTTATATGATTAGTACAGTGCCTTGTATATATTGACTTATCAAAAAATGGTAGTTTTTAATCTTGTTTTTGTTTATATGGAATCCTTAAGATATATATTGTATAAAAATATATGTATCTCAGTGCAAAGAAATGGTAAAGATGAGTTTATTGTGAAAACAAAACAAAATACATTTTGGAGTCTACTGGGAGCTTCTGATGTATAAAGGAAACAATGTGTTGTGATGAGGCTGATGGATGAGAGACAGAAATAAGAAATGAACCACTCACATAGATAAAGAGAAAGTAGAACGTAATATATATAAAATAAGGATGAAATTACCTCAAAGAATATGTATTTTATGGCTGGATTCGGACTCTTAGAAAATAATAACTTCCACAGGTTCCATCTGAGCCTTTGTTTTTCCTATTAGATGATTTGTAGTAGAACATGAAAACTTAATAAGAAATATCTAGAAACTAATTCATAATCATTAGGTGATTTTTAAAAGTCAACAGTATATCTCAGTAGAAAAGTGTGTTACCTGAAATATGTGGAAAATGTTAAATTTTAGGATGAAGTATATATGTGTGTGTGAGTGTATTTGATAAGACTAACAAATTTTAAAAATGATGTAGAATATTCACTTATGAGGAGGTTATTAGTTTTTAGCCTGAAGCACCTTCAATGGTCTTCTCTGTAGTAGTTGCCTCACAAAGCACTACTGATTCTCCTCATGACCTGCCTGCCCTACCATCTTTGTTTCTAGACTTGTAACTAGACTCAACTCCCAGCAGGCTGCGAAGGATGAGAAACAAAGTGTGACCTGTCAAGAAGTGTACTGCACTATACACCCAAAGATCTGCATTAACGGCATGGTGTTCTCCCCCCACCAATTTATATAGATAGAAATCTGGAGAGTATGTGTGGAAATGCATATTATGGGTGTGGAATAATGGGATAAAGAATGTAAAGTTGAGTCAGGCCAAATTTATTGAAATGGTCTGTATTAGTCAGGATTTTCCAGGAAAACAAAATATATGTATGTACGTATAACTGTGTATATATGTATCTATCCTGGGCTTTACCAGATACTTAAATGCTTAACCAGGGGCCACTAGGTTATCATGTGAACTTAACTTTCCATTGTGAACTGGGTGTTGTTTGATACACGAAGCCATTAAGTTGGGCATGCACAGTAGCATGCCATTAAGAATGAAAAGTGGTGTGGATGAGATCATGCTTGAGCAGGCCCTGAAGGAATAAGTTGCATGAGGGAGTAGGACAAATACACAGGGTTAAGACAGTGCCCTGGAGGAGGCTGTATATGCTCTAAATCAACATCCAATATATAGTGCTGTTTCTTCCTTAGCCAGGAATAAAGGAAAGAAATGGGAGTGACTCCATTCTCTATTATCCCTAGTTTTCTACCAGCAATATTTCCACTAGCAAAATCTTTGCTTTCAGTCCCCACAACCTAAGGCTTTGTAGATCTAGAGGACTTAGTTTCATTGGGAGGAATGCTTCTCTACCAGAAGACACAATTAATCTATTGGATGGGAAGTTGGGACTGACACCCACTCACTTTGTGATCCTTACACTGTTGAGTCAACAGTTAAAGAAGGGAGTTGCTCTACTGACTGGGATAATTGATATGAACTGCCAGGGGAAAATTGCTACTACAGAATGGAATTATGGACGATTATGTCTGGCACACAGGAGATCCTTTAGAATATATTTTACCAGGTCCTGTGATTAGAACCAATAGAAAACTAAACCCAATTCATACAGGAAATGCTAACGGTTTAGAACCTTCATGAATGAGGGTTTGGGTCACCTTACCATGCCAAGAACCATACGAGCTGATAGGGTTGCTGAGTGCAAAAGGAATGAGGAACTGGAAGAAGGTAGTTATAAATAACAACTCTGACTGTGTGACTAGTTATTTTATATCACAATATTTATATTATAGGATGTCAAAGGACAAGATTAGTCGTTAGAGAAGGATTTTGACTTCTCTTCTGAAGTTAAGCATTAATGTATTTTCAACTGTATTATATTAAATAGAAATGAGACTTTGTTAGTGTTTAATTTTAGTAGTAAGTATGGTTTGATAAGGTGTGTAGGTGTTAAGTTGGTAAGAAGTGGACCATGATGGTTTTATTTGACCATCAACTTGTCTAGGCTTTGGTCACCAGTTGTTTAGTCAAACACTAATTTACATGTTGCTATGAGGTATTTTTAGATGTACTTAAAGTCTGTAATCAGTTGACTTTAATTAGGCAAGATTATCCCAGATAATGGTGGTTGGCCAGTTCAATTAGTTGAAAGGGCCTTAAAAGCTGAAACTTCCTGAGAAAAGAAGAAATTCTGCCTGTGGGCAATAACTTCAATTCATGCTGGAAAGTTTCAGCCTGCCATTTCGGAAGGCCCACTCTGTAGATTGTAGTCTTGTTTAACCAGTTCCCATGATTGTAGAAGCCATTTCCTTGTAATAAATCTCTTAATATACATCTCCTACTACTTCTGTTACTTTGGCTGAACTCAAGATTGTTACAACAGGCATTGAAGCATTTGTATGGACAGTGGAAAAAGAATGGTTAAGATAGAAAAGAATCAGATTTTATTTATTAGGTGATGCACGAGACAGTTGATATGCACAGAAGCATATCTGTATGCTTCTGACCTGTAAAAATTCTGTTAGCTTGAGACAAGACTGGTAAGAGGCTAAGAATGAGGGCAAGAAGATATTTTTTTAATAAAAAGACCAGGAAGAGATCAAATAAAAGTACTAAATTGATTGATATCCAAAACAAATTTAGTTCTCCCAGTTAGCCTGCATTCCCCCTGAATGTACTTTCTCTTGTTCATGAAGGCGATTCTGAAGCCAATTTAGGAATGATCCTGAGGTATTTGTGTTTCCATAAGGGCTAAAACCCCAGGATGTATAATTCCTAAGAAGTCTGAGGTGATTATATGGGGTGCATAATGTTTGCTGGGAAACTGTTGTTGAAAATTTAGCCTTGAGGTTTTTGGAGTTTTATTCTATCAGCAGATAGAAATAATTTCTTTCTCTTGCTGAGATAACTTTTTGAAAGGTAGCAACTCTGTATTTCATCTTTATTACTACTCCTTATTGATTAGATTATTGCCTACAATGCTTTATGTTTTATTTTATTTTATCTAGTCTGTGTTTCAATAACTGAATCAGAGGTATGCCAAGAGTTTTTTCCTTTTTATTTTTCTTTTTGTACATATTGTCTTAAAATTAACATTTGTTCCTCCCATAGAGTAGTAATTTTTAGCTCTCAGTTTTAATTTTTTAAGTCATGAGATTTCTAGCCCATTGAAGAGACTTTCTCATTGGTCATTTGTGTCAAATTGAAAGAGACTTTCTGAGGCTCTACCCTGAGCTCCCATTTTGAGGACAAGAAGAATGTATTTGGCTTCAACCAACTTGACTGCTTGCTTTCATTGAATTTTCCCAGTCCTTTCTCTTCCAAGCTTTCTTCTGGCACTGTTTCAGTTCAATGACTTCTTTCCACTCCTATTCCTAAAATTACCCTGCCCAGCTTAAGTGTCATCTCCTTCAGAAGATTTTAATTTATCACTTTAAGTAGAAGTGCTTTCTTTTTCCTGTGAATCCCTAGAGTAGTGATGGCAAGTATATTTCTGTTATAAACATCACTAATCATCATGGCATTCTCTCAAGCTGGGCTGTGGCCGAGGAATCCTTACTAACATAGCACTCTGTGTAGCCATTACGATTTCTTGAGTTAGCATTGGAAATGAAAATTAATTGTGATCCTTTCATCTTTCTGACGTGAACTAAACTGTAAGCAACTTGAAGACAAGTCATCTTTATTTTTACGTTTCTCACAGTAAACAACACAATGATATGAATATACTAAATATGTAATTTAATGCAGTTATCCCCCATGTATTAACAATCATATCTTTTCCTCAAAATCAGAAAATCTAAATGAAAATGCTAACCAAGAATTTCCCATTATTTTAAATGGGAAATAATATAATGCATTACATGTCAACCCCAAACGCTCAATTTCTTAAAAAAAAAGTATATTTTTATATACAAGTACCTGTTAAATGTTTAAAACATTTCTTCCAGATCACCAAATGTAATTGATATGCCTATTAAAAAACAGTTTGTTTGCAGTAACATGGCCTTTCTTAGTGCCAGCAACATCTAAGATGAATACCCCCTTTGTTGAAATTTGGCTTGCTTCTCAAAATGTCTATGCGATTCCAACATTCTATCAGTTCTATTTGGAAAATTACTTTTCCCCATGCAATTTGTTAAGAAGTGTCATATTGAGTTTTAGAGACATAAATGTAATTTTTTCTATATAAGTATTGGCTGAAAAATACTGTGTTAAGAGACACATATTCTACAAAGTTGGTGTATTTAAGAAGAGGCAGCCTTCTGCCAGAAAAATATTTAACTGTGTAGATCTTCTGTGCAGTGTTGCTTCATTTTTGCATTTAATTTATTGTTTATTCATCTATTCAACACACATTTATCGATTACCTGGTAGGGGTCAGATCTAATATAGGTAGTATGCATGCAAATATAAAAATAAATTCCTGAAAATTAGCTAATATTCTAATGGAGGATAAACTCATATAGAGAAATAATTACCAGTTAGCACAATCTCTAGTAGATTTATGAGGTTTTAGTGGGAGAAATTATTAGTTTTTCCATAGTGATTGTTGAGGGCTCACAGAAGAAGGGTCATAGGGACATATGATTTACTTTATTTATTTTTTAATGTTTTATTTATTTATTTGTCAGAGAGAGAGAGAGAGAGAGAACACAAGTAGGGAGAGTGGCAGGCAGAGGGAGAAAAAGGCTCTCCACTGAGCAGGGAGTCTGATGTGGGACTCTATTCTAGGACCCTGGGATCATGACCCGGGCTAAAGGTTGCCGCTTAACCAACTGAACCACCCAGATGTCCCATATGATTTACTTTAGAGATATAATAGGAGTATATTACATAGACTGGTAAGAATACTTGCACAGAGTTATATTAAAAAATTTTGTATTTGAGGAACTTAAAGAAATATTTAATGTCTAATGCAAAATGTAGGTGGATGAAAAGAGCTATGACTTAGAAGTTAGTTGGAGCTAGATCCTGAATATTAGATCAAATAGTATGGGAGTTTGGACTGTCTCGTGGGGTGAGGATCCAAATGATGGTGATAATGGTGGAAAAGAGCTGGTAAGACTCCATTTTATAAAGACAGTTGACAACATTGCTGCTTATAGACCATACTGAGAAGATATTAAAGACAGTGCACAGTAAGGGTAGAAATGATGAGGATCTTAACAGCGGTTTTTTAAGTGCTCAAAGCCTTATGAATTATGGTAAAAGCCAATGGCACCAACATTCTTTTATAAATTATAAAATATCGATATCTGAAAATTCTAATGGTAGGAAATTTGCAAAAAATTATTTCACTATAATGAAACATCACTGCAAGAATAGGGCTAATATACAGTTACTGAGAAGAATATTAATATTTTGAGACACCAGGGTTGATATTGAAAATCTTAGTGTCTCATGAAGATCTTTCAGATTTTCCTCAGACAAGGATCCTTGGGCCTGGGCGTCTAAGAAGAGCGAACTAAAGATATAGCCTCAGGCTCTTCTTTCTATCTCATTTCCCCAGTCAGCCCTTCTTACTTCTACTGAGAATCTTATTCACATACCTCAGTGGAACTGACCTCTAGCCACTGTTTTCTAGTCATGCCTGGATACTCCTTTACCCCAGTACTGGTCAAAGATAGGTCAAGTTGGTCCCTCTGCCAGATCTTTATCTGCAGTGTCACTGAAGTCTGAAGAGGCTCAGGGAGCCAGTCCAGTGCATCCCTTTTCTTGAATCTCTGAGAGAGACTAATTTCCGTTGAACAGTTCTTTGTAGGAACACTTTTGACAGCCAAGGAGTTGCACTTAACTCTGATGTCTCATGCTTCAAAGTATCAGGTTGAAACCACTGGGTATCAGAGCAAAAGCAACTCAGTGTGCCTTGTTATGAAAAGAAATATAAGAGAGGGTTAACCAACTTAGAGAAAATTAAGTAGCAAATCATGTTTAAATGAAGAAGTTCTTTTCTCCTTGCTTTAATATTTAATCCCATTTTATGATCAAATAGAAACACACTAACACATCAAAGGTATTCAGGATATTTTATTTTATAGCCATATGGCTCTTTTGTATCTAGAAACTTCATACTGAGTTATGATATTGCAAAAATATATTTATCAACTTGATCCTTTAAATTGATTAATTTTCAAACATAAAATGTGATTTTGTTTAAAAGTAAATATTGTTGAGCAAGTAACTCTTAATAAAGCATTTTAAGTCTTGTTATTTCTCAGGTATTAAAATTGAGAGTAGTATTTTTATGTAGAAGTGTACAAATTGGTTCAAAAAAATACACCAAAGAAACAAGTAATTCAGTGAAGAAAAATTTTGCCGAAGATTCTTCTTCTTTTTTTTTAAGATTTTATTTACTTATTTGAGAGAGAGAGAGACCATGCACAAGGGGAAGGAAGAGCAGAGGGAGAAGCCAACTCCCTACTGAGCAGGGAGCCCAATTCAGGGTTGATCCCAGGACCCTGAGATCGTGACCTACCTGAAGGCAGACACTTAACCAGCTGAGTCACCCAGGCACCCCAGAAGATTTTTCTTTTAATCTCTAAGAGTGTACTTTATTTGGAGGAACTAAAGTCTTAGGTTTTCTTTTCTTAGAAAAAAGACATAAAATATTGAGAAGATAAGTAAATTAGAACAAATAGAATTAAATATTTAATGTTCATTGAATGATCTTAAAGTGAGTACTAGCATTGTCTACTTCTCTAAAATATACATGAAAAACTGCATAGCTTTCTACTGATTGTACTGTTTCCATTCATATTGAACTTATTTTATTTTGATTTATTTGAAATGATGCTGAAATTTGGAGAAAATTATTAGTCTTAAATAACTTGGCTTTGTGAAAAATGACATCAGTTTATCCATTCAAAGAAAATTCAGATTTGGAGGTTGTATTCGGTTTTATTAAGAGAAAACATGAAATCTTTTCAATACTAATTCATGTTCGTATTTTTTTCTTCTTTTTTTTTAATTTTGCAGTGGTAGGCAAATAAGACTTGAATTTGGTACATTTCAAAATTGCAATAAATAAGTTCTAAACCCTATAGTATGGGGAAATAGATTCATACTTTAAATGGGAGCATAAGTTGATGTAAGTGGAATTAAATAAAGGTTTAATGATCTAATCACAAATGTAAATGCATGTCCTCTGTTTCAGCAAGTCAGTTTTAGGAATTTATCTTACATATATGCTTTCATGTGCACAGAATTATGTATATAAGAGCAGCCATTGCAGTAAAAAAATGCACATTGCTGGGGACTGTTCAAATAAATTATTGCAAAGCCACCCAATGTAATGTCATGCAGATATTAAGAAGAATAAAGAAGCCTTGTATGCTATGGAATCTTCTATTTATATTAAGTGAAATATTCAACATAGGGAAAGAACTCCTTATCATGCTAATATTTATTTGTTAAAAAAGATATCTACATGTACATACTTACATGTGTACAGGCTATCTATGGAAGGATATCCAAGGAAATAGTTACAGTGGTTTATTTTGGAGAGAAAAGCTGGGTAGGAGTAGAAAAGAATTACTTTTATTGTATATACCTTAAAATCATTTGAAATCTGTTTCCTGTGTATTCACTACAAATTCAGCAAAATAAATTAATTCTAAAAAATAAAAATGAGATTTTGGCAGCTATTCCTTTTTTTTTTCCTTGTTGACTTAGTATAATCTTATTAAAATATTTCTGTTTTCTGAGAAGATACTAAAGTAAAAAGTTAATATTATCAACAGTATAGGGCAAAATTTTAAGGTTTTTTTTTCTCCTTTATATAGTTGTAATTCATACTGACTGTTGTTTCTCATGTGAATTGAAATCTCAGGATTAGTCCATTTATTTTAGTGACCTTGAGTATCAAATGAGACCAACTAGCAATTATTTTAGTCATGGTGATTGGGTTTTAGTGTGAAAGCATTTAAATGTATACAGTAGGGGATGCCTGGGTGGCTCAGTCACTTAAGTGTCTGAGTTCACCTCAGGTCATATCTGAGGGTCCTGAGTTCTAGTCCCACATCAGGCTCCTTGCTCAGCAGGGAGCCTGCTTCTCCCTCTGCCTACTGCTCCCCTTGCTTGTGCTTGTGCACTCTCTCTCTCTCTCTGACAAATAAAATCTTAAAAAAATGTATAGAGCAATTATATCATGAAGTGATCCTAGGGTATTGAATGTGGTGTTTTTGGTGTTCACATGTAGAGAAACATAGTATAGTTTTACAACTGGTGAATGTAGCCATTTCGTTTCCTTACATATATTTCTGTAAACTTGAAACTTTATTTCCAAAGAAATGATCACTATTAACAGAAAACCTCTATTTATACAACTATAGAAGACTTCAAATTAAAGTCTATTTTGAACGAGCTGTTATCAGATAAATGAGATTTTATGGAATACAGCTATTGCAAGTATTTTCAAAATATTCAGAAAAGACTATGTTTTATAAGATTTGGCAGTTGAAACATATGTTGGCAGACTATCCCAAACATATTTCTGAAGGACTGAAAATTCTTCACATACAATTAAGATGCTTTAGCTGTTGATATTGTTTCCAGAACAATTGTCTTATTTAGTTTACATTTCTTATCAGAGCATATTTGGCTCAAAACAACAATTTCTTAAACAATTGGAACACAGAAATAGATATTCCTTTTTCACTGTCTGCCTTTTTTCCCTCCATTTTTCCATAGAATCCCAACAGTTCTACACTCAGCACACAATCAAGAGACAATTTTCATTTTGATTCTTTACTGCTCTTCAGATTGTTAGAAGGAAGACAGTAATTCTTTAGGGTTCTTACAGTAAGTCTTAATGACTCCCAAGAATTTGTGAAGTAAAGAAAATAAAGGTTGATTGAGAGACACGATGATAATGTATATAAACTTTTAATTAGCACCAGTGTGTAAAAGTAAACCTCTTAAGTATATTTAATATCTTATTATAGATTGTCTTGAGTTAGTGTCTAATGCTATATAGTTAATGTTTCTGATTTATAATTTTGTAATTTCTTATTTTAAATGTCATCATAAGCTTTTAGTTAGTTAAGACTTGTACATAATTTGACTATCTCTTAATAATTGTTCATGTCCCATGCAATAAGTTGCAATATATCCTTCATAATATTATGTCCTCTTTCTACAGGTTGGGCTCCAGAATGTCACACGTTTTTATATTCAAATGATACATTTATATATTGGTATTGTATGAAAGGTTTTTGTTTTCTCTCGCGGAGGCCATCGCATTCCCTTAAATTTCCCCTGTGGGAAAAGAAAAAAAAAAACCAGGGAAATCAAAATAGTTTATTTTCTGTTTCAGCTACATACAGTGATGGTCCTACATATTCTGCTGCTGTCTGACCAACCGTCTCAATGCTAGAGATTTGTGGTCTCTGCTGCTAAAAGTGGCAGGAGCTAGGAAGTTTTAAATGACCCATTCTCTCAATAATAATAATAACAACAACAACAACAACAACAGATTAAAATGCTATCTTTTAGATGCTCTGATGCACATTTATAAGAGATCATGTGTTTTGCAGTTGTGATTCAGTTGTGTACTTTATGTCAGTTAATTTTTTCTTCATTTTTTATGAGTGAATTTAACTTGATTGTGGAACTCCTCTTTTCACTGATGGTGTAACATGCTTAACATAAGAACTTCTAGAAAGCTAAGTCACTTCTGATCTGCAAACATAATTTTCCTACTGAGGAAGTCTGACATGAGTATATGAGTACCACTGTTTGGTCATTCCTTGACCGTGGTACTCCTTGCTCTGTCTGATTTGGGGGTTTGTAGATTGACATCCATAGCTCCCTTCCCCGGTCCCTTGTGGCCTCTGGTCATATGGTCTGTCCTCCTGTCCCAACTCCTGGCCAAAGTCCATGCAGTCTAAAGAAGACCCTCTGATTGTACTTGCATCTTCCCCCACCTGTTGGGAGTTATATCTTCTCTACTGCTCTCTCTGCCACTTTGATCCTGATGAACTTTGTAAAGCATGACCTTAGACTCACCCATGGAAACACTCATCATGTCTAATCTCCAGTTGTGTCCTGACACACAAGTACCTCTCTGAATTTTGAGGAGCTAGAAATTTCCTTGGTGTTTCCTGTGAAGCAAGATATAAATTCTCTCCACTGAATTTTGTCAATCCCTTCTGGGTATTTATATCCCCTTTTCTTCTCTCCCCCAAGTGAACAGGTCTAGAACTCAAGTGTGTGGAGTTCTGGCTGTCTTCTTAGGGACCCAGAGAGCATCTAAACGTGTTGCCTTCAAATATTCTCCAAACTCTTCCTTATCTGAAAGTGTGTGAGTTCCTGTGTGTGTTCAGTAGTTCTTCCTTGTGCAGCAGGGAAGCTGCTCTGTGGTTACCATCCTCAATCTGCCTTCATTCTGTGCTAGTTTCATAGACTTTATTTAGTCCTCTAGGCTCTGCTTCCTATTCTTCCAAGACAGATTTTTTTGTAATTCAAAACCGCAAACTGAAAACTGTCCCCATAATAAATGCCTAGGGTCTTGCATATGAATAACTCTCTGGCTTTTAAACAATTGTGTTTGTTATGAGTTTCAAAATCTATTTAGCTTCTCAACTGAGGTCTTTGTTCTAAGGTATACTTGAATGCCCCTACTCAGGACCCCTAAACTGATAGCTATTTCTACCACTTTAATACTGCAGAGGAGGGTACGGGTAATAGGAATGGAAGGAAAAAGATTAGTGTCAACCTGTCATCTGTATATATTCATGCATCTCATTTAGTTATTTTTATTTTTAAAATATTTTATTTATTCAAGAGAAAGAGAGATAGGGACAGCAATAGAGATAGTGAGAGAGACCATGAGCAGGGAGGAGAGGGAGAAGCAGGCTCCCTGATGAGCAGAGAGCCAGACCCAGGATTTGATCCCAGAACCCAGGGATCAGGAGCTAAAGGCAGATGCTTAACCGACTAAGCCACCCAGGCACCACACATCTCATTTATTTGTTGTCACACAGAAGTACATTTGTGAAGGATACAGAAGTCATCTAGTTATGATACTCATCTTACAGACAAGGGAGTGGAATCTAAGACATTTTCCCCTAAGATCACAAAGCTGGCAAAAACAGATTAGAACCTAGGCCCTTCGATTTCTTGTAACATGTCACAGTATTCCTCTGCTATTGTTTACTCTGTTATCTATTTCATTTTGATTTTAGCTGCCCAAGCCCCCAAGAATAGACTTTTATAAGTTATTTGGACGAAATTTCTGTATTTGTTTTTGCAGAGGAAAGGCACAAAATGACACAATGGGTGAAATGGAAATATTCAGGGTTTCATATTTATGCATAACATACCTAATATAACTTTCCATGTTTTATCTTTTTTACTGCGAGATAGTTCTTTTACTTAGCCACCTGAAACGCACATTCACAATATCTTTTCTTAGATTTATATATGTGTAGCTATTTAAAGAAACAGAACCCTAAACAACTAACAAATCCTATTAACTTCAGCATTTCACCGTTACGCTCTAGTCCCTGTGGGTTGTATGTATAGGCACAAGAGAGAAGTTGGCAGATACTACATAATGCATCGTGTAGATTCTTGTGGGAATCAGAGTTTATTCTAAGGGCAGCAAGAAGCTACAAGAAACTATAAACTAGAGAATGAAGAGATCTGATTACCATTTTTTTAAAGATAAGTTGAACTGCTGAGGAGAGACCACGCCGAGAAACTGTAGTGTGGCAGAAGGACAGTGAAGAAGAGCAGACTCAGAAGAGAGGAAGCAGGGGAGGAGAGCTGGTTTGGCTGCCCGCAGAAGATCCCTCCTGGCTTCATTAGGTTAAATGGGAAGGAGAAAAGGGAAGAAATCACGTTAGGGTATTGTGTTGGAGGCAAGAGTGGATGGGACTTCTTGTGCTCCTTACTTACCTGGGCTCAACAGAGAGGGATGAGAGTCAGTAACTCACTATAATTCTCTCATGTGGCTAAACACATTTAATTTAGTTTCACTATTAATCTAATAAGAAACCAGGAAGAACTGTAGAGTTCAATGCACAATAAATAGAAAGCGGTTAATACCATGTACTCTAATATTCTTGGTTATTCAGTATCATTTCAAAAGGCAAAAATCCTTAAAAAATCTTTTAATTAAATGTTAGCACTGGAGACTAGACAGTTAACTTGTTCTTATTATCACTAATACTAGTATTGTTTTAAGTCCATTAGAGTTGGACTTTCCTTTTGTTCCTAATCTAAGGAGGGTTTGTTTTTGTTGATCTTGTCCTGGTATAAAAGTCTGTCTTTTGAGATTGGCATTCCCTGGTGACTAAGTGGTGAATTATGCTGTCTGGAAAGTTATTGTGAGTTCCACTGTGGTTTGAGTTCAGTAGGTTTTTATGTATTTTTACAAATTTTGTACACACACCCAGAGGCCTTTTGGCACTGGCTACATTTTGAAATTCAAGAAAATATGTATGAACCATTTAACAGTCTCCAATTCTAGATTTAGTGTTTTAAATATATTGAAATATGTATATGAAGAATTTTCTGAAACATGGAATGGAGACTAATTTGTCAAAGATTTTTCTAAAATTACCAAAAAGAGCTTTCTCTGCAGCCCATTTGATGATATGTCCTTTAGGTCATGAGAGGTATGTTTTGAACCTGAGCTCTGAAACTTAGAGGAAGTGTCCTTAATATTCTGGATATTTGTTTTGCATTTTTAGTTGCTGAATAACACCCATGCTAATTGATTTACCCTATTCCTGGGAAAACTTGCAAGCTTATAGTCATCTTGAATTACAGTCAGCAGTATAGTGAAATGCAAAAAGGGTTATTTGGAAATGTAGAAAAAAATCATTTTAAAAATAAAACATAGCTATTTCAAGAATATAAAAGATGTATTTGCTAATCTTTTTTCCCTCCCATTTGTCAACTTTAAATAACCCACTTGCAAAATAAAGCCAAATGGCATATTCTACTGAAAGTTCAATTTATAGTGAAATAAAACTCTATAATTCTTGTATGTGTAGTTAGTCCTCCAAATTGACTGTTAATCACACAAGTAAATTAATATCAACCACAAAAATGTTACTATTATTAAAGGTAGAAAATATTCTGAAATAGTCAGGATTATGGAACATATATCTTGGAAATTTCCTCAGACCTTGAAAATGTAAGCCTCTTTTAGGAAGTTACTATATACACCGACACATAGGTCATAGTAATATTTTATTAAAGGGGTATTGTTTTGTGTGTAATCACAATGTGCTGATTGTCATGATAGAGGCGTACGAAAGTTTCGAAGGCAGAGGAAATTTGAAGCTTAGGATCTATTGGTTTTGTTTGTCCTATTCTTGGTTCTCCTGTAACTTTCTGCCTCATGGTACCCTCATTTTGGCTGTTTCTTTTATTTGCCAAGGGGTGTCAGCAATTCTTGTCTGCTACCACCTCGAAATATTGTCAAGGATCTCATATTTTGGTTGGTAATCCCTTGAGACCTTTGCATGAAAAGAACCATAAAAATCCCCAATGTTTTTCTAGGTGGGGGTTTCCAAAATTGGTCCCTTTGAGGGAGCCACCCACTTGGATATTGAATATCCTCCCTGTGTAATGTGGAAAAAGCGGTTGGTGAAAATTTGTTCTTCCAGCATCACCAAAAAAACAGACGTCTTTATTGTTTCGAAAGTGAAACACACCCATTGGGGATCACTTCATCATTTTTTTTTAAGTGAATGAAAACATCACAAGTTGAAGTGATGAAATGCAGGAGAAGTGCAAACAGACTACGCCCTTCCTCTTTCAGTCACAAGGAGTGGAGGTCTGCCTGCTCTCCTCCCTGTCTAGAAAGGGCCCTACTTGGCTCACAGACCTTGTCCGTATCTGAGCTATAGCTAATCACGCCTTTGTTGAGTCACCAGCAGAAAATCCCACAGACTGGTTGCTTTCCTCTTTGTGGTGTAGGGCAGTGATTTGAAAGAGAATCTTTTTCCGGTCTTTTTTTTTTTTTTTGGTCTTTTCATTTGTGTTATTTCCCCGCCCCCCCATTTTCTTACTCACTTGTATTTCTTCCAATTTTTAATTATCATCCCTCTCTTAACCCATCCTTTTCTAATCTCAAGGGCTATTTTAAAAGGATGCTTATTCACCAGATGCAACTCTCCAAGGGCACATTTGGAAAAAATAATAATCTTTTCTGTCCCTCCAGCTGCCAAAAGTCATCATGAGTCATGTTTTTGACTCAATTGACAGAAACACATAATATAAATAGTTGGCCTTTCCCAGAGTTCCTTCTTAAGTTGCCATTCCATCTTGTTGATTTCAACTGACTGATAGGATGCAGCATTTGACCACAGCAGCTTCCCAGGTCATTATGTCCCTTGTATTTTTCCCGTCCCTGTTACCAACGTGGCTAAAGCAATCAGATCAAGTGTGTGATAAGCAAAATTAGTGACTGTCAGTGAATATTCTAGCTCTAGAGTATCTTGGTTGAAAAATCCTTGCACAGTTACATGCCAACATTGAACTGGGATGCATAAGCTAAATGAGAAATTTAAGTAAACTACTTTCTAAATAATATTATTTCTAAATAATATTAACAAAAATAATGGTAATAATAATTATTATTGTCATATAAGGTCATTCTTTAATGGTGTCACTATGACAACTCACAGTTACTTTGGAACCATGGAGAAAAACTTGTTACAAATAGACACAAAATTTGGTTTCTTTTCTTTTTTTTCTTCTTTTTTTTCTTTCCTTTTCCTTTCTTTTCCTTTCCTTTCCTCTTTTCTTTCTTTCTTTCTTTCTTTCTTTCTTTCTTTCTTTCTTTCTTTCTTCTTTTTTTCTTTCTTTCTTCTTCTTCTTCTTCTTCTTCTTCTTCTTCTTCTTCTTCTTCTTCTTTTCTTTTCTTTTTTCTTTTATTTTCTTTTGATAAGCTCCACACCAAGCATGGAGCCCAATTCCAGGCTTGAACTCAGGACCCTGACATTAAGAACTGAGCTGAGATCAAGTCAGACACTTCACTGACTGAGCCACCCAGATGCCCCCAAATTTTATTTCTTATTATCTTAAGTTTAACAGAGCCCAAAAGAACTATTGTTGATATTCACTTTTCCCCTTGTCAAAGTGAAAGTCTTTAAAAGTTGAAAAAGACGCCTCTCATACAAATATAGAGTAAGCATGGCAAAAGTTTATTTAACTCATTAATGTGGTTTATCAGTCAGGGTTGAACCAGCTAAGCAGAATAAATAAGATATATTTATACCCTTCCCCTTCCCAAACACTATTTATTTCAAGAATTGGCTTATAAATTGTGAGCACTGGTGAAGCAAATCTGAAATAGGTCAGGAAGTCAAGAAGGGAAGATTACAAGCAGGCTGGCACCTATCAGCACAGGCCAAAGCTTTTTGTGCAAGGCAGTCAGGAAAGGAAGATTAGGAGCAAGCTAGAATCCAACAGGACCCAAGGTGTGTTCTCAGCGAAAGCTTATTCCCTAAAAATAAGTCAAGCCCACTCAAATCTCTCCAATTTAAGAGAACTGATTAGGTACATAGTTTATATCTGTAAAATACTTTCACTGCAGCACCTAGGATGGTGTTTGACAGGGTAACAGGGAGAGAACAGGTTCATGCTACAAAATGCCTGGGCTTCCTTTCTGTCCTCCAGCGATCATGAACAATCTCTATTGTAGTCCACCTTATCTGGAAACAGACTAGAAAGGCAGTTCTGGAGAAAGCACTTTATCCTAGCCAAGTTGACACACTAAAAGCCATATATGGATATTTAAAGACTCTGTGTTGTAATTTGAGTGTGTTCTCCCAAAATTCATAAATTGAATCCTAACTCCCAAAGGTGATGTTATTAGGAGGTGTGACTTTTGGGGGGTGATTAGGTCATGAGAGCAGAACTTCATGAATGGGATTAATACCTCATAAAAGAGGCTCCAGAGATATTCCTAGCTCCTTCTGCCAACTGAGAACAAGTAAAGTTTGGTTAAAGTTCAATAAGGCAACAAAACTATAATCTTTGGGGCTATTTTTCTATCAGACAAATAATTCACATCTCTACCAGACACAAATCCACAAGTTAACATATAATTCCATAGACTCTGAAACCATATTAATAATAAACAGCAAGTCAAATAAAGGCCTACATAATTACATAATCTTTTCATGAGATTATGAGACAATATTCCAGGATGACTTTGAAGGAACATACACACCTCTTGTTGGTTTATTTACAAGTTTGGATAATTTTTCTTAATAATTTAATAAATAATTTACCTTCTTTCATTATTACAATGATAATCTTTCCTTGAGAGTTTAGATTTCCTGAAATACTGTATTCCATCTGCTTAATCAGGAATTAGTATTGATTTTGCAATTTCATCGTGATATCTTTCAGTCTTGTCTGATCTAACTGCATATGATACCTAAACCCTTTATGAACTATTGCTTCCTATCATAGGAGTTTCTCTGGTTATATGGGAGATGACTCATACTCCCAGGTTCACAAATCCCTTGAATCCTCAAGCCCCAAGCAATTAGAAAAGAAGAGAGAACAAGGGAGGAAAGAAGATCATTATTTTGTGTAAAGTCCCTGAAGAAGTGTGATAGAAATATTAGGAAGGAAAAATAAAAAGAATAAAGGAGAGAATTAATTACGTTTACTTATACAAATGTTTCTTTTCTAAGATAGAGAACCAAATTTGAAAATAATCAATTGAGTATAAATATAGGTTCAATAAGAACAAAGAAAATGGTGTGTCCATCTTGAAAATTCCATACTATTAAAGCTACATTTTACTATTTTGAACACAAATGATTTATTTCCTTCTATCCTAAATGGAAGATCATATGGTTCAGAGTTAAAACCAGTTATTCAGTAAATGCTTCTAAGAATGCATTTCAAATATACCTTGAACTGACTAATTTGGAGAAAAATGAAAAGATCAGCTGTGCAGACATTTTTCTTCATTTGACTTAAAACAAAACAAATATACTTTGAAAGAGACTCACTATACTCTTATTGAAATCTTTAAAAACAATTGTTTAATTAAGAGTTTTCACCTTTTCTGACAATAAGGACATCACTGGCATGTTGTAAATAATAGGAAATTGAAGTCACAAATTTTAGTGCTGTGAACAAATTCATACTGTTACGTGTCTAAATTATTTCACTTTAGATGTCTTAGCAAGTTATTGTAGTAAGTATATAACAAACATCTAACACACTTCTCTCCTACACTCCAATTTCTTTCCCAGTCATCATCTAATCTGTTGACAAAGTCATTATTCTAAAATCCAAGGATCTTTGTTTTCTTTTCTGGTTTAACATGCTTGCATAACACGCATTACCACCTACCTAAGCATAGTAATCAAGGTCCTTTATGATCCAGGCTTTATAATCTCTCCAATTTCATTTTTGGCCATGCACAGTCAGCTTCTATGTGCACTATGCCTCCACCAGAAGGGAAAGATATGTTATTTCCTAAACCCTCACATAATCTTGCTGTAACATATTTGCACGTATAATTATCCTATAAGAAATTCCCTCCACCCACTGTTATTCTGGAAAACTTCTATTCATCCTTTAAAACTTGGCTTAGATTCCCTTCCTCTGAGAAACTTTCTACTACCCCTGCCTACTCCACTCATGTCTTCTAGGTTCTAATGGCACTCTCTGGGTATAACTCTTATTATAGCCCTTAGCTTATCAGTGAGTAAAGGTTTTTATGTAGATTTGTTGCTCCCTGAGTGCAGATGCTTTGCCTTTTCCCTTCGTTTCCGGAATCTAATTTTGGATTTAATTTGGTAATAGTTGCCTATAAATATTTGTTGAATATTGAGTAAAATCAATTCCTCTGATCTGATGCTGGCTTTGGGAAATTAAAAAGTAGAGAAGCCATTCACCTTAGATCATGAACATTTTATTGTCTTTATTTATTAGTGGGTTTCAAACTTTACTCTGCTTCTGAAGCTTCTTGTTAAAAAACATATTGCTTGGCCACCTCCCAGACTTTCAGATTCAGTAGGTCCAGGCTGGACCCACAAAATTTGCATTTCTAGTCTGTGTGAAGTTTAATTGCTGCTCCTGTTCCTCAGGGACCACAATTTAAGAATGACTGCTCTATAACTACACCAAGACCAAGGTGCTGAAAGGAAATATGTATATTTAATATATTTTTATCCAACTGATAATGTTTTAGTTGTAAAAAAAATCTAAAAATCTTCATATAGAATATGATTTATTCTCTTCTAAATCAGGAGAAATGGAAACATATGGATATGTTTTATTTTATTCAGTAAAGAAGATCAATATTCTGATTTTTCTGTCATAATCATACATCCCCCATTATTTTCCAATAATTTAATAAGGTGAATATTTTTAAATTAATTAATTTATTTGAGAGAGAGAATACATAAGAGTGGGGGGAGGGGCAGAGGGAGAGAGAAAGAGAACAGGGAATCTCAGTCAGACTCCATGCTGGGTGCAGAGCCAAATGCAGGGCTTGATCTCGTAACCTGAGATTATGACCTGAGCCGAAACCAAGAGTTGGACACAACCAACTTGAGCCATCCAGGTGCCCTTAACAAGGTGAATTTTTAAAAAAAATCTGACAATGTTAGTTTCCCTTTATAATAACAGATCTTAATTTTTTTGAGAGGAGGAGGGATTACTATGCAAGCAATTAACCCATTCCCCCAAAACTGTACATACATAGTAAATTTGTCCTCTTACTTTAGGTAACCCCTGGACTCTCTTCAATTTCATAGGGAGATACAGATTAAAGGTATTTATTTTTAAACTTAGAAGTGGGAAAGAAGGGATTGTAGAGATTAAATTAGAACAGCCTTTTAGAAAAATCAACCATAACAAAGATTTTGGGGCTAATAAACAAATTCGGCAAAATTGTAAGGTTCAAGATCAACATATAAAAATCAGAAGATCTAAATAAATGGAAAGACATTTCATGTTCTTGGGTAGCAATATTTAATATTGTTAAGATATATTATAAGACATAAGATATTGTTGGTATTGCTCAAAGCAATCTACAGACTCAGTGCAATTTTCATCAAAATTTGAACAACCTTTTTTGAAGAAATGGAAAAGCCGATATTCAAATTCATATGAAATTTCAAGAAATCCCAAACAGCCAAAACAATTTTGAAAAACAGAACAGAAATGGACAGTTCAAAATATACAGTTCAAAATATACTTTCAAAATATACAGCAAATCTACAGTAGTCAAAACAGTATGGTACAAGGATATGGATAAATAATAGATCAGTGGAATAGAATTGAGAATATAGAAATAAAAACATACAGCTATGGCCAACTGATTTTTGACAAGGGCGACTTGCCCACTCAATGGGAAAAGAATATAGACAGTCCAGTCTTTGACTTACAGTGGTTCAACTTAATAATTTTTTTGACTTCATGATAATGCAAAAGTGATATATATTCGGTAGAAACCATACTTGTAATTTTGAATTTTGATCTTCTTCTGGGCTAGCGATATGCAGTACAATACTATCTTGTAATGCTGGGCAGTAGTATTGATCTACAGCTCCCCACCAACCACATAATGATGAGGGTATAAACACTAGAATCACTTAAAACCATTCTGTACCCATATGACCATTCTGTTTTTCACTTTCAGTACAATATTTAACAAACTATGTAAGATATTCAGCATTTATTATAAAATAAATAAGCACCGCATTAGATAGTTTTGCCCAACTGTAGGCTAATGTAAGTGTTAAGAGCACATTAAATTAGGCTAAGCTGAGGTATGATGTTCAGTAGATTAAGTGTCCAAAATGCATTTTTCAACTTATGATGTGTTCAATTTGTGGGCTTATCAGGTGGAAATCCACTGTAAACGGAGGAAGATCTGTAGTCTCAATAATGGTGCTGGGACAATTGGATTTCTACATGCAAAAGAATTTTGTTGGATACCTATCTTATATTACATACAAAAATTAACTAAAAATGGATGAATAATTTTAATCTAAGTGCTAAAGCCATAAAACTCTAAGACAAAGATACAGGGATAAATCTTCATGACTTCGAAATTGGCAACTAATTCTTTTTTTTTTTTAAGATTATTTATTTATTTATTTGACACAGAGAGAGAGATCACAAGTAGGAAGAGAGGCAGGCAGAGAGAGCGGGAGAAGCAGGGTCCCCACTGAGCAGAGAGCCCGATGCGGGGCTTGATCCCGGGACTCTGGGATCATGACCTGGGCCGAAGGCAGAGGCTTAACCCATTGAGCCACCCAGGTGCCCCAGCAACTAATTCTTAAATATGACATCAAAAGCACAAACAACAACAGGAAAAAAAAAGGTAAATTGAATTTATCAAAATGTAAACATTTAGTGTATTAAAGGATATTAACAAGGAATTGAAAAGATAACAGAAAATGGAAGAAAATATTTGCAGATTACTTATCTGATAAGCATTTAAAATTCAACATTTATAAAGAACTCTTAAAACTCAACAGCAAAAAGACAAACAACAGGCAAAGGACTTGAATAGACATTTCTGAAAAGACATACAAATGGCTTATGAGAATATGAAAAGATGTTCAACATCATTAGTCACTAGGGAAACACAAATCAACACAACAAGATTTCAATTCACATGTGCTGGGATGGATATAATGAAAGAAAAAAATGAAAATAACAACAGTTGGTAACTTTGTGGAGAAACTGGAACCCTGGTACATGGCTGGTGGGAATGAAAAATGATGGAAAGGTAAGATGGGAACAGTTTGGCTATTCCTCAGAAAGCTAAATAATGAGTTGCCATATGACCTAGCCATTCCACTCCTAGATTTATACATCTCCAAAACTTGAAAACAGGGATATAAATCGAAATTTATATGCCAGTGTTTATTGTAGCATTAGTCACAATAGTCAAAAGATGGAAATACCCTATGTGTCCATCAGTAGATTAATGCATAAACAAAATGTTGCATATATGCACAATGGAATATTATTAAGTCTTAAAAAGGAGTGAAATTCTGATGCATGGACAAACCTTGAGAACACTGTGTTAAGTGAAATAAATCATACACAAAAAGACAGTTATGTATGATTCTACTTAATAAAATATATAGAATAGGCAAATTCATAGAGACAGGTTACCAGGAATTTCTTACTAGGGAAGACGGGAAGGTGAAGGAAGGCTGTTGATGTAGCCTGGGAAGATAAATGGCCAATGGAGAAGCATTCAGAGTCCTGAGTGACCAGAATGACAAGGAGCAGGCCTGACTGGAAAGGTCCTGGATGACTTGTCCTGTAATTTTAATATCAGATTGAAATGGTTTGGCAAATTGCTTTGCATGCAGCATTTTTCTGTGCTACCCTTGGATCTAGATTGCTATTACTTCCTGGTGGCATAAAACTTTTGCATTATTTATTTTATTTTATTTTATTTTGTATTTTTTTAAAGATTTTATTTATTTATTTGACAGAGAGAGAGAGATCACAAGTAGGCAGAGAGGCAGGCAGAGAGAGGAGGAAGCAAGCTCCCTGCTGAGCAGAGAGCCTGATGCAGGCCTCGATCCCAGGACTCTAAGATCATGACCTGAACCGAAGGCAGAGGCTTAACCCACTGAGCCACCCAGGTACCCCTGGGATGAACTTTTCAATGGGTTCTGTGAAGCAACGAAGAAAATGTGTGGAACAAGATTGCTTGCAACAGTTACTATCTTTTTTGTTTCATATTTACCCCTGTGTACCTCTCTTGACATAAGAGGCTGGCCTCATTGTTCTGCATTTTGGAGGTCTTGTGAATGGCCTGATGGAGTCTATGAAGGACTCCAGATTCAAGAGATGTGGAAATTAAATACAGTTCAAAGTTGAAAGTCAGAAACTGCTCAAAAACAGTTTTTGAAAGCTGATGCTGTGGTTTTGGTGAAGTATGCTTTTCCTGATAAAATAATCACTCCAAAAACAACTGCAGTGACAATTTAATGCCATTTGTATTCTGGTACAAACTACATGCTTGATTAAACTGTTAAATGCTTGTAACTTTAAAGTCATATGAGTCATTAATATGCCCTTCCAAAGACAAGGAGATTTTAATCATTGCCATTTGTAAATTATCTTTAGCCATTTTTTTAAGCCTTTTGAAAACAGCTTTGAATGTTATATTTAAGCATAGACCTGTACTGAAAGACATATTCAGCTTTTTTGGCTCTTTTAAAATGATAACATTTTTTAAAAGAAATAAAAACACTTTACATGTAAGTGAAAGTTTTACCTTTAAGCTAAAGATTGTTTATTGTGTGTAATAAAAAATAAAAATAATTTTTAACTAAATCCACACTTAGAAATAAAGTTTACCAGGGGATGAAAAAAGAGAATGGGGAGTTATTATTCAACATTTATAGTTTCTGTTTGGAATGATGAAAAAGGTTTTCAATTAGATAGTGGTGTTGGTTGCACAACATTGCAAGTGCAATTAATGCCTCTAAGTACACTTAAAAATGGTTATTTTTTTTTTAAGATTTTATTTATTTATTTGAGAGAGAAAGTGAGAGAGAGCATGAGAGGAGAGAAGGTTAGAGGAAGAAGTAGACTCCCCGCGGAGCTGGGAACCCGATGTGGGACTCGATCCCAGAACTCAAGGATCATGACCTGAGCCGAAGGCAGTTGCTCAACCAACTGAGCCACCCAGGCGCCCCAAAAATGGTTATTATTGAAAAAATCAATATAAGTAGATACAGAGAAATAAACAAAGGTAGGTTAAGTCCCAAGGGTAAGAAGCACTAACAATTACATAGTATTTACTATTTTCTAGGCTCTTTTAGGTAGTTTTATACATGTTAAATCACTGAATCCTCACAACATCTTTATTATTGTCCTCACCTCATCTGTGAGAAAATGAGGCCACAGAAATTTTAAATAATTTGTGAGTATCTTGTAACTAGTACCTAGAAGAACCAAGATTTGGATCTAGGCAATTCATCTCTAGAAATAATGTTTTGAATCATGCTTGCATTTTGACCATGAATTTTTCTGTCCATCATTTGGTTAAGTGCTGAATGAAGAGAGTGATCCTAGAACCGTGAGAAGCAAGAGGCTAGGAGAAATCAGTCTATTTTTTGTTCACACTGGTCTCATAAGTCCATAAACTTTGAAAATCTAATTCTTTTTTTTTTCCACAAATCTAATTCATAGTTGATACATTTTCTATCCTTTTGGTGTTCATACTGCCTTTCCAAGTGACTTGTGTGAGTATATAGTGGGGTGTGATGACTCTTTTATCTGGTGGAGTCATTGAATACCTTCTTTGCACAGTATTTTTAATCAATTGATAACTTATTAAAATAGATAAATTATCTTTTTTAGCTCTGTTGAGATAGAATTGACAAATGAAATTATAAGGCATTTAAAGAGCACAACGTGATGATTTGGTACATGGATACATTGTGAAAGGGCTCCCCCAACAACTCAGTCAACATGTCCATCACCCCACATATTTACCTCTTCTTCCTTTTTTTTTTTTGGTGAATACATTTAAGTTCTACTCTCTTAGGAAATTTCAGTTATACAATAGGATATTATCAAGTGTAGTCACCATATTATACACTACTGTACTGTTGACCAGAGGCCCTTACTAGTAACAAAAACAATTAATTCATATTTTCTATGTTACATGTATTATTCCCTGTGTTCTTTCTATTAAGTAAGCTAGAGAAAAGAAAATGTTATTGAGAAAATCATAAGGAAGAGGAAAATACATTTATAGCACTGTACTGTATTTATTGAAAACAAATCTGTATATAATAAATGGATGCATGCTGTTCAAACCCATGTCATTCAGGGGTCAACTCTCTACCCAGAAGTGGGATTGCTGGATCACATATGGTAGTTCTATTTTTAATTTTTTTAATAAACTCCATACTGTTTTCCATAGTGGCTTTATATTTACAAAATAGATGATTTTTATTTTTTGATTTTTTTAAGATTTTATTTATTTATTTGACAGGGAGAGAGAGAGAGAGATCACAAGTAGGCAGAGAGGCAGGCACAGAGAGAGGGGGAAGCAGGCTCCCTGCTGAGCAGAGAGCCTGATGCCGGGCTTGATCCCAGGACTCTCATCATGACCTGAGCCTAAGGCAGAGGCTTTAGCCCACTGAGCCACCCAGCGGCCCCTAGATGATTTTTAAAGAGACATTGTGAGAACTATAAAAAAAAATTGTTGGAAAAAATGTGGCTTTTTACTAAATGGACTCATACATTAAGAATATCATAACATAAAAAAAAGAATATCATAACATAAAGCTGACCTACGTTCTTTCCAATATTTATTTCTTTCCTACTAATTGCAGCATCAACAATACATTAATTTTTTTTATAGAAATGATAATACATCAATATTTAAGACATTTCTTGAACACCTATTTTATGCAAAAGTAAAAGTCAGTATCTTCCCACATAAATGATAAATTACAGAGATATCCTGGTGGAATGTTTGTCTGATTATTGCTTTTTCTTTTTTCCGTATTGTTTCCTGGTTAGTCATTTAGAGAACTTGGGAATGGTTTAAGGGATGAGTTACAACAATGAAATACAGCAAAAATATTATCTTTGGATCATGTTATTTTCATATATATCAAAACAATTTGCAGTAAAATATTTATGATACTTTTAAAAATATAAGTATTCTCTGTTAAGTTTTAATAACCCTGCTATGAGATTTAAAATATTTTAAGCACAGCCCAGGGGAACTTTATATGCTATAAGCAATGATATCAGAAGAACAACTGTGGCCTTTTATAAATTAGCAATTATGATTTGTAGCAAGTTTTTTCGCCAATTTTCACAACTCTCCTTCTTTCTTTTTTGTTTTGTTTTGTTTTTCCCTGCAGTCGAGTCTTGTACTAGAGCTTTTGGCCCCTGGGATCAATCTGCACCAGACAACATGAAGCAAAACTTCCGTCTGGTTCCGTACTTTAGCTGTTCCTGACTGGAATTCAATTATATAGAAGACACATGGTTACTTAAAATTCAATAGGATTAAAAAACAAACAAACAAACCGAAAAAGAAAAGATTTGCTACTTCTGAGGAAACACTCGTTGATTACTAATGGGTATTATTTGAGGGTAGAAACATCCAGAATTTAGAAAAGCCCACTTGATAACTTCTCCTTTTTGTATATAACCAAGGTGGAATCTGAATGCTAAATGTGGGCTATACATGGACATTAAGGAGTTTTTCATTAACCATTGTCTTCAATTACGTTTTAGATCTTTAGTCTCTGAACCTTGAGTATATCTGAATAGAAATGACAGCTTTCTGGCCACTTTCATGTGCTGATTAGTCTAAAACAAATTCATTCTCACATTCCATTGAAAGATTTTAATGCCCCATTTTTCCTAACTCTTAGACTGACCTGACCTGCAGTGGAGATTTATAATCTGTTCTTTCATCTGGCTATTTTCTTTCCCTGTATTCCTGGTTCCGATAGGAGTGAAAAAGGCATCAGTGAAAGAGGAATAAGCATTTAATTTCTGTGTAGTGTTGCAAGTATCTCAAAGCTGATTTTTTTTTTTTTTGGATTGTATTTGTGGGCTTATGGAGATTGTCTTTTGGGATCCTCACATTGAATGATTACTGATATGGGAAATACACTCTCTCTAATCCTTAGAAATGCTTCTTAGCAATCCATTTCATCTTCACTCACAGGCACACTATAGTCTGTCATTGCTAAATTTCTTTTCTGTGGAAAATGCTTTCTTGGACCAGTCCTTTAAAGAAACTTTGGGTGAAATAATTTCCAGAATTTCCACTGATACAAGGGAATTCGGTGTGCTAGAGATTGGGTAGTTGTATACGAAATTCACTTTCTTTTCTTCCCAGGGAAAGCTATTCTGCATTTCCTGGCTTTCCTTGAATTTGATATGGATATATGACTGAGTTCTAGCCAACTAAATAAGAGTGTGGTGCTATTTCCACAGCTGGCTCACTAAAACTTCCACATACAATCTTCCATATTCTTTTCACATCTGTGTCCTTTAGCCAGCTAAGCACAAAGATCTAGGAAGGCATCTTTTGAAAATAATGGAACCATAAGATGGAATAAATATGGGTCCAATTAAAGAAGAATTTCTTGCTCCTTTGTAATTTTCATAAACAAGAAATAAATTCTATCACACATGAACCATTATGCACTTTGGAGTTTGTCATAGCAAGTAGCAGTATTTTAACTAATTCACACATGCATTGTAGCAAAGCTTGTCATATTTAGCAAAATAAAAATAAGGGTCATCAACTTAAATTTGAATTTCAGGTAAACAAGGAATCATATTTTAAAATAAGTATGTTCCATGCACTATTGAGGACATCTTTACATTGAAAATTATATGCTGTCTACCAGAAATTCAAACTTAACTGGGTATCTTATATTTTATATCCACCTTTAATTTTACCACACTAAAAGGTAGGCATATGTAGTACTTCCAGTGTCTCCTTATCTTGTTCCATTTTTCTGTGGCTGCTCTATCTATAATCAAATTTTCAGAAATGCACAGAAGAGAATCAGCTTTTAGCCTCTACATTCACATAGGCCTTGTATCTTCAAGGAGATATATGCCGGTCACATCCAAACCCTCTGCCACCCAAGTCCATTGCAGTACTGTGGCACAAGTTTTCTCTAACTCAACAACGATCTATGTGGGAAGTGTCATATGAGCCTTACCTTCGGTGTGCTCCCTAAATCTCTGTGTATGCTTCTTCCAGAACCCAACTACTTTGGGGCAAAGAGTATCACCATGTTTTTAATAACCATACAGGTGAACACTCAGGTAAACTCTTCCCTCTGATGGATTTGAGACTTCCTCTTATTTGGGCTATAAGAGGTAGTGAGAGTGAAGGATGCAGATCTGGTCAAATCTTAGTAAATCCTATAACTATATGCCTAGGAGTTCCTTTTCAGAATGCAGAGGAGCTTATTAGCTCTTAGGGATTTGTTGCATCTTCAGCAGGAATTCTGAAATGACAGGAAGAGTTCCATTTTATTGTAATTCCCTTTAGGTTCCATTCAATTACATTATCTTTAGATCATCAAAAAGTTTTAGAAAATGCAAAACTTATTTGCATATTTTTAAATTCACTTCAAAAAGATAAAATTAAACAATCAAATATAAATGTATTTCTTTTGGCCTAGATAATTCTATGTCCCTCAATCTACATCTTCAATAATTTAAGGCTATCCGTTCGCTATAGCTCACCAAACTCTATGGTAACCCACATCCTCTGTGCTTTGGTTATGTGCTTTGTATTATTCTTTCTTGTGTCATTATAATATGATATTTGGCAAGGTTTAATACTGAATATTGGGTTGGGGTTTTGTTTCTTCACTTATTTTAAATAATTTAACCTATATTGCTCCAAGAGTTTGATTTCTTTCTAAGAAGGATATTATATTTCTTCAGTAAGGGCAGTACTTTTTAATACATTGAAACAATATTTAATATGATAATAATTTCAGGGTTCAAAGGAAATAATGACACTGAAAAATGAGAGCAACACATCTTTTCAAATCAATTTCAACAAAATGAAGTATTATTTAAAAAAATAATATGCTGTATCAAAAATAAGAAACTGAAGCTCCAGCAAAACTGATTACAAGGTGGACAACAAGCTTAGGTCAGAGACAAGCAATTATACTCTTATTTTTAATTTTTCAGCATCAGCTCCTAGATCCATGGGGTAAAAAATGAAAATAGAAAAAGAAAGAGACTCAAATCACATAATTGTATTATATGTTACTTATACAGTATTCTGCTTTCGCAATCTAATTTTCTTCAGTTAGTATCAGAAATATTTGGTTTAATAAAACAATGCAGTTTATTTTGGGATAGATGCTAAAAGCAAGAACAGAATGTATAAGGATCTAACGTCTATTTAGTAAAAAGGAAGGGAGCCTTATTCATTGGAAATCAAATTTGATATTTTACATTATGTATTTCACTCCATTAAGAAATTATTGAAAACATCTGCAAAGAAAAACTGAACCACACAGAATATATGGAGCTTTATTCTTAATTCTACATAGGAATTATTAGTGTAGGGCAGGGGTTGTTTGGCAAACTTTTTCTGTAAAGGTCCACACTAAATATTTTAAGCTCTGAGGGCTATAACATCCTTATCTACCTAGTCAATCTGTTGTTGTAGTGAAAATGCAGTCAGAGAGAATGCATGAACAAACAATAACAGTTGTGTTTCAGTAACATTGTAACTACAGACCATTGACTAGGTTTGGCCCAAAGGCCAGAGTTTGTCCCTCTCTGTTCTAGAATAAATACACATCATGTTATTTTCTCTCTCAAACACAAAAACTCTCTTCTGACCCTGATTAACTTCTCAGTTTACAGTTAATCTTGTAATTTCCAGTTCTGGTACATGGCCAGTCTTATTTCCCACCAAGCCTTGCCCTTTCTTTTAAGCTCATAATTGATATGTTGAGAACCCTATTAGTTTTTTCATAGCTAGAGTTTTTAAAGAGAATGGACTCTAAATCAGATCTAATCATTTGCCTAGCTGCTTGTGGTTTTATTTTATTTTTTAAAGATTTTATTTATTTATTTGAGAGAGAGAGAGAATGAGAGAGAGCATGAAAGGGGAGGTCAGGGGGAGAGGCAGAATCCCCACGGAGCCAGGAGCCCGATGTGGGACTCAATTCCGGGACTCCAGAATGATGAGCAAAGCTGAAGGCAGTGGCTTAACCAGCTAAGCCACCCAGGCACCCTGTTTGTGGTTTTAAACTGATGAAAATGTTGAGACAATAGTCTACTGTTGTCAATAGCAAAGTGACTGTTTCTAATGGGAATCATACGTTTCTTAATCAAATTGATTCTATTTTTAAATTGATTTAGGGAGGATCCAAGTATAGCACCTAGGTGATTTTGCTTTGAACAGTTGAGATTGCTCATCAAATACTTATAATTTATTTACAGACAGTAGGAGACATTTTCATTGATGAGCATGTTTTTGGCTAGAGTTCTTTCTGCATAGCAGATCACTTCTTTGAAATGACTTTCCTGATGAACTGCTTCATCGAATGAAGAGTATTGAGACTTTAAAATTAGCCTTTGTGGGGACGCCTGGGTGGCTCAGTTGGTTAAGCAACTGCCTTTGGCTCAGGTCATGATCCCAGCGTCTTGGGATCGAGTCCCGCATTGGGCTCCTTGCTCCGCAGGGAGCCTGCTCCTCTCTCTGCCTCTGCCTGCCTCTCTGCCTGCTTGTGTTCTCTCTCTGTTGAATGAATAAATAAAATCTTTAAAAAAAAATTAGCCTTTGTGGGTGCCTGGGTGGCTCAGTGGGTTAAAGTCTCTGCCTTCCGCTCAGGTCATGATCTTAGGGTCCTGGGATCGAGCCCTGTATCAGGCTCTCTGCTTGGTTGGGAGCCTGCTTCCCCCTTTCTCTCTGCCTGCTTCTCTGCCTGCTTGTGATCTCTCTCTGTCAAATAAATAAATTTTTAAAAAAGTCTTTAGAAATAGCCTTTTGATAGCCGGACATATCTGTCTCCACCCATGAATCCCAAATGTGTATAAATTATTTTTCCTTAATTCATAAATTCAACAGATAATTTATAGAGACCTAGTGTGCACAACACATTGTACTTGATATTTGGCATTGGAAGAGTTTTGACTACATATCTAGATAGGGATAGTGGCTATTTGTGAAATCGGTAAAAAAAAAGGGAAAGAGAGATAGAGAATACTTCAATTAAAAAAAACACAAAAATAAATCTTTTCTTATGAATAAGGAAATGTTTCTAGCTTCAATATCTTAAACCACCCAGGGTGAGATAAAGATGAATCCTATGGGAACTGAATGCCCTTTTGAAGATTTCTAGTGAACTTTGTCGAAGTGGAAAACTTTGGACTAGTTTCCAAAGTTATTTAAAGAATGGATGTCTCAGCTTCTATTTTCTCCTCTCCTGGTTCCCCTAGAGACAAATTCTCACTTCATTTTATCCTCTGTCTCTGAGTCCCTTTTGGTTCGTTTTTTCCCCTTAACTGCAAGAAGAAAAAACTGTTGCCTAAAATTGGGTGCTCTTAAGTACTGTCATGTATAAATTTCTCAGATGCTCACCAAACTTCTGTCTTCCTAGCTCCTACCAAAGTACAGCTGAGTCTTATTATTCACAGTAGTTCTGTTGTATAAAGTTGCTGTGAACATTGAATTAGTGAACACTGAACCATTGCTCCCAGGAGAAATACAAGGTTAGATTCCTGAGAGTCTCTGGTCACATTCTCATCAGCCTATCAGTACATAGGTGTTTATGTGTGTTTCTATCTATAAAAATTTTATTTAATAGATATTATCGATTCATTAGTCTTGGACTCATGGCCACAACACTATAATTCATGCCTGAATGAAACTTACCTAACATATGTATTTTCTTCATAAAGCACATCATTCTCATGCTTAGGAAAACTACAGAACATTTCAGAACTGTGCTTTGGAGTCCATTTTAAACAGTAAAATCACTAAAAAGAAAAAAAAGCATACAATTGCAAATAATGTGGCCCTAAATAAACTATAAAAAAGATAATAATCATCTACAGAATGAGAGTTGAAACAAGAAGGCAGAACATCATCTTGTTTGACCTCCATTAGGAACATGCTCTAAAGGTAACTCAAATTTTTTTACATTCTCCACATGTCTATGAATGATCATGAAACAGGTTTGATAATAGATTTTGGGGTGGAAGTGCATTTTGGTGAATAGGTGAATTTGTAATTATGGAATCTGTAATAATGAAGAATGATATTTTCTTTCTTTAAGGAATGTTTTTTACTTAGTTTATTCAAGTGTACCTTAGAGCAAAATGAAAAGGAAATAGATACTTCTTATTCCTTGACTTATGGGTTTTTTTTTCCACTTGGTAGTCTACATGCCCTCCAGCTGCTATTTTTATATCGATATAGTGCTACTTATTGATATTGATTATGAAGCCTTACATTCCCTATTCTTAAAGAATAGAGCAAAAAGTTGATGAGTAGATTTAGCAAGTGATCATATATAATTTATCTTAAGGTGCAACTCTCATAAGGCATTAAGAAATGGAGTACACTATACTCTTGAATTGCCTTACAACATTTTCAACTTCTGCCTAAATGATGCAAATCTGTGCAAAGTTAACTCCAATGGTAATAATAAATGCCTGTTTTAAGTAATATATTTTCAAAATCCAGATTCTGTGCTGCATAAAAAAATAACTATTTGCACACATGTTTAAAGTCCTCTTTGCACACTAGAAAAACTTTTATTATAAAATTTAAGTTTACTAATAGAAAAAACAAATGGCAACATATAATTTTTTTCCTAAGGAAGTCTTAGCATGTATACATGATTATGCTGTTTAGAACAGACCCAATCAAAATAATACCCTGGCATATTTTTGACTTAGTCCCTAGTACCTGCTGGACCTTAAGCTCCATGAAGAAAGAGACTCTGGCTCTCCTGATCATGGTTATTTTACAGAATGCATGACACGTAGTAAGGGCTCAACAAATGAGGGCCAAATAATTGAGGCTCGGTCTGTATATACCACAACCTAAAAGATTAGGAGGGATTTCTCCTCCAAAGTCCATCACCCTAAGGATTTTGAGGCTTTAACAAAGAAAAAGTACTTTAGGATACCTTTATTTTTTCTCATCATGCTTATTTCAATATACTTTTATAAGTAATCTTATAGAATAATTAAAAATCATATTTCTTAAAAATTGATTTTAGTTAAAAAACAAAGCAAAAAAAAAAAACCCACAAAACATTGTTTTGGCTTTTCTAGGCAATCCCAAATTTCATCACCAGCTTATTGATACCTAATAAGCCAACAATTTGGTATGTCTCTATACTTTCTCATTAACTTTACATTCTGCTTCCAGTCCAAGAAAAATTGAAATCAATACAAACAAGTTATAAATCAATTAAAAAAGATTACTAGAAAATCCCTAAATATTTGGAAATTTAAAAATTGACTTCTACAATAATGTATATGCCAAAGAATGAATTAAAATGAAAATTAGAAACTACTTTGAGCTGAGTGACAACAAAACACTACATACCAAAACTTTGGAGTGCAGCTAAAGCTATTAAGAAAGATGTATGCCCTTATATCAGAAAAGGTGAATGGCTAAAAATTAATGAGGGAGGCACTGCTCTAAATAACTTGGGAAAATTGCAGCAAATGACACCTAAGGAAATAGAAGAAAATAAATTATAAATATAAGAACCAAAATTATTAACATAGAAAACAAACATGCATTAGAGAGACCTAACAAAACTAAAAGCGGATTCTTTGAAAAGACTAAAACATTGATAAGCATAAAAATCCTTATCAATGGATAAAATAAATAATATGTTTTTTAAAAAGGAAACAAAACAAAAAGAGGAACAGCAAAGGAAACATCACTATCAACCTTACGGACATTAAAATAGTCTCATTTATAGTTAACTTCAAAAATATTTAAAAAGCAAAATATGGAAATAAATTTCACTAACATGTGCAAAATCTCTACAAAGAGACATGCAAACTATAGTCGAGGGAAAATGTGGAAAACCTCAATAAGAGAGAGGTAAAACTTTTCATGGATTGGAAGATTCAATTCTGAAATGTCAGTTCTCTTCAAATTACTTGTAGATTGAGTGCAATCTCAACCAAAACTCCCAAGTCTTTTTTTCCAGAATTTAAAAATCTTCTTCTAAAATGTATGTAGAATTACAAAGATTCAGGACTAACCAGGAAATTCTGTAGTAGAAGAAAAAAGTGAGAAAACTTGCTCTAATAGATACTAAGGCTTGACGAAACTAGTGTAAAGACAATTGTATTAAGGATATAGAGAAATGAAGCAAAGAGAATGGGGAAGTTTTGTTAGCAGTTCCTATCTGTTTAAACTTCTGGTTTTGTTTTTTCATCAACGAGCAACATGTTGCTGAAGGTTATTATGTAGCCTCTGTTTAAAGTCAGCAGGAATTCGAGAAATGAAGCAAAATTAGAGTCCAATAACAGAAAGCAGAAAATATAAAACAAAGGTGAATTTTTCATAGCAGTGAGAAAATGATAGACTTTCAGTGCATAATGTTGGATTTTGGGGTATGCAAATAAAAAAAAAAGCAAAAACATTTGACCCCTATCTCACACTTTACACCAAGTGGATTCAAACTGTAAATTTGAAAGTAGGTCCACAATAAAATAAGGTAGAAAACTACCTTTCTTAGAAGGGGGGGATTTTAAGAAAATAATTCTTTAACAAAACACACAAAAAATAACTTAGCCATAAAGGAAAATATTCATAAGCTGGAGTACATTGAAATTAAGAAATTTTGTTTGTTCAAAAATAAGAATAAGATAGTGAACGGGCAGGCCACTGAGTAGGAGAATTATTATTAAAAAGTGCTTATTTTCTGAAGTTTCATAGTTTCTGAAACTATGAAGAATTCCTATAAATCAGTAAGAAAATATAGTTCAAAAGAAAAGTGATCATAAGAAAGGAACTGGTACTTCAAAAGAGAGTTTATGCAAATGCCCAAGAAATATTTAAAATGTTGCTTAATCTCATTGTTACCCAGATAAAAATAATTAGAAAAGTGTAGGTTCATGAAGAAGAATCAGATACAATTATACAACCACCAAAATAGGTAAAGAGAAAATTGCTAACACTTCCATGTGTTGACAAATATATGGAGCACTGTAAGTCTATATATTGTTGATATGTTTATAAATTACAGCTGCTTTTGAAAACCTAATGATATCTTCTACTGAAATTGAAATCTCACTCTGTGATCCTTGCAAATCAACAATAAGGAGCTTTACATGCCCTAAGAAAGGGCATGTTCCTAGGAACTTCAAGTTCCTAAGAAGTAGATGAAGCTGTGATATGTTTATTACTGGAACATCTGGAAAAGGAGGTATCATTACCCGAAAAGAATGAGAACCGAAAGAAGAAATTTCCTAATCTCATTTAATAAAGATGGAAGACAGTTCTAAGCAATGAATGGCCAGTGTCAAAGATTCATGCATAACATAAAACTATCATTAAAGCATCACATGAACTTGACAGAGAATTCCTGCTGACTTTAAGCAGAGGCTGAACAGGCTTCAGCAACATGTTGCTCAGTTGATGAAAAAATGAAACCAGGAGTTTAAAGAGATAGGAACTGCTAGCAAAATTTTCCCATTCTCTGATGGAACACAAAATTATACTGTCAGTACCCAAGGTGATTAAGTCATACATCATTGGCGCCTTAGTAGGTCTAAAGTGTACCTGCAATAAGCCTAATAAAAGCTATGTTAAGAAAGAATTCTATCAAAATTTAATAGTTGGCTTTTTTTTTTCTTTGAACATTTCATAAAATAATCCTGGACAGTACAATCCTTTGCACCTCGAATTTGATGCTATTCCATGTAATATGGCCTTTCCATGCTAATTATCATACATAGTCATAGAATAAAGGAAAAGAGAAAAAATATATACAGCAAAATATTAAAATTATTTATCTTTAAAAATTTTAGGTTTTGGTTCAGTTGGTTAAGCAACTGCCTTTGGCTCAGGTCATGATCCTGGAGTCCCGGGATCGAGTACCGCATCAGGCTCCCAGCTCTATGGGGAGTCTGTTTCTCCCTCTGACCTTCTCACCTCTCATGCTCTCTCTCACTCTCTCTCAGGTAAATAAATAAAATCTTTAACAAAAAAAATTAGGTTGTTTTAACTTGTAGGATCACTCTATGTTTCTGTACTTTAAAAAGTTTTAATTCTGGACATGCATTAAGGAGTCCAAAATCTAATCAACACAAAGCAGCATGGAAGGAGGCTTGCTTGTGAAGGCATCTAGGACTACTTATGTGTCTAGAACCGTTGCTTCTGACAAATTGGTCTGAAAAATGACCAGGGCATCAAGGTTTAGAGACCCAAGTCAGAATCCCTGATTTTACATCTCATAGTCCAAAATTTGCTTTTAAAGAACTCAGAGTGTGATTCTGATGCAAAATTAGGTTGCTCTATAGCAAGATAAAAGATTTTCCATGATATGAGTTATACTTCTGTCAAGTTAAGAGGTGATTTTCCACAATAGCCACTATTTATTGGGCTTCCCCTGGACAGTACCAGCCACAAGACTCATTTAATTTACAGAAATAATCAAATAGATACTAAAATTCTGTTTTTATAGATATGTACTCTTACTCTACAATTAATTCCATGCTTATACCTATCAATTTGTAAGCAGAGAAAACATGCTATTTTAATAACGAATTCTGTTCTGTACACAAAAGTAGGTGGTTCACATACTATATTTTTAATTTCTTCTGGATTTCTGTACTTAGGCTAAACAAAATGAAAGCAAGCAGTATTGTGGATTCCCGTGGATTTTTGTCTCATATATCAAGATTATTAAGTAGAGAGAAATCCAGGCCTCTCAGAAGATTTTGGATACAGGCAGGCATCACTGTATCATGCAATAGGATGGCATAAAATATTTAGTGAAAATATAGATTTCAGAAATCACACTCTGATGATTCTTTCCATACCCCAAGGGTTTTCTTTCTCAAAACAGCAATTTTTATTCCATGTTTTCTAGAGCAATTACATATGGAAAATGTGGATATTACACATGTATTTTAAGCCACAAAAACAATTGAAGGACTGAATGTAGATTCATTTTGAGCAGAGTTCAAATAAAGAAGGTATGTGTTTGTATTTTCAACAAGATAAACTTTAAAAACAGTGTTTCCCAACAAGATAAACACACACACACACACACACACACACACGTACACGCATGCAAATAGAAGTGAACATTATTTTGTAACTTTAATTTGCTGAAAATTATGTTATTTCATAACATGATAAATTTACCAAGAAATCATAGAAGGTTTAAAAAGCATTTCGTATACTTTTGTTCGGTAACATGAAATGTAATACATTCCCAGGAATTCTGTGTGTTTTTGTTTCATTTTGGCCAATGACAAACAAATATAAAAACTTCTCACGTTAGGGAACTTCAGTGACATCTTATTAATTTGCATGCTAAAAAATGTGATTATCTAATTTGTTAATTTAATTGAGGATGGGCTGAACAGAAGTCTTTTCTTTTTACTGTCTATAAAGAATAGCTTTGATTATATAGTAATGAAGCCAACGAAATTCCAGAGATTCATTTCAACCTATTCCAGAAAACAAATTATTTTTAAAAGTAAGTTAACCTTAGCTTATGAATGGAAGCTACTAATTACAAATTAATCTCATGTATTTACTGCAAAAAGACCACCAGGACTTCTATTTGGAAACAGTTGTGAACAGTTAAGAGCAGGTGAGGGACAGGGAGGGAGAAAGGATTGATACAGAGAAAGGAGGAAAGATGGAAACTTCCTAGTGTCACCTGGATGAACCAAGGTGCCATTTCCTTCATTGTTTCTTGCTGATGCTTTCTTTGCCTTACTTTAATGGGTTTCTTCCTCAGGAGCAGTATATTCTTTGACAATAATTAAAATATGGAAGAGGAAGGTCTTGAAATGAAAATTTTCTTCCTATCCTATAATATATCTGATTTCAGAATTTCCAGCACAAACCAAAGTATTCCATTTTCAATGTCACACTTTGTAAAATATAATACAATGTTCTAAATCCTACAGTGGGTATAAGTGCCTTATTCAAAGAGGCTTCACCAACACAAACAATCTAAGTTGTCCATTTGGCACCCCTGTAGTTTTTAAAGCTCAGGATAATTTTCCAAAGAAGAATTGGGTTGGATGAGAATTTTCCCTTGTCAACCAAAAGAAGGATAATTGAAGGATAATGGAGGAGGTGGGAAACGAAATCCTGCATGGTACCTTGACTAGAAGTACATTGCTGGGCAACACATATTTGAGGTTCTGGAAGTTGACTTTCTTAAATCACCCACACCATTCTGTTGGAAAGCCTTTGCATACACTCAAGAATCCAAGTTGAAGATCATTGATTTAGAGAATTTCAATAATTTGCAAAAGCCCCCCCCCAAAAAAAATTTGCAAAAGCCCACACAGATTAACGTGTAGCTTAAACTTCCTGACTTCAGAAGCCAAGTTCTTAACCACTGCACTCAATTCTTTGTTCAATAAAGATAAATTCTACATAGAAAGAAATGCCCACTACTCTTTAGTATTTGCAAGTATCAAACTGTCTCATTCGTATCTCTCATTGCATAATAATGCCATTTTAATTACCTTGATCTGTAACTATGCCTTTTTACTGGGATTTTGTTTTGTTTTGCTTTGTTACGTATAGTTCTAATTTCTGGAAATTTAATTTAAGCATCAGGAAATTGTACCTCAATTGGAAATATAAAATAAATTCTCTATATTTCAATTTAAGAAATTTTATAGTAGTGAGGTAATGATGTTTAAAAGCAAATTTCTTAGTGTTTAGATTTATGCTTTGGCTGTTCTATGCTTCTCTAGTTTTTTTGTTCCACTTTATATTAATATAATACTACAACATTATTATAAGATAAATGTTTCAGCCTCATTCATTAGGAAAACCTTACAATTTTGTTATGAAAACATTAATCATAGTAATTGCACTAAATTAATACTGTACATTCAAAATAATCTGTTTGCCTTTGCCAGCTGGAAATCTATTTCTCACTAGGGAATAACATACAACCACTATAGAGAAACCAAGCTGATGTTTCCCTTCTAGAATATTTTGACTGGTTTGCTGTTAACTGTTGACAATGGCGTTTATAATATTTTCCTTGTATTTTCTGAAAATGTTGTGGTTTACCACCAATAAATTGTTTTGAGGTGTAGAAAATACTGCACTTGTCATTGATATCTGGAAAAAGCAGGATAAGGTAAGAGAAGGTAGCAAGAAGGAATGGAGGAAAGGAGGGAAAGAAGGTAGGGAAGAATGGAGGGAGGGTTTGGAGGGAGGGAGGAAAAGAAGGAGAGAAGGCAAGAATCAAGACACAGCTAGTTAGAAAAGTCATTTAGATTTGGAAGGGAGCTTAGATATCCACCAGGTTAATTATTTCATTTTCTAGATCAACATATCATCATCTACTACCAACTTGGAACTATAAACCATATATTCTTTTGAATATTAGAAGAACAGTGAATTAGTTTTTCTAAAGATATGCCTTCCTTATAGTGAAATAGTCTCTCTTTTACAATGAAATTTTGAGGGCTGCCTGGTTTCTTCATATTTTATTCCGCCCCCCCAGCATTATCACTAATAATTCTACAGCAGTTGTGAAATAGACAATAAAAATTTGCAAGCTTCTTGGGCCACAGTGGATATTGTGGCTATTTAATGATGTCACATAGGGAGGGCTATGGTGTCCTGGCTCCTGACCAGTAGGGTGGCTCACTTCAGTTCAGGTCGTAACCTGGAAATTATTTTCCCTCTCCTGAAGTAAGTAATATAAAAAATGTGCCACCTCCTGACGTAGAACTTTGAACACAGATGCAGGAGGCAATGATAGAGTTGCAGTGTCAGATTAAGTATAAAAGGAAGCCTTTCCTAGTAACAAATAGCTCATGATAAGTATTTTTGCAGAGCTTATTATAGGCAAGGAATCCTCCCTAGCAATAACATGACTAAGACTGGATGCTGTAATAAATAATCAGAGGCAGAAGCTTTGTGCATATACAGTGCATACTTAAATGTTTGCTGACGGAATTTCTTCAAGTCACCACCTTTCTGGAGTCACTCTTAATCTCCGATCCCATACTTTTGGATTGTCCTTACCAAGAATTCTATGAATAATCAAGGCAGTGCTTATGTTCTCCAGAGTCAGGACATACCTCATTCTTCTCATTCTTCCACGAAGTTCATCCCTGCTAAACATTATCCCACTTCTTCCATCTTCCAAAGAACCATTAAAAAGCACAGATATGGATAGCAGTCATTACTGTAGATTTGCTTGAGAGGTAGCCAATTTTAGGATGGCACATAAATCATTTACAATCAAATAGTACACATTTTTTTGTTTAGTTTTCTTCACTACTGCAAATTTATGACTAGTTTACTTTCTCTCCAGTGTCAGAGAAAAATTGTACCAGCCAGAATTAAACAGTCAAGAAAGGCTTTATTCAAGACTGTTGCACTAGCAATTAACTCTACTCTGCTGAAACAGAAGGTGGGAGAGTCTTAAGTACCAGGAGGAGCTAATGGGAAGGCACTGGAAGTCTTCAGAAGGAAAGTTGGTCACCCTGATTAGGCCACTGGTGTTTACTAATTGGCTAATTTGTGCTTATCAAAGATAGGCTCCTATTCTCCCATAAGGACTGGAGTATGGGAACTCTTATCTTTCTTAAAGATCATATTTCAGAGGCTTGGCTTCCAGCATCCTAAGAAAGACATATCTGGTTGGTTAAACTGGTTTAGACTGGGAGAAGATTTACATTTCCAAGGAGCTGAGAAAAAAAAATTAGAAGTTTTCTGAAGGAAATACTGTAAGAAAGGTGAAGTTAGGGGCCTACAGTCAGGAAGAAGCCTGTCTAACATTTAGTTAAGCTGCTGAGAATGTTAAAACCAATTTGTGATCAATTTTCTAGCCTCAAGTTTCTTGCTCAGATATTTTTTCTTTCCACAATTTTCATGTATAGTTTTTGGTACACTCTCTTTCTCTTTTTGAGTGTGTTCAGAAACTCCCAGTTCCACTCTATTTAAAATGCAGGGAAAAAAATCAGATTTTTCTTTTCTTTTCTTTCCTTTCTTTTCTTTCTCCTTTTCCTTCAGAAAATAACATATGCAGGATGAATAGAGTGAGGAAATTTCATACCTCAGGGGCCCTTTTCCTGAGTAAAGTATCATTCATATTGATGTGAATTGTATCAATTCTTTGTATATGAAATCTGCTGCAATCATTTCTATATTCAAACAATATATATTTTATCATCACAAGAAACTAAGTGTCAAGATTCCAATGGAACAAAATGGAACCAGAAAAACAGTTCAAATATGCTCCCAAACTTGCCCACAGGGCAAATGAGTTTGGTTGATCTGTGTATGTGCCTTTAATAAATGCAGAGGTGCCATAGGAAAAGGTAAATAACTCTCATATCTTTGCTTCTGGGAATGGTTTCCTTGTTCATGTAATGTGGGTTTTACACTCATTTCTCAGGGATATATGTTTGTGTGCAATCCCTTTACTTTCTAAGCATTTGTTAAGCCGATTACTAAGTGCGTGCATTTTAATATTTCAAGTCTGAGATTTTCTATTCTTTTTCCAGCTCTACATTGCTCTTTTTCTGAAGCCACAGAAGCACACCCCTCTCAAAGGTAAGTTAATGGACTAGTTTTGCCTGTTTTCTTCTAGTACAGAAGGGTATTGCCCATGAGGAAAAAAAATCATAGTTTCATTAACCATTGCTGGAGCACTTTCCTGCTTTAAAATGCTGCTGTGGGGCTTTTAGTGGGTGTCTGTGAAGAAAGTGACAGGGGATTTGATGCCATAGATTCGACCTTCACTTCGTGGGGATAGCTGCTGCTCATTACAGAATATCCTTGTGCACTAGGTTGAAGAATTTCCTCTCTTCCCTGAGGGCTCTCATGTAGGGGTAATAACGGGTTTTGATTTTTTACTTCTTTTGTTAAACTAGCAGATTGATATGGATGGAGACTTTGACAATCTAGTGAATGATGTGTTATAATTATGGTGAAACCACTGGTCCCATGTTAGCCATTCATCAGTCATCCCGTTACCATAAAACTCATCAAAGTGAAATACAAATGATACGGACTAGACTGGCTCAGAGTCTTACAATTTAGTCAAAAATTACATCGGCAGCTGGAAGAATGCACTTAGAATGGCAAAATTTTTGTTCAAAAAGATGATCTACAGATCTATGTATGATATCCACACAGTTGGGTCTCAGAACTATCTTCTGATTCTTAGGTTGATCATTTAAGTCTTTTGATTACTTTCTCTGTTGAGCTTCTATTTATGCTTGCCCCTTAGGATTAACTTTTCTTAGGTCACAATTTTGTAAAACTTGTTTTTGAAAATATAAAAATTAGTTCTTACTGTTTTGAGATTTGGCATCTTAACTTTTTCAGGAGCCAAATTACTTATCCAAGTATTGCCTATCCAGTATTTTTGCAAGCATCAGGTGGTTGAGATGACTCAATGTATTTAAATATACTTACCTATTTATATATTTATTTTATTACTATTTCAAAATTTACACTTGATGTGGCCAGTGACAAAAGTTATTGGAAAGGCTGACTATTGTGAATTTATATCTTAATATAGAAATTTAATGGGATCTTACAAAATTGCTTACCAAAGTGTTTTTATAAATTTGAAATGACTTTCCCAAAGTACATCAAAATGAAATGATTGAGAAAGTAATGGTAGTGATTGCAAAGAAAGAATGATGATTTAAGGAGATATGAGCTTTGAGATATTAGTTATCTTTTTTCCTATTTATTTATTAAGATATATTATTTGTTTCAGGGGTACAGGTCTATGATTCATCAGTTTTACATAATTCACAGTGCTCACCATAACACATATTCTCCCCAGCGCCTATGCCCCAGCCACCCCATCCCTCCTAACCCCCTCCACTCCAGCAACCCTCAGTTTGTTTCCTGAGATTAAGAGTTTCTTATGGTTTGTCGCCCTCTCTGGTTTCTTCTTGTTTCATTTTTTCCTCTCTTCTCCTACGATCCTCTGCCTTGTTTCTCAAATTCCACGTATCAGTGAGATCATATGATAATTATCTTTCTCTGATTGACTTATTTCTCTTAGCATAATACCCTCTCAGTCGATCCACGTCATTGCAAATGACAAGATGTCACTTTTTGATGGCTGCATAGTAGTACACACACACACACACACACACACACACACACACACACACACACACACACCACATCTTCTTTATTCATTCATCTGTTGATGGATGTCTAGGCTCTTTCCATAGTTTGGATATAGTGGACATTGCTACTATAAACATTTAGGTGCATGTGCCCCTTCGGATCACTACATTTGTATCTTTGGGGTAAATACCCAGTAGTTCAATTGCTGGGTTGTAGGGTAGCTTGTTTTCAACTTTTTGAGGAACTGCCATACTATTTTCCAGAGGGACTGCACCACCTTGCATTCCCACTAACAGTGTAGGAGAGTTACCCTTTATTCCCATCCTTGACAACATCTGCCATTTCCTGACTTGTTAATTTTAGCCATTCTGACTGGTGTGAGGTGGTACCTCACTGTGGTTTTGATTTGTATTTCCCTGATGCCGAGTGATGTTGAGCACTTTTTCATGTGTCTGTTGGCCATTTGGATGTCTTTGCAGAAATGTCTGTTCATGTCTTCTGCCGATTTCTTGATTGGATTATTCTTTAGGTGTTTGGTTTGAGAAATTCTTTATAGATTTTGGATACTAACCCTTTATTTGATTATGTCATTTGCAAATATCTTCTCCCATTCTGTCAGTTGTCTTTTGGTTATGTTGACTGTTTCTTTTGATGTGCAAAAGCTTTTGATCTTGATGAAGTCCCAATAGTTCATTTTTGCCCTTGCTTCCCTTGCTTTTGGTGATATTTCTAGGAATAAGTTGCTGCAGCTAAGGTCGAAGAGGTTGCTGTCTGTGTTCTCCTCAAGGATTTTGATGGATTCCTGTCTCATATTGAGGTCTTTGATCCATTTTGAGTCTATTTTTGTGTGTGGTGCAAGGAAATGGTCCAGTTTCATTCTTCTTTATGTGGCTGTCCAATTTTTGCAATACCATTTGTTGAAGAGACTGTCTTTTTTTCCATTGGACATTCTTTCCTGCTTTGTCGAAGATTAGTTAACCATAGAGTTGGGGGTCCATTTATGGACTCTCTAGTCTGTTCCATTGATCTCTGTGTCTGTTTTTGTGCCAGTACCATACTGTCTTGATGATTACAGCTTTGTCATAGAGCTTGAAGTCTGGAATTGTGATGCCGCCAACTTTGGTTTTCTTTTTCAACATTCCTCTGGCTATCCAGGGTCTTTTCTGGTTCCATATAAATTTTAGGATTATTTGTTCCATTTCTTTAAAAAACATTGATGGTATTTTGATAGGGATTGCATAAAATGTATAGATTGCTTTAGGTAGCATAGACATTTTCACAATATTTGTTCTTCCAATCCATGAGCATGGAACACTTTTCATTTCTTTGTGTCTTCCTCAATTTTTTTCATGAGTACTTCATAGTTTTCTGAGTACAGATTCTTTGCGTCTTTGGTTAGGTTTATTCTTAGGTATCTTTTGGTTTGGGGAGCAATTGTAAATGGGATCAACTCCTTAATTTCTCTTTCTTCTGTCTCATTGTTGGTGTATAGAAATGCAACTGATTTCTGTGCATTGATTTTATATCTTGACACTTTACTGAATTCCTGTATTAGCTCTAGAAGTTTTGGGTTAGAGTCTTTTGGGTTTTCCGCATAAAGTATCATATCATTTGCAAAGAGTGGGAGTTTGACTTCTTCTTTGCCAATTTAGATGCCTTTTATTTCTTTTGGTTGCCTGATTGCTGAGGATAGGATATCTAGTACTCTGTTGAATAGCAATGGTGATAGTGGACATTCCTGCCGTGTGCCTGATCTTAGGGGAAAATCTCTCAGTTTTTCCCCACTGAGAATGACATTCACTGTGGGTTTTTCATAGATGGCTTTTACGATGTTGAGGTATGTATCCTCTATCCCTCCACTGTGAATAGTTTTGATCGAGAGAGGATGCTGTACTTTGTCACATGCTTTTTCTGCATCAATTGAGAGTATCATATGGTTCTTGTTCTTCCTTTTATTAATGTATTATATCACATTGATTGATTTGTGGATTTTGAACCAAGCTTACAGCCCAGGAATAAATCCCACTTGGTCGTGGTGAATAATCCTTTTAATGTGTTGGATCCTATTGACTAGTATTTTGGTGAAAATTGTTGCGTCCATGTTCATCAGGGATATTGGTTTGTAATTCTCCTTTCTTATGGAGTCTTTGTCTGGTTTTAGGATCAAAAATGGCCTCATAAAATGCATTTGGAAGTTTTCCTTCTATTTTTTTTTTAAACAGTTTCAGAAGAATAGGTATTAATTCTTCATTAAATGTATGGTAGAATTCCCCCTGGAAGCCATCTGGTCCTGGGCTCCTGTTTGTTGGGAGATTTTTTATTACTGTTTCAATTTCCTTGTTGGTTATGGGTCTGTTCAGGTTTTCTATTTCTTCCTGGTTCAGTTTTGGTAGTTTATATGTCTCTAGGAATGCATCCATTTCTTCTAGATTGTCAAATTTGCTGGCGTATAGTTGCTCATAATGTGTTCTTATAATTGTTTGTATTTCTTTGGTGTTGGTTGTGATCTCTTCTCTTTCATTCATGATTTTATTTATCTGGATCTTTTATCTCTTTTTTTTTTTTGATAAGTCTGGCCAGTCTTATTAATTATTTCAAAGAAGCAGCTCCTAGTTTTGTTGATCTGTTCTAATGTTCTTTTGGTTTCTATTTCATTGATTTCTCTTTAATCTTTATTATCTCTCTTCTCCTGCTGAGTTTAGGCTTTATTTGCTGTTCTTTCTCCAGCTCCTTTAGTAAAGTGTAGGGCTAGGTTGCGAATTTGTGACCTTTCTTGTTTCTTGAGAAAGGCTTGTATTGTTATATATTTTCCTCTTAGAACCACCTTTCCTGCATCCCAAAGATTTTGAACAATTGTATTTTCATTTTTATTTGTCTCCACAAATATTTTTAAATTCTTCTTTAATTTCCTGGTTGAGCCATTCATTCTTTAGTAAGATGCTCTTTAGCTTCCATGTATTTGAGTTCTTTCCAATTTTCCTCTTGTGATTGAGTTCAAGTTTCAAACCATTGTGGTCTGAAAATATGCAGGGAATGATCCTCATATTATGGTAGCAGTTGAGACCTGATTTGTGACCCAGGGTGTGATTATTTTGGAGAATGTTCCATGTGCACTAGAGAAGAATTCTGTATTCTGTTGCTTTGGGATGGAATGTTCTGAATACATCTGTGATGTCCATCTGGTCCAGTGCATCATTTAAAGCCCTTATTTTCTTGTTGATCTTTGGCTTGGATGATCTATCCATTTCAGTGAGGGGGGTATAAAGTCCCCTACTATTATTGTATTATTGTCAATGTATTTCTTTGATTCTGTTATTAACTGGCTTATATAATTGGCTCCTCCCATGTTAGGGGCATAGATATTTAGAATTGTTAGATCTTCTTGTTGGACAGACCTTTTAAGTATGATATAGTGTCCTTTCTCATCCCTTATTATAGTCTTTGGCTTAAAATCTAATTGATCTGATATAAGGATTGCCACCCCAGCTTTCTGGGGTGTCCATTAGCATGATAAATTGTTTTCCACCCCCTCGCTTTAAATCTGGAGGTGTCTTTGGGTCTAAAATGAGTTTCTTGCAGACAGCATATCAATGGGTCTTATTTTTTTATCCAATGTGATACTGTGTGTCTTTTAATTGGGGCACGTAGCCCATTTACATTCAGGGTAACTACTGAAAGATATGAATTTAGGGCCACTGTATTGCCTGTAGGGTAACTGTTCTGTATATTGTCTCTGTTCCTTTCTGGTTTATGTCCTTTTAGCCTCTCTTTGCTAAGAGGACCCCTTTCAATATCTCTTATAGGTCTGGCTTGATGATCGCAAATTCTTTTAGTTTTTGTTTGTCCTGAAATGTTTTTTTTTTTTTATCTCTTTTTCTATTTTCAGCGACAGCTTAGCTGGATATAATATTCTTGGCTGCATATATTTCTCGTTTAGACCTGAATATATCATGCCAGTCCTTTTTGGCCTGCCAGTTCTCTGTGGATAGATCTTCTGTGAGTCTCATATTTCTACCATTGTAGGTTACAGACCTCTTGCCCTGAGATGCTTTCAGGATTTTCTCTTTGTCTCTGACATTTGTAAATTTTAGTATTAGATATTAGGGTGTTGACCTTTGTGCCTCCTATATTTTGAAGCCTGTTTTCTTCCCCAAATAAAGGATGTTCTGCACTATAATTTGCTCCAATATACCTTCCACCCCCTCTCTCTTTCTTTTCTTTTCTTTTCTTTTTTTTTAAGATTCTATTTATTTATTTGACAGAGAGAGAGAAATTACAAGTAGGCCAGAGAGGCAGGCAGAGAGAGAGGGGGAAGCAGGCTTCCCCTGAGCAGAGAGCCCAATACAGGGCTTGATCCCAGGACCCTGAGATCATGACCTGAGCCAATGGCTGAGGCCCCAACCCACTGAGCCACCCAGGCACCCCTCTTTCTTTTTCTTCCGGGATCCTAGTTATTCTAATATTTTTTCACCTCATGGTATCACTTATCTGTCGAATTCTCCTCTTGTGATCCAGTAGTTCTTTATCTCTTGTTCTCAGCGTCTTTATTCTCTATCATTTGATCTTCTATATCACTAATTTTCTCTTCTGCCTTATTTATCCTATCCATTAGAACCTCCGTTTTTTATTGCACCTCATTAATAGCCTTTTTGATTTTGACTAAGTTAGATTTCATTTCTCCAGAAAAGGATTCTCTGGTATCTTCTATGCTTTTTTCAAGCCCAGCTAGTATCTTTTAAATCATCTTTCTGAACTCTAGTTCCAACATCTTACTAATGTCCATGTTGATTAGGTCCCTGGCAGTCAGTACTGCCTCTTGTTCTTTTTTTTTTTTTTGAGGTTCTTCCATTTTGTCATTTTTCCAGAGAAGAATACATGAATGAGAGAACAAAATGTTAAAAGGATAACAATGACCCCAGAACAATAAACACTAAACATATCAGAAGAGACCCAAAACCGTGGGGAAAAAGGAAAAAAAAAAAAGAAAGATGATCAGTCTGGTGAATAGAACAGAACCACACACTAGATTTTGGATGTATTTTGGTCTGTTAGAAGAAACTGCATCCCAAAATTTTAAAGAAATAAAAACTTACTTATATACAAAAATAAAGGTAAATACAATGAAGGGATGGACTATGACTGTAAAAATGAAATTTAAAAAAGATTTTAAAAAAGAATAGACACAATTAGAGGTTATTGAAAAAAGAAAGAAGAAAGATTAAAAAAAAAAAAAAGAATGTGATCTGGTGTGTGAATAGAATGAAGCCATACACTGCATTTAGTGTTTATTTTGGTCTGTTAGAAGAAACTGCATCCCAAAATTTTAACGAAAGACTTACATATATATGAAAAATAAGGTTAAAGACAATGAAAAGAATATGACTTAAAAAATGAAAATTAAAAAGATATTAAAAAATAATAGACAAAATTAGAGGTTATTGAAAAAAGAAAGAAGAAAGATTAAAAAAAAAAAAAAGAATGTGATCTGGTGCATGAATAGAATGAAGCCATACACTGCATTTAGTACTTATTTTGGTACTAAATTTGGTACTAAAATTTTAAAGAAAGACATATATATATATATATATGTATATATACAAAAAATAAGGTTAAAGACAACGAAAAGATAGAATATGACTGTAAAAATGAAAATTAAAGATTTTAATAAAGGAATTGATAAGATGATGGTTGAAAAAGAAAAAAGGAAAATTAAAAAGAAGAAATAGAAAAAGAAAAAACAAAGAAAAATTTAAAAATTAACTTTGAAAGACTAAAGAATCATGGGGGGAAAGCTATGAATTATGTGTGCAGTATTCCCCTAGCACTGAAGTTTTGCATTTCTCACTGATCAGTAAACTTGGTCTTGGCTGGATGTTCTTGCTGATCCTCTGGGGGAGGGGCCTATTGCAGTGATTCTTAAATGTCTTTGCCTGAGGCAGAATTGCACCGCCTCTGCCAGGGGCCAGGCTGAGTAATCTGCTCAGGTTTGCTCTTGGTAGCTTTTGTTCCCAGAAGGCTTTCTGTACAGCTTTGGATGTTGAGCATGAAAATGGCAGCCTCTCAATTTCTGGCCTGGGAGGAGTCAAGAGCTTGGGACCCCAATCCTTAGTGCACCCTCGGAAGAAATCAGTCAATCACTCTTGTCTCCCTGGTCTCTGGCGGCACTCCGTACTCACCTGGCCTGTGACCAAGCGTTTCTATCTTTGGTGCATAGCCCCGTTTGGAGTCTCGAAACCCAGTATATTCCTGTGACACACTCCCGTACCACTCCTCCTGGGGGAGGAAGGGGAGTCTCCCTGGATCTGCCACTTGTTGGCACTTGAAGAACAGGGGACTGACTGTGCTGTGGATCATAGTTGATGACAACCCCGAGCTGAGAACCCACTCTTGAAGAACCCTCAGTCTTTGTAGCCAGCTTCCCCAATCTGATACTTGGGAGCTCTGGTGCACTCAGCTGCACTCAGGTACCCTTAGTCTTTCTGTGACCCTGAGAGTCCTAAGACCACACTGTCTCAGTGAGGATTCTACCACCTTGACTAGCCACCAGAGTGACATCCCTCAGAGGAGCAGATCTAGAAGTTCTGATTTTGTGCTCTGCTGCTCTCTATCACTTGCCAGGAGCCAGCTGATGGAGGCTCCCTCCCTCCTGCAACCCCCCCCCCCTGGTTTATCTTCACATATATCGCCTCAGATTCACTTCTCAGCATGTACTACCTTCCAGATGGTAGTTGCTTTTCTGTTCACAGAGTTGCTGCTGCTATTCTTTTCTTTGATCTCATGTTGAGTTTGTAGGTGTTCAGAATGGTTTGATAACTCTCTAGCTAAATTCCTGGGACCAGATGAAATTTAGGTCTCCTAATTCTCTGCCATCTTTCTAGCCCCAAATAGTTATCTTAAAGCCCAATAATTAATACACTGTGTTAACAGGACAAAGATCAATGGATCATTGAGAAAAAGAAATATAGAAACGCACCCTGAATATAAGAGTTTAAAGGACTAACTAGAGAAATTATGTGATAAAATAAATCAAGTTGAAATCACATCTTTAATTTTTCAGTATGATAAATGCTAAAAGAAAAATCAAGTCAAATTTATTAAATAAAACCATAAGTGAAAAACTAAAAAAAAATATTGAAGTATTTGTAAACCTAGATGCAGAATTCCTAAGGATAAATACAGTGAAGGTATCAATAAAGAATGTGTAATATATTTGTTATCTATATATAAAACAAAATAACAACTTCTATTAAAGTATCAGTGATACGGGGGCATCTGGGTGTGTCAGTTGTTAAGCATCTGCTTTGGCTCAGGTCAAGATCACAGGGTCTTGGACTCAGGCTCCACATCAGGCTCCCTGCTCAGTGGGTAGCCTGTTTCTCCTTCTCACACTCCCCCTGCTTGTGTTCCCTCTCTCTGTGTGTCTCTGTGTCAAATAAATAAATAAAATCTTTAAAAAAAAAATCAGTGATACATAAAGAAAAATATCTACTATAATTATAATTAAAGCTTAACATATGTAATATATGCAGTACTTATAAAATACATAAAAATAAAACTCAAATAAACTGATCAAAATGATAATGGTACAAGATAATTCAGAAAAGAAATACAAATGGCTAATGAATATACAAAAAATTCAACCACATTAGTAATTAAAGAATTAAAAATTTATGTTATAGTGGGTTTTTTTAAAAAAATAAGATAAAATGATACAATTTGGAATATATGCAACAGAGCATTGCTCAGCCATAAAATAGAATGAAGTGTTGCCATTTGCAATGACGTGGATGGAGCTAGAGAATGTTATGCTAAGTGAAATAATTCAGTAAGAGAAAATCTAATACCATGATTTTACTAATATGTGGAACTTAAGAAACAAAACATATAGGAAAATAGGGGAAAAATAAAAGAGGGAGGCAAACTATAAAACTCTTTAGTAAAGACTCTTAAGGATAGAGAACAAACTGAAGGTTGCTGGAGGGGAGGTGAACAGAGGGATGGGTTAAATGGGTCATGGGTATGAAGGAGGGCACTTGTGATGAGCATTGGTTGTTGTATGTAAGTGATTAATGACTAATTCTACCACTGAAACTAATAATATACTGTATGTTAACTAGAATGTAAATAAAAACTGGAAACTACAAAAAAATAAAAAGTAAAAAAAAGATACAATTTGAAAAATATTTTAAAATCATATAAATATATGCTCTTTGGCAAGGTTGTGGGATAGTGGCTTTAAATCTTGTCAGCCTAAATCATTCTTTTTATAATAAATAATTGCAATACTACTTTGACAATTTTGAAATGAAATTTGTAAGTAGAATAAAATACTAGATGAATAATTTGTAGAGAAAAATGGAATACAATACCCTATCTGGACTATAAAGAATAAAAAAGGGTAACTCAAATTTACTAATAATGCTAATGACCAAATAACTGATTTATGGAATCTATCACTAAGATTCTTGGGGAAGAATGGTATGAATTGAAAAAACACCTGGTAGTCATTTTGAAAAGTTGCTTATATGGGGCACTTGGGCGACTCAGTTGGTTAAATGTCTTGACTTTGATTTCAGCTTAGGTCATGATATCAAGGATTATGAGATTGAGACTTATGTCTGGTTCTGTACTCATTGTGGAGTCTACTTGAGATTCTCTCCCTCTGCCCCTCCTCCCGCTCATGCTCATTCACACAGTCTCTAAAATAAATAAATAAATCTTGAAAAAAGAAAAAAGAAAAGTTGCTTATAAACTCATGTGGCTGAACAACTATTCTTGTTCATGTTTCATTGGTTGTACAGTGATGACATTGGAAAAGGATTTCTTTCACTGCAATTATTTTTTAGGTTGTTAAACATACCAAATCTTTTGTATTCATTGCTAGTAATTTTATGCCAGCAGAAATAGATATTATTACCCAGGATGTTTCTACCACTTGAATTTAAAATTTGCTTGCTTGCAGTCATTGTTACACAGCTAATTTTCAAGTATCTTTTGTCATCTCATCAATTTCCTTCAAAAGAGTATCATTACTGAATGAGATAGAAGAGATTATTTCATCTGGATTTCTTTCTACCAATGGGTAGCTGCTAAGATTAATTGTTTTGTAAGAGTGCATGACCAATCATGCTTTGTGATATTGGTACTATTCTGTAAAAGATGAAACCTTTATTCTGCCATCTAGAAGGTTTTTTAAATTTTTACTTCTGTAGAAAAACTGCTGTGACAGTATTATGACTTTTAAACTCCCTTTTAAATCTTGTTTGATTTGTCTTTGGCAATTCTATAAGCTTATTGTTTGGTAAAATACTCCATTTATCATTTGATTTCATTGCTCCATCAGAGAGAAACGTGCAAAATAAGCACACTGGTAAATCATTTGTGAGTAAATTGACTAACTCAATTTGTAATACTCAGCCTGAATATCATAGATCTTTATTCTGTACATTGCATATTTTAAATGTGGGCAAATTCACAATGCATCTGACTGCGAAAGATATAGATTAATAAACATAAGATATATTGTAAACTAAACTATTATGAATAATATTTTCATATTGGTAATTTGTTTATTTTTTCTTGTCAGTCTGGCTTCAAGTTTATCAATTTTATTAGCTTTTAAGAATAATCTACTTTTGTTTGCATTTCTCTTCTGTTTTTAATTGAATTGATTTCTGTTTGGTGTTTATTATCCTTTTCTTTCTGCTTGCTTGAGTTTATATTTTTCTCAGTTTCTTAAGGTAGAAACTGAAATTGCTGATTTGAAACCTTTTTTCATTGTAATATAAGCATGAAATGCTCTCATTTTCTCACTAAGCACTGCTTAGCTGCATCCCACAAATTTCGACTTTCTATTTTTCCCTTTTACCTAAGTTCAAGATATTTTTGAATTTCTTATGAGACTTTCTCATTGACTCATGGATTGTTTAAAAGTATGTTTAATTTTCAAATCCCAATTATCTTTCTATTATTGATTTGTTCTTTGCCTTGTAATCACAGGATAGATATGCTTTGCACTTTTAATCTCTTTTGTATTTATTAAATCTTGATTTATGGCCTGGGATGTGGTCTTTCTTGCTGTATGTTACATGTGCACTTGAGAAAAATGTCTATTCTTTGTTATTTTTTGGAGCATTTATAAATGTTATTTGACCCAATTAGTTGTTGATGTTTAGATTAATTCTGTATTTTTTCTGATTTCTGTCTACTTGTTCTGTTGATTACTGAGATAGGAGCATTGAAGTGTCTAGCCATAACTGTGATTTTTTTTTTTCATATCTCTTTACAGTTTTACCAGTTTTGCTTCATGTATTTTGAAGCCCTTAAGTGCATATATATTTAGATTATTATATATTTTTGGTGAAATGATCACTTAATTATTACATAATATTTCCCATTACCCATGGTCATTTTCCTTCCTCTGAAGTCTACTTTAATGATATTAATGGAGCCATTCCAGCTTTCTTTTAATTGGTGTTTGTGTATGTATTTATCACTTTCCATCCTTTTACCTTAAATATACCTATATCATTATATTTATAGTGGGTTTTTGTACATAGCATAAAATTGAGTTTTTAATCCAACCAAACTATCTTTTAATTGGTGTATTTAGATCATTCACACTTACTCTAATTTTTGATGTGCTTTGTTTATTACTGACATTATTATTATCATTATTATTATTGTTTTTATTTTGGTTTGTTATGCCCCCCTTTATGTTTGTTCTCCTATTTCTCCTTACCAACTCTTTTTGTATTTTAATTTTCTTAGTATTTCATTTTAGTTTAAAGTTTGAGTTTCCTTGCTCTGCTCTGTACTTACAGAAGAAAAGCAATAGGAATTTGCCTCGTATTCTTTGAAACATAGTTTCTCAGGTCAGAGAGAAGATTTTCTCCCCCTTTGAGTTTTGGATAACTACTCACTGTCATCATGACTTTGCTATCACTGCTGCTATGATATCTCCAGGGTGTTAGGGTGGTAAGGAAGGAGAAGAAAAATCAACAGGGGATTTCCTTCATTCTCCCTGACTCATAGAGAAACCTTTTCCTGTTGCTGGGACTAGAAATAGAGCTTTTCTTAAAGCTTCATTTATCTGTTTCCAGTTACATGACTGGGTTTTTAGCTACCTTGAGCTATCTAGGGAAAAAAAGTAAACTCACTTCCGTTTGAAGAGAACTTAAAATTCCGATTTCTATTTCCCTTCCAGCTGGTACCGTTTACTTTTCACTGTTCTCAAATAGCTGTTACATGCATTCTATCTAGGATTTATAGCTGTATTCACTGAGAAAAACAGGGTGGGGTATGTGTATTCCATTTTCTCTGAACCAGAACTCTTGAAAGGAATTTTTTGTTTCAGCAAAGTGTATAATATATTATCTTATGATATATAAGACTTATACAAATGCCACATTTTTAAAGGAAAAAATAGCACTTGGTGAGAAAATATTGTCATCTCTCAGTAAACCATATTTTAATTTCCTAAAATTGAAAGTTGCCCAGTATTTCTTTTTAGAGAGGGGTAGACTAATAACTAAGATCCCAGTGTCTTTGTTTAACTAAATGATACTCTTTGATTCTGTACACAACCACTCTATATCTTGGTATCTATATGTGTAAAATTGGATACTTATTATACCTACAACTTAATCACTGTTATAGAAAATACATTAGAAAACACATGCAAAAGGATCTAGAGCAGTGCTAAGCAAATGGTAAGCACTATGTAAGTGATCGCAATTATTAGCATTCAGTTGTACAGTACATGTTCAATCTTGAAACTAAATAGAGAATATCCTCAATTACTGTTTTCTAACAGTAATCTTTTTTTAAAAGATTTTTTTTAAATTTATTTGACCAAGAGAGACACAGTAAGAGAGGGAACACAAGCAAGGGGAGTAGGAGAGGGAGAAGCAGGCCTCCCGCTGAGCAGGGAGCCCGATGCGGGGCTCAATCCCAGGACTCTAGGATCATGACCCCAGCCGAAGGCAGATGCTTAATGACTGAGACACTTAGGCATCCCAGAAAACAATCATCTAAAATCTAAATTGTGAGTATGATAGCACAGAGCCTGCAATTCCCTACATTCTCAAACATTAGAAAAGTACATTGCTAAACTTAAAACACAAAATGGAAGAAGATTATATAAGAATCTAATATAATTTTTAGGCACATTATGATAAAATATGTAATTTAAAACTATATTTTATGTTTGTGAAATCTTTGATGAAGTGGTATTTTCTTCCCATTGCTTAAATTTGCTTAAATGAAAAACTTGCACCTGTTTGAGATCGTTTCTTCCATACAAAATAATTACCATAAATTGCAATTAGAATTAACACTACTATATAGTCATTATATCTATGAATATTGTGGAAATATCTTCTTTCTTTGGTTTTTTACTTTAAAATGGTGAACATAATTGAGAATCTACTTTATGTTAAGATCTATGCTAAGCTCTGATTGAGCAATTAAATTCTGCTCAAAAATTATACTCAAAACTCAACTCAGTGAGGTTGTCTCTGGCTTCTCCATCAAACACTTTATGCACTGACATTATGTAACAACTTTCCTGTCATTGTTTTCTTCTCAGCACTATTCTCTATCTAAACTATCTCACATACTGTGTATTTTGCTTTCTTATAATTTTATTGTCTGTTTTCCCCACTAGGATATAAACTGCATAAGTAAGGGGACTACTGTTTTATTCATTACTCTTCACCTGCATTTTGATAAATGCCTGGCAGACTTTAGGAACTCAATGGATTTGGGGAATAAATAGTTTAATGGACATACGTGATTTTGCTTCTTAATATGTACAAAGATTATGGAAGATCAAGTATATATACATGGATTTAATAATAACTAGCTTTGGTACTTTCAGAATGTAAAGAACAATACTTATGGGAAGGCAGTATGATGTAGTAGTTTGTAAGAGCAGATCTGAGCTCACATCCTTGCTCTGATATTCATTAGTTCTATAACCTTGAGAAAATTATTTAATGTCTCTCAGTTTCTCAACCTGCATAAGGAGTGATGTTCAAAACATTCCTTATTTTAAGGATTAAGTGAGGGAATGCATTCACAGCTCTTCATCACTGCCTGGCACAAAGGAGACCCTTAACGAAGGTTAGCAACTATATATTATTAGTTACTCAAAATTCTCTGCATAGGAAGTGGAACAGGCAGGCACTCTTATTATTTATTATTTATTGCTCATTATTATTTAGCACTCATTCTTTTTCAGATGCAGAGAAAGATTTAAACAACAGAGGTTGTAACTGACCAAACTGGAACTTGTAACCATATTCCTCTAAATTTATAGCCTTGTTAATTTTTTTTATATTGCACCATCTCCCCATATTTACTGAGTGTCAGTGCAGAGCATAGTAATGTATTGGCATTACTAAGGTATAAGATAAGATAAGATTCTGGTACATTGATATTCATCACAGCATATTTATAATGACGAAACAACAACAATAATAATGCAAGTGTCTGATAAAAGTGTCTGAGGCACTTGAATTCTTGTGAACATTATTAGATGCATTTAAATATCAGTAATTAAGCATGGGAATCTCTTTACAAAGGACATTTCTAGGAAGTAGGATTGGAGTGCTGGGGTATGTGGTTGATACAGTGATGCGCCATTGAGACACACCTTTGAGTAAGGACTCCTTTTGCCTTAGTTTAAGGGAGTGCCTTCAGATGACAGCCTCCAACTGTTAGCCCTCCGGGATTGCCTCTGCTGCAGAAAACTGGCTTGCCCCTCGTCACTTTCTTTTCAGGGAAGCCCATAGCCAGTGATTGAGGTGGAGGTGTAAGAGGACAGCCATTTTGACCCCGTGCAACCACAAACATGATGAGCCATTTTCAATTCTGAGCTTCGTGTGGAGTTGCCACTGTGTAGTTCTTTTTCTTCTTCCTTCCACAGGTGTTGATCCCAAGGATGCTTCTCAGTAAACACCCTGTATTAACTGTATGCAGTTTCCTTCTAGAGTCTGAATTCCAGAGACCCCACCAGTGTGATAGGGCACAGGAAAGAGGGCTTTGCTGGCAGCCCAGCACTTCATTCCTAGTCAGAAAACTGCATGATTTTTTTTGCTAGATTAATTGAACCAACTCTCCTGGGAAAAACTTGTAACACTTCTGGAAGTTGAATAAACCTCTTTGTTTAGCCCTCTGCATCTTGGCATTTTAGGATCCAGAATCTTAAAGTCCAGAAGCCCTTTGTGTTTTGACTTAAAAACAAAATATGTAGGTGGACAGGCTGATAAGCCAGTTATCTCTATAGAGACCTCGGTCAGTCTTCTATTTGTAGGAAAGAGCTAACAGAAAATAAACTTTAGATAATTCATGTGCTTCATTTAGAAAGAAAAAATCAGGGTTACTAGGACCCACTAGGCTATCACAGTATTAGCACAAAATTTAGATAAGCTAATGCCTAGTTATTAGAGTTAGTTATACCAGGTAAAATCATATGTTTAGTTGCTGGTAATTGTGCTATTAAAGATTGTAGCAAAAACTCTAGAGTACAGATAATGAGAGAGGGTGTTTGGAGGAAAACTTCAATTTATCTTTACCAAGATGACATCTAGTATGGATCATTGCTTCAGATGCCACAGTCTGTGACCTTACATTGTGATATATCTCCAAACAGGAGTTAACACTGACTCTGGGTATTTCCTGTATCAGGAGATGAAATTCATCTGTAAGATCCTTTTTATTGGGGGCAATGGAAACTATGGAACTTTCTTGAAAAGTTTATAAATTTGCAATCATGAAAACCTTGAGAATTTTTTTTCCCTAAAAGTTCATCAAAACCTCTAACTTTTTCTCTATGAATCTCTATTTTACTTAAATTGTAGTGTTGTATTTGCTTTGGAAGATGCCTAATGCAATTTCTTGTGATCAAGTGTTTTTAATACAAAATGCTGTTTCTACTGCCTCTTGCTATGGAATTTCTTAGGTCAGTGAAATCTGTCTCCTCAGGAAGTGGTGGATTTTGGATTCCGTTCATGTTTTGTTGTTGTTGTTGTTGTTGTTTTAGCACCCATCAGGAGAATCACTCAGCAGAATCTTCACCTGAAGCTATGTTTATTGCTTCTGGAAACCTAGTAAAAATGAAAGCTTCTTCCAAACCCTTGTATCTCATCATCTATTTTTTAATAAACTTTCTTTTGGAGTAAATTTACATTTACAGAGGAGTTGCAAAATTAGTGCAGGGTTTCTCTATACTCCTCACCCAGTTTACGCCACTGTTTGTTATTTTATATTATTTTGATGTGTTTGTCAAAACTGAGAAACTCACGTTGGTACGTTATTATTATTAAACCCCAAACTTTATTTGAATGTCACTACATTTTCATCAATGTCCTCTTTCTCTTCCATGATTCCATCCTGGGTGCACACTGAATTTAATTGTCATTTATCCCCAGTCTCCTCTGCAACAGTTTCTTAGTCTTTCCTTGACCTGGACAATTTTGAGGAGTCTGGCCAGGTATTGTGAAGAATATTATGGGGTTTCTAATATTTGGGGTTGTTTTGATGTTCTTCTCATAATTAGACTGGTGACCACCTGGTTAAGGTAGTGCCGGTTAGGTTTCTCCACTATAAAGTTACTCTTTCTTCTCTCCTTTTTGAAACAGAATCTCTCTCCACAGGCCACACTTCAGAGGTAGGAGTTTTGTTCTAATTCCTGAAGTTGGGGGGAAGGACTATCTACGTATATATTATTTGGAATTCCTAAGCAAGATTTTTCTTCCTCCTCCTCCAATTTATTTACTTATTCAATCATTGAATACACATTTAATTATATTGCACTTTATTTTATTATTTCTTTTGTTAAATTGTGCTAGATTTGGCCAATGGGAGCTTCTTTCAGGTTGGTTACTATATCTTTTTGAAATGCCCCCATCTTTTGTGGTTTTGAGCCTTTCTCACTTGCTGATACCACAAAATGCCCCAAGCTCATCTCATATTATTTCTGCTTCACTTTTCCCAGGTAGATTTGCTTCCCTTTATTGGCATGTGGCACTTAGAAAGCAGGGCCTGAGTAATGGCTGTGCTTGTTGCTACTAGAATGTCATAGCTCCTTAACCTCTCAGCACGCAGAGCTGGGTAACATATGCCTGTCTCCTAACCCATGGATCTGCACCTGTATCCATCTGTACATTTATTAAGCTAAACATTCATACATACTAATGTCTCTGGCTCCAATTCAATACCATAGGGTTTATTTTGATTTTTTTTAGTACTTATCTTTGTCTTCCTTCTCTGACAGTAAGAAACCTAGTTCCCAGTCTCCAATGTCCATTTATTTATTTGTTCAACCCCAATATACACATAAGTAAGTTTCAGAATTGTTCATCTTCACCCTGTAAGAAGCAAATTTGCAGAGTACGGTGTTGATGTACACTTCTTTTGTCTCTCATCTTTCAGTTTCCAGTGGAACCATCATTTTCCAAAGTTACATAGGTCAGTTCCTTTTTTTTTAAAGTTTTTATTTAAATTCCAGTTAGTTAACATACAGTGTAATGTTAGTTTCAGGTGTAGAATTTAGTGATCATTCATCATTTACATATAACAACCAGTAATACCTATTACTCATTTAGCCCGTCTTCCCACCCAGCTCACCTCCAGCAACCCTCAGTTTGTTCTTTATAATTAAGAGTCTGTTTTATGGTTTGCCTCTCTCTCTTTTTTTTCCCCCATGTTCATCTGTTTTGTTTCTTAAATTCTACAAAAGAGTCAAATCACATGGTATTTGTCTTTCTTTGACTGACTTATTTCACTTAGCATAATACTTTCTAGCTCCATCCACATTATTGCAAATGACAAGATTTCATTCTTTTTTTATGGGTGAGTAATATGCCAGTGTGTGTGTGTGTGTGTGTGTGTGTGTGTGTGTGTACGCACGTGCATATGCACACGCCTATCATTTCTTCTTAATCCATTCATTAGTCAATGGACATTTGGTCTCTTTCCATAATTTGGCTATTGTTAATAAAGTTGCTATAAATATTAACTTTATTGTTAATAAAGTTGTTATATATCCCTTTGAATCAGTATTTTTGTATCCTTTGGGTAAAGACTTAGTAGTGCAATTAGGCCAGCTCCTTTTTTACCCTCACTTCCTTTAGCACAGTTATGTCCTATACTCATAATATAATTAATTTACCACAGTCTGCATTCCATCTGGGGATCCCTAACATCCTGGCTGATTTTGTTAAAATTTTACATACATTAAAGCACACTCTTTGTGATATACACTTCTAAGTTTGTTTTTTATTTAAAAGGACATTTAAAAAATTTTTGTTGTAAGACTATTTAACATGAGATCCACCCTCTTAATAATTGATTTTTAAGTGTACAATATAGCATTGTTATCTATAGGCACACTGTTGTACAGTGTATGTCTAAAACTTATTCATCTTGCATAATTTTTAAAAATTTTTATTTATTTATTTTTTTAAATTAACATATAATGTATTATTTGCCCCAGGGTACACGTCTGTGAATCATCAGGCTTACACATTTCACAGCATTTTCCAGGGCACATACCCTCCCCCATGTCCATATCCCCACCCACCCCCACCTCCCAGCAACCCTTAGTTTGTTTCGTGAGTTTAGGAGTCTCTTATGATTTGTCTCCTTCCCCATCCCATCTTGTTTCATTTCTCTTCCCCACCCCCCCATAACCCCCTGCCCTGCCTTCATATTCTTCATATCAGAGCGATCATGTGATAATTGTCTTTCTCTGACTGACTTATTTTGCTTAGCATAATACCCTCTAGTTCCATCCACATCATTGCAAATGGCAAGATTTCGTTTCTCTTGATGGCTGCATAGTATTCTATTGTATATATATATACCACATCTTCTTTATCCATTCATCTGTTGATGGACATCTAGGTTACCCCCCGCCCTGCCTTTCAAATTCTTCATATCAGAGAGATCATACATTTATTAAGATGATAATAAGAAAGATGATTGTTGTGATAATTGTGATAACAATGATAATTGTCTTTCTCTGTATGACTTATTTCACTTAGCATGATACCCTCTAGTTCCATCCACATCGTTGCAAGTGGCAAGATTTTGTTTCTCTTGATGACTGCATAGTATTCCATTGTATGTATATAAACATCTTTTTTATCCATTCATCTTACACATAAGTAAGGTTCTTTCCATAGTTTGGCTATTGTGGACATTGCTGCTATAAACATCATCTTGCATAATTTAAATTTTATAACTGTTGGTTGGCAATTTTGCATTTTATCCTCCCCCACACCCTGGCAACACATTTCTATTTGTTGCTTTCACGAGTTTTACTATTATAGAATCTATATAATTGGAATCGTGCAATATTTGTCATTCTATGATTGACTTATTTCACTTAGCATAATGTCTTCTAGGTTCATCAGTGTTGTTATATATTGCCAGATTTCCTTCTTTTTTTAAGACTGACTATTATTCCAAATGCCCGTATATACCACGTTGTTTGGTCCATTCATCCTCTGATGGATATTTACTTTCCCCCTATATTTAAGCAATTTTGAATGGTGCAGCAATGAACATGGGAGTAAAGGTACTTCTTTGGGTTTCAAGTCTTTTGGATATATATTCCCAAAAGTGGAATTGCTGAAAATTTATGGAAAATTCCTTGTGCTCATAAGCATAGATAGGAACTTTTCTCTTTGTTACACACATATGGTACAAAGGCTTAGCAGAAAATATGGAACAACACCAAAAAAAGAAAATATGGAACAGTTCATGAATCATAAACATAATTAATTATATCAAGGAAATTACATTTTCAATACTAAGTATTGTTACAATTGTTTCCTTTGGGAATTGGTTTATATTCTGTTCAAGTTAATAGGTTCTGAACTTTCAGTTCAATTTCTAAATGTTTTCCTTTTTATTTTCTATAATATTAATGTAATATGTAATGGAGGTTATCAACTAAATAAAAACTTAAATATGACTGTCCCCCAATATTATATATTTACAATAGTGTGTATATATTAAAATAATATATAAATAATAGTACATATAAATAGTATAGATATAAAAATAGTATATAGGTATAAAAATAATATATATATATTATTTGCATATAAAATGTCATATGGTAATGATTTTTAAAATTTTTTGAGGAACCTCCATATTGTTTTGCATAGTGGCTGCATGATTTTGAGTTCCCATTAAGAGCGTACAAGGGTTTCAATTTCTCCACAACCTTGGCAACACTTGTTACCTTTGTTTTTATTTGTTTGTTTGTTTAATAATAGCCATTCTACCAGATGTGAGGTGATAATCTTCTTGTAGTTTTCATTTGCAGTTCCTCGATGACTAATGGTATTGAGTATATTTTCATATACCTCTTGGCCATTTATGTATCTTCTTTGGAGAAATGTCTATTCAAGACCTTAGCCCATTTTCTAAAATACAGTTGCTTTTTTTGTTTGTTTTTTGCTATTGACTTATAGAAGTTCCTTTTATATTTTGGAGATTAACCACTTATCAGATATATGGCTTGCAGATATTTTTTCCCATTCCATTGTTTGTCTTTCTTTGTATGGGTTTGGTGATAGATTGAATCAGGAGTCTACTACCACAGTATGTTAGACTGTTCCTTCACCCTTGAAGTTTCTCTAAATGTCCCTTTGGTCATTGACCTCTCCTCTCTTTCTTGATTCCTGGAAAGCACTGACCTCAACATCTTATAAATATTCAAGGCCCTGTCTTTCTTACTACACATAATGAATATGACAGTTTCATTCTCTGAAGTAGTACCCCACAGTTGTTAATTTACAGAGCTATCGTAAGACTGGGTGTGTGTGTGTGTGTGTGTGTCTAAATCCTCATTGTGGGGTGCCTGAGTGGCTCAGTGGGTTAAGCCTCTTCCTTCTGCTCAGGTCATGATCTCAGGGTCCTGGGATCGAACCCCTATCAGACTCTCTGCTCAGCAGGGAGCCTGCCTCTCCTCTCTCTCTGCCTAACCTCTGCCTACTTGTGATCTCTCTGTGTCAAATAAATAAATAAAATCTTTAAAGTAAATAAATAAATCCTCATTGTGATGGTATTTGGAGGTGGGGGGTCTTTGGGAGATGATTAAGTCATGAGGGTGGAAATCTCACTAAAGAGATTAGTGTCCTTATAAAAGAGACTGTAGAGACTCTCCGTTCCTTCTGCCAAATGAGACCGCAGTGAAAGGACTGCCATCAATGAAGCAGGAAGTGGTCTCTCATTAGATACCAAATGTGGTTACTAGATCTTGGGATCTTGGTCTTCTCAGCCTCCAGAACTGTGAGAAATAAGTGTTTGCTGTTGAAGTCATCTAGTCTGCGGTATTTTTGTTATTATAGCCCTAACATAGTTCCTACAATAGGAGGAACTATGCTTAGGATATTGTTTCCCTTCCAGACTTACCTGTCAAATAAGTCATTCTGCATTTGGTGAAAACTTAGAGGGGAGGAAGAGAAATCAATGTTTTAGGAAAGGTCTTTCCAACTGAAAGCAGTGGGGAGTAAATATTTCCCCTAATAGTGCCATTTATTTGCTTTCGGCTTTTAAAATGACCTCAGACAAAATATAGAATACTAAAATTATGATTAGAGAAGAGAATGGGGCAATTTTAAAGTAAAGGTGCAGCTAAAAATATTACAAATGGGATAGGGTAAGTTACCTACAGTGAAAGAGTGAGGTACATTGTTTTTGTAATAAACATAGAGGTTAACTGAACAGAAGATTAGGTTGAGTTGATGGAACAACAACTGGAATTTAAGATACCAACTTTGGGAAGGAAGAAGGGATTGTGTGAGTTAAATCCTTTTCTTTAAAGAAACTTAAAATGACACAGTAACAAATAAAAATTTATGTTGGTTATTAAACTTAAGGAGCTACCTACAAAAAGAAACTCAAAACAGAGACAATTAAAAGTAGTTACCATGGGGAAACAAGCCTTATGTTTGTGAGGTGTAGGACACATTATAAGCCCTCTGTAAAATTTTATTTCTGCCATGTGCATTTATTACTTGATAAAAATTGGAAATGGAAAACGTAATGGTTCAGACTTTGTGTAACATGTGATTCTAGTATTGTAAAAATTTTCTATCTCTAATTTTATGACCATATACTGAAAGGAAATTTTTTATAAAAATGTCATAAAATAATGGGCAGAGTGAGATTCTAGCATTTAAAATAAATTATAAGTTACTAACATCTTTAGAAAGCATTTATGAAGTGCCAGTTGTTTTTGCTTACTCTGTGTCAGAAATTTTTCATAAGAAATTTCCTTTATTTTTCTGTGAAATTTGTTTTAACAGTGTTTTTATCTATTGTATACCAGGGTTAAGTATTGGGGGAAAAAAGGTTTTGTTTAAGTTTGACATCATACGTAGCTACTTTTTTTTTATAAATAAAAATATTTTTTAGAGTACTTTAGAAGAACTTAAAGAACATATATATTCAGCTTTGGCCTCAACATTATCGATAAGAGCTTCAAATGAGAGTTTTATTGGAAAAAGTCTTAGCTTTCCTGGAAGTCCTCTTCATTTTGTTATTTCAGTGAATCAGAAGAACAAAAAGTACTTTAGTTACTTCTTATTTTATTAGCTTAATTGTTAGAGTGGACTAACGATCTGCCTTGAGCTAATTTCTCTTTGGAAAAAACACTACACTTGACAAAGTGATAGTGTTCTCAGTCAAAAGCAAACTAGTATTGCTTCCTGTTTTAGAAGGTATGCCTATTCTCTCCAGCATTACTGAACCTTCTTCATTAAAATGGATAACATCCTAGTTATACCATCTGAGCATCAGCTACTGTGAGCTGAGTATTGAGATACAACTACTAATTCTGTTTTTGTTGTTGCTATCGTTTTGTCTTAAAGCATTACGTTTGACTAACCAATTAGCTGTGCAAAACCTAAGGTCACTGACCATTAAATACTTGTATATAAGAATCAAATTGTTAAAAGAGTTTAGTCAGAGTCCCCTAAGTTGTTTATTATTCATATGGCAGTTATCTGAGAATAAATATGACTGACCTGATCTAAGTACACTAAGGATAAGAATTTCCAAATGGTCGTAGAAGCCCAACAATCTGGTCCAGTTCATCTCAGGTTTATAGTCTTGGGGTTCTCCAAAGAACACATTACCTGTGGGTTTGGGCCCCCAAAGTATAGTTTTAGTTGCAACAGTAAAAATGGAATTTGTGAGAGTTGATATTTTTTGGAAAATTTTTATGATATAACTCCAGTTGGGTATCTTTTTTTTTTTTAAAGATTTTATTTATTTATTTTGCAGAGAGAGACACAGTGAGAGAGGGAACACAAGCAGGGGGCGTGGGAGAGGGAGAAGCAAGCTTCCCACTGAGCAGGGAGACCCATGTGGGGCTTGATCCCAGGACTCTGGGATCATGACCTGAGCTGAAGGCAGATGTTTAGTGACTGAGCCACCCAGTTGCCCCTCAGTTGGGTATCTTGACTTTGCATAAGTTTTATATATTATATGCATTATATATTCTTTATTATGCATATTTTACAAGCCTAAAAATTCTCGCTATATGGTGAATTTTACAGGGATATATCTGACCCCAAAAGAAAAGTCAATTAAAATTTTAAAATATTCCACATCTGATTAGAGATGTAAATAGAAACAATGATTTCAATAGTGTGAGATCTCACATTAAGTGAAATGAGCAAAGCACTTAATTATCAGAAATAAATCCAATTATTTTTCTAAACACATTCCCCTTAAATTTCTAACTGACAGCAATTATATCAGGGTAACTGTCTCTTAAACATAGGTTATTTAAAAAAATGCTCAACCATCTTAATTTAAAAAATTTGAAGATCCAGTATAGCTATATAAAACTACAACTATATTAATGATGTAGTTACACATTGACCTACTTAAAGCTTAGAACATTACCTTATCTAATGAGTATATCAAAGTATATCAGATTAGTTTTCAGCTGCAAAATTGATTTATGCTATATCAAAGCATGCTAAAAGAATTTTAGACCATTCAGCCAATATGATTTCTGTGCTTTTGTTCAAGAGAATACCGAAGTATAGATTTGCTTCTTCTAGCTGCATATGACATGCTCAAAATGAAATTAGTTCAACTGATTCTATTAGTTTTTATTACCCTTGTATGATTCTCATTTTCACACTTTATAAGTAGGCAAGGACATCGGTTATTTTGGTCACTCACCATTTTCTGGAAACCCTGTATACATTTTTGTAGTTTTTCAGAATGCACTTTGGCCCTTCAAACAAAGGAAAAAACAAATAGGCAAACTAAACCCTTTACTTTCTAGCTTCCCTTTCTATTAAGGAGCAAATACGTGTTCATGTCCTTTACGTCCATGTTCATGTGCTTTACGTCCGCTCAGATACACTCAGAGACTCTGGTTCACAACCTCATTATACTACAGTAGAGGCCAGGAAGGAGGCTTTTATTTCACTGGCACTGGGGAGTGGCAGAGGCAGCGTCCTGTGGGCTCCGGAGTTCTGGCCATCATTTTCTGACTGCAGCAGAGGTACAGTGGGTCTGGGGTCGTCTCAGTGCCCCCACCAAAGTTATTTCTGGAAGCTCAGTGTAGAATAGTTTCTCTAGCCTTTCGAAGATTCTGTAATCCATCCCATGCTGTGTAATAACCCCCTACTTGCCTACTAGTTATCAGGAGTCCAAGGTCTGATCTCAAAGTTGGAGAGGAGCAACAAGGTCAACTGTGAACATATTGGTTCCTTTTCAGTGTATGATGCTAAGTTCACTTCATCTACTTCCCCAAATCTTCATGTTCTCCAGACCTAAAGTTTAGCTTTATAAGAAACTTCCAAGCTGTCTTCTTAAGTGGCCAAACTCCTGCATGCTTACCAGCAACGGGCTGATAGTGAGTTCTGTTGCTTTGCCTTCTCACCAGCCGTTGTATTTTCAGGGTTGTTTTTGTTTTTGTTTTTAATTTTAGCTGTCTATAACTATATAAAAGTATTACTTTGTTGTTTTAATTTGTATTTCTCTAGTGACAAATTATGTTGAGTATCTTTTTTTTAAGTTGTGTCATCTCTATGTATACCTTCTCTAGTGAGGTGTGCACTCAGATGTTTTAAACTCCTTTAGATTGGGTTGGTGGTTTTACTTGAGTTTTAAGCGTTCTTTGAGTATTTTTTATATTATTTTATTTTCGCAGCATAACTGAGGTATAATTGACAAGTCAAAATTGCATATATTTAAGGTATATACTGTGTTTTTTATAATGTGATGTTTTGATATAAGGATATCATTGAGAAATGTTTACCACGGTGAAGCTAATGAGTATATCCATCACCTCACATAGTTTTTGTTCACTGTGTATTTTAGATTCATGTTTTTATCACTTATATGTTTTGCAGGTTTTCTTTCTTCCAGACTGTGGCTTGTGTTTTAATTCTCTTAACAATGTTTTTCACAGATATGTTTTTAATCTTAAAGTTAATGGACTCCAACTAATCAACTTTTTCTTTCACTGATAACCCTTTTTTTTTTTTAATATGGATATGTCATTGATTTGAGAGTTGAGTTTTACAATATGCAAGTAGAATCCTTCACATTCTGGGACTTACCTGTCAGATGTTCCTATACCAGCCCTCTGCCTCTCTGTCACCTCCCATCCATAGCTCATTTATTCATTCATTTACTTACGAATTCATTTGTATAAAATGGAAATATAGAGGACCTATTGTGTTTGGATATTTGGCTAGATGACTGTTCTACTTGCCCTTCTCAGCTGTTTCATTCACTTTGATCTCCCCAGGTGATTACTCATACTGCCTCCTGTCATCTCTTCCTCAGAGAGTCAATCTTTACTTTTCCTTCAAGTCATGGCTCAGATGTTGTCATCTCTGTGGGTTCTTCCAGATCTTCCTCCCTGGCCCAGCAAAATCAGTTCTTCTTCCTACTGGCACAGTACTCCAGTAACACTTTGTTCAGGTCACCTTTATATCAGCATATCAACCTTCTCACATTTCATCACATTTAGCTTTATACTTGGCTATCTCCCATCACCCTCACAAAAAGATTAAGGGGTTTTTGTGGGCAGTAGTATGGCTTACACATCCTCTTTCCATAGCATCTAGCATAGTGTTCAATCCATGTTAGCTACTCAAACACTGCCTAATAAACCAGTACATTTAAAAATAAGTAATTTAAGGTAGTTGATAAATAACTTCATTTCATAAAAGCATTTTTTAATTATTCTTCAATTTATATTAAACAGAGCCACATATTATCAATAGAATCAATTCACCAATTTTTCCGTACAAGTTTGTTATTGATTTTTTTCATAGCATAAATTCAAAGGATGATGAAAAATCAGAAAACATAATCTTTAAAATAGAGAAACTAGATAAAGGAAACATGCCAACGAGTGTGTATACACACACACTCTCTCTCTCCCCATAATTTGTTTTTTATACACCCTTATTCCATTTGATGTTCCAAAAAGAATTAGAAACTTCTGTTCTTTGTATTCTGTGTATTCCCTCTTGGTGACATTTGACTTGCCACTTAGCTTCAAGTTTAGCTCTATCTTCAATTTCCTGATATAATTTGATGACTTTCATTATAATGTCCTATATTGAGTTTTTGAACACTTAAGGCATATACCTTCATTTAAGAAAGGAATATATTTAGGGGCGCCTGGGTGGCTCAGCAGGTTAAAGCCTCTGCCTTCGGCTCAGGTCATGATCTCAGGGTCCTGGGATCGAACCCCGCATCAGGCTCTCTGCTCAGCGGGGAGCCTGCTTTCCCCTCTCTCTCTGCCTGCCTCTCTGCCTACTTGTGATCTCTCTCTCTGTCAAATAAATAAATAAAAATTAAAAAAAAGAAATATATTTAGGGATTGCATATAGTTCTAACACAAGTTATTCAGGAAAATACAGAGAAATAATTAAGGGATTAGGAAGAAGAGGATGGAGAAAAGGCAGTTCCTTAAAACATGTAAGGGAGGCTCTTCGGAAGGACATTCGTGGAGATGGGTATTTTGAGGAGAGGAAGATGGAGTTCTCCCTTGAGAGAAGAATAGAGATTCAGTACTCAGGTTAACTGAGGTAAGATGGGTTATCAGCAGTGATATATGAAGTCCCTAGATCAGTGGTTCCTGAGCAGGTGACCCATTAACCACTAATTTCACTAGTTATTCTAAGGAAGCATGTCCTACGCTCAGATGATTTGAGAAACACTTCGTCAGTACACACTCATGGAGAAAGATAACACCTGTCAGCATGTTCAAGATTCTAAGACGTTTCCTAGACTGAGGCAACTTGTGTTATTTGTTTTTCCCAAAATTTTACAATTACTATTTTCCCCATGGCATACTCCTCAGCCATGTAATAAGCTTTGGAAGTGTTCTTGTATTTCTTGACTTTTTTTTTTTTAATTCTCATCATTTGTCATTTTCATTTCCCAGCAGAGGCTTGGACTGGAATGTCCTTCACTTTTTGGTTAATAGTGTCCCAAAAGGCACACGGAATTTATCTTTTTTTTCTTCTTTCATGAAGAGTAGTGTTACATCATGAATTGTGTAACACTTAATCATAATAGTACCAAAGGCTGTGCTAAACATATGCATAGAAACATTCTTATGTTATTCTTAGGAGTATGCCAAATCAGGGTGAATTTCATGTACTTTATTTTGGCTAGAGATTTCTAATGTATTTAAAGCCCCCAATATTGTTTTCCGACATTAAACTTCCAATAATTATTTCTTATTATAACAAGAATATGCATTCATACAAAAATTCAGGCAGTTTGTCATTCTGTAGTTTAGGGCTTAGACTTCAGGTTGTATTAAAGGATAGAACCAAATAGTATGATTATTGTTACTTAAATTACGTGTTTTTGCTTCATGAAGAAACCTTTGCTTTATGTTCATTGAGTTGCCTCTCTTAGGTATAGCCTCAGATTTCTTCAGCAATTTTAGTTTCATTGTTTCAACCAGACTTAAAAAGAGATTTTGAAGGGAATGATACCAATACTGACTTTTAGCATAATGGGATTGGGTTTCATTTTTAATTTTAGTCTTTTTTTTCCCTAACAACACTTAGATCATCAGGTATAGGCTAATATTTTTCCCCAGTATCTGTATTCCCTTTCTTCCATTATCAGAATTTTAGCTGGAAATACAGCTACATAATAAAATGAAGACTCCATTTCATGGCCTTTCTGGCATCTAGATGTGCTCCTATGACTAAATTCAGTCCAAAGATGATGTTAATAGAAGCTTGTATCCTTCTCCCTGTCTCTAAACTAAAGCCTGGAACTTGGGACCATCTTAAACTATAAGGAATGTCATCCCTTGGGGGACATGGATGTTGCCCAGATCTCTGATAAGATCCCTGTGGAGCATGGTATAGCATTGGCTCGCCTTCTCAAGTTGTTCAACTTTTATGGATCTTAATATATTCTTCAGTAAAATGGAAATACTTTCTATGGCCACTGGGAAAGTTAATGATAAAATACACAAATAGCACTTGACACAATGCCTAGCCCATAGTGCTCAATAAATGACAGCTTCATGTATTGCTGGTTTTTTACTATGCTGATTATGTAGTTTCTCAACTCTGACCTCCACTTGTGTGGTCAGAGTCCACTTATGAACCACAGAGTCTGGTATTTAAGGTTTCATATTATTGCTGTCTACCAGCCAGGCAGTATGTCACCATAAATTAGAGCATATTTTCCTTTTAAAAATGCATAACTCACACCGTTGTTTTTTATTGTCTACATTTCGTGATTCTAATATTTTTTAAATTCTCTTTTTAAAAATATTTAATATTTTGATATTTAATAGTTTAATCCAAAGAAGACCTCATCAAATAGATAATTTAATATATAAATTTGGTCAAAACCTTGATAAAAAAAGATATTTTAGTTTTAAAAGTTACTTAGCCAAAGAGGAAAAACCATTTACTTTCACTACCTTTGAAGTTCTGAATGTATACATAAGCATTATTAAGTATCTGGAGAAGGGCTTTCCTTTAAAGAGAAATCCTGTGTATTGTGACTTGAATGCATTGAGCGTGGCTAATTTTATATATTCTTGAACTAATTAAATTATTTTTAAGAAAAGGATACTTCCAATTCTCTTTATCTTATTAAATGCCAGGTGGTCATTTCTTTAGCTGAAAATGAACCCTTGATATATGAAAAAATTTTTTTTCAGAAACTTGTTAGCCAAATTTATTATGAACTAAAGCGATATGATAACTAAAATCAATACCTAATTTTGGATTTGACCTTGGGATTGGGAAAAATGTTAAAAAGGTCATTATTGGGATAATTTCCAAATTGGAATAGAGACCATAGATTAGATAGCAGTATTTTATTAATGTTAGATTTTCTTATTTGAGTAAAAATGTGTTTATGTATGTGAATATCCTTATTCTCAACCTATACAATACTGAATATTTAGAAGTAAGAGGGTATATAATATGTGACTTACTCTCAAGTAGTTCAAAGGGAAAATAAGCACAAATAATAAAACAAATATAGATATTAACAATAGATAATATGTGGTCAAGAGAATTTGAATGTTCTTTGTGATATTCTATACTTTCCAAATGAATTACCAAAAAAAACACACAACCCCAAAACCTAGAAGATTGCATTATATGCAATATTTAAGAATTTTATATCCATAAATATTTATATTAGAAAAGACAAAAAAAAGAAAGACAAAAACTTTTATTAAAAAAAAACAAAACTAGGGACGCCTGGGTGGCTCAGTTGGTTAGGCAGCTGCCTTCGGCTCAGGTCATGATTCCAGCGTCTTGGGATCGAGTCCCGCGTCGGGCTCCTTGCTCAGCAGGGAGCCTGCTCCTCTCTGCCTCTGCCTGCCTCTCTGCCTGCTGTGTTCTCTCTCTGTTAAAATAAATAAATAAAATCTTTAAAAAAAAAAAACTATATGTATATATACATGTATGTAACATTAAGGATCAACAAATCCAAAAGATGGTATTGGACAACACTAACACACATGGATTATTTATAAATCTACAATATAATGCTACTAATAATAAACATGTCTCTAGAAAATAAGCAAATAAACAATATTGAGAATGGACAATGTATAAATTCTTGTATAACAGAGCATACTATATTAGTAAGTTGAAATTTTAGACAAAATGCACAAATTCCTAGAATGTATTTTATCAAAATTGGTTCTACATAAAACAGAAATCCTGTGTAGATTTATATCATTAAAAAATGTATCAGCAACGAAAAAATATTTTCTACCATTAGAATTAGTATACACATACTTCAGATCCAGAAATTTTAAGTTGTATTAGATTTTACAAAAAATAGAAAAAGAATATTTAAGCCAGTTTATGAGGTCAGCATTACATTGATATTTGTGACAATACCTGACAAAAAGTAATTTGAGAAAGAAAATTATGAGTTAATCCTATTTGCTAACATTGATGAAACTATGAGCTAATCAAATTATAAATGCTAGTAGAAGCCATGCCAAGTTGGACTAATTACAGTAATGCTAGGATAGTGCCTTTATCATAAAAAGAAAGCCATTAATGAAATTAATGGCATAAATATGCCTGCACAGTCATATTTTTTTCCCTTTTATATTCATTCAAAAGCAAAAAGAGGAGACAGATGCACATTGCAAATTCAGTTGTTGAGTTTGGGCAGAAGCCTTGTTGGAAGAAGTAAAAGAAGCTGATGTTCAGGGATCTGCCAGCAACATTGTGGGGATTCCCGCACTGTGTATCCTGAATCTTCTTTCTTGGTTTACTACCTGGATTTGATGAAGACTTCTAGTATCGTCTGGAGAAAGAATGCTCAGGGAGTATATGCCTTTATTCTATCTTCACATTTAATTGTTAGTTTTTATGGAGATAGAATTGTCATTTGGATATAATTTGCTCTCAGAATTTTGGAAGCTTGGATCCCTTTTTTTTCTAACCTTCACTGTTATGTATGAGGTCTATCTCCACGTCTCTATTTCATTTGCTCTTGCTCTCTCTGAAAGTCAGCAGATTTTTCTTTTGCCCCAATGTCCTAAAATTTCACGATGTTGTCTTTCAGTGTAGTCCCTAGCCATTCATTTTTCTGGACTCTTTCTGGGCCATTTTAATCTAGAAATTCATGTGATTCAGTTCTGGGAATAATTACTTGATCAAGTCCTATTTTCTGTTTTCTCTTTCTCTCAGTTACTCCATTACTTATCCATTTCATTCTTCTAAACTGGTCCTCTGCTTTCTCTCTCTCTCTCTTTTCTATTTTCCATATTTCCTCTATATTTTGTCTTCTACCTGGAAGATTCCCAACATTACTATCCAAGTTTATTGAATTTTTAATTTCAGCAATATCAATTTCTATTTTAAAGAGCTTTTAAATTTTGTTTTGTTTGATTTCTATGTTTTTTTATATTACCATCTTGTTATTTTTCATGCATGCAATATTTTCTCTTCCATTTTTTGAGGTATTTAACAGTAGAGTTTTTGTAGAGTTGTCTTACTTTACATAATATAAGTTTCCTCCAAGTTGTTTTGTTTATTTGCTTGTTTGAATTTCTTTCTTTCATACTGAATGCTTTCCTCAAATATTTGGTAATTCCTTTTTGTCTATTTGTATTTAAAATGAGACATAGGGAAGCTGGTCAGAAATTCTGTGCCTTGGAGGACTTCTCACCTAAAAGATAATGTGGATTATCTTGGGGAGACTTTTCTCCCAGGTTTTTTCATTTAACTGGTTAGATTATACACTGAAGACTATATTAATCTTCCTCTTGGAAGTTAAACTACCAGTGTTTCAGGAAATAAATGAGGGAAGTAATTTAGAAGCTTCAGTATTCTGTAGTCAAATTTACTCAATTCTGTTATTTTCAATATAATACTCAACACCTGAAACACAGAGAACTTTTATTTTATAATCTCCAGAAACTGAACCTTTAGTCTTACATCATGGTGGGAGATGAGTACTCAATAGCTATGTGGAGTTGGTGTCTAATTTCTTTATAAACAGACATTTAACCAATCTACCTATTTTTTTGGTCCCCTTCTTCATGATAGCTTCTAGAGAGACTTGGTGCCATTGATTTGTAAGCCTTTGGGGGCTCTTCAACATAAACTGGGTAATTTTTGGCTTTCACTACTGCTAAATATGGAATCTGCTTCCTCTGATCTGATCTAGTGAGTTTCTAGGCATCCATCCACATATTACCTTTGAAAATTTTGTGGTCAGTTTTTCCTTTTCTTCATCTTTTGCCCTTATTGGTTAATGCTTTAAAAAATCAACTTGTTCCCACTTCAGTTAGAACTTTTATCTAACTATTTATTTATTTTAGATTTTATTTATTTATTCAGAGAGAGTGTGTGTGAGTGGTGGAGAGGGGCAGAATGAGAGAGAGAATCTGGAACAGATTCTGCACTGAATGCTTAGCCCATCTTGGGGCTAGATCTCACCACCCTGAGGTCATGACCTGAGCTGAAATCAAGAGTCTGACACTTAACCAACTGAGGCATCCAGGCACCCCTAGTTAGAACTTTTAGAATACTGGGACTTAGTGTATATTTTCAAATTTAAAACATAAAGTAGATATTCAAAAGAAAATTGAAAAAATTTTAAGTTCATAGAATCTGTGATACTAAGGAAACTTAGGAGGAGGTTTCTACAGGATATTTTCCTACATGTCTTTGGTTTGAGTTTTTTCCTAAATTAGCAAGGCCCAGGGAGAATGAAAGCTTAAGGAGAGTTATCTTTTTGGCTGTGAGCAAAATGCTATATCTGGAGAAAGAAATAATCAGCTGATCTCTGGCTGGTGTAGAAACCCATATTGAAATAAAAAATAACAATAATGACCATTATCACTGTTTGAACTATTTATTTGTGCTAGTAACTGCTCTGAGCATTTTACTTATATTATCTCAAATAATACTTATAACTTATTTGTGAGATGATCATGTTTATTTTCATTCTATTGATGAGAAAATTATGAGTGGGAAGAGGTGCATTAATGACCTAATGTTACCTAACTGCCATCTGGAGAGCAAAGAGTTTAACATTCTAGTCCAGTCAGTTTCAATTTTTTTTAACCACAGCATAATAAAGAATAGAAAAGCATTAATCAAACTTCCCTAGTGCTGACCACTTCTCAGATTGATAAGACTACTAGAGAAAAATATTACTCAAAAACTCATTCTTCTATTAAAATCACAGCTTAAAAATTGTTAACTCATTTATGATCTGAAATGTGTATATGTATTTGATGTATCATCATTATCATCTAAAATTCTTGATCTTTTTTATGATGTGAAATTATTAGACTTAAGTGCAAAGTTAAAAAAAACAAGTCTAGTTTTCACTTTATTAGAACAAAGTATCACCTTCAGGAGGGCATGTATGGACAGTTATGATTTAGGTTCTTGAACTTTGTGTAAACTGGGCTCATTATAAGTTGTCTTTTTCTTATCAGAAAATAAAGGAAGAACTCGAAAGTTGTCAGAGCGCATTACAATCAGAACCTAAAATTTCTCCTTTTCATGTAGATGCCATAATTTGGTCCTTTAGAGATACTGATTATTTGTATGTAAACATAAATGTAACATTGAATTTTTATTTTTAATGTTTAATTTTTTTGTCATGTACCTTTAAAAATGTACAATAACAAATTTGGATGTAAAATCCCACTTTATCAGCAGTTTAAATGATAATAAATACTTAAATATAATCATTATTTTAGTTCTAAATTATTTGGGAAGCAAACCTTTATTGAATTATTTTTTCAAGTCAGTTATTATATTTTCAGTTTCCATTAATTATTTCAGTTTAATGTTGACCTTTCATATAAAAAATCCAACTCTTTATTGTCGGAGGAGGTCGTGAGAGGACATGACCCCTGGTTGATCTGAGAGTTGGACCGGGGTAATCCGGGGCTGTTCACTCCTACCCTTGTCCTTGGAATGTGCATTCCACCCACCATTCCCATAGTGGGAGCCATTTTCAAGGTCACAGTCTTGAGAGAGTAATGGGTTGTTGAAAAAAATATGGTCCATTTAAATGACTGAACCCAGTTAAGGCCTCTATATAAACTTTTAAAATTCTGGCAGGCAGGTGCAGAGAACTACTCCTTCTGTGGCCGTCCAAGATAAGCCTTGTATTTAAGATCCTTTGCTTTTGAAGTTGTCACCTGCCAATCTGGAGTGGTCTGCCTCTTTTCTTCAGTCTCTCCTTGCCTTCCATGCACTAGGATTGTTTCAGAGTTCACCAGGGAAGCTCTTGAATTTTCAAACCAACATTTGTGTATTTGATTCATTTTTCAGGGAGGAAGAAACAATTTTTAAAAAATTAACATTTTTTCCTTAAATTCAGCGATGAAGAAATAGTTCCTATATTACTCAAAAAAATTCTGATGCATATGAAAAACTTTTCAACTTTTAATCAGTCTGAATTTGCTATTCTGGTGAGACTGGTTCTTTTAACATGTTTCTTATATAAATAGATGAGGTTTTGGCTCTGAATTTGATAGTTTAAGTGTATTTTCTCACTATTCTTTGTTTAAGTCTTTATAAACTAGTTTTGACTGTGACCGAGAGAAACCTGGAACATAGTTTCTGTGCCAAGTTCTTATCATCTTGTAAAATTGAAATGTCATTTCCATACACTACAGAAAACCATGTGATCACTGTTATGGTCACTGTTTTCTGCACCACTGCCATAGATCTTACACTGGAATTTGCATTTCAAGTTATTATGACCTGGACACACAATAGAATATATATCCTTTTAAACTATTATTTATAAAATGAAAAGAGATACCTTTAATTTACTAGGTTAAAAATGTATTTTAGACTAGAGTCCATATAGTAGTAGCTCACAAGGTATGCTTTATTGCAAATACTTAAACAGACACACACCCTCCCATACACACACAGAGTTGTAAACGCTTCTCTTTTTTTTCTCCCCAAATATGTTTATTTTAATTTTTCAGTGTTACAAGATTGATTGTTCATGCACCACACCCAGTGCTCCATGCAATACGTGCCCTTCTCGATACCCACCACCAGGCTCATCCACCCCCCCACCCCCTCCCCTCCAAAACCCTCAGTTTGTTGCTCAGAGTCCACAGTCTCTCCTGGTTCATCACCTCCTCCAATTTCCCCCCATTCGCCCGTCCCTTCCTTCTCACGATGCCCTCCATGATTTTCTTTATACTCCACACATGAGTGAGACCATAAGATAATTGACTCTCTCCGCTTGACTTATTTCACTCCGCATAATCTCTTCTAGTCCTGTCCATATTGATACAAAAGTTGGATATTCATCCTTTCTGATGGAGGCATAATATTCCATCGTATAGATGTACCACATCTTCCTTATCCATTCATCTGTTGAAGGGCATTTTGGTTCTTTCCACAGTTTGGTGATTGTGGCCATTGCGGCTATGAACATTGGGGTCCATGTGGTCCTTCTTTGTCCTGCATCTGCTTCTTTGGGGTAAACAGCGAGTAGTGCAATTGCAGGGTCATAGGGTAGCTGTATATTTAATTTCCTGAGGAATCTCCATACTGTTTTCCAAAGTGGCTGCACCAACTGGCATCCCCACCAA
>CM052798.1:147593423-147646989 GCA_028533885.1 Nasua narica | reverse complement strand
CCCCCGCCACCGGGCACTTTCCTTTGGGGTATTACTGTCCTTGGTTAGCTTCTGGTGGCTCCCTCCCCCTTTTGTTTATCCTCCAATATCAGTTCGAGTGTTCCCACTTTGCTTTTACCTCTCCACTGCTGTCTTCTGCTCTCGGAGAGATCCCGGAGTGAGAAATCTTTCTCCTCAGGGTGATTTCATGGGTGTTCAGTGTGTTCTGGTAGATTTCCAGCTCACTTTTGGGGACCGGTTGCTGCAGGATCTCTTACTTCTCCGCCATCTTGTCCCCAAACCTGATTATTAAAGCTGAGTCCTACAGTCTGCCATCTGCAAGCTGGATGACCAGGAAAGCTGGTGGAATACTTCAGTGGGAGTCTGAAAGCCTGAGAATCGTAAATGCTTTTCATTGAACGATAAATCTAATCCAGTCTCTTCAGTGTCTCCCTTTCATCAGCATAAGGCCAGCCAATCGCCATCTAATTTGGTGCAGTCAACCCAAGAATTCCCTTGCTGTCTGAACTCCAGCTCATCTCATTCTTATTTTCTTCATAAGGAATTAATTATATTAATTATTAATTATATGTTAAGTATTAATTATATTATATGCTAGGACTCACCTTTAGCCATTTTAATGATCAGAGTTTAATTTTGGCAGCAGGAATATAGCTGATTCAAGCCTAAAATTGCTTTGCATTATATGTCTATGTCTACCTCACCATGGAAGGATCCAAGATGTGCTCAGCCTTGGATCCCACCTGTGGTCATTTAATGACCATGGAATGTTTACAGAGGAGGGAATATATGTAAAGATACTAGTAATCCAGTCACAGTCCTGCTGACCAACAGCGCAGTTTCTCAGCCTTGGTACTATTGACATTTTGGACATAAAATTTCTTTGTGGTGGGGAGCTATGCCTTGAAAGATGTTTAGCAACACCTTTAGCTTCTACCCAGTGGGCAGTAGCAACCAACGTTTGACAACTCCCAAAGTTTGACAACTAAAGCTGTCTGTAGACATTTCCAGATGTTCTCTGAGTGACCCATTTGCCTACAGTTGAGAACAATTGATCTTATCTTTGGCTACAATGTATGGTATTCCTGATCCAACACTGTGGTGTTTATTGTTTTTTGAGAAATGTAATACATTCCCGATTTAAGAAACAAGTGGTGGTAATTGTTGCATTTTCTTGTGGCATACTCATAACCAAGAAAATGGTTATCTGGCATTGACTGCACGGAAAAAAAATGTAGCCCCCTTTTAATTCAATTTCTACAATGCAGCTTTATTGGACACTATTGGTATCTTACTACTACCAAACATTTCTCTTAGTAATTGGAATTTTTTTAATATGATTCCTTAACATGGTCTTCAGGACTGTGTAATTTGACGTCTGCTTCTCATGTCAAAGTCTTTTTACATCATTCTGGCACTTGTTCAAAAGTGAAGCAGTCTACTTGCAGTTTCTCTAATGCACCAATCGCTTTCACCTATCAGGATATTTGCATAAGCGTCTCCCTCCAATAAAAAAGAACCCTTCTCAACCCTATATCTTCCTTCCAGCCAATAATCACCCCGGGGTTAATTCCTGCTCAACTTGAAGATCTCAACTAAACTATCGTTACTCAGAGAAATTGCAACTAAATTATTATATTTTTGAGTGGGGGACTATTTTTTTCCATTTTGTGACATTAAAAAAGTTTACAATGGTGTTCATTAATATTTAAACTTTATATATCTGTCCCCCCAGTAGACATTATATGACTAGGAACTATGTTTGGAGAACTTGTGAATATTTACTATTTGGCATTGTGTTAAATGTGTTAGAGAAATACGTGGGGACTGCTCATTGATCCTCAAAGTCTTTTCTCTCCTCAATTTTAGTACCTACAAAGTTTATGATTCTTATGCTTCTCATTTAGGAGGTCTATGAAAATATTTTCACATGTCTGAATCACAGTTTATAATAAAATTGGAATATTGTTTGTATAATTCAGAGGCTATGTATGAGATAACTTTTCTGTAAAAGTTCTAAGATTATGGTGGCTATAGATAAAATATTAAGTGAGGGTTTGATGAACATGATGCATAAAGACTGCTAACAGGTTATATAATTTTAGGATGCTCAGAGTACATAGAGTAGGATTATAGTGACTCCTAAACAGATGGGATGGACAAGTGCCCACCATATATATATATATATATATATATATATATATAGCAGGTCTAAGGGCTGGTCCTGATAATACAGATTTAAGGCTATCATCTTATGCCAAGACTGTGCAAGATTGTGTATATAAAAATTTTAGCAAACTGTTTCAAAATATAGCATCATCATGGATACTTACCTCTTATAACTTAGCTCTTCTGCCTATGAGCACAGAAAGGCATTAGCATTTCTTTTCCCATGGTGGGTTGGGGGAATTCCTTTAATTTTTTTCAACCTGAAGTAAGCCATCAGAGATAATGTTCATTACTGTGGGTAGAGAAACAAAAAGCCTAATTATGGTTTTTGGTTTCTCAATTTTCCTGGATAAAACTGCCAGCTACAGAGAAAATTAAAGGAAATATCAGCATTTTTTACTTAAACCCAAGACACTGACACGTACACACAGTATATGTTTCTTGGATGAATTAAAAAAAGAAAGAAGGAGGAAAGAAGAAAGGTGAAATAATAATGACTAAATCCATGTATTATTTTTTTCTTGAATACAATCATTCTGACCAACCCTTGTTGAATATTTGATCATGTGCACAGCCTGTTCATCTTCCAGAAAAAATTTTAGATTTGGTATGATGTATAAATGATATATGAAAATAAAAAATTACATTTTTTTTCACAGACTAAAAACTATTATTAGTTTAAATTTATACAATTTCATTAAAAAATTAAGGAAGCTTTGAAGGGAGGTAAATATCACAAAGTGACGCATCGCACATCTTCCTTGTCCTTGGTGTGAACCCTCATGGAGTTGTTAACCCCAGTCCTCTTCATTTTGATTTAGAATTAGAGGTAGGGAGGGATGGGGTTTCTCACTGCTAGTACGTTTACTCATTTTAGCCTTAATCTCTCCTACTCTGCTCTGTTGCTTTCTTGAGACATCACCGAGATCTAGCTCTTAATTTTAGCTCCAATCTCTGCTTCCATCAGTCCCTTCCCCAAATGTGAGGTTTGGAAATCTTGCCTTCATTTCCTTTCCCTGAGCATCATCCTGCCTGTTTCTCGTGCAAATTATCTGATATTTTCATGAGTTACGTTAATTAGAGATTGGGAAGAGAGGTTTTTGTTTGTTTGTTTTTGTTTGTTTGTTTGTTTGTTTTAATTGGAAGAGAGCAAAGAGTGTTTGCTTTCTTTGTGGCAGCTGTAGTGCTCTAGTAAGGAGTAAGAACACAAAGAGTTCCTAACTTTGCTTACAAGAATGGTTTTAGAGCTCTGCATATAGAGAAGCATTTGTTTTCCAAAATTATTTATTATAGGAATCCATCAGATCACCAGAACACTGTTACTAGGGGCCAGCTGCTGGAGATAGAGACAGCTTTGTCACACATAACCCTTTTTTATGTTAGCATTCCTGTTAGGGGATTGTGACCATACTCATCTCTCAACGGGGGATTCTTAGGTCATCAGTAGGTTAGTTGTTGTCTAGAGAATACAAAAGGGAGGAAGAACATTCAAATAAGATTATTACCCAAACTATATGGCCTTTTTCCTGAGCTAAATGGACTCATTTTAACTTCAGATGGGATTTAACCAGTTAAATTCTTCGTTTTAGCTATCAGGAGTCACCAAGGTACTAGAGAGTAGGATTCACAGAGCCTGAAGTTTCTAGCTCATTGCTTAATCTGCTGAGTCATACTGTTTCTTTATTATTCTGTATGTAAGAACAATGGAACACAATGACGCTGTACTAATGTAGATTCTGTGTCTGCAGGTAGGCATTAAATGTTGGTGTAATCAGATTGGTAACAGAAATTAACATAGAAATCTGGCAAGCTAAAGTTTGTTTTAAGATGTAAAGTAACCCCTTTCTCTTTTTTAAAATTGCCGTCACTGATACACTTTGTTTACTCAATCAACTTTAAAAAAATGCTTAAGACTTTTCTGAAACAATAACTTCAGTAGAGAATAAGGTATATTTGTTTCTATAATGGGGCAGAAAGAACTCCGTGTTGTCAGGAAACCTGATTTGATCCTTGCACTATTTTGTTGTGTGACCTTAAAGAGGTCAGTTGATCATTTGGTTTTAAATTTCCTCATCTATAAAACAAGACTGGAGCTTCCTGTACTGACTATCTGATTAACTTATTGTAATGCTTGTGTATGTTATAAACATTTTATAAAGTGAAATAGTGCTGTACTATATTAAGTTGAAATACACTTAAGCGTGAAACACTTTTGTTTCTGTAGCTATGATCCAAAATATTTCTGATTTAGGAAAATTTCTGGATGTATTGAGCTGTCAGTTAGATACAGTAGTGATGTTCATCATTAGAAGGAATAGTGAATTATGTGCTAGTAATGGAATTCAAAAGATGGAGTACATAAAAGATGTTATGTTGTAATAGAGGGTAATATTTGTTTTATAGGTAATCACAAAGTAACATTTTGAATTCACAGTTTTAAATAAATTTCCAATATATATCTAGCATATTAAAATTTTTTGCACATAGCTTTATGCCACATAAATCAAATGTCTTGTTTGTTTTCATATGGTTTGGCAACGGTCCCCAGATTGTTACACTCCATTGTGGAGACTTTCAAAGTGACTTTATGTTATGAAATTTTGAAGATGTTATTGTTGGCATATGGAATGGATTTTAGTGGCTAGACCAACAGTTGAAATTTCGAATCAAGTTCAAAGCGATTCTCTTTATAAGCAAAACACATGAACATAAGTGCCTTTCTTTAAATTTCTCTATTATTTTCTATAATTTGGTAAATGTAAAAGCTTGAGAAAATCTAATCTTCTAATGAAACCCAAAGTATCTTTACATTAACATATCTAGAATGTACCAATATCTATTTCACTTGCAATACTTGAATGTGCCGGTATTTTTATCATCTATATCCCTATTAAAAGACATTTGTTTTGCATTTGAAATATATTGACAACAATGTTCTCTCTACCTTTTTTTTATTGGGGGTGGCAGAGGGACAGAAAAAGAGAAAAACTAAAGCAGGTTCCACATCCAGCATAAAGCCTGATATGGGGCTGAATCTCACCCTGAGATCATGAACTGAGCCCAAATCAAGAGTCAAACACTTAACAGACAGTTAGTAACCATCTGTTACTAGACCTGAGTGGTCTGTTAATTGACCACTCAGGCACCCCCTCTCTACATTTTTTTTGCTTGTGAATAAAAAACATTTTTATGTGATCAAATGACCATGATGCAATAACTAATAGAAGAATACATGTTTTTAAGGATTGTAGGTAGATCTCTCATTACGATAATTTTCTTTAATGATTGTCAATAAAGTATTCTGAAATTATATTTGTAATATTAATAAGGAGAATAAAAGACCAGGTACAGGTAGTTTTTTTGACATTCTTTGAATTTTTTTCATTTCTGCTATATGAGTTAGCCTGTATTCTTCTATAACTCTCCTCTCTCATCTCCCTTCCCTTCTCCTCTTTCTCTCTCTTTCTTGAATTTCTCATCTATTCTTGGTGGTTCCTAGATTGTGCCCTCAGTTTTCTCATTGCACAGTGAAGATGTGAACTCTCCCCATAGTATGGGGTTGTTAAAAGAATTACAATTTGTGCACTTGTAGTGCATCAATACTTGATAAATAATGACTGTCATCTGGAGTATTTTTTAAGATTTTTATTTATTTTTTTATTTGACAGAGAGAGAGCACACATGCACATGTGTGCATGCACGTGCACATGAGAGAGAGAGAGAGAGAGAGAGAGAGTAAGGGAGAGAGAGAGTGAGAGCAAGTAAGTATGAGTGAGGGAGACAGGCAGAGGAAAAGGGAGAAGCAGACTCCCCACTGAGCAAGGAGCCCAATGTAGGGCTTAACTAACTGAGCCACCCAGGTGCCCTAGAGTAATTTTATTGAAAATAGTGCTCTTTGAACTCCAGGCACTTAGTGTCTGGTCTTCAATAAATGTTGATTAAAGTGAACTGTTTAACATAGCTTGTCAAACTAATCTCTTGAGCCACTGTTGTAGTGAACAGACCCTCATTCTGGATCACCTATTCCACTGCAAAGTCTGGTATTTTGCTTTTTATTAAACATCATTTCCTGGTAAAAAATTCTGATAAAAAAAACTACCTTTCCAGCCTTACCTGACACTGGTTTTTTGTACACGTTGTTTCCATTAAAAGAAACTATTATTCGTTTGTTTTCCCTCTCTTATATTTTTATCTATCTATCGTCTATCTATTAATCTATCTATCCAATTGTCTAGCCTATCTATGCAGTCAATCAATATTCTTTTCTTTAACTCTATGTAGAATGTCTCCTTTATCTGGCCAATCAGAAATATTTTTGGAGACATAATTGTCATGTTTTCTGATTTTATTTTAGTGTTTTTTGCTTACTTCCACCTCTCCCCCAGATAGAGTTAGTTATCGGCTCTGTGTGCTCATTCGCTTTTGTCTGTGCTTTGATTTAAGCATTTACCATATTCTTTTAGAGTTAGTGTTAACAATTGTTATCTTTCTTTAGACATTGAGCTTTTCTAAGGTAATTCTTGTATCCTAATCATTGAAACATTGACCAACACTTAGTAAATGTCTAAAACGTAGTAAGTGATCAGTTAAAAATGTCTGATAGGTTATCTTAGTCTTCCAGACTCAAAATTTTGGAATTTAGTTTACTTCTTTGCCTTTCTTTTCTAATTATTCCAAGTTCTGGTCTCCTTTCCATTCTCAGTTGCAAAATTCTGTTTGAAAACACACACACACAAAATGTTATCTAACCTTTTCAATATTCTGTAGATTAGATTTCTAAACTGCAGAAAAATATTTCCTTTGTGGCTTCATAAAACACACATAACATCCTCTATCTTCAGCTTGTTATATTTATATATCTGGTGTACTTGCTTTTCTGTTGTTTGAAATAAGGAATGGAGTATGTAACATATATTTGCAAAATTTCAAGTGATTTATTTAAATCAGTTATTACTGGGACACCTGGGTGGTTCAGTTGGTTAAGTGTCTGCCTTCAGCTCAGGTCATGATCCCAGGGGCCTGGGATCAAGTCGTGCATCGGACTGCCGGCTCGGTGGGGAGCCTGTTTCTCCCTCTCCCTCTCTCTCTGTCTCTCATGAATAAATAAATAAAATCTTAAAAAAAAAATAAAGCAGCTATTACTTGCCAAAAAAGGATAAATGACTGTGGTCCTGCTCAATCCTTTGTTGCTGGAGAGACCACATTGACATTGTTAAAATCTTCCTTTATCATCCACTTCCCCCAGCCTACATCTTATAGACTGGAACAAATGGCACCATGGCACCTCCATATTCTAGCAGCTCACACTGTCACAGTTTTGGCTTATAATAGCAAATCATATTTAATATATAATAAATGTGTGATTTTTTAAAAAATGGTGCAATTTGAAAGTACTTTAGGAATAATTCCGTTACTTGATTAACTTTAGTATTCTAACGACAGTACTTTCATCATAAAGTAATTAAGCAGAAAGATTAAATGGCTCTCACTGGCCAAATACTGACAACTTGAGCATCAAAAAGAATAATAACACTGTTTTATGTATAACATGATGAATATAAAAGAATCTAGAATTCAATAATAGTACTAAAATAGTGTTGAGGGCCAGCAGAAAAAAATGTTATTTTATATAAAGTACAAATTAATAAGAAGGAATGCTAGAAACAGGAAGTCATATGACAACTACCATTGAAATAATTAATTCAGATGAGGATCTTCAATGGATACCAGAATTACTGGGTGAATGATTGTTTAAGAACAAATTATTTCCATAGTCTCAAAGTATTGCCCCACAGATTACTTCTTTATTGTAAGAGGATAAGATTTTTAAAAAGTTCTTTTACATTGGAGAAATTTATGGGCTCACCAAAGGAGTAAACTTTGATATCAGCAACCCTGTGTCAAACTGACATCATGCTCCTGCTAAAAAGCCCTGGGAAGACACAGTGTCACATATGTAGCAATGATGCCAGTAGTGGTGAAAAAAAAAACCAAGAAAATCCAAGTTAAACATTTTGCAAAAACCATTAGCCTAGATTTTTTTAAATTTCAGTGTTGGGAAGAATATAAACAGAAAGATGGGTGTTGGAAGACTGTTGTACATTAAAGAGTCATGACAGCCAAATTCCATTTTGTAATCCTTGATTGAATCTTGTATCCCAAAACAGAAAAGCACTTATCAAATAATGAAGGGACAATCTGATATTTGAATATGAAATTTATATTACATAATTAAATTGTACAATGCTAAATTTTTTGAGATGATAATGAATTTATGTATTTCAATTACATAGAGAATATTCTTGTTATTAAGACATACAATTATAATATTTAAGGTTAAATTGTCAAGGTGTGTGCAAGTGATACAAATGGTAAGACAAATATATGTATGATATATATATCACATGCACACACACCTCTTTATGGATATACAGCGAGAAAATTAAAGCACTTTTGTGTATTTATAGCAGTTTTATTAATTGCTAATGCTCAGAATGCAATCCAAATATCTTTCAGAAGGTAAATGGATAAACTATGATATATCCAGACAATGGAATATTATTCTATGCTATACAGAAATGAGCTATCAAGCCGTGTAAAATAGGAAGGAGCCTTAAATGAATATTGCTAAGTGAAAGAAATCAATTTGCAAATGCTGCATAGTATATGATTCCAACTATAACAATCTGGAAAAGGGAAAATGATGGAGACAGTAAAAAGATGAATTTTTGACAGGAGTTAGTGGAAAGAGAGGATGAATAAACAGAGTATCAATAATCTTTAGGGCAGTGGAATTTTGTATGATACTATGATGGACAAATGTCACCATACATTTGCTAAAACCCATGTAACACCGAGAGTGAACCCTAATGTAAACTATTGATTTAGGTGATAAAGCTGTGTCTGGTTAGGTTCCTCAATTACAATAAATATGCCATCTGTGCTTCAGGATGGACATGCTGGGGAGAGCTGCATGATGGGGGCAGGGGTGTATGGAAACCATGTACCTCTGCCTAATTTTGTTGTGAACCTAAAACTGCTCTAAAAGTTTGCTTAAAAGGAAAAAAAAATACCTAAACGAGCTATTTTTCCCATAACATAATAGGCTATTAAAAATAATTTTTACTTTTGTTAATCTGTCAGGTGACTAAACAGTATCATTTTTCTTTACATGTTTTTAAATTATTATTAAAGTTGACCAATACGTTTGCCATGAGTATTTCCTCACTTGTTAATTGCCAGTGCTTTTTTTTTTATCCGTTTTTATTCTAATGACCTATAAAGGATCTATGTAGTAGTGATAGGTTACCCTTTGACCCTTTGTCATATACAATATTTGTCTGGTTTGTTATCTTTTAACTTTCATCATTGTATTTTTTGTCACAAGAAGTTCTAATACATAGTCAAGTCTGTCCTGTTTCACATCAGGATTACGGAAACATTCACATGTGTCTTCTTTAAGCACTTTTGTGGTTTGAATCTATTTGGAATTCTATGTATGTTTCTAAAATGAAATACTATATATTTCACATTTTTCCAAATGGATATATCGTTTATTGAATAAATGTTTTCCAATAATTTAATTTGTCAAATTTCATATAAATGATTTTTTTTCCTGGATTCTCAGAAAGAAATAGACAGAATATTTCTCAGACCTAAAATTCCTTACCAATAAAATTTCTATTATGCAGTGTTTTATTTTTGTTTTTATTTTTTTCTGCAGGATGTTTGTAAAATTCTTCAACATTAGACATTTTCAATAGAAAGTAGATGTTTATTATTTTAAATTAATATTTTCTGCAAGCCTATCTTAAGTTAAATATCATCACTGCCATCATCATAATGATGAGCACAAACATGTATTAAACACTTTTAAAATGCCACAACTTTGGCTAAGCCATTTACAAATATGAACTCACTTGATCCTCAGGACACTTGATATTTACATATGAGAAAAGTTAAGCTTTGAGGATTTTAATAACTTGCCTTTAATCAGGACTCAGCACAATTCTCCAGCTCAAAATCCCATTTCTTAATCATTATGTAATATTACGCCTTTTTGATCTGCAGTTTCGGGTCCTTTTTCAGTCAACGGTTTTATTTTCATTATGTTTTTGAACATTCTATTTGATTTGTTGTAGTCCCCTTTTTGGAGGCATCCATCATTTACAGATTAGATTTGTTTTTGTCTTTTCCTCTCTCTCAACTTTCACATTCTTGTTTTGTTTCTGTTAACACTCTGGGATTATTTTTTAACTTGTGTTTTTCTTGATGTCATGAATTTGGTTTTTCAGCCTGTTCTATATAGGAATTCAATTTGAATACTTACATAGTATTAATTTATAATATGACATGTGTTTGGACAATCAATATTTAAATACTGCTATAATTGATCAGAATATACCTCAAGTGATAGAATAAAACTAGAGCCTAGATTAATGCAGTAGGAAATGATGTTCACAGATGCATTATATGTATTTAGTAATGGCACAATTAAAATAAAATTAATATATCCAGACAAGTAAAGGACATAATTCAACAGCATATAAATGGGTAGGTTATTTTTAAATAATTGTGTGATTAACTAAAAATTACATATCTATAATCTTGAAAACCAGAGAACCAAAATTTATTGGGAGCAGATCTTAAATACAGCTCCTCATAATGTGACTTAAACAAGTATCTTAGCCTTTCTGAATGTGTTTCATTTTATATAAAATGGGAAAATTAGTATCTTCCCTATAATTATGTTTTAAAAATAAATAATGCTTCAAAGAAATTTTAAGGTGGGAAATATGTAAAACATATACCACAGTATATTATAACTATTATTATTTTGATATAAAAATTATCATCTTTAGTTGTCAGGGCTTAGAAGAACTACAATTCTTTACCTAGCTATTTCAATTTGTCATTGTTGCAAGAGACCAAGAATGTGCTAACTATGTCATATCTCTGTAGAAGGAGCTATAACCAGTATTTTTCCTTTGAAATGTGTACGCCCCAATAATAGATGCTTCTCTCAAATTGTAGGCACATTAACAAATGCCATTTCAGATATGCAAATGCTCAAGGGCATGTTTCTGAATAGATACTGTACTGGCTTAAAGATAAATAATAAGAAATGAGAATGTGGTAGCTGGGATTTCACCCGACGAGGTCTGCCATTTCAGCAGCATGGACGTGCACTGAACTCGACTTGGTGGCAGTTAGCACTAGCAGCTCATGAATGTAGACAGATTTATGCAGGGTGACCTTCATGACTCAGTATGCTTGGGAGCTTTGTGATTTCCACAGGGGTTACGAACGGGACATTCCATTGACAACCACAATGAGTGTTCTACCTCCCTGGCATTTTTAAAGCACATCTTTATGCATCAGAAAACCCAGCCTTGCACAGGGCTGCTTTCTAAAGAGACACGCTACTGGATGAATTTTGCAAAGGATACAGTTCATCTGCATTCTTGTAAATTAACCATAACCTCAAAGGTTTTGTTGTTGTTGTTGTTGTCGTTGTTGTTGTTGTTTTTCAGTATTTTGCTACTTCACGGCCACGATGCACACCCAAACCTGTGACAAAAATGATTAAATCAATGTTAGGCTCAAAAGGGATAGGATCAGTGATAGCTGTTGGTAGGGGATTTTAGAACAACATTTGACCTCAGAATCGAGGGGCATTGAGGTGCTGCAATAATGACAAAGCATATCCAAATAGCTTCATTTTGCTTATGGAAAGTGTTACTGTCCAGGTAGATTAGTGAAGTGCAATAGGGATATTGCATCTAGGCATCAATAAGACATTTATAAGCTGAATGTTAGTTCCGTTTTTGGAAGAGTTGGAACAATTCCACTGTCCTAGAAGCAAGCTAATAGTTGAATTGATTTCAATTGTGAAGCAGGTAGCCAAAGATGTGCACCAGACTCTACCCTGTTCTTGTCTTACTCCCATTGATTTATTGGATGATACTATAAAAATATTCTTAACAGATTTACAGAAGGGGAAATATCCAGTTGTAATTGTGTTCCAAAAGATTTCTGTATGCAGTGATCTAAAGCTAACATAGTAATATTTAACAGCAAAAATATTATGTCTGATTGCTAGAGAAATTTGGATACTTAGTTTGGGAAAGAAGAAGAATTTGAAGTAGAGGAAGGCTAATTTAAAAATATTCAGGGTGCCTGGGTAGCTTAGTCGATTAAGTGTCCAATTCTTGATTTTAGCTCAGGTCATGATCTTAGGGTTTTAGGATTGAGCCCCGCATTGGGCTCTGGGCTGAACATGGAGCCTGCTTAAGATTTTCTCTCTCCCCCCTCCTTCTAACTCTACCTTTGGTTGCTCATGCACGTGTGTGTGTGTGTATGTGTGTGTGTGTGCATGCGTGCTCTCTCTCACTCTCTCAAAATAAATAAATAATTATTAAAAAAAACAAAAAGAGCTTCCCAAAGAAAGAGGAGGTTGGTTGCTTCAGGATATGCAGAGTATGCCTTGATTGGTGATATCCCAGCACGCGGTGGAGGATACTTGAATTTTCTGAGAGAATGAGAATGGAGAGCCTTTAAACTGTGTTTTAACGCTGAGCATTGTGCTTTTCTAACTGTTGAACTCAGTTGTTTTAAGCTAGTTTGAAAAACTCTGTTTTAATCCTTGTCTTTTCCGTTTTGAAAATTTCAATGTGTTTTTAATTTAATTTTTTAAAATTTCATTTATTTTTTTGACACAGAGTAGGAGAGAGAGCGAGAGAAAGCACAACAGGGGGAGCAGCAGAGGGAGAAGGGGAAGCAGGCTCCCCACTGAGCAGGGAGGTCAATGCAGGGCTCCATCCCAAGACCCTGGGATCATAACCTGAGGAAAGGCAGATGCTCAACCAACTGAACCACCCAGCTGCCTCAAAATGTGTTTAATTTTAAATAGAGGATCACTGTGTTTGAGGGTGTTATCAAGCCTTCTCACCTAGCATTGAAAATGAGACCTGGACACATCTCATTTAACATTTCACTATTTTTAAAATCAAGGACAAAGCTTGTTTCTATAAGATTCTATCCCCTCATCATCACCATTGAACCTAATGTGGAGTAAGAAACAATTACAAAAGGAGAACACAAAGTTATTTTTAAATATAATTTTCCTGGTTCCAGTGGCAGTGATTATTTGAAGAAGTTTCAGTGTTATATGCTATGATAGCATACTGAACTTTATCATTAATAATACTCAATATTAAAAATTTTGACCAATGTCTATCTTTCTTCCTAAAACCTTTTTTTTTTAAAGTATTCCTAGCACTTGGCACAGCAGCTTTCCAGTTTTTTGGTTAAATGAATATATTTCACATACCCATTTGCATCTAATTTTGTTTGTCCACAAGTCTTTATTTGTCCCCCATTTCCTGGCATTTGTGAATAGAACTCCCTTCTTTAATATTAAAATGAACAAATGCTTTATTTGCTGATAGCATTTCAACTACTCGTCAAATACTCTAAGGATATGTCTTTAAATCATAAGAGTCCCTGTAATCACTTAAATTGTTTTTTAATCACATGGAATGTGTTCACCTCTATTGATCTTTCACATTCATGAGTTCTTTTTAACAATTTCTAAAATCTTAAAAATGTGTTTATTTTTTCTTTGATCTGAACATTTTGCACTGGTAGGACATTGTGATTGCTCTTAACATATGATAAAATATACTATTGCAAGGTTTCCAAATAAATTACTTTATTGATCTGATGTGGTAATCCATATTTGTTATAATTTTAGATTTATTTTCTCTTATGATATTCCTGTGTTTTAAGTCTTTATAGAAGCTGAATTTTTAGCACTTCAAAATAAGAAATACAGGGGCACCTGGGTGGCTCAGTGGGTTAAAGCCTCTGCCTTCAGCTCAGGTCATGATCTCGGGGTCCTGGGATCGAGCCCCGCATCGGTCTCTCTGCTCAGCAGGGAGCCTGCTTGCCTCTCTCTTTGCCTGCCTCTCTTCCTACTTGTGATCTCACTCCTCTCTGTCAAATAAATAAGTAAAATCTTAAAAAAAATAAGAAATACATTTGACTCAATATTTTTAATGATTTCCACAGAAAATTATGTCTATTTCAAAATGCTTTCTACATACTTACAACAACTGAATGCATTATATTTTATGTAACGGATTTGATTTAGCCATATAGTTAGCAGAATTCTAAAAGACCTCAGGATTCACTGTTTCCTGGTGAACATGCCCTGAATAATCCTCACATTTTTTGAATATGATGAATTGTACTCCCATAATTAGGATATGTTATAGGTCAGAAGGGATTTTGCAGATATAATTAAGGTCCCCGTCAGTTGACCTTATGGTACAGAGATTAATTCAGTAGGCCTGAGCTAATCACAGAAATCCTTTCAAATCAGAGTGTCTTTTCCAGGCAGGTGACAGAAAAGGTAGCAGTGATGGGCTGTTGGTGTCCTGGAAGAAAGCAAACGCTCATGTTGTGAATTGCCTATGGTGGCCACATGCTAATGGAATGCAGGCAGCATAGAGGAGCTGAAAGCTAACCCAAGCCAACTGTTGAAGGATAACAGGGCCTCAGTCCTAAACTTGCAAGGAAATGAAGTCTGCCAACAACCAGTGAACTTGGAGGACGATCCTGAGCTGAGATGAGAACTGTAACTGAAGTCAACATTTTGATTTCAGCTCCTGAGACCCAGAGCAGAGGATCGAGCCACACCATGTCCAGACTTATGACCTCCAGAACCTCTGAGGTAATAAATTTGTGTTTACTGAAGCTGCTCCATTTGCGGTATTTTGTTACACAGAAATAGTAACCTTATAAAACTCAGGAAATTTGTCATTTGAAATTCACCAGAATTGAGCATCAAAGAAAAGCTTCCCAAAGTTTCTCCTGAAGGAAAATCAAGGAATGTACAAATTTCAGGTTCAGTACACATCATCTAACCGAATCCGGTTAAGGTAACTGAGAGTCAGATAGAGTAAATGCCTTTCCTTAAATCATCCATGAACATAACCAAGACTGGAACCAACATCCCATGGCTCCAAATCAATGATCCTTCCACAGTCCACAGCTAATGCATTTATTCGTGATTGGAAAAGCGGCGCTACTGGCAATCATGGGTATATTATTTTTTTATTAGGTAATGTATCTCTAAAATATCTTGTAGCTATTCTTCCTTCCTTCCTTCTTTCTTTCTCTTCTTTCTTCTTCCCTTCTTCCTTTCTTCTCCCTCCCTTCCTCCCTCCTTCCCTCCTTCCTTTTTATTACCCCAAATCCAATCAGAGTTCACCTGTTTCGTTTGTATGTCATAGTTCTCTATTACCTTTTAATTCAGAATGGGCTCTCAATTTTTTACTATTATATTGACTTTTTGTTGACTCAAGGCCAGTTGTTTTATAGTATATCTCACATTTTGGGTGTAACTGTTTATTCATATTCCTTTTAAATATTTTCTGCATTTCTTATAAATATAAGGAAGTTAGGTCTATAGGTTTTATTAGATCCAGTAAAATATTTGGCAAGAATACTTTATATGGCTGTTGTGAACTGCATAGAACATCTCATCAAGAGACACATGCTGTAAGAATAGCCCCTTATTAAAGATGCTAAGTTTGAACTCTTGATTAAGATAGTAAATGTCATTCTCTTCCCATGTAAAGTTGCATTCTTTTGTTTGTATTAGTGAGTAATATGGGGTAGGTGACATGTGACTATCCTATTACTCAACAACATGTTGCCCAAAACTTTTAGCATCCATAGGTGGGCCTTTCTGAATTGATTATTATATAGGCGTTGGATTAGTTTTTTGTTTCTGCCATGACAAAGTACCACAAATTTAGTGACTTAAGACAACAGAAATCTATTATCTTATTGTTCTGAAGGTCAGAAGTCAGCACAGATCTCACTGGAATAATATGTATTCCCTTAGTAGGGCTGAATTACTTTCTGGACGTTCTAGGGGAGAATCTTTTTTTTTTTTCCCCAAATTTGTTTATTTTAATTTTTCAGTGTTACAAGATTGATTGTTCATGCACCACACCCAGTGCTCCATGCAGTACGTGCCCTTCTCGATACCCACCACCAGGCTCACCACCCCCCCAAAACCCTCAGTTTGTTGCTCAGAGTCCACAGTCTCTCCTGGTTCATCACCCCCTCCGATTTCCCCCCATTCGCCCTTCCCTTCCTTCTCTCGATGCCCTCCATGATTTTCTTTATACTTCACACGTAAGTAAGACCATAAGATAATTGACTCTCTCCGCTTGACTTATTTCACTCCGCATAATCTCTTCTAGTCCTGTCCATGTTGATACAAAAGTTGGATATTCATCCTTTCTGATGGAGGCATAATATTCCATTGTATAGATGTACCACATCTTCCTTATCCATTCGTCTGTTGAAGAATCTGTTTTCTCAACTTTTTCCAACATCTGAGGGCTACCCTCATTCCATGGCTCATCACTTTCTTGTTCCATCTGCAAAATTAGTGACAATAGGTTAAGTCCTTTTTACGTTATGTCTCACTGACCCTCTTTCGTAGTCACATCTCCCAGTGGCCACAGATAGTAAAGGTTCTCTGCTTTTTCATGTGATTAGACTGTGTTGACCCAGATAATCCCAGGAAAATCTCCCCATCTGTGGGTTCTTAATTTAATTACATCTGTAAAGTCTCTTTTGCCATGTAAGGTAACATGTTCAAGGACTTCACGGATTAGGATCTAGACATAGTTGGGAGGTCCCTTTTTTGCCTCCGGAGGGATTGCAAAATATTGATTAAAAAATAAATTCCATCATTACTTCTGTGTATGGTACCTGGCATTTTTATGTAAAGAAACATAGTCCCCTCCTCTATGGATTCAGAGATTATTTAGATTTTAATGTGTTGTAATCAATTCTTTAAGTTTCCTTTTTGATGCTTACATTTTATTATTTCCAAAGTTATGCTACCAATCTGATATTCTCAATTCTGAGAAATAGATAAAAAAAATTTTGTTTCTTTAAGAAATACTTATTGATACCTTGTACTACACACCACATACTGTGCTACTTAAAATTTCCATGCATGCATTGAACATTTATTGTATTCTGGCTACTAATCGTTTTGTGTGGATTAACTCACACAATACTTGTAATCACCAATGAGGTGGATTGTCCCCATCTCACAGATGAGGAAACTATAACAACAGAGCAGCAGAGTGATGGGATTCAAACCCATAAATACTGAGTCCAGAACTCACAGTCATGTGCTATTGTCAAGGGTTCTTAATCAGGGATTCATAGAACCCTATAATTGAGTTTCAAATTTCTAGGAGAGAAAGGGTCTATAATTTATATCAATTCCTCAAAAAAAAAAAATGCGAAAACTAAAGAAGACCTGGGTTCCTTAGTTGTTTTGGTGGCTAGGGATTCATTGCTGATTAGGATAGACCGGAGTAATTCTAATTCTCCTGTGTTGGTTTTTGTTTGTTGTTTTTTTTTTTCAGCTGAAATGTAGTTGACACATAATGTTAAATTAGTTTCAGGTGTATGATGTAGTGATTTGCCAGTTCTCCTGGTTTCCTATCCAGAATAAGTCGCCAAGCTCTTCTGTTTCTAACACGGGGCTTTTGCCATTATGTTCCTTTATCTGGCCAATAAATATAAATATCCTGCATGAGGATTAAAATGTCACATGCCATTTCACTGTATGTGTAATATATGTCTTTATTGAATCTGTGAGATCTATCATTAGTTGCCCCTAATAATGGATATTTATAGTTTTTTCTCTGTTTTGCTACCTGCATGCAATCATGAATTTCTAATATATGCTTTTTGCTAAATGTTTACATTAGTATATCATTTTTTAAATTATAACAACTTTATTATTATTAATTTTAAAGATTTTATTCATTCATTTTTCAGAGAGAAAGCACAAGCATGGGGAATGGCAGGCAGAGGGAGAAGCAGGCTCCCTACCGAGTGTGAAGCCCAATGTGGGACTCAATCTCAGTACCCTGGGATCATGACCTGAGCCAAAGGCAGACACTTAACCAACTGAGCCACCAGGCATCCCTGATTGTAAAACTTTAAAAAATTATTAAATCATTTAGTCTATAGGATTTTTTTTGCCATTTTTATCTTTCAGCTTTCTAATACATTATTTATAATTCTTGAGGAATTGATTTCTATGTCGATTTTTGTTATTTGTACTTAGTTTTATTATAACATAGTCAGGAAGTATATCTTGCATTATGTCTTCATTTTTGGAATTCAGTAGCATTTTTTCTGTCTTTGCCTCTTTTTCTTTAGAGAGTATGTGTATATGAGTGCTCATGGAATATGTATATTTCATACAAATATATACATATACCCCATATATGTATGGGGTACACACATACCTTTATTTAGTAGAACAAAAATATATATGTATATATACCACATCTTCCTTATCCTTATCCAGATGATGGATACTTGAGCTATTCCCATAAGTTGGCTATTGTAGATAATGCTGCTATAAACATCAGGGTGCATGTATTCCTTTGAATCCGTATTTTTGTGTCCTTTGGGTAAATATCTAGTACTGTGATTGCTGGGTCGTAGGGTAGCTCTATTTTTAATTTTTTTAAAAGATTTTATTTATTATTTGACAGAGAGAGACACAGTGAGAGAGGGAACACAAGCAGGGGGATTGGGAGAAGGAGAAGCAGGCTTCCTGCTGAGCAGGGAGCCTGATCTGGGGCTTGATCCCAGGACCTTGGAATCATGACCTGAGCTGAAGGCAGACGCTTAACAACTGAGCCACCTAGGCGACCCTATTTTTAACTTTTTGAGGAACCTCTGTTCTGTTTTCCAGAGTGGCTGCACCAGTTTGCATTCCAACTAACAGTGCAAGAGGCCCTTTCTCTGCATTCTCACCAACACTTGTTGTTTCTTGTCTTGTTGATTTTAGCCATTCTGATAGGTGTGAAGTGATATCTCCTTGTAGTTTGACTTGTATTTCCCTAGTCAGGTAGTATTCAATACCTGAATGCATAGTGAAATTTATTGTGTCAACTATTTTATAACTTGTTCTGAAATTACTCTGTAATTTGGCTTGTCATTTACATGCTTTTCCTTTTCTCCTCTGAAAGTTTTTTTCTGCTGAGATTTTAATGTTGGCATTGGTATCATACTGGTTTATGCTCTTTATTCATTTTAAGTGGAGAAAACCATCAGAACTCATTCTTTGCTCAAGAATAATGTTGGTGTTGGGGCCCCTGCATGGCTGAGTGGGTTAAATAAAGCCTCTGCCTTTGGCTCAGGTTGGGTCGTGATCTCAGGGTCCTGGGATCGAGCCCCACATAGGGCTCTCTGCTTAGCAGGGAGGGAGCCTGCCTCCCTTTCTCTCTTTGCCTGCCTCTCTGTCTACTTGTGATCTCTCTCTCTTTGTCGAATAAATAAAATAAAATCTTTTTTTAAAAAAAGGGAAAAAAAAGAATGTGCTATAAGTGGTCTTTTAAAATATTGTTCATGATATGTCCCCATGTTCCTTCTCCCTTGATTCCCTCTCTCAAGAAGTATCTCTTAATCCTTTAGGGATTAACTTTTAGGTATAGGAATTGCTGGTTTGTATATCTTCTTAATCATTTATTTGATTAGTATAGAGAAGGAGCTGAGGCTACTTTTCATCAAGCTGTTATCATCAAGCAATTTCTCTTTAAATTTATTGACTACTCTGGCCTGGAGGCTTCTCTTATTTTTTATACTATGTTGGTTGATAGGGACTTGAACACTCAGATGAAAAGTCCAGATCTGTGTAAACATGCAAATATTTCTCCTTGCTTATGTTATTTGTGTCAGAAACTAAGATGTAGAGTTTCCCATCTACCGTGGATTTTTCTTTTTGGAAGAAAATCAGCTCAAACAAAATAATGTGACTTGCCTGAGATGTCTATATATTAACAATCTCTACCATCCACCTGCCCTTTCACTGTGGTAGAATTAGTTCCACAGGATGCTTTTCTCATTTCTCCCATAATGTGTTCATTCTCCAACCTCATCTCCTCAACTATAATTCCTCGTAGACCCCATTCAGCACTGTTTTTCTTATTTATTATATCAGACAGTCTTCTAGTCTTCTTAATTGGAGACATGTCTATGATAATCACAGTCTCTCAGCTTGATCCACATGTTTTTTGTTTGTTTTGTTTTGTTTTTGGTAACAGACTGATATTCTTTAGTTTATGAGGTTATGATAATTCCCAAGCATACAGTCAGTTCTTATCTCTAATTATTTTTATTCATTTCATTCGGTTTCAGGCAATGAGGCTATGAAAGCATGAATTCACTCTGCCATCTTTCATGGGACTTTGTGCATTAAATTTTTATTTTTGTAACCTTGGAGAAATGTGCTTGAACTGAACAGGTAAGTCGAATATGACAGCGGAGTGCTCTTGATCTTGGCTAGATGCCAGAATGCAAGCACATTCATGTTTTCTCTAGCTCCAGAGAATGGCACTATGGATCTATACTAGTAAATTCTACCCTGCCACCTGCTCTGTAGCGCAACCACTTTTACCCTCTATTGCTGAGTGCGGTTGGCTTAAAACAAGGCTTTCCTTAAAGTATATTTTGTAATTTTAAAACTCTGATCCTCATAGCTGAAGTTCTTAGCATTTTAAGTGCATACTCTAAATGTACAAGCTCCCAAAAATTGCAGGTGCAAATCCAGATGGAGTTAACTCATAAAGTAGATAAACTATCTTACATGCAGCTTATTTTGTGGGATTCATAGGAACCAAAATCAAGTCTTTACTTTGTTGACCTTTAAGATGCAAGATCAATTTTCCTAATAAAAGGTAGACCTTTGTACAATTTCTGAAAAGCCACGAAAACCTTTACCAACTGAGACACCAGATTATATGTCCCAGTCACCCTCTGAGGCATAAAGTTTATTAGTTGGCATAAAATCACCAACAGCAATATTTGCTTCCTTCCCCAGTGGCAGCAACCTTTAGAAATGGTGAGACCATTATTACAGCATACCTTTTGGAGTATTAATGTTTTAAGCACTGTGCATGTCATCATACTCAGAAATCTTAAGGGAGTATAATATGTCTAAATGAATAATGATAATAATAATCAGCTAGCATTCATTTAATATTTACATTGTGCAGGCAATTGTGTTTTAAATCAGATTGTTTTATTTATTTATTTATTTATTTATTTATTTAAAGATTCTATTTATTTATTTGACAGAGAGAGACACAGTGAAGGAGGGAACACAAGCAGGGAGAGTGGGAGAGGGAGAAGTGAGCTTCCCAAGGAGCAGGGAGCCCGATGCGGGACTTGATCCCAGGACCCTGGGATCAGGACCCGAGCCAAAGGCAGAGACCCAATGACTGAGCCACCCAGGCACCCCAGATTATGTTATTTTAATCCTAAAAGTAACCTTGAAGATTAAATATTGTTATTGAGATATAGTTATTATCTATCTAATATCTATATCTGTTGAGATATAGTTATTGAGATATTAGATATAATTATTGTCCCTTTATTACAGAGGAAGTAACTTAGGTTTAAAAAAAATAAATAAATGCCTTGCTCAGGTTTTCTCAGCTGATGAGTCATTCAGAATACAAATTTCTAAATTCTACTTCCATATATGTCCCATAACACTATTCTGTACTATTTCTTCTATGTACTTGCATTTTTAAAAATTCATGTATATAGTTTGAATACAACTACTTACTTTGGGCATACTAGGCCAGTGTTACATTAATTTTGTGAAATGTATTTCTTAAATATTTATTTATTAGAGAGAGAGAGCATGTGAGTGGTAGTAGGGGCAGAAGGAGAGGATCTTAAGCAGACTCTCCACTGAGCATGGAGGCTGACACTGAGGTTTAGTCTCATGACCCTGAAATCATGACCTGAGCAAAAATCAAGATTCTGATGCTTAATGGACTTAACCACCCAGGTGTCCCTATGAAATGCACTTTTTTATCGATGCTATTAGTACTTTATGTGCCTTTCATTTTCTTTGAAAATAGAAAAATATATGGTAAAATGTTTATGCCTTCACAAATTCTGCAAAAAGGTAAGAATGTTGCAAAAAGTGAATCATAGGCAGTCATGGATTTATCATGTAATGTATACCTATTGAATTTTTATACTTACATAATAATTAAGATCATTTTGGGATTACACTGCATAAAACTTACAACTTTTTGTTGCAAAGATAACTAATGTAATTTAATAAAGATTGTCTCTACTGGGAGTTAACATACTTAGCTGATAGGTAGGAAATAAAATGTATGTGACTTGTCTGATTTGGGGAATTTTTGTAATAAGGTAGGAAATTTTAATATTGTAACCAGTGGAATAATTCTAAACAGATTAACTGTAAGTGTCCCTGAATATTCTTATATGATATATTTCCACATTTTTATGTCAAAGGCTCTTTTGAAGCTAGGAAAATTATCCCATAATTTAGTCATCCTTCTCTCATTTTGTTTTTAGTGATTATGCGACATAGGATCTTACTTGGCTGTGCAGAATTACATATAGATCTGCAGACAATTCATGAAATGGGGCTTACCCTCAGGAGACAGGATTTGTAATTTGTCAACATATGTTTCTTCTCTTTTATTCTCTAAAAGGAAAATTCTGAGTTTCAGAGGCTTTCCAGTAGGATTGAGACCCAGCTTTTCATAGTCATTACCTGATAATAATCATGCCAAGTTCTGTCTACTTTCAGGCATTGCCATATCATTGCTTTTGCCTATAATGCTCTTTCCCAAATTTGTCCTATATTTGGGTTCTTTTTATTCAGGTTTTAGTTCCAATTTGCTTTCCTCAGAGAGTCCATTTCATACCAAATCCCCTAAAGTAGGTTCTTTCTCCCTCAGTTATTCCTTCAATTATTTGTTTATTTACATATGTATTTTGTCTATTCCACTTCAACATTAGACCCCAAAGGAGGGGGATCTTGCTGACTTATATACTGCTGTATATCCATTGCCTAGGATATATTCCTAGACAATTGTTCAATAATTATTTATTGATTGGCTGGCAACACCAGCAAGGATAAGTAGAAACCCCAATTGCACCAGATAAATAAAGCAGACCAAAACAAATGTTATGAAAATTAAATAGTCATTGGAACCACAGCCCACAAAGATAGGCTAGGACATGTGTGCTAAATCCAAACTAATAAGAACCTGGTAAAATAAAAAATTTAAATAGGACCCAAAGTCTCTTCATATAAGGCACAATGTTAAAGACAAAATTTTTAAGAATCACCCATCATAACAAGATCCAGGAACATTACAATTAGATAAGAGAAGACAATCTATTGACACCAAAACCAAATGAATCAAATGTTGAAATTATCTGTCGAGAATTTCAAAGCAGCAATTATATATGTCAATAATGAATGGCAGGTTCTCTGAAAAGAAGAAAGGGAATGTACAAAAAAATAGTACTTGTAACACTGAAAAACATAATAGACACTAGAAAAATTCTTGCTGGTTGGTCTCAGTATTAGAACAGGGATGACAGAGTATAGATTAGGAGACCTTGAGAACAAGTCAATAGAATCCACTTAATCTGAACACAGAGAATAAGCAGATTGAAAATGTAAAGTGTGCCTGAAGAAAACCCAAAAGATCCAATGATTATATCATAAAAGTATTATAAGGAAAGGAGAAGGAGTGGAGCTACAAGATTATTCAAAGAAATAATGGCTGAGGGATGCCTGGGTGGCTCAGTTGGTTAAGGAACCAACTCTTGATTTTGGCTCAGGTCATCATCTCAGGGTCATGAGATTGAGCCCCACATTGGGCTCTATGCTCAGCAGGGAGTCTGCTTGGGATTCTCTCACTTTCCCTCTCCTTCTGTCCCCCCACCACTCTAAAATTAATAAGTAAGTCTTAAAAAAAAAAAAGAAATAATGACTAAAATGGTCTGAATTCGATGAAAGATACAAATCTACAGATACCAGAAGTTGAGTGAACCATAAACAGATAAAACCAAAGAAATCCATGCCAATGAACATTATAATTAAATTCCTGAATACTAAACAAATTTTTGCAAGCATCCAGAGAGAAATGTTAACAAATGCCTAAGTCTAAATAATCCTTAGTTGTTTGCCAATTATCTTTTCAAGTAAAAACAATGTTCCAGGGCACCTGGGTGGCTCAGTTGGTTGAGCACCTGCCTTTGGCTCAGGTCATGATCCCGGAGTCCGGGGATCGAGTCCCATATCGGACTCCCGGCTCTGCGGGAAGTCTGCTTTTCCCTCTGACTTTCTCCCCTCTCATTCTCAGTCTCTCGCTCTCTAATAAATAAATAAAAATCTTTAAAAAAAAAATGTTCCATGAAAGAAACAAAAATTAGTTTAGCTATGAACTTTAACCATTACACAAGTACTTTTCCTTGAGACAAACAGAATCTCTTTGTATGTAGCAGAGCTGCTTTGTAAGTACTTCCCATTTCTCCCATAAAATTAAAAAAAAAGTTTAGTACAAGGTTCAGCATTTTTTTTTCCCTTTGGGAATATGTGGTGGTGAAGATGCAATGAATATTGATACAGTTTCATGCTACTTTCTCAATTTGAATTAAGACATGATGAATTTTACCCAGCATGTTTTTTTTAATGCATTACTAGTGTAACTAACAGTAAAAAGGGCAAATAATTTCTTAATATTATTAGGAAGACTTTATGGACTTCTTGAAGTCTCTGAAGGATTGCTAAAAGCTTCCATATTTCTAGAATCACTTCTGCAGTTTTAAGAATAATTTATGTAGGCAGAATACAGAGTTTAGACATAGACTATATATGTACATTTCTAATCGGTTTTCAACAAAGGTGTTGTGATTAAATTTAGAGGTTTTTTTCAAGAAATGTGGTTGAATAACTAGATATCTGTATTTTAAAAAACACTTTCTCTCATATTGCCTAATTCACAAAATAGAATTTTTTTGAAGATTTTATTTATTTATTTGACAGAGAGAGAGAGATCACAAGTAGGCAGAGAAGCAGGCAGAGAGAGAGGGGGAAGCAAGCTCCCTGCTGAGCAGAGAGCCCGACAACATGGGGCTTGATCCCGGGACCCTGAGATCATGACCTGAGCCGAAGGCAGAGGCTTTAACCCACTAAGCCACCCTCGTGCCCCACAAAATAGGATTTTTTTAAAGATTTATTTATTTTGAGAGAGAGAGAGAGCAGGGGTAGAGGCAGAGGGAGAGAGAGAGAATCTCAAGCAGACTCCCTGCTGACTTGAACCAAAATCAAGTCAGTCACTTTGCTGACTGAGCCCCCCAGGCACCCTCAAAGTAGCATTTTAAATGGATTATAAACGTAAAAGTAAGAAGACCACTTAGAAGAAAATATTTACAAATTTAGCATAGGCAAAGTTTTCTTAATTAGGATACAAAAGGAAAAACAGAAAAAGAAAAATAATGAACTGGATTTTAGAAAAATTTAAATTTTCTGTACTTTAAAAACCACAATTAGGGAAATAAAACAGACAAGCTATGGAAAGGGAGAAAATATTTCCCATACATACATATAGCAAAAAAATTTATTCAGAATTTTACAACTCAATAATAAGAAAAATAATGCATTTAAAAAAAATGGGCCATGAAAGAGGTGCCTGGGTGACTTATCAGTTAAGTATCCAACACTGGATTTCAGCATGGGTCATGATCTCATGGGTTGTGAGATTGAACCCCCCATTGGGCTCCATGCCCAGCAAGGAAATTGTTTCTCTCCCTCCCTATCTCCCTCTCTATCTGCCCTTCCCCCTGCTCATGCTCTCTTTTTCTCTCTAAAATAAATAAATAAACTTTTTTTAAAAAATCGTATTTAAATTAAAAAAATGGGCCATGAAAAGATGTTCAAAGCCATTAGTTACTATGAGATGTAAAAATTAAAACTCAGATGAGGTGTCTCTCATGCTGTGAACCCATGAGAATGCCTAACATTTAAAGATTAATAGTAAGTGTTTGCGGTGATGTAAAGCTACTAGAACTCATATATTGTTAGGATTGTAAAATGATATAGCCACTTTGGAAAAGATTTTGGGAGTTAATTATAAACTTAAACATTTACTAACTTTCAAACCACCAGAAATTCCACTCTTAGGGATTTACTTGGAGAAGTAAATCATGTCTAATCAAAATGTTTTACATGATTGTCCAAAATATCCTTGTTCATATTTGTTAAAGTGTAAAAATAAACCAAATATCCATCAACAAATAATGAACAAATTGTATATCCACTGAAATGGGATACTATTCAGCAACAAAAAGGAGCATCCTGTTAACACATGCAATAATGTGGATGAATCTCAAAAACACTGAATAAAAAAAAATCAGACATTTATATGAAACTTGGAACAGGCAAATGGATTAATATGACAGAAAGCGGATTACAGTTTGTGTTAATCCAAGAGTAGAAATGAAGAGATGTACTACAAGGAAGGGGAAATAGAGAAATGTTTTTTTACTTGATTGAAATGTTTTATATCTTGATTCTGGTGGCAGCTATACCAGTTTGTACATTTGTCAGATCTTTGAACTACATATTTTATTTTGTTTATTTTAGAGAGGGATTTAGCAAGACTTTATTATTTTTCTATAAGTGTACTCTTTAATCCCCTTAAACTACATATTTTAAATGGATGAATTTTAGTATATGTAAATTTTACCCCAATAAAGCTGACTAAATCTTAACATGCATTTATTGCAATAACCTATTAGAATGAGTTTTATTATATAACATATAACCCAACCATGCTAACAAATTAGTGGTTTCATTTATATATATAATCTTCCAGTTTATTTTCATTTGATCACAAAATTTTTATATAGTTGTAATCATAAGTTAGATTCAATTTAGTATTTGGCTCATCTTTTCTTAACATTTTCCATGTTGCTCCACAGTTTTTATATTTATTTTTTTTATTTTATAAGAATCCATTATATCTTAAAGTTTGCCTGTTTTTAAACACTTAGATTTTAAAAATTTTGTTAAAAGTCATTGCTGCCCCAACTAGATGCAACCTGAATTTCCATAAAGTGTAGAATTTGTAAAAACATTACACTCTACTCAGCAAATGGAATACTCAATACAATTAAAAAGAACAAACCTTATCCATTCAAACAAAACACAAATGAAACATATAGACAACATTCAGTGGAGGAATTAATACACAAATTGTCCATTTATATGAAGTTCAAGAACTAATCTTTGTTGATGAAAATCAGAAAAAATGGTTAACTCTGAGAACATTTTATTGTTTGGTAATGGGAGAGCTGTTGGTATGTTAGAAATATACTTTTTCTTAATCTGGTTGGTTGTTATATGATTGTGTACATATGCAAGAGGACATAAAGCTGTACACTTAAGGTTTGTGCATTTTTATTAATTCCTGTTTTCCTTCAGTATAGAAATATAAATAATAAAAGTAATAACATAACTAAAAGCACCATACGACTAGCTCTCCTTATCCCAGTTACTTTCAGTGGATTTTCTTTTGATCCTTTATAATTTCCTTTGGACTAGTCACCAAGATAAGTGCTATAATTTTTTAGATCTCTGCATAATTTGTTTTTTGTTTTGTTTGCTTGTGTTTCTTTTTAACTAGAAGAAAATGTGGGTTTTTTTTTTTTCTGGTTTAAATTGCCATCAGTAATTCTTAAACATATGTTTTTACATACTCTTGCTAACAAATATAAAATTGTTTTCCCCTAATCTAAAGGTTATATATTTTATTTCTTCTAGTAAGTGCTCTCAGTTTGGGGCACAGGATTATGTTTATTGTCATATCTATTTTCCAGTCATGAGGAAGTTCCTAACAAAAAATATTTTTTCATTAGCATTCATTTCGCCCATGTTCTGATATATATTTTTTTAATCTAGTAAAAGTGACATCTACAGAAATGCTCCATTTTACTAGTGGGAGAGAGGCTAAGTGCCTTTTGGTAACTTTCTCCTTTTGAGGAGAAAGGGTAATTGACTTTGATGGAGTTCTCAGGAGATGTGCTGATTGCCTTGTGCTTTCAGCATCAAGCAAGAATATTGTTCATGAAAAGAATGGTTTTTGCCAACACAGCTAACTGCTTTGGAACTCTACTGAATCCTCTGTTCAAGTCTGAGTAACTCACTCAAACTTTGACATTAAGGCTAGTAAAAGGGAAAGGAATTTAGAAATAATTCTGTGCTGATCATATGTAATAAAAGCCCACATTGAAATAAAGAAAGCATCCTCATTCTCTAACCAGGTATGAATGCATATTTATTATTTCTAATTCTATGCTGTGGACTTCAAAACCTAAAATTTGTGAGTGATAGTTGGAAAAACTTTGGAGATGATGATAAAACCATGTATTTAAAATATCACTCTATCTGGGAACTATAGGCAAAGATTTATGGTTCTTCAGTAGAGCACAATTGCTGTTCTAAATTGTCTACTCTGATTAGATTTACTATTTATATATCATTGCCTCTGCCATGGCATATAAAGGAAGAATGTCGTAAAAATAATCAATAGAATAAGTTACCACATTTTAATTAGTCCTTATTTATTTCCTGAGGGAAATGATAAAAATTAATTGGCAAAGATTCAGAGTAATTAGATGCTGTAAAGAGAACATCAGAGACTACTTAGAAATGATTATCATGCATCAGTAAACCACAAAAGAGGTTAAAGAAATATGTATGTGCTACATACAAATACAGGTGAAATATATATTTTTCAAGGAATTTGAAAAGAGGCTAACTTTCCTTTTCTTCTTTTCCCTTTCCCTCTTCTTCCCCTCTATTCTTTAATGATTAGGAGCTAAGAAAATGGCCTTAGTATTACTTATTACTAATAAGATGAATATAAATATGCATGGACAAGAAAAGAACGAGTTTTGCTTTATTCCTTCTAATATAAGGCATATTTTGGTTCTCTGAAATGTGATTTTAAAAATGGAAAGAGAGGGGTGCCTGAGTAGCTCAGTGGGTTAAAGCCTCTGCCTTTGGCTCAGGTCATGATCTCGGGGTCCTGGGATCAAGCCCCGCATCGGGCTCTCTGCTCAACAGGGAGCCTGCTTCCTCCCTCTCTCTGCCTGCCTCTCTGCCTACTTGTGATTTCTCTCTCTCTGTCGAATAAATAAATAAAATTAAAAATAAATAAATAAATAAAAATGGAAAGAGAATACTACCCCATTTGCTGTTCTCAAGCATTTGCATATACTGTTCTCTCTGCCTGATACACTCTTTCCCCAAGGCTTCCCTAAATACATTTAAAGTTCAAACTGTAGGTTTCAATTTAAAGATCATTCCTTGAACTCCTAGACCAGTTCTATGCTTTCATAACACCCTGTGTTGGTTAGTTGCATTTTTTTTTCCAGTTCTGCTTTCTGTTGTTCCCTTGTTCTGTGTGTATTTCAAGGATCTTACTCTTAAAATTCACATTTTCATTATTCCTTTAAAAAAAAAATCTCCCAGTTGGGTTTGGCTAATAGAAGCTCTTGTGGAAGCTTGGAGGAAGAAACAGGGTATTTCTTCTTCTCTTCATTCTGGGCAATGTTTCTGCCAGTGAGCACATCTCCTACAAGACTAGAGTTAGTTCTCACCAGGTGGCTCATCCATGGATTCTTATAATTCCCTTTGTTCCATCAGTCTCTCCAATTTTAGAGTGATAGCAGCTTCCTGCTGTGGCTCATCTTTGGTTGAAACACAGTGCCATTTTGCCTTCTCAGCTTTTCTAATACTTTTGTGGCCAATTCCCCACATTAAAGTCCATCTCTTGAATTGCTTTTCATAGGACTTGTATTGCTGGCAGTAATCTGACTGATAATTATATTAAACTTTCCTTATCTGTATTTCCAATCACACTTTTACATAGTGATTTAATCTGTTTTCCTAGATAGGTTAAATTGCATAAAAAGAATTGTATTTTTTCTATTTCCAGTCTTTAGCCTAGATCTTGGCTTATGGAAGTCAGATAATATTTGTTGAACGAACAAAGAAATAAAGGGAGGAAGGAAAAGAGAAAGGAGTGAGGAAATTTTAACTATTTTCATATTTACATTTCATAGTAATAAAAGGATTTGAGTCTACGTGTATCAGGACAAAATACCTTTCCCTTAAACAATCAAATAACTGACATGAGGCTAATGTATAGAAATGATAGAGAAAAGAGGAATCTTTTCTGTTTGATAAACCTAAATTTTAATTGAAGAAGCAAAGTAGAAAATATAAATGTATACCTGTATTAACTAAGCATTACAAAAAATTTCTTGTAGAATGTGAAAAATAATTAGCCAGATTTCAAAATTTTATCTTTATTTTAAAAGTTTTATAATGGGCAATTCTTTTTTTGTTATTGTCCAAGGAAATTCAAAACAAGTTATGTTTTAGGTCGCTCAGCATCTGCTGAAATCTCCTTGCTCATGCCTTTTTCTGTGCTATAGATAATAGAAAATGTTGAGATACATCTGCATTTCCCAGAAACCTTTGATGTAGGCTGTCAATGTTTGTGCAAGATTTGAATGAGGAACTGATTTCAGTGGGACGAGAAGTGACAAATCTCACACATCTTGCAGGTGCAGAATGACTGGCAGTCAAGGTAGTAGGGGTGACTTCGATCATCAGGCCATCGTTAAGTTGGTGAAAAATGGAATGAGCACTGGGATCATCACTTCCTGACTGTAACAGATAACAATTCCTTACATGAGCCTCTTGTGGTATAAAATCTGAAAGTTGAACCTCAAGCGGCTCCAGTCCTACCAACATCTAAACACCAGATTACCAGAACTAAATCCATTTGTACTTAAAATAGCTGGAGAGTTTTCTGTTATCCAGAACTGTGAATCATGTTCAGACAGGACCAAAATGCATTATTATCTTTATGTCATAATGACAGTAAATTCAAATTTATGTACACATTTAATAGAAAGAAAAAGAAGGCATGTTTAGAAGGAAATCTAAACATAGGGGTTAAGTTTTGTTTGTTTTTAGTAAAATCTTAAAGGTGTGGGTGGTGGAGACATTTTTCACAGTATCGAGAGCTGGACTAGACATTGAGGTGACAATGGCCAGGAGTGACTGGCCAGCTCGGTTGGAAGAGCATGCAACGCTTGATCTCGGGTCACAAGTTCAAGCCCCACGTTGGGTGTGGAGATTACTAAAGATAAACAAATAAATAAATAAACTTAAAAAAAAAGGTAACAATGGTAAGCAAAGGCAGTAATGGTTCTTATTCTTGTCATACCATTGAAAGAGGAATATATATATGTTAATATATATATTAATCTTAGAATGTTCAGTTCTTAGGATCTTAGAGAATAATACAATTAAGTGTAACATTGCAATTCATGTTATGAGGGAAATCTAGTTTGGTATGAGAATGTTTAATGAGATGGTTTGACTACTTCAGGGTCAAAGAATATTACCTTCAGAGGAAGGGTATCAAGCTGATCTGTTAGCACAGTTTGGATTTGACTAGAAAACATGAGGAGAGAAACAGAGGGAATGCCAGGCACGGGTAACATGTACAAAAGCCTCACTTCAGCATTAACATGGCATGATTCAGGATGTGAAATCAAACCACTGTTAGAGCACAGAAAACAAGGGGACCTGGGTGAAGATGTCCAGAGAAAGGAAGCTAGGTAAAGTCCTACCGATGCAGTGTCATGGTGGTCTTGCTAATAATGTGTGCCATTGTTCTAAAAGCAATGGAGAACAGAAAATTTAAGAAAGGTAATCCCCTGTTTCTGTGTTTTGGAATATAAATAAGTATAGAGTAGCAATCTTAAGACTGGGTTCATATAGCAAATAATTATTGGAAAGAGATTATAGGAAGTATTTTTCTTCTAAGCACATGTAGGACTAAGTGGGGAACTGGTTCTTTTACTTTCTGTCTTTATTTGCTCTGCCTCTGCCTTAACTACCTTGTTCTTTTAGTTTTGCTATTGTTGTTTGGTTTTAATATACTTTCACTAATTGGCTTTTCCTAGTCCTAGCTTTTGCTCTGTATCTTTGACTGCTGAATACTTATTTTTGAATCAAGCATTTATTTTGACATCTTTTGCTTATTCTTACTGCTTATTCTTTTACCTCCTTACACTTTTCATTGTTTTAATTTATTTCTATTTCTTAGTCTTATCATTAATGATATTTCAGATTTGTTTTATCCCCACTGTTGTTTTGGACACGATTAAAAACAGGTGAATGTTTTGGTGATTCGCAAGATCAGCTTGCGGGGAAGGTTTTAGTAAGTAAGTGTTTAGTAAATGTTTAGTTATTTTGGAGTACAAATCATCATTGGGGATGCAAACAAAAATAATGAAGTTTTTTTTAGATGTTTTAACCAGTAACTGTGATTTTACATCCTAGCCTGTGGCATTCTTGTTCTGAAATATAAATCCTAGTATTTTTCTTATTATAGCTTTGTTATACACTCCCTGGAAGCTTTTTAACAGATTTTGGATTTGTGTTAATCTTTTTAGTCACTGGTTAATACAAAAGAATATCAGTGCTCTCTTAAGCAGAATGCAATTCAGTAAAGTGGATTCCAGGTTTTCTGTATCATTCAAACAAGAGTCTATAGAGATAGAAAAATTGGCAAAATCCACCACAAATATAAAAAAACAAAACAGAATGTAGTTATTACTATATATATATATCAGTCCAAAATAAATGTGTGAACTTGATGTATACTGGTTACTTTCTTTCACAAAGCAAACTTATAAAGTAGCTTTGAGAATACTTTTTTCTTTGCTCTTGTTTGAACACCTGCAACATCCTATATTCTGAAGTTTATCAAAAATTTACCCATTTCAGGGGCACCTGGGTGGCTCAGTGGGTTAAAGTCTCTGCCTTCAGCTCAGGTCATGATCTCAGGGTCCTGGGATCAAGCCCCACATTGAGCCCACATCGAGCCCTACATCGGGCTTTCTGCTCAGCACGGAGCTGCTTCCCCCTCTCTCTGTGCCTGCCTCTCTGCCTACTTGTGATCGCTCTCTCTGTGTCAAATAAATAAATAAATAAATCTTTAAAAAAATTTACCCGTTTCAAATATGGAAAAAGTTCTACTTCTATTTCTTGAAACAATTCAAAATCAATGATAGCGGTAAATTGAAGGAGAACTGTGGGGAGAAAATTGTTAATTTTATACAATAGATGCCAGTTTTTAAAAAAAAATGGAAGTGCTATAGAATTTCTCACTATTAAAAGAAATGATGATAAAAAAAGGACAGAAATATAAAAAGTTTGAGAGAAATAGAAAGTGCAAAATAATTGATAACTGTCAAAATTGTAAACTTCAAAAGATCAGCTACTTTGGTAACCTGACAGCTGTGTGTTAGAAAATCCAAAGCTATCTTTCCACACAAAAGATTCTGATTTACAACTTTCCTAGAAGCTAAAGTTTGTCTCCATAGAAATATCTTTAGTTTCTTCATAGACTTAAGATTCCCTTAAAGACTTCAGACTTATTGTGTTTCTAGTTTAAGAAAAAATGCAAGTGACTTTTTAGTGAAATGAGCCGGTGCCATTTTTGGCTTTTAAGGAAATTATTGAAAATATCACAGAAACACACTGTACCTCCCATTTTAGGACTTTTCATAAAGTCTAACATTCAATTTAAATTGATTTTTATTTTTATTTATTTTTAATTTTTTTAAAGATGTTTTATTTATTTATTTGACACAGAGAGAGAGAGAGATCACAAGTAGGCAGAGAGGTAGGCAGAGAGAGAGAGGGAGGAAGCAGGCTCCCTACTGAGCAGAGAGCCCAATGTGGGGCTTGATCCCAGGACCCTGGGATCATAACCTGAGCCGAAAGGAAAGGCCCACTGAGCCACCCAGGCACCCCTAAATTGATTTTTAAATGCATGTAATTCTTTAAAGCAAAAAACTTCAAATGTAGTGTAACATAGGATATAATTTCAGAGAAAATAAAATGAGAACAAGTAGAATTATCTAATACTCTATGTTCTATGTAAAAAAATGGGAAGAATATTAATTTAAGATGGATGATGCACATAATGGTGTTACAGTACTATTTGCTTAAATAATTATTTATACATTAATATAAATGCATAGATAATAAAATCAGTAGTTTTATTACTTAAAATATTTACTTCAATATAAATAGTATATTAAGAATAAAAGTAACATGAAAGCTTATTCAAAACCCAGATAACAAGCATAGATACATTTTAAATATAATTTCTCAACAATGAAATCTGGAAGTGGAGGCAATTATCTCTCATTGATCACATAAGTAAACAGAAATTGTGCCTGCTTGGTAAATTACGCCAGGGGAATTTTTTTGCCTTGTTTTATTTTATTGCCCAGCTCAAATTAATAAAAATACATAATTTTGAAATTGTTACTCTTTCAAATACCTTTTATTAGTTAGATTGATATTTGAGAAGCAAAGATCCAGTGCTCTTTAAGTATTATTTTGCATAAGACATGAGATTAAAATTTGTATTTCCTAGTGGTTATTTATGAATTTAATTTTACAGAGTTGCTACCTTTTTACATTATCTTTGTTCTTCTAGTGTTTTATTTTGAAAAATTTTAACAGCTCAGAAAATTATAAGAAATGGTACAATGAATCACACATACTCCTCACTCATACCCGTCAGTTTTTAACAATTTTCCTCTCATTTGAACTTAGGTTAGTGTCTGTGTTTGTCTATTCATGTCTGTATGTATGTGTATGCATTTGATAGTTGCATACATCAAGATTTTTCACTCTTAAATATTTTGGCACATATTTCCTAAAAACGGAACTTAACTACAGTATATTTATTATATTAAAAAATTAATGTTGATACAATACTATTATAAAAAATAGAGTCCACATTAAAAATGCATTTGTCTCGGGGCACCTGGGTGGCTCAGTCAGTTAAGCGCCTGCCTTTGGCTCAGGTCATGATCCCAGGGTCCTGGGATCGAGCCCCGCATTGGGCTCCCTGCTCAGCGGGAAACCTACTTCTCCCTCTTCTACTTCCTCTGCTTGTGTTCCCTCTCTCGCTGTGTCTCTTTCTGTCAAATAAATAAATGAAATCTTTAAAAAAATGCATTTGTCTCAATAATATCCTTAAATTTGTATTATTTTACTATGTTTTTTAATAATGCAGAATGTAATCAGCATACCTTCTTTTAGTTGTCATATTTCATTGGTCTCTTTGATATAGATTTTCCTTGGCTCTTCTTATTCTAAATAGTTTATGAAATTGGCATTTTTGGAGAGTTTAGGACAGCTTTTTTTTTGTTTTGCTGAATTTCCCTTGATTTGTTTTTTCTGATTGTTTTCTCAGGCTTGGAATCGAACATTTTGGTGTGAATGCTAGCTAAATGGTATGGTATTTTGGTTCAGCACATCAGTGAACCCCTGCTGTAATTTTGTACCCTTTTTTGTGAAGTTAGATCAGTTAAGGGGGTTTCCACCTCTGCCTTTGATATTCTCAATTTGTCCTAATAGGGTGGCCATTTTTTCAAAATTTATCTTGATTCTTGGTCAGTTCCTCAAGCCCTACCATCCAGTTGCCCTCCCTTCTATCCAGTTGCAAATTTTGAGGTCCCAGTATATTCTACAGCCCAGTCTTCCTATTATAATCCTTGAAATATGTTCAGTAAAGATACACAGTCTGACAATTTACAAGTATAAACTGAAGAACCAGAGGAATATGGGTTTTGCTGATGATATAATTTCCCATCCAAATTAAAATATTTTTAAGAGTAAAAGAAGATACTATGTATATCACTGGAGCAGATTCTAATACAAATATCTGTATTTGTTAGAGATTTGAATCAATTTTAGCCAAGACAAACAGTTCAAGATTTGTTACAAGTGATTAAAAGTCCTATAGAGCCAGTAGGTGGGCCAGAGAAGTGGAGAAGAAGAGAATTTCAGGAGCAATATTCCAAGTTCCAAAGCTTGAGGGAGGGAACAGTGGTAGCTGCTGCTTCTTCTTCGTGACCATGAAGCTGCCATCACTTCTGTCAGATTAGTCCCTCATTGCTCCTGGAACAATCCACCCCGGCCACGTGGATGCTTTGTGCTCTGTCTGGACATCCATGGAGCCATTAAGTGCTGGATTCTTGGATTTTGCTAACTCTGCTTAAAAAAGAAAAAGCCCATGCGACCTTGCCTGCCAACAGAAACAGAAAGAACAGAAACAAAAAAAATAGCATAAACACCAGACACATTATGCTTTCACCATCAGAAATTCTGAAATAAAATTTACCCTCCAGCATTTCCCTGTGGGATCATCCTGAAGCTACTCTTGGGAACACTGCCAACATTGCACATTTGCTTGTCTGATTCTTCTCTGTCCTCCTTTCCCTACTCCAACAGCTTTCTCCTGGGAGCACTTCCTTAATTAGATACTTGCCACCTTTGGAAAACCTTGCCTAAAAAAATGACCTTGCCAAAGAGCACTTCCTCAGACCCCACACCACATTTACCCACTTACCTATAATGATGCCCATATGCTCAGCTATTATTATTATTATGTCCATATGCTCTGCTATTATTATGATGAATTATTTATGTTCCTCTCTAAGGCCAAACCCTTAATTTATCTTCTGAATCCTAGCTTTTCTTGCCTACTGAAGACATCACTTCAGCATTTCACTCTATCTTTCCCCATCTCTGTCCTCTCTCATTGCAGGCATCCCTTGGAGATATTACAGGTTCAGTTCCAACCACTGCAATAAAGTGAAATTGCAATAAAGCGAGTCAAATATTTTTTTTTGTTTCCCAGTGCATATAAAAGTTATGTTTACACTATACTATAGTCTATTAAGTGTGCAATAGCATTATGTCTAAAAAAATGAAATTGCCTTAATTAAGAAATATTGCTTAAAATGTGAACTATTATTTGAGCTTTCGGAAAGTCATAATCCCTGGTTGCAAATCACCAGAACAAATATATTAATAAATCTAGTAATAATGAAAAGTTTGAAATATTACGAGAATTATCAAAATGTAACATAGAAAACACAAAGTGAGCAAATGCTACTAGAAAAACAGGTCTGATAGACTTGCTTGATACCTCAATATGTACAAACACAATATGTACAAAGTGTAATAAAACACAGTGCAATCAAATGAGGTATGCCTGTACTTTTGTTTTTTTTGGGAAGCAGGCTTCCTGCTGAGCAGAACGCCCGATGCAGGGCTTGATCCCAGGACCCTGAGACCAGGGCCTGAGCCGAAGGCAGAGGCCTTAACCCACTGAGCCACCCAGGCACCCCGATATGCCTGTACTTTTAATTCAATGTCATATTCATTTTTTCCATATCTATCTGTTCTCCCATTTTTATTCCTTCTCTATCCAGCCTTAATTCTCTGATCTGCCAGTCTAGTCTAAATGTGCTGAAGTCCCAAAGCTGATGGACTTTGAGTTAAGCAAAAGGGAGAGTATCCTGGGTTGGCCTGACTCAGTCATGCAAATCTGTTAAAAGAGGATTCAGGTATTTCTTTTCTTCTTCTTCTTTTTTTTTTAAAGATTATTTATTTGTTTATTTATTTATTTGACAGAGAAAGAGAGATCACAAGTACGCAGAGAGGCAGGCAGAGAGAGAGAGGGGGAAGCAGGCTCCCTGCTGAGCAGAAAGCCCAATGTGGGGCTCGGTCCCAGGACCCTGAGATCATGACCTGAGCCAAAGGCAGAGGCTTTAACTCACTGAGCCACCCAGGAGCTCTGGGTTCAGGTATTTCTTGAAAGAAGAGACTCAGTATGAAAGATTATATCATTCCATGATAGAATGGAAGAGATTAAAATGTTGTAATTAAACATGGTCTGATTTTAGTCATGTCTGTTGACTCTGTGCTCTTTGGGCTTGCCAGTGCAATCTAGTATATTTGCAAGTACATGCAAAGGTGCTCAATATAAAGCCTTTAGAAATGCATAGGGCTCCTCTTCTTCCAGCCCCCACTTCCTGTAAACCAGAAGTATTCAGATAGTGTAGTCAGCCTCTTGGTTCCATATAACCAGCAATGTGATCCACGCTTCTTGAAGCTTCTTTCTTATCTCTTTCATGTACATGAATAAAAACGTTATGTTATTTCCAGAACAGATGGAGAGCTATTTGTGTCAAAGGTTTCAGAAATTAGTTACTGTCGGTATGGAGATATACTAATTAGTTTTCATAAGACCAGCATCAACGGTAGGGATTGAACTTTGAAAGGAGATAGGACAGATTAGTGATTCAGTATCACGATACAGCAAAATGTAAAGAAAAAAGTAAATTCAAAGTGGACCAGTGTTTGAAATTATATAATCCTTATTTATTTATTCATTTATTTGAGAGAGAGAGTGAGTGTCAGAAAGAATAAGCCAGAGTACAAGGGCGTGGGGAGAAAGAGGCAGAGGGAGAGGGAGTAGCACACTCCCCACTGAGTAGGGAGCCCTAAGTGGGCTCGATCCCAGGACCCTGAGATCATGACCTGAGCTCAAGGCAGACACTTAACCCACTGAGCCACCCAGGTACCCCTTTGCTTAAATATTTTTTAAGCTATCATTATATCTTATGTTTTGCTTATTTCACAGTTTAATTGCTTTTGGATTACATAGTAAAATTATATAAAACAAATCATGATTATTTTTTTTTAATTTTCCTAATCAGAAGACAATTCACACTAATTGAAAGTAGTAATTAGAAATAGCTTTGGAGTAAAATTAGTAGGATATAGTTTAGTCTATTTTAGTCTAGACAATTTGAGGCAAAGAGCTAGGGAATATGTAGATGATTTGTAAATGTATTTACATAAATATATGTCATGTATATATGTACCAGGGGGCAATACTGTGCTTAATGCATTATTTTATTTTCCTCCAGAGCCTATTGAATAAAGACATATTTCCCTAGACTCCTTCTATCCCGGTGAATCATATAAATATTTATGATCAATACTGTGTGGTTACTAAGTGATGTAATTACTTCCTGTTCTGTCTCTAAAATCCCCACACAATTCTCTATGCTTCTTTTTCTCTTCCTTCAGGGTTGGCCAGTTGCATGGGATCCAGCTTAGGAGACTGATTACCGGATGAATGGTGGCAAGAAAAGGTAAAAAAGCAACAATCTCTGAAATAACCTTTTGAAAAAGAGCTATTCAGGAGAATCCAATAAGAAACATCATATCAGCTTTGTACTGGTTAGGAAAAATTTCTGTGTATGTGTGTGTATACATATATGTGTGCTTGTATATACATACCACGAAAATACACACCATTATTTATGAAAGGTCCCTGAGATTTCGGGCAGGCGTTAATTTTGGTGAGAATTATAGAAACTGATACTTCGAAGTAGTGTGCTCCTACAACAGCAAGAACACTGATATCAGATTCTAGAAAAATCACAATCTAACCATAGAAACAGTAGAAAACAATATTGGCAAACTGGTTGCCTGCAGTAATCTGGGAGGCAGATTATAAGGTTACTGATCTGTTAACTGTAGGTAAGAAAGAAATAGAATAATGTATGTTGATTATTACTAGCCACATTTGGTAGGTTAATGAAAGCAAAACTTGAGCTTGGGAAATACCCAGTTTACATACAGATATGAAAGGGCACATACGGAGAGTACAGATGTTTTGAGCTTCATTGGGTTGAAGAAGTCAACATCTTCCAGACCCTAAATGTTAAGAAATGCTGTTTTAGAAGGCTTTGTGAAACAAAAGCTAGGTAAACCATCTCAGCTAAAGAAAGTAATAAAGTAACTCAGGGAAAAGAACAAGTTAAGGGTATGGTCTTCCTAATTATTATTCCAGATACCTTCAAGGTAGCTGCTGTAATTTCAAAGAAAGGGAATAAGACTAGAAAGAAAAGGAATCAGTACTGGGAATCTGGAAAAGTCTAAGAAAAAACTTTGGTGTGGTTGCCAGCACATGGCAGAGACTAAAAGCAAATAGATCAGAAGCCCACTAGGTTTGAGCAAATCATATTGCAAAAGAAAAAAATGTATGCCTGGTTTAATAGTACCTTTAAATCTTTAAGTTTAAAAATCCTTTGGGCCTGCAACTTTCTATGAGTAGTTGTAGGCTTTGAAAATTCCATGGTCCTGAGATGAGGATGCCACCAACATACACACATATCATATATGACCAAGGAAAATAATGGACAAGAAGGAGCCTACTCCAGGTCAGGGCCAGGAGCCATTGAGTACAATGGGTCAAAGTGTTCTTTACAGAGAGCAGAATGAAAGCATTATTAAAGGGCATCCTCAACCTTGGGGTCAGGGGCATTCTTGATGTCTTCAAGTAGGATTTCAAAAGTTGTGTGGACTAATAACTATAATGTGTCTTCCAGTCTTATTTTTCCAAAACCAAGTGTTATTATAGTAGATTTGTCCCTATTTCACCATTGTGTATTGAGTCTGTGAATGTACATGAATATGGGGAAGGTATGGGCAGATAAGCTGCCTTTGAAGTTTCTAGATTGCTGGACGGAGAGCTACATATAAAACTTTTTTTTTGGCTTATTATTGTATTATTATTTTGAAACATTACCTACTTATTATCTGATATATATAAATATGGAGCTACATATAAACTTGATGTGAAAGTTCATACAAAAAAAAAAGAAATCTTGAACTTTGCATTGGATATGGGGATTAGTGGGGACTTGGGTTGTCTCCTTGGGAAGATAGTGTCTTCTACATGTAGGAATGGCTATTACATGAATTGTGATTAGAGGGGAGGACATGGGATAGAAAATACTGTAAGTTCATGATACCATTTTTTATTTTCCGTCTTAGAAAATAAGAAGAGTACATTTCTGAATATATTTACTTTTAGGTGAAGATAAATAGGTCTGGCTCAAGGTCTGGCTCAACTATAGGCAGAAGTTATGTAGACCTGGCCTAATAATCATCCCTTGTGAGTTTCCATGCTCTCTCTTCCCTGCTTCATGATTGAAGGCAAAGAATCATGAATTGGTGGAGTCACAAGAAGGGAGGAAACTGGATCTGTTTAATTCATTGCTTAGAGAAAGCTGCCCAGGAAAGCTGTCTCACTTAGGAACACCACCATCAATCATTGTGTGTGAGAGAAGTGAGTGTGCATTGTGCTAAGCCATAAAATTTGGGAGCTGTTGGAGAAGCATACACACAAAAGAATCATGATTTTCCATCATTTTACTCTTGCCCTCCTTGCTTCCAGATAACCTTTTTCTTTGATCTGATTGAAAACTTCAATCCCAGGATCTTCCTGTTTTTCAGCCTCTAAACATCAACCATACTTCTCTTTCTTTGCCAAAAACCTTACAAATACGATCTATAACTTCAAAACATATCACCGCAAGACTCACCATGTTTTGTATCTTGGTTCTTCATCTGCTTTAACCACTTCAGTCTTGAGTCTTGAATAAATGTAACTTTCTACTTTCTTTGCTTCTGCTTCTGGGCCACTTATCTTAGACTGAAGATTTCAGCCTGTGAAATGTGTGGTCTCCAGCCACAGCTGGGTCCCTAGTACCATGTATTGTTTAACATTCCTTACTTGCTTCTACCCCATGAATGTTTACCAATTTTCCAGACCTTTGCCAGTATTTTAAGGGAGGTATTTCTTAATCAATCCCCTTATTCTAAGTCAAAATCTTCTTTCATAGGAAACACTGAGAGTGTTAAGAAAAGATATTCTCAACTTCTAACACTTCCACCTTTAAACTCAGTTTTTATGTCAATATTTTCTGTCCTTTCAGAGAAAGAGGACTCCTCTGCCTTGACACTAAATTTCCTGTCTTCCCCTGCTCTTATACTTCGTTCTAACAAAGATTGCTCTCACATTTTCTATTTTTATATTCTCTCCATTGTCTTTTTTCCTTCCAAGTTCTTCGTGTAATACCCAGTGATGTTTTCAAATATTTCCAGCTCTCTGTGCTTAGATCAAATGATAGGAATTCATGTTGTGGTTCTTGGTGGTTTAGTTGGGCCAGTAATGAGTTACAGACAATGAGTTACAAGCAGAAGTGAAATAAGGCATTATCTGATGGGCAATTTATGGCCAAATCTCTATCTTTTCCTGTGACCCAACAGCTAGGAACCCTTGAGAAGACAGTTGCTACATTAGCCTGAGTCTCTGAGTAGCCAAAGGATAGATATGTAGTATGGACAAGGAAACATCCTCGTGGTTCTAAGCCTCTGAGAATTTGAGGGTTACCTAGTCTTGCTTGATATAATTCTGAACAAACAATCTTTCCTGGTGGTTATACCCTTTTCAAGCTACTACTCCATCTTTTTTGTTTTTCTCTTTCAAATTGATTGAAAAGTAATATAGACCTTTTTCTTCACTTTCATTCACTTCTCAATTTGTTACTCTCTGCTATTCTTCCTTACCTGTTAATTGAAACCTCTTACTAAGTTCTGTTGCCAGGCCCTGGAAATGCTGTTTTATACAGAATGGGCCTTGAGGTCTTCATCAACTGCTTATCTAAACATGGGAGAAACTTCAAAATCCTGCCTTGAGCAAACTTGTGTGTCTGCTTTTCTGTAATCTTTAAACCTATCTCTGTGCACAGGTAGGGTAGCAGTTCCTCTGGGGATCACAATGTTGAAAACAAAATTTAAATCCTATTAAATAACATTTAAAGAATATGAATCATCTCAAGTCAGGAGCCAAGAGCCTTAAAAGCACAGGTTTCTGTCAAAGATTCTACCTGGGTTGGCTACCATTCTACTCTCATATACATCTGTCCAGCAGAAGCTGCATTTAAAGAAGACAGATGGAAAGGGTTTTTGCCAGTTTCACATATGCAAAGCTGTATATCTATCTTAGTTCAGATTAGCAAGATGTTTTGTAACTAGATGATGTCCCCTTAGCTCACACAGAATGTTCAATGTTGGAATGGACACAGGAAACAGCCATATTAAAAATCTTAATGAATTTATAAAACACAACCAAGAAGATAAACTAGGAGAAAAAAACACTGGAAAGAACTCAGTAGAACACTGTATAGAAAAGGAAATAAATGACATAGAGCAGAATGCTAACTGATTATCTTCAGTCGATGAAAGTGTGGAAAGCTTAATTTTTAAATTTATATTGCTATTATTTTATTTAAAAATATTTTTAAATTGGTTTACAATCAAGTGTATTTGAACACTTAGTCCTCAAGTGTTATCTTGATTTTTATTGTAAATTTGTTTTGAGCCATTAGTGTGGGGATTATCGAAAGCAAATGAAATGAAACATGTTTTGTAGAATCAAATTCTGTTTCGGGCATTAAATGTCATTTAGCGTGGAACAAATTTGAAGCAAAATGAGTAGCTGTAAAAAATAAAAATCACAATGATGAATGAGGGAAGTGGACAGGCAAGTGGTAAAATCTTTGTTGCAGATATCAGAAAAGAGAATATGACATATAATCAAAGATGAGAAATGATCTGAGAGACATAAATTTACTGCTGATTCAATGTTCACGGCTTAGTTGTGAATGTGGAAAAGATATTTGAATTTGTTGGTATACTGGCTGTATGTTTGCTCTTTTTTAAAGATTTTTATTCAAATTTAATAAACCTAACAAGCATGTATAGTAGATTTTTTAAATCAAGGAATATATTTAAATAAAATTTAAATTTTATTTAAATAATAAAATTTAAATAAATAAAAATTTAGTAATTTAAATAATATTTAAATAAAATTGAAATACAGCATACATTAAGGAAATCCTGACTGTAATATTCAGAGAGTTCCATATGACTATACTGAATTCTGCAATTGGAGAAAAAAGCAAGAACAGAATAAAGTACTTTTTTTTTTCTCCTCACTAAAGTTAGGTGAGGCTATCCTGGATTTGAAAGTCAATTTGTAGATGAATAGTCATGTTCTATTATTGATTCCAGTGTAGAAGCTGTAGGACATTTTTATATATGATATGCCTAGGACAGATAGAATGAGTTAATTATTGTTGGTTCTTCCTTTTAGTTTTAGAGAAGATTTATAATTCGTTGCTTCCACACTCAAGCCTGCTAAACTGTAACTGTATTTATTTCTCTGTTAGTATTACTCATTTAGCTCTTTGACCCCATTTTCTGCCCCACAGCAATATCAAATTAAATTTTCCTGGTTTTTTTTAAAGATTTTATTAATTTATTTGACAGAGAGAGAGAGCTCACAAGTAGGCAGAGAGGCAGGCAGAGAGAGAGGGGAAAGCAGGCTCCCGGCTGAGCAGAGAGCCTGCTGCGGGTTTCCATCCCAGGATCCCAGGATCCCAGGATCCAAGGACCCTGGGATCATGACCTGAGCCAAAGGCGGAGGCTTTAACCCACTGAGCCACCCTGGTGCCCCTAAATTTGCCTGTTAAGAAGTAACTTGGTTACTTCCAGATTAACTAAGTCCCTTTGGAGTAAATAACATTTGTAGGGTTCTTTCCTTAATTTCTGCTTTTCCTTGCCTTTGGTGGAATCTGTGTTCAGCAGAAGCTTATGTAATGTCATAGTTATTGGGTAATGCCATGTAATTTCACATGTTCTTCTTTGATCATTTTCATAGCCAGCACCATGGGGACATTTCTGCCTTGCTTTTTTGCCTCTGTTCCCACTGCACCCACCACTGTTGTAACTTATTATTATACTTGTCAGCAAGGTCAGTTCATGGTGCTTTGTCCCGAGGAGGTTGGCTCGGGACAACCTGCCTACATCTTTCTCACCTGACTAAGCCTGTTCATTGACATACAGTAATAACACAAGCCTCTTGAGGTGGAATCAACCCCCAACCTATCTCTAGCTGTGGAAAGCATAGGTCCTTAGTAAAATGGTATAGCCCATTCCCCCTAGTCCACACACCCAGGGGCACATGATAGCCAGCTTTCTCTGCTATCTTCTGACTCCTCCCCTGGAGCATGTGGAAACCCTTACATACCCTTTATACGACATGGAATCCAGGGGAAATTTCAGGATGAAGGAGAAAGAGATACTATGTCAGACTGTTTCATGACCCATCTTGCCCAAATTTCTCCCGTTTTGTCCATATCAACATGGTCTATGGCCCATTGAGTGTCTTCATACTTCCAGGATTCCAGACAAAGGGGGAGCCTGGTTCCTCTTCCCTATAAATTCCTTCACCCATCAGGTCAGGTCCTGTATTCCAAGACCTTATATTTAAAAATTAAATACTGAATGAGAGCCAAGGATAAAATTATATCCAGGCACTATTGGTTCAGTTCCCTTTCTCCCTTCTCACATTCTCTCTATCCACTCTCCACTTTTTCAGTCATATATACTTGACTCGATATATATTGGCAGCAGGAAAACTGATCCTATGCCCTATCGTGTGCTCTTTTCTGATTGTTATTAACCTCACCATCCAGAGATTCGGGTTCTGTATCATGAGCTGACTAGAGTTAAACCAAGCCAAACCAAGCCCTTTTTGAAATTCAAAGCAAATTTTTTTTTTCTTTCAAGTGCCTAGTTATTGAAAATCAAAAATTGTTTGCCTTCAGTCTATTGTGCTTGATGTGAGTTGAAAATCCATTCAACTCAACAGATATCTTTGTTCTGCTCTATAACCTACTCTTCCTGAAGCAATGAACACCTGTGATTAAATGGACTGGGAATGTTAGGCTAAGCAGGAACAACAGTGACTACAGAGATCAAAGCTACTGGTTAATATTTCAGAAATTTCATCCAGATACAGTCATGCTGACTATTGAAAATAACCAAAAACAAACAGCAAAAGAGAAACTGCTTTTTTAAATGGGGTCCCACCATGTAAATTAAATAAGAGTATGCTGTTTTTACTGGTATTTCCATCGCTTTGTTTTGAGCTTGGCATCAATAATTTATACACATAAATATAGCAAAATTTCTTCTCTCAAAGAGCACACATACAATAATAAAAATTACATTACAGTGTCAAGAAAGAACTTTCTTCTTGTCTCTATTTTCTGGACTCGATACAGCTGAGAAAATATTGTCTATATTTTTATAACCTTGGAAGAAGTGCTGGGGGAGGAAATTTCAAACTCTCCACCTGCTGATTGGGTAGCTCACTTGGTAAGAATCAACATATACAGGATCATAGTTATTGGGTGATGGAGTTTGATCTATAATATACGCTTTCATAGTTGATTCACAGAAAAAAAAAGAATCAAAGCTTTCTCTGGGTTCTTATTTCCATTAGGAAAGCATGCGTACCTTCTAGAGACAGTCTGGAAGAGTCCATGTAGAGGCTTGGACATACATGAAAGAATGGAGAATAACAGAAATGTTAAATATATGGGTAAACAGAGATTAATACTAATAATGCAAGAATATTGTTTTCTGAATATTAAAAGATATAATTGAGATACATGACAAATATAGTATAAATCAGGCAAAGAAAAAATAGAGTTGAAATATTCTAAAACTCTTGCATTGATTAATAAAGCAAAGATGCGTGTTATGACCTCTTGGATAATCAATAAAGTAACAATAAAATGTATATAAGTGTCATGGTAACAGAAAAGAAAAATGTTATAACAAAGTTAATCTATAAAAAAGAAGACAAAAAACAAAAGAAGACAAGAAGAATAATTGGCACAAATAAAGAGCAGTAGTAAAATGGAGAGTTAAACTCAATAGTATCCCAATTGACAATTACCAAGAATAGATTACTTCAACTAAATGCACAAATTGCCAAACCAGATTAAGAATAAACAACTATATGCTCTTAGAAAATCATGATCAGTGACTAAAGGTAAAAAGTTTAAGGAAAAAAAAAAAAAGGAAAAGATAACCACACGAACACTAGCCATAGAAAACTGCTATTTGCTGCATTGATATTAGACAAAGGAGACTGGCTTGGGGACATGGCATAATAAATAAAGAACAGATTTACTAAGAAGCTATAACAATTCTAAATGCAATTGTATGTAATATATATATAGTATGTATATATAAAAATTTATTTTTATATGTAATTTATACTTATAGAATTTATAATATGCATCACATATAAATTATATAATTCACATAAAGTGAGAATTCGAAGAACTGAAAGAGAAAGAAAACCATCTGTAATCATTGAGGAGATATTAAAACATATATAATACATATTGTTTGGGAATATTTGCTGAAAATTGAACATATAGGGCTCTAAGAAAGTTTCAACAGACCTCTGATGAGTTAAATCATGACATACGATCTCTGAACATAATATAAATTAAAGTTGAAATTATTTAGCATAAATTCTTTCTTCAAAGTAGAATTAAGCTAAAACAAGCTTGAAAACATGGTTAAAATCGCTAACCACTTTTTGTTTATTTTTTACTGAGGTCTTTGTGTCAATTCATTTCTTTTTAAAAATGTACTTTTTATTTTAGAATGTTTATAGATTTATAGAATTATATTGAAGATAGTACCAGAGTTCCTATAGACCTCATATGCAGTTTCTTCTCTTATTAACGTCTTATATTAATATAGTACATTAGTCACAATTAATGAACCAATATTGATATATTATTAGAAACTAATACCCATACTTTATTCAAGTGTTCCAGCTTTTTCTTAATGACCTTTTTGTTTCCAGGATTACATTCAGAATACCACATTACATTTTGGTATTCGTGTCTCCTTAGGGTGCTCTTGCTTGTGACAGTTTTTCAGACTTTTCATGTTTTAGATGACTTTGACAATGTTGAGGAGCACTGGTCAGGTAATTTGTAGACTGTTCCTTTTTTGGCAGTAGTCTGAAATTTTTCTCATAATGAGACTGAGGTTAAAGGTTTGAGGAGGAAGACTGGAGAGGTGAATTGTCATTCTCATCACTTCATCTCAATATGACTTACCATATTGATGTTAGCCTTGATCACCTGGATGGAGATAGAGTTCATCAGGTTTTTGCACTGTAAAGTTACTCTTTTTCCCTCACCTTCCCACACTGTGCTTTGTAGGAGAAAAGCACTGTGTGCAGCCCAAACTTAAGGAATGAAGAGCTAATCTGTCTTTTATTAAGGGTAATTACATCAATGATTTGAAATTCTTCTGAATGGGAAATATCCCTCTTCTTTCCACTTATTAAATTACTCAATAGTTTGTTTACATCAGTATGAACTGAGTCCATAGTATGGTCCACAGTATAGTATAGTCCATACTATAAAATATAGAATATTTTGTACTTTAGGTTAAAATACAATACTGCTTTATTTATGGTATTGCTCAAATTGTTCCAGCTTTGGACATTGGAAGCTCTTTCTGTTGATTCCTTTGTCACTTAAACATACTCCGTCTGCATGTTTGTTCCATACTCCAAACATACTGCATGTTTGTTCATTTTTAGCACTTTCATACTTTCTGTCTCCACGAGATGCTCCAGGATCATCTCGTATATTTCCTACCCCAGTCCTCAAGTCATCCATTTCTCCAGGGAGCCCTGGCTTCTTTTTTTTTTTTTTTTTAAAGATTTTTATTTATTTATTAGAGAGCGAGAGACTGAGAATGAGAGGGGAGAAGGTCAGAGGGAGAAGCAGACTTCCCACAGAGCCGGGAGTCCGATATGGGACTCGATCCCGGGACTCCGGGATCATGACCTGAGCCGAAGGCAGTTGCTTAACCAACTGAGCCACCCAGGCGCCCATCTGGCTTCTTTTAATAGGAATAAGTGGTATGAGCCCTGGGCACTTGGTATGCTTGGTGAAACTAGGGTATTGTTACTTTTAGGTCCTCCCAGCTGAAAGAACAAGGAGATATGAGTGTGTATATCTAAATATTTCAATTAAAAACTATCTGTGTCAAGCTAAACACAACTTCATACTGGATGTATCAAACTCTAAATCATTATCACAAGAATGATTCTAAGATCTTCCCCTTGGTTTTCTCTAACCTCCCACTGCACCAGTGAAAAACCCATCTTCCACCATCAACTGTTTACTTAATTGTTCAATTTAAGTGTGGACTTATAATGTTTTCAGAATTGTTAAACAGTACCCCATAGGATAGAAAAACTTTGTCAACTTCAGTAAAATGTTTACATACTCTTCCTTCTGCTTTAGCCTCATGAGCCCCACTCATTTCCAAAGTCACTGAGGTCGGCACCTTATTCCCTCATCCTCTTCAGTGAGATTGTTCCATATATTTGTCATACATTTAGATGCTTTTCTCTTATTCTGAATCCATCTTGGGATTTCAAATTTTTAAAACTTCATGTATATTAAAACCCACTCATCATGCTATAAAGTTTGGGTTTTGGAAATGTTTGATTTATTGTATTTACCATTAGAGTATGCTACAGAATGATTTCACTGTCCTAAAATACCTGCTGTACTTCACCTTTCACCTCTGGACCCCTGGGAACCACTGATCTTTTTTATTCTCTCTATATTTTTGCCTTTTAAGAAAGTCATATTATTGGAATTATATAGTATGTAGCTTTTTTTCAGGCTGGTTTCTTTTACCTGTCAGTATGATTTAAGATTCATCAGTGTGTTTTTGTGACTTCATAGCTGTATGAGCACTTATCTTATGACAAAGACAGTATTGCAGACCAGGGGTGATAGAAAGGCCTTGCTAGCGAATGTTACTGGGTCAAAAAATTATACAGATTACAGTTCTAAAATGTGAAAGGCCAAACAGACTTCTGAAGATACAGAAAAATATTCTCACAACCTTGAATTAGAAGAAACATTCAAACAACTCACACACAAAAAAAATAACCATAAGGGGGAAAAGTTGATGAACTAAATTAAATTGTAAAATTTCTGTCAATCAAAACATAGCATTCAGAGAGTGAAAAAACAAGCTTATAGAGCAAACAGCGAATTTACAATTCATATATGTGATAGGATTTATATCCAAAATGAAAAAGAACTCATATGGATTAGAAAGAAAAAGAAAGACTTCCAATATAATGATTGACGAAATGTTTGAACAGGCACTTCAGCAAAAGAAGACATCCAGTTAGCTAATAAACATAGAAAAAGATGCTCAACCTCATTACTAGTAAGGGAAATACTGATTAAAAGAGAGATTAATGAGACACCATGACACTCACCACTGAGTCATTTCCTAATTAAAAGAATGATGGTACCAAATATTGGTAGACACTTGGAATATCAGGAACTCTTGTACACAGCTGGAGAGAACGTAAATTGTTACCACTTTGAAACCCAGTTTAGCTTATCTTCTTTTTTTCCCCCTTTTTTAAAAAATTAACATATAATGTATTATTTGCTTCAGGGTTGTATGTTTGTGAATCATCAGTCTTACACAATTCATAGCACTTAGCATAGCACATACCCTCCCCAATGTCCATAACCCAACCCCCCATCCCTCCCCTCAATCCCCCCAGCAACCCTCAGTTTGTTTCCTGAGATTAAGAGTCTCTTATGGTTTGTCTTCCTGGATGCGGAGAAAGGGGAACCCTTCTACACTGTTGTTGGGAATGCAAGCTGGTACAGCCACTCTGGAAAACAGTTTGGGGGTTCCTCAAAAAGTTGAAAATAGAGCTGCCCTGTGACCCAGCAATCACATTACTGGGTAATAATCCTAAAGATACAAATGTAATGATCTGAAGGGGTATGTGCACCCAAATGTTTATAGCAGCAATGTCCACAATAGCCAAACTATGGAAAGAACCTAGATGTCCATCAACAGATGAATGGATAAAGAAGATGTGGTGTATATATACAGAGGAATACTATGCAACCATCAAAAAACCTGAAATCTTGCCATTTGCAACGACGTGGATGGAACTGGCAGATATTATGCCAAGCAAAATGAATTGCTTCTGAGATCGATCATGTAATCTGTGACCCAGTAAATTCAATCTTGGGTATAAACTCAACAGGAAGTTTATATGCATACCAAGAGTCTTATATGAGAATATACATAACTGCAATGTTCTTAATAGCCAATACTAGAAGAAAACCCAAATGTTGGGAGTAGAATAGATTAAAAAACTGAATGGTCCATTAATAAAATGGAATAATATGCAAGAATGAAAATGAATTAGCTGCAGCTACAAAGAGCAACTTTTACATATTTCATAAATATAATGTTGAAGAAGCTATATATAAAACAAAACATGCCTTAAACAAGATATATATCTACATTAGACATGAAAACATCACACCAATGAAAACCACGTTTAGACACAGTGAGAACATGGCCATCTATAAGCCAGGAAGAGAGACCTCAAAGAAACTCCTTCATATTGGATTCCCAGCCTGCTGAACTATGAGAAAATAAATTTATGTTATTTAAGCCACCCAGTCTGGCATTTTGTTTTGGAATGTTTGTTTGGAATGTGTTTTGGAAGCCCAAGCAAATTTTCCGTACAGATCATATGTTTTATATAGATAAAATATACGATGTTAAGAATCAGACCAAACTGATTTACAGCTTTAGAAGTCAATATAGTGATTATTTCTTGTGAAAAGAGAGTAGTGACTTGAAAGAGCCCAAGAAAGTTTCTTGGATTATATAGATATTCCATTTGCAATAATTAATTTAGCTTTCTGCATATTTTGTATGTTTTTGGAATACATGTTATATATTAAGAGAAATATCTATATCATCTACATCTATCTATCAATCATCTATCTGTCTCATAGAAATAGCAATGTTATAAGAGTTTAAGAGCACTCATTTTGTACTTAGGGTCTATTTCAGGATTTAATACAGATTTATCTTGGAAAAATAAACCAGATAAGTAAGCTCATAGTATTTTTTAGCTCATAATATTTTGAAAAGAAAAGCGTAACTGTGTGTCTGATCTTCCAGATATTCACATACATTTAAAAGCTACATTATATAGCCATTAGAGCACATCAGTAGGTGGGTTTTTTTTAAACATTTTATTTATTTATTTTAACAGAGAGAGAACACAAGCAGGTAGAGAGGCAGCCAGAGGCAGAGAGAGGAGCAGGCTCCCTGCTGAGCAAGGAGCCCGATGCGGGACTCGATCCCAGGACACTGGGATCATTACCTGAGCCGAAGGCAGCTGCTTAACCAACTGAGCCACCCAGGCGTCCCTTAGTAGGTGTTTTTATCAATGATATATACTTGCCAATTCTAGTGTTTAAAATATTTCATAAATCATGTGCAAGAATTACTAACTAATAGGAATGGGTGTGTGATAAAATAAATAGTACAGAAAAACTAATCCATTATTAATAATCAATTTATATCCCAACTTTATGGCAAAATTGAAATAAAATTCAGGTAGATTTTCTTAAATAAGTTAGAGCTTAAAGTATTAAAATATTTCCTAAAATCTGACATGGACATTAATATAATCAGATGGCAAGGGATTTTCTAGTTGTGAATATAATGTAAGATATCGGAGAAAAATGTTTGATATAGTCAAAAACATAAATTAAATTCCAAACAGCAACCTGAGTAATGGCTTTTTATATGCATGAATGAGAAATGATAATGTCCTTAATATTTAAAGAGTTTATACAAGAAACAGTATAGAGTAGAATTTCAGAGCTCTGATTTAAAAGTAGACAAGTTTGAACTGCAGCTTAACTACACGTTAGCCATTTTACCATAGAAAAGTTTCTTGATCTCTTTAAATATTAATAGCTCATGTATAATGTAGGTATAATCAGTACCAACTTCTTAGTTTCGTAAGAAAGATCAAATAAAGTAATGGGGTGCTTGGCACATTGTAAGTGTTCAGCTATTATTGATTCTATCTCAATTTCTATTATGTTATAAATTAGTACATATTTTTGGCATAGTAGTAAAGACATAAATATAATATTCCATTTTTCTTGTCAAAGTGGTTTAGGTACGGAAAGAAAAAAAATACTATGTTGTATTGATGATATAGTACAAATTGCTGCAAGTTTGTAATACTTAATTTAGTCAAGATCCTGAAGAATGTTATGTTCTTCCAGTGATATGACTTCTATTGAATTTTTAAAACTAATCTGTTTCCTTCTTAGACAGCCTCTTATTTGGTTTGACTGTCTTATTTGCCTCCATGTCTATCATTTCTTTTGTTGTTTTAAAATATTCAGTCTGCTTCTCTTTTTTCTTTTTATCTTGAGATCTTTTCTTGTCTGGTTTTAGTTTGCTAATTCGATGTCTGTATTTCAAATTTTCCCATTATTGCCTTTAATATAAGTTATAAATTTTTCTTTTTAATACTTTTTTTCATCCCTTTTCACTTTATTTTCATTGCTACCATTTATGTTACCTGATTCACTTGTTTTATTAACTCACATTTATCTGATATTTCCCCCTCCCTGCTTTCCTATGTTTCTTCTTTCTCCTTTTTTTCTATAATGCAGATACAATCTAGATTATTCTTTGGCTTTCTATTGTAAATATTTATCCAACACTTGTCTTGCTTTGTAGTTTTAGAATAATTTCTGTTTTTGAGTCACAGAATACCCTTTGAATCCAAATGTTGGGTTTTTTCTATTGATTCTTGAATTAACATCAATAGATTCTTGAATCTATTGATTCTTAAATTAAGTCTATCAGGTTCTGATATTTGTGCCTAAG